>CM044439.1:21493820-21524990 GCA_024363595.1 Xenopus borealis | reverse complement strand
AAAAACAACAGCCTTCCAGAAAGCAGTTCCCGCCTAAAGTGCTGGCACAAGTCACATGACCAGGGGCTGGGAAATTGACAATATGTCTAGCCCCAAGTAAGATTTCAAAATTAGATATAAAAAAATATTTCATTGCAGAAGTCTGCTAAAGCAACAATATTAACTGATGCGTTTTGGAAAAAAAAAAATGTTTTCCCATGACAGTATCCCTTTAAGCTTTTTGAAAAGTAAACATAATTTCAAGCAACTTTGCAATATACATCAATTAAAAATATGCAGGCTTTTCATGATTTTTTAATGTTTGGAACAGTTCCTTAAGCCTAGCCCCCTGCTCTCCTGCTGATCTGTCTGACTACTTTTCTGGGTCCCAGAATTCTTGGGAATTCTTTCCCTACCTTAAGGCTACTAGAAAATCATGGAAACATGAAATAAACCCAATAGGCTGGTTTTGCTTCGATACCAGTACTATCACATCACATTCACGCAGTAGCAGACATTACTTTGTGGGTGCCGCCAATGTCACTGGAATTCTGGGAGAAAATGCATCAATGTGGGTAAAAATACCTGTCCAATTACTGCACTAAAAAAAAGCCTCTATAGTTATTTAAAGGGTAACTAAAGGCTGGAAGAGGTATGGGACCTGTTATACAGATGCTCGAGACCTGGGGTTTTCCAGATAAGGGATCTTTCTATAATTTGCATCTCCATACTTCTGCTAAAATTGATTCAAACATGAAAGAAACCCAATAAATTTCCCCCCTAATAAGGATTAATTATAGCTAAGTTTGCATCAAGTACAAGGTTTCTTTATTACAGAGAAAAAGGGAACCAATTGTAAACATCTGAATTATTTCATTAAAATGGAGTCTATTGCATATGGGCTTTCCGTAATTTAGAGCATTCTGGATAAGTTTCCACATTACAGATCCCATGCCTGTATAATATGCAAAAAATGGGCCAATGGCAACTTGCTAAAATGTGTATTAATGATCTATTTTGGGAAAACATGCTTTAAAGGGAAACTGTCATGGGAAAACATTTTTTTTAAATGCATCAGTTAATAGTGCTGCTCCAGTAGACTTCTGCACTGAAATCCATTTCTCAAAAGAGCAAACAGATTTTTTTATATTCAGTTTTGAAATCTGACATGGGGCTAGACATTTTGTCAATTTCCCAGCTGCCCTCAGTCATGTGACTTGTGCCAGCACTTTAGGAGGGAACTGCTTTCTGGCAGGTTGTTGTTTTTCCTTCTCAATGTAACTGAATGGAACGCAGTGGGACATGGGTTTTACTATTGAGTGCTGTTCTTAGATCTACCAGGCAGCTGTTATCTTGTGTTAGGGAGCTGTTATCTGGTTACCTTCTCATTGTTCTTTTGTTTGGCTGCTGGGTGGGGGAAAGGGAGGGGGTGATATCACTCCAAATTGCAGTACAGCAGTAAAGAGTGATTGAAGTTTATCAGAGCACAAGTCACATGACTTGGGGCAGCCGGGAAATTGACAATATGTCTAGCCCCATGTCAGATTTCAAAATGAAATATAAACAAATCTGTTTGCTCTTTTGAGAAATGGATTTCAGTGCAGAATTCTTCTGGAAGAGCACTATTAACTGTTGCATTTTGAAAAAAAATTTTTCCCCATGACAGGATCCCTTTAAAAACTATTTTTTATTTTATTTCTGCAGGGCAAGAGGCCTATGGTTTACTTTCCTGTTCAGGAGGCTGATCCAATGAAAAGTGGGCAACCCTCAAACCCCCTTGCAGTAATCTTGTATGAAGTCACGTGACCAAGTAATGTACATAGTCTATATACATACACTAGTAATTCTTTTCTGTCAAAAGAAACACAGCATTTCTTTCCTTCTATTGTGTACACATGGGCTTCTGTATCAGACTTCCTGTTTCAGCCTAAACCTCCAGGGCTAGGGCTTGAGCATGCTCAGTTTGCTCCTCTCTCCCTCCCCCTCCCCTCCGGCTGTAATCTGAGCCCAGAGCTGAGTGAGCAGGGAGAGACTCAGACAGGAAGTGATGTCACACCATGTGAATATGGCAGCTGCTATCCTAAACAAAAAGAGAGAGCTTCCAGAGCTGTTTACAAATGCTTTTATGGTAAAGCATTCTGCAGAATAAATATAGTGTTATAGCTTGCACTATTGTGGCTAATCTATTGGCAATAAACTGCTTTGGCAGCTTTCCTTCTCCTTTAAACATGTCACAGTTTAGTTGACTCTGTGCCAGCCAAGCTTTCTAATCTGTGCCCCTCTGTCTCAGACATCCCCTGCCAGCAATGCTTTCAATCCCAATGGACGTTGCAGATAAAGGGAAATTAATCTCATGTATCGTTTGACAATTATTTTGTTCCTGAGTGTAAATCTAGAATCTCTGCCATAAAGCAAGGCAGGACTGCTACATTTTGCCAAAAAGGAAGAGGCAGACTAAGCATTCTTATACATTCATTCCAGGTACAAGTAATTATTTTTTATTTAGATGTCAGCGTCCCTTGAGCAGGATTAATGATAGCAGTGTTGGTAAATCTTCCTGGGATTTAAATGCTGTTTATAAAGGTGGTTTGTTTCCAACACAGAATAAATGTTCCCTGGGCAGCCATAACACAGTCCAGCCCCATCAACTCATTCCTATATTCATGGCTTTTAGCTGCGTTATTTTTTGGAACCCGTACCCCACCTGTCAGTAACGGAACGGGCCGTGGAGCAGGCTGTGCAGCCGCCATCCCCACCATCATCCGTGTGGAGGTTCTATTGCGCTGCAACCGACTCCAGACATCCCTACCTTATACAGAGCAATGCGGCATGACTACTTACTTCCCCTATCACTTGTCACATATACTGATAGGGCAGAATATAATGAGGTGAATTTATGTATCAGGCTGGCAAACACAAATATCAGATATTAGTTTCACTGAGCATCCATCTGAGTGTTCTAGACCCACCTAGACTTTCTGTCCCTCACTCATAAGACTCCATCAGTGTTCTAGACCCACCACTTCCCTAGTTATAGACTTTCTGTCCCTACCCCATATGCTTCCACCAGAGTGTTCTAGACTCACCCACTTCCTGAGTTGTGAACTTCTTAACCCCACTCACCAATCCATGAGTGTGTTCTAGACCAACCACTTCCTGAGTTATAGACTTTCTGTCCCCCATAAGTGTCCATCAGTGCTCTACCCACCCACTTCCTCAGTTGTGAACTTCCTGCACCTCCACCTGTCAGCTGCCATCTGAGTGTTCTAGTTCCACCCCTGCTTGATTACAACTAAATCAGTGGGTGGGACTAGAACACAGTCTGTGCCCCTCTCTCGGCAAGCTCCCACCAGAGTCGCCAGCTTTCATGTATAATAGGGTTGGAATTGCCAGCAATGTAATCAATTCCAAGACGACCAAAACATCAGGAACAAATGGCGAAACAATGTTTCTAATGATGCACCTGTAGCCAGAGTTACCCATAAGTGATATACCTGGCTATCCCAGCCCCCCATCTCTATTGGTATGACCCCCCCCAGGTGTTATCAAAGGGGGACAAACCAATAAACCCCCACGTTCCTGTTAGAATAACATTGGCTGCATTGAAGTTCCCTCAGATACCTTTCTGCTGACAGTGGGGTTGGAAACCATTTAGGAATAGGGAGCCAATCACATGCCTGTCTGTGCAGTATTATGTTTTGTGCAGCCTTGAATAGCAGCAGACTAAAAGCAATTAACCCTTCCCCTGCTGAGCATATTCAGATGGCAGAGATGTATGAGCAACAAGAGGAGCCGGAGTCATTTCACTGATGTCTCCTTCTCTCTGCTTCTCTATATATCATCATTACTCCCATAACCAGGTTATATCTGAGGGGCTGCAATGTGTACATATCAGGCACACTGTGACCCCAGAGAGCTTGCAATCTAATTCTCAGAACCCCTAGCTCGGAGCTATGAAGCCAAATATATAACAAACCAAAGGACACAATGATAATTCCATTTCTCAAGCGTCGGGGTCAGAAGACAGGGAAATAAATCTGTTCTCTCCTGACACATGAATCCAATCCGCTAATCAGATCGGACGGTTCCAGATCAGGGTGTGTGTATATATATATTTGCTTTTTGTATATATATATATGCTTGAAAGAGACCAGAAACACCAGTGTTTCTTATAATCAGAATAAATGTTTTACACAGTACATATATATATATATATATATATATATATTTGTAGAAACTGGAGGCACTCACAGAATATCTAATAAACCTTCAATATCAAGACCTGTGAGTGCCTCCAGTTTCTACGAATATGGAATGCTTTTTGGGAGTTGCACCCGGGCTTTAATTAAAACTGGGTGAGTGCTGATATCTCATATGACTATATTCATATGTATATATATATATATATATATATATATATATATAATGCCCTATCCCCTCAATCCTTATATTTTTGACTCACACTGAAATAAGTAACTTTGTAAATACAATCAATTAAATATTCTGCATCGTATCCAAAATAATCAAGTTCATCTTCACTATTCTTCTCTCAGCATCCGTTTCTCCTCATTCTCTCTTCATGCAGCAGTTGGGTGTCAGATATTCATTTAAAGTTAGATCCAATATATCTTATAGGGGGGCTCCTTTTGCCTAGAAGATGTATTACAGCTCATACATGACAGACAATCACACAGTGCTGTAAGCCTATAATGACAATTCTCTTTTTCAGTGCCCTTTTAATAGATGAAATGCAGAAATCCTGTCATTGGCACAAACCATACCCCGGGCATCTCCCAGACACAGACCCACAACAGGGAAATACCACAAGGAATAAAACACATTAACCTTTGTGCTGGAAAATCAACGGCTCGGACCAGAATTCTGTATCTGCTAAACCTCCGGTTACCATGATTTATTGCGCTGTCTGTTGCATGCAATGCACACCTGCTGTCCTGCCGCTTCTCTACTACTGCTCCTTCCAAATTCTGCTTCTTTGGGGTCCAGGGGACGCTGGCACTTATACATTAACATCACATGCCATTTACTGAGCAGTCAGCATTTAGAGACAGGATTTGCAAGAATAAAAGTAAAGGAGAACTAAAGCATAAAAAAAGAATAAGGGCAGAAATGCAACACTTTATGTTATATGTTTCCCAAGGGCCCAGTAGCCCTTTGGCAGGTAAAATCTGTACCCAGTATCTGCCCATCTTTTTATCTGCAACACATGCTCTGTGCTGCCTTCACTTATCTGAGCTTAGGGACCCTCTCACAATATACACCTTATATATACAATATGACACTCACAATATAAAGTCACATTACATGGCAGCATAGAAACCAGAGCAGTCTGCATCAGAATTGATTCAAAATCAGCTCTGCAGCATCAGGTTCTATGACAGATGAACCTCACTTTCTACTTGATGATTTCCCCTGACCCCTAAGCTTAGCATCTCCCCAGTAGTCCAGAGCTCACTGAGCATGTGCAGTGCCACTGACACAGAAAAGGTGTCTAACAAGATCCAAGATGGGGAGCTGCTGGGGGCAACTTTAAAAAACTTGGATCATTACTGTTATAGTCTGGGCTGGTATAATAAGTACAGTATATAAAATGTAGCATTTCTATGCAGACATATTTTTAGGTTTTGATTCCACTTTAAAAATCAAGGACATTGGTTTCTAATATATTGTGTCAGGAGTCAGAACCAGCAGTGCATGGGATATAAACAACCAGACACTGTTTTTAACAGCAATTACATTTTGCATTCACCACTTATAATGAATGTATAGGAGAAGTTGTTAAAGATGACACTTTAAAGCAACCTTATGTGCCACGGAATAGGCTCAGTGAAGGTGTGAGAGCTCCGGCTGTACCAGACAATGGCAGATGGAGCGCAGTCACTCGGAACAAATAAAAAGGAAACGTGTTCCTGCAAAACATAAATTCCTGCGGGTTTATTACCCAGAAAGGGCAACTCAGCCACTAAAGCTAAATATGAGCCCTAAATAGTTCTTCAAAGTTAAGGACACCTCTGAAGCGTTGGAGAGTCAATGTGCAGCGAGCAGAATGTTTTATTGATCTCCCGCAGGCATGAGGCCCTCACCTTGCAAGGAATGGATTGCCGATGCCTTCTATTAAAGCCTATCTGATTAATAAACTCCGTTTCAGGACCTTGTTTTCAAGGATCTCAGAGAGAGAGAGAGATAAGGCAATAAAATAGCGGCTGGCCAAACATTTACTCTGCCAAATTAGATGAGGAAAGAAAAAATCTGAAATGCAGCAGAGGAAGAGCGAGGCCCAGAATGATTTATAGGCACATGTGCCCCATCCTGTTTATGTCTGGTCTGAAACATGATGAAGAATAATGAATGGCATGGAAGAAACTGAAACAAAGCTCCCTAAGCACAATTCAGCAGGAACAGTCCTTACGTTTGCACACAGTCTGTACAGAGAGATACCATAAAACTATGGCAGCATAGGTATTCCCCTGTACTAAGCACAATTCAGCAGGAACAGTCCTTAAGTTTGCACACAGTCTGTACAGAGAGATCCCATAAAACTATGGCAGCATAGGTATTCCCCTGTACTAAGCACAATTCAGCAGGAACAGCCCCCTAAGTTTGCTCATAGTCTGTACAGAGAGATAACATAAAACGATGGCAGCATAGGTATTCCCCTGTACTAAGCACAATTCAGCAGGAACAGTCCCTAAGTTTTCTCATAGCCTGTACAGCAAGTTACCAGCCATCTCACCATATTCATTTCCTAGTGTGCCCAGCCTCTAACATCCCTGGTGTTATTGCTGCAAGACTGGCGCTGAATAACTGCAAGCTCACGTGCTGCGAAATGCCAATGTCTTGATTAGGCTCAGACCATACCATTACTTTATACATTATTCATTCACGTATTGAAAGCCAGAGGAGCGCTTACATGTGTTGGAAAATAGAGCAGCAAATGAAAGGGTTTAACACTCCAGCAGCTCCCGCACTCAGCGCTTTGTTATCCTGTTTTAACGTTGTTAGAATCAACAAATAACAAGATTATAAATTGTAAGGGAAATGGATTAAAGGGCAACTTTTGCACTGTACATGGACACATCCATCAGTTTCCTGCACAAACAGGAGATCTCTAGCTCTCACTCACACTGTGCCCTCGCTCAGCAGTGACCATTTCTTTCATTCATTTCATAATTGTATCCATCTGAAAAAACATTTATAATAATTATATTAAATACAGGGTCTGTTCCTGCTGAAAAGTACAGGGGAATACCATAGTTTTATGGGATCTCTCTGTACAGACTATGAGAAAACTTAAGGGGCTGTTCCTGCTGAATTGTGCTTAGTACAGGGAATACCTATGCTGCCATAATTATATGGAATCTCTCTGTACAGGTTATGAGCATAGTCTCTATAGAGTTAGCTTGGCTCTATATAGTTAGTTAGAACTTCTGGTCTCACAGGCAAAGGCAAGTCGGTGGTGGTTGATTTGGGGTTGATTTCAGAAGAATTTTCTATTGTTTTCCTCAGCCATAAATCCCTTACAAGCCGGGGCCCCAGCTGGCAGTGCAGTAAGTGTGATAGATACAGGCAGGGGGCTCTTGCACCAGACACAGATGATTGAAGGCGGCCGGTGAGTCCCCAGGATGTGCGAGAATCCGGCGGATTTTGTGCAGCGCAGCATATTGCATTTCATATTTCTCCCCTTCAGTTCTTATTGGCCCCAGTAGGACAGTTCATCCTCGTATTGTCAGGGTAATTAACAAGTCCGTTCTAATTTTTTTTACGAGGGACACAATTTAATGGCACAGACGAGAGTCCGGCCGAGACATAATTAGCCGACACTTTTGTGCTAAGTAGATCAATAAAAAACCCTTATGTTTGTCTATTAGAACGAAGGCCGATCATAAAGTGTCATAACTAACAGTATAACTTCCTCTCATTAACCATCTGCTGATTCATTAGAATGGAGTCTATGCATAATTATCTCTGTGCCCCCCCACACACAAGAACCACACGGCCATCCCATGGTATCGGCACAAACGGGCACTGCTGCTGGGTTTTTATGGCAATGGTACAAATCCTGTAAAATGAAGAAACAACAGCACAACTCGGGTAATGCTAGCAGGTAGAATCTTGCTTGTTTAATTGCGGATGCAACGTTTCGGGCGTAACTGCTTTGTCAAGCAAAGGGATACGCACCAAACGTTGCATCCGCAATGAAACGAGCAAGATTCTACCTGCTAGCATTACCCGAGTTGTGCCATTGTTTCTTCGTTTGACGCTGCATCAGAGGCTGCCAATTTCCTCCTACGCCGGGCACCTGGGGTTTACTTCAGTTGCAATCAGGGCTACTGCATTCATTTGGGCAGGTGGAGACACATATGTATGCCCTTTTTGAGAGATTGATAGATCAATAGATAGATAGGTAGGATACAGAGGCGGGCCTAGCCCTGGGCAGCCCAGCCAGGCAGCTCAACCCCATCCCTGTTTTTCACCGGCATTCACGTGCGCATGCGAATCACCAGCACTTTGCACGTGAGTCAACAGCGTCTGCGTTAGCAGCGTATGTGTGAATGAGCACCAGCGTCGTCTGTGTGAGAATGTGTGGCAGAAACATTTGCGGGTGGAAGGCAAGTGCCAGGTCCAAGGGTTAGGCAGAAGAGGTAGCTGCCCAGCAACCCCCAATCTTTGCTCCATAGGCAGCTGCCTCTTCTGCCTACCCCTAGTTCCGGCCCTGGTAGGGTAGATAGATGACAGATAGATAGATAGATAGATAGATGACAGATAGATAGATAGATGACAGATAGATAGATAGATGATAGATAGATAGATAATAGATAGATAGATGATAGATAGATAGAGAGATAGACAGATAGATAGACAGACAGATAGATTAGATAGATGATAGATAGAGAGATAGATAGATGATAGATAGATTAGATAGATGATAGATAGATAGATAGATAGATAGATAGAGACAGGGAGAGATAGACTGGATAGATGATATATGGATTAGATATATAGACAAATGATAGATAAAATATATATATAATAGATGGGATAGATAGATTCAGATATAGATAGACAGACAGACAGACAGACAGACAGATAGATGGATAGTTGATGGATAGATAGAATAGATGATAGATGGATTAGATAGATAGAGAGATAGATATATGCTAGATAAAATAGATAATAGATGGAGAGATAGCTTACGTATAGATAGATAGATAGATAGATAGATAGATAGATAGATAGAGATATAGATAGATAGATAGATAGATAGATAGATAGATAGATAGATAGATAGATAGACAGGATAGAGAGATGATACATGGATTAGATAAATAGATTGACAGGCAGACAGATAGATAAAATATATAATAGATGGGATAGATAGATGATAAATGGATTAGATAGACAGACAGATGGATGATAGATGGATTAGATAGACACATAGATATTATAGATGATAGATGGATTAGACAGATAGATAGATATATGATAGCTACAATAGATACTAAATGGAGAGATGTCTTATAGATAGACGATATACAGATTAGATAGATAGACAGATGGTAGATAAAATATATAATAGAAAGGATAGATAGATGATAAATGGGTTAGCCAGACAGACAGATTGATAGATGCTAAATAAATAGACAGATAGATGATAGATATGATATATGTATTAGATTACAGAAGCAGCCATATAAAGAGGAGTGGCACAGTGCCAGCTGTCATATACGCCAACATCCAGGAGCAACACTGTGTAACAGGCACCTGGGAGTAGTAAGGAACAATTATGTGTAATGGGTGGAGAAGAAAGGAAATGTTAAGGAAGAGGGGACTGAGCTCTCATTCAGATTTTGTAAGACTGTTATTTCAGAATCCTGAGGATTTGCTATTCCTACCTAATGAGTTACACTGTTACCAGTGTTAATATATTTTCTATATGCCACATTTACGTATATGACCACATTTGTATGAGAACAGCCTATTCCGATGACGGGCAAATGGTTATGTGTCAGAGTGTAAGAATAAGTAAGTGTAATATCAAATACATAAGTCCCCTATCATTCTGATGCCACAACGCCAATGGCCCAAGGCAGGATAGGTGCAGGGAGGGGTGATGTTCTCCCCAATAATAGTTTCTCCATTCTACTGACAGAGCTCACAAAGTCAGCAGATATTATTAGATGGGGCCCCTGCGCAGAAGTGTTGCCTCATGGCTGATTTCATCACAGTGTCTACTTTTGTAGACAAAGAACCACAAGGCTGGGGGATAGTTGAAAAACGGGAAACTGTCTTATGTTGCAATACTGAACATCTTGCAGAAATGTATAAATGTATATGTCAGTAAAATTTTGATACGTCCCAATGTCCAGGGAGGGTCCAGACCATGTAAGGTATATCTTTGTACACCCATTTTAAATTCCTTCTGATGTCCATATAATCCTTGGACCAAGAGGTGTGTCTTTGGTGAGCCCTCGCGTACCATCTAAGAGGTCATGCTCCGGTGGTGCTGTGACGGCTTACCCATTCAAAACCTATTGTCTTGTTTTGGACTCAATAAACTACCTCCTTGTGTTTGTAAGTGCCTTATCTCTTGGTTTTGCTTTACATACGAGGTCATAGAGGTAGAAATAAACCAACACCAGTTACTTGTGTTGGGAGCTTTATGCTGACGAGAAAATCACCGGTGCATTTATACCTGAATATCCAAGGGAAAGCCTGTAAGCTGTACAGGAACACATCTTATTGGTTGGGAGAGCTGTTTGTTAATCTTGCCCTTGGATACACAGGGCACATCTGGGGGGGCAGTTTTATGGTTTGTATCGGCATGCATAAAACAGAAAAAGGAAAAGGGCCAAAGAACAGCAACCAAATTAATTGAAGGAATGCATAAGAAGCAAAGGCTTGAGAAATGGTGGGTCTTTTCCTTTTCAAAAACACTTTAGAGGGACACAAATTAAGTTGCCTCATTCATTTCACACCCATAGGAAGCTGCAGGGTTTTTACTGCCATAATGGGCTGTAAATAGTCAGATATAGGGGACAGGCTGGTTGGCAAAACAGGTCTGATGCCTTTCCAATCAGTAGTCAGTGAAGGAAGGATTAAATGTAACTTACTATAGTTACTATGTGATGCTCTAAAAATAAAATCCAGAATGTTGTGAAATCATCCAAAACCAAGAACTGCAGCAAAGAAATGGCACTGCCATCTGTTAGACACTTCCCATTCAATTCTGATTCTTTATTGGCTTCCTATCATTAACTTCCTAAGCCTCATTCATCCACAACCTCCCTATTACTCTCAGCTGTCTCCATTATTTAATTTTCTTCTCTTAAATATTAGGACCTAGTCTCTAGCTTGTCTATTTTCTTGCTTATGCTTCTGTCTTCCTCTTGCCCTTCCTCAAACTTGGTCAATTCTCATCCTTTTGCGCTCCTTTTTTGTCCATATCACCCTACTGTTTCTAACTTCCTGATTTTCACCTTGTTGCTATCTCTATCCTACTCTTCTGTCCCTATTTGCCTATTCTCTTTCTCTCTTCTCCTACTCTCCATCTTGTCCAACAATCTCAATCTTGGTAATTTCCCGACCTTTTGCCCTACTGTCTCAATCTCACCCACTTCTCCCTTTCTTGCTCTACTCTACTGTCTTATCCTAGCCCAAAGCAGTCTCCCTATTGGTCTCCCTATTGTCCTATTTCCATCTTTCCCTACCTTATCCATATTGTGTTACTGCCTATATTTTGGTCTACTGTGTTCACCTTGCCCTATTGTCTCCATCTTATACTACTGTGGCTATCTTGTTCTACTGTCTCCTCTTGCTCTACTGTCTCCATATTTTCCTACTGTCTCCATCTTGATCTACTGTCTACATCTTATCCTGCTGTGTCTATTTTGCTCTACTGTCTTGCCCTACTGTCTCCATCTTGGTCTACTGTCTCTATGTTACCCAACTGTCTGCATCTTGGCCTGCTCTCTCCATCTTGCCCTACTCTCTCCATCTTATCCGACTGTGTCTATCCTGCTCTACTGTCTCCATCTTGCCTACTGTCCCCATCTTGGTCTACTGTCTTCATCTTGGTCTACTGTCTCCATCTTTCCCTACTGTCTGCATCTTGGCTTACTCTCTCCATCTTGCCCTACTGTCTTCATCTTGGCCTACTGTATCTATGTTACTCTATTGTTTCCATCTTGCCCTGCAGTCTCCATTTTGGTCTTCTGTCTCCATCTTTCCCTACTGTCTATATCTTGGCATACTGTCTCCACCTTGGCCTACTATCTCCATCTTGGCCTACAGTCTCCATCTTGCCCTTCTGTCTCCATCCCAGAGTAAACTTAAAGACAGATTTAATTAGCTGCATCTTGTAAGGAGAAAACAGAAGAGGGTCAGAGTGGGGAGGGACTTATATTAAAACAGCAGATGCCATTACTTAAAACTGACTCCATCTGTGACACATTTCAACCCCACCTCTTTATGACATAAGTGTTCAGAAGTCACTGTACTAGAATCCAACCAAGTGCTGAGTTCATCAGTGATGCATTGCTTAATGTGTACTTTGGATGGGGGGGGTGCAATTTCTTCCTGCGACTCCCACGTCCTACTCTCCAACCCCCTTTGTCCCACACTCTAACTTAATGTAACTATGAAGATTCATTAAAATATCTCAGCAAGTCCAGTTGCTTTGAGTTACTTTTTATATATATATATCTAACTTAATGTGTTTCCACAATGTAACAAGTGCCTTTGTTGGTGCCGCCACATGGGATTAGGGATTATGGATTATAGGTGGTGGTAATTTAACTTGCAAAACACTTTTGGAGGAAAAGTTGAAGAGATAAACCAAATTGCTGCCTATAAATCAGCACAAAGGAGCCGGTGTGGGATAATGTGATATGCAGTATGAATAATGAGAGCCCATCAGTTGGACAGCATTCACTGCATTCCATCTAAATAATGCATTAGCCACATATTGATGGATTTGTTTGCCTTCTTGCCATCATCTGTCTTACATTCCCCTCTTCCTACTGTATATATTGTATATATTATATATATGATGATTATTATTAACTCTTCTATAAATACAGGTGTATTACCCAGGAAATCGTTATTCAGAGAGTTCTGAAATTCAGAAATATCCTTTCAACTGTTCCCTCATCTATTTGTATTGAGCCGCTCAGAGCCCCATATTGGTACAAATTAGTTGTGTCCCTGGTGAAGCTTGGGAAGCAGATATCAGTGATATATTGCAGTTACATTGAAGCGTCTCTAAGGCACATGCGTCTCCTTCTGCTCCTATTAGTGCAGTATAAATGAGTCCTCTATGTGTTTACACAGCAGCAAAATACTCTCTGTCTCCTGCCTCCTGTGTTTCTGCTTCTTGCCTTCCAGGGTGTTAGCAAAATACTGTCAATGGTGTCACTGGGGCAGGGAAATTGGTGTCATTACTAAAAATTAGTAGAGCTCATACAGTGTGAGACCAGGATTCCAGCTGGAAATGGAACTTTGATCTTGGGTCCAATTAAAAAAATCTATAATTCTGTTAATTTTTTTAGTAATAAATAGCATGGCAAAAAAGTCAAGCACTATATTTAATATTTACATCTATATGATATACCCTGAAAAGTGTGAAGAAAAGTTATTTTGCCAGATTCACCCTTCCAGTATCACTGAGGGACATTCTCTACCTCCCAGTTCTACCCCTGTATAATGATCTGCCCCTTATCTATTCTGTCTGAGGCCCAGTATAATGATACTGGGGCATTCTTCCTCCCAGTTCTACCCCTGTATAATGATCTGCCCCTTATCTATTCTGTCTGATGCCCAGTATCACTGAGGGGCATTCTTCCTCCCAGTTCTACCCCTGTATAATGATCTGCCCCTTATCTATTCTGTCTGAGGCCCAGTATCACTGAGGGGCATTCTTCCTCCCAGTTCTACCCCTGTATAATGATCTGCCCCTTATCTATTCTGGCTGAGGACCAGTATCGCTGAGGGGCAGGGGCCCCCAACCTTTTTTTTACCAGTGAGCCACATTCAAAATTAAATAGAGTTGGGGAGCAACACAAGCATGAAAAAAATTCCTTGGGGTGCCAAATAAGGGCTGTAATTGGTTATTTGGTATCATCTATATAGAATGGCAGCCTACAGGAGGCTCTGCATGGCACTATACTTAGTTTTTATGCAATTAAAACTTGCTTCCAAGCCTGGAATTCAAAAATAAGCACCTGCCTTGAGGACACTGAGAGCAACATCCAAGGGGTTGGAGAGCAACACGTTGCTCACGAGCTACTGCTTGGGGATCACTGCTGAGGGGCATTCCCTATCACACTTCTACCCCTGTGTAATGATTTGCCCCTTATCTATTCTGTCTGATGCCCAGTATCACTGAGGGGCATTCTTACTCCCACTTCTACCCCTGTATAATGATCTGCCCCTTATCTATTCTGTCTGATGCCCAGTATCACTGAGGGGCATTCTTCCTCCCAGTTCTACCCCTGTATAATGATCTGCCCCATATCTATTCTGTCTGAGGTCCAGTATCACTGAGGGGCATTCTTACTCCCAGTTCTACCCCTGTATAATGATCTGCCCCTTATCTATTCTGTCTGATGCCCAGTATCACTGAGGGGCATTCTTACTCCCACTTCTACCCCTGTATAATGATCTGCCCCTTATCTATTCTGTCTGATGCCCAGTATCACTGAGGGGCATTCTTCCTCCCAGTTCTACCCCTGTATAATGATCTGCCCCTTATCTATTCTGCCAGAGGCCCAGTATGACTGAGGGGCATTCTTACTCCCAGTTCTACCCCTGTATAATGATCTGCCCCTTATATATTCTGCCAGAGGCCCAGTATAACTGAGGGGCATTCCCTACCCCACTTCTACCCGTGTAATGATCTGCCCCTTCTCTACTCTGCAAGTAGTACAGGATACTACTTGGAGGTTCCTATATGCATTGTCCCAACAGTTTAATGAAGCACACTGAGATCTGCAACATGAAACTCTCTGCAAGCAATTAAGGACAAATATAAATCCGTGAAAAATAACCATGGGGTATAATAGCGAATACAGTTGTACGTTACCTTGACTGCAGTTCCTAATAGCGAAGGAATCAACAGCAGCGACTGTTCCCTGTTCTTCAGCAACATACTCTAGTGAGATCCGGAAGGGCTTCTCCATGTGCCCAATTGCCCCTTGGAGCTGCACCCATCTGACGCCGTGCAACAGCACAAGAAAAAAGAAGAGAAAAACGCAAGTTAGCATTACGGCTGATTTAAAGGTACGGCAACCAGCAAATCCCAATATCCATTTGTGGGGTCTCATTTTAATGTGACTGCTTGGAGAGATTTGTATAGAAACCGGAAATAGTGGGAATTGTGTGAGGCTGAAGTGAATGGTGATATTCACAAGTGTGCAGACAAATACAACTGTTATGCCTGTCATTTCGCCCAGGAAATCAGTGACGGATGGAATTCTGCGCGCCTAACACTGCGTCCATTCATTAACATAAGTCCTAATGCAGTTAGAGGCTCACAGAGGCCCCAGGACCGGGGAGAGGCGAGATCTCATCTGCTAATTAGATAATGTGTTTAACGATTAATCACTTGTATCCCAAAACAGAACACAGCCAGTGTGTCTCATAATTATATTTGAAGGGGAACTAAGGCTGGTGAAACAGATGACTGTTAAGGTGGCCATAGACGCACAGATAATATCGTACGAAACGAATTTTCGTACGATATTCGGTGCGTGTATGGTGGGAAATGAGCCGACCGACATCGTCAGAGGATTAAGATATCGGTCGGCTGGTTGATCGGACTGGACGGAAAATTTTGATCGGATGCCTTTGAAAGCTCCCTGAACATCGGCCATTGTTAGTGCTGAATCGTCAGATACAAGTAGAATTCTATTGTTTTATACCTGTATATCTGACGATTCAGCTCTACACGTGTGTGTTGAAACGAACGATCTTTCTTGGAAAGATCTTTCCCGAGAAAGATCGTAATTGTTACGTCTATGGCCAGCTTTAGGGTTTAGGGACTCAGATCTGCACCTCCAGAGACAGAAAATCAACAGCACAGGGATGGCGTGCTCATAACCTATATAAATATATATATATATATACTATATACCTTTAAATGAAAATGCAAAAGTGGTCATTTTGTAAGTCTTTACTTCACCTTTAAATGTATAATTTGTTTATATTATACTTCATGTATATAATACTACTGTATACACAGCTCTGTATATTTCTACAATACAGCAGTCGTACAAATAGGGAGACCGTAATTGAATAAATAACAATATACACAGTAACAAATATTAAAGCAGAACTTAAGCCTAAAAAAAGAATATACATAGAAGTGCTGTATTTTATATACTGTATTATACCAGCCCAGAGGCTCATCAGTACTATATTAGTAATGATCCAGGCCTTCAATATTGCTACCAGCAGCTCACCATCTTGTTAGGGATCTTTTGTGTGTCAGCGGCACTGCACATGCTCAGTGAGCTCTGGGCTGCTGGGGAGAAGCCACACTTTAGGGGCCAGGGGGAAATTATCAAGCAGAAAGTGAAGTTCATCTGTCATAGAAGCTGATGCTACAGGGCTGATTATGAACCAGTCTGATGCAGACTGAACTGATTCCAATGCTGCCATGTAATGTGAATATGAATTCATTATTAATCAGACTTGTATTGTGACATTTCTATGTGTAGTGTATATTGTGAGTGGGTCCCTAAGCTCAGTAAGTGACAGCAGCACAGAGCATGTGAATCAGTGAATCAGCAGAAAAGAAGATGGTGAGCTACTGGGGCATCTACTGGGGAGACACAGATCTTTACTGCTAGAGGGCTCTGCTTGCTTTGGGCTGGTACACAAGCACAAAACATAAAGGGTAATATTGCTATCCTTATTCTTTGCTAAACTTGTTCTCCTTTAAAGGAGAAGGAAAGTCTAAAATAAAGTAAGCTTTACCAGAAAGGTCTATATAAATACACCAGTAAACCATCAAAGTAATGCTGCTCTGAGTCCTCTGTCAAAAGAAACACAGCTGAGCATGCTCAGTTTGCTCCTCTCTCCTCCCCTCCCCACTGTAATCTGAGCCCAGAACTATGAGCGAGCAGGGAGAGACTAAGGCAGGAAGTGATGTCACACTAAGCTAAAATGGCAACTGCTATCCTACACAAACAGAGAGTTTCTAGAGCTGATTAATAATAATAGAGCTGAATATGGTAAATAATTCTGCAGAATAAATATAGTGTTCCAGCTTGCACTATTGTGCTAATGAACTATACGATTAGGCAAAAGAATGCACGTGAATACCTGGCCTCTCCAGTATATATGGACTATGTGAACTTTTTTTGGAATTACCTGTTAATTTACATGATTGGAGGGGTGTGGTTTAATATGCTTGGCATTTAAGGATGGTAGTGGGCTGTTTTTGATCACCTGACGAAGGGGTACACAACCCCGAAACGTTGTCTTTGTTGGCAAGACATTAAACACGGGAGCAATCCCTTAAGCATTCTACGTGTGCTGGTTCTATCTTCATTCCTAATAAACTATACCCCACAAACAATGTAGGTCTCTAGTATGTGCCATTGGGTAAACATAATTAGAAAACAAAAGAAGGGCCGCCCCCTGGGATTGTAGGATTCACAGTGCACACAAACAAACCAAACATGTTAGGTCACATTAGCCAATTAACAGACAGAGTAGTAGGACACATGATAAGAGACACAGGGGTAAGGAGGCTTCTGTCCCCTGGAGCTTGCAATCTAATATATCCATTTTATGTAAGCGTTGTTTATTAGTACAAAGAAATTGGTGACTGCCCTCACAAAACATCTTTCTCTGCATATATACCAGTTAATACATGGCGGGGTGGAATAGCGCGTGATTCAGTAGAAGTTGTCAGAAAAAGAACAGATGGAGCGGTGCATACATTCCATCTGTTCTATTCCTGCAGAATTAGGGAGACGTTTTCCAGACGTCCAGGAACCGGCGCCGCTGGCTAAACTTCTTCTCAACGAGCTGCAGCAACTACAATGTTTCATGAGTTGAGAAATATTCAGATACTTAAATGAAACAGCTCCTCTAGTGGTGAGAAATAGACTGCACTGTGCGTAACCTCCTGTCATATCAAGCAATATTGTATAGAAAATATTTTATTTGCAGTAAAATCTGCTATCCATGTACAAAGGCTCATTGATCCTGCCATGTGTGGAACCCCCTGTCACACAAGCAGACATGTTCTTAGTTTGTGTAACCCAAGAAGCTTGTTGGCGGTAATGTAACGCAGCCTGAGGCGAGTTGCTGAGTGCGCTCATATCAGAGCAGACAGTTATTTTCCCCAGCGCAGTGGCCCAATCACATCCCCTGCAGTATTCCTGGCACGTCATAAATCTGATTCCCATAAATCAAACAGAAACTGATTTCCCAGAACTTCCCTGTAAAACACGGCGCTGACACAAAGGGACCTGCACATAAAGTGAAATGTAAATTCCTTCATACGATTCCGCCGTTTGTTCTCTGGTTAAACATAACTCAGATCAGTCCTGATGGTAATGTTTGTGATCCCCGACTGCTCATTCAGACACTCATCTCCCGTTATCATTCCCCCTGTATTCTTGTCTCTCATGTCATCCCGACACTGAGATATCAGTATATACTGAGTATAGGCAAGGAAAGGGCAGGAAGTGGTTTCTTGGTATTCATACAGGATCCATCTGTAGTTCCTCATTCTGTAGGTACCACTCACCTTCCCCTCTGTCTGGACATGGTCCATCTGTGGTTCCTCATTCTGTATGTACCCCTAACCTTTTCCACTATGTCTGGACAGGGTCCATCTACAGTTCCACATTCTGTATGTACCCCTAAACTCTTCCCCTGTGACTGGTCCATCTGTGGATCGCTTCTTGGCCTTTTGGCTAAGATCAAGTGTAGTGCTGGGCCATTTGGGTAGGTACACCTTCTGTGTAGAAGGACACATGGTCCTCTAGCTGGCTAAGACCAAGTTTTGTCTCACTGGCCCTTTTGGCTAGGTATTCGTCCTTATGCTCTTCCATGAGGATAGAGACTCACTTGGCCCTCTGGTCTAAGGCGAGAAGGTGAAAACTTGATGGAAGCAGAGGTTCTGTGCTCCCGGAAGGGGTGCTTGTTTCACTTTTTTGGGTCTTGCACAAAGCACATGCACATCTTGTGGAAATCTTGCTACTTCTCCAGGGAGGGGAAGCCGTTTTTCTTTTTTCCGGCTGCCAGCTGGAGCCTTAAGAAGGCAGTCAATGGCATTGCACCTCTCACTCCAGCACCCTTTCCGTGTTTGTTTTGAGCACCCTGGATGGGGTCACAGTCCCTTTGGCTGGACTCACAGGCCATGACACGCCCTCTGGGATGCTTTGGCAGAATCCAGGGTAGACTCCTCCTAGCAATGACAGTGATTGGGGCGGGGATGGTGGGCCCTCCCTAGCTTAGGCGTATGGGGACCTAACCACTCAAGCTGTCCGTGGGCTGTGCCTGGGACACTTGGCCAAGGGAGCCCATGCCTTCGGGTAGGACTTGGAGAGGATGATTCAATATCATCTGTGGTTACTCATCTTTCCCACTGTCTGGGCAGGGTCCATCTGTGGTTCCTCATTCTTTATGTAATACTCAGGGCTGGATTTACATAGCGGGTGTCCCTAGGCCCACTGCCATTCCTCACCCCCATACTCTGCCCTTTATTCTCAGATTTTCATCATCAAGACCAGAGCATTGGGGATTGGCGCATGGGAAATGTAAAAAACAATTGTATCTCCTGCATATCCCCAGTGTTTCTGGACCGATGTGGGTGTGGCTGGGCAGCATGCCGCCCCCTAAAATTCTGCCGCCCTAGGCCCAAGCCTAGGTGGCCTCTCCGGGCCTGGTGATACTCACCTTACCCTCGCTCTTTGCAGGGTCCATCTATGGTTCATTGTTGTTCTCTATGTACCAGAAGGCTGTTCATGTGGGAAAACATGTGGAAGGTAAGAGTCAGGGATGAGGAGTTTAAAATTTTTCGTCAATAAGACTGGTGTATGCCTTGAATGATAAAGCAGCCCTGTGCAGAAACAGCAAACGCAATGGTTTTAACGATATTTTTGCACTTGCTGTTCCACTACAAATCAGAGGTCACTCACACTCACATGGAAACAGTGGGTTTTATACATGATAGAGCTTTTCAGACAATAAAGGAATCATCTCTGCTACGTTTGCTGTTCTGTACAAGCAGTTTCCCATGGGGTTTTCTATAGCACTGAAACTGCTCTGGAACAAAAGCTTCACATGAAAAAGTTTGGGCAGGAAGAATATTTTGGTTCCCCTACTGTTCCACCGAATGACACCCCCAATGCGAACCCTGCGAGGAACTGTCCTGCAGAGAAAAGTTTCACTCCATGAATTAAAGATTTCTCTTCTGTTCTGTAACTTACAATTCCATTGAGAGAAATCTCAGCAGATAATATATGTAATTGTCCAATGAACAGGTGCGTTTATCCACTTATATTGTCCTGCAGCGCTTAGTACACAGAAACACATATACTGGCATAGTTTTATGGTATCTCTCTGTACAGGCTATGAGCTATATTCCTGCTGAATTGTGCTTAGTACAGGGGAATACCTATGCTGCCATAGTTTTATGGTATCTCTCTGTACAGACTATGAGCAAACTTAGGGGCTGTTCCTGCTGAATTGTACTTAGTACAGGGGAATACCTATGCTGCCATAGTTTTATGGTATCTCTCTGTACAGGCTATGAGCTATGTTCCTGCTGAATTGTGCTTAGTACAGGGGAATACTTATGCTAGAGTCCTGCGCGGGTCCATTTTTTGGGACCCGTACATGAACTGTACCCGCAAACCGCAACCCGGACCCGCATTCTTACCCGCTTGGACCCGCGACCCAAACCATACCCGCAACCCGCAACCCGGACCCGCTGACCATCAAGAATCAGGAAGTGCTGTCATTGTAAACCGGAAGTGACATCATCGGAAGTAGCCGCTATCAGGAAAAAAAGGTGTAAAACAGGAAGTGCTGTCATTGTAAACCGGATGTGACATCATCAGTAGTAGAAATGCTCAGAAAAAGGAGGATCCGCGACCCGACCCTCAACCCACCAACCTGCAGAACCACCAGCCTAATTCTATACCCGCACCCAGAAATTCTACAAGCAACCCGCAGGGTACCCGACCCGCTGCAGGACTCTAACCTATGCTGCCATAGATTTATGGTATCTATCTGTACAGGCTATGAGCAATCTGTGGGTTCTGGCAAATGCCAGAGGGGCTTCTATAAGGTGCAATAGAAAGTCAGTATTTAGTTGGCTGGTGGGGGCTATTTGGGCCACTGTGTGGGCTGATTGGGCCTCTGTGTACCTGACAGCCAGGGCCTATTTTAATTCTCAGTCCAGGCCTGGCTATGAGTAAACTTAGGGGCTGTTCCTGCTGAATTGTGCTTAGTACAAAGGAATACCTATGCTGCCATAGTTTTATGTTATTTCTTTGTACAGGCCATGGGCAAACATCAGGGGCTACAAATACAGATTAGGAGCCGTGTGTTGCATTCCTGTGTGGATAAGTTGCACAGAGCAAACTATTAAATATAAGGAGCAGTTTTATCACCTTGAAAAACAGGATAAGTTTTTAGGCTGGTGCTTTTCGTGCCTGGAGAGAATAACGACGTCCCCAATTCCAATTACAGGTAGAGGAAAGGAAGTCATATAATGAGTCACAGAGGCCCCTCTTGTACCTGCCATTCTCCTTCTGCAAATAACTGCTGCTCATGATATTACCCTAATAAACTCTCCTCCGGCGCCGAGTATCAAGTGTTAAAGTGGCTGCTAGTAATATCGGGGGAAACTGCCAGCTATATACCTTTATCATGATGCTATATCTAGCAGTGACAGCCTTTGTCTTTATTGGGCCAAATGGTAATTAGGAGTCAGGGCATAAAATGACAGTATGGAGATAGAGAGAGGAGAGGCCGAATGCTGCAGGTTGCAAAAGTGACTGAATAAAGGGCAACTAAGACTAAGGGCTCTTACATGAACCCCCCAAGGCATTGTACTTTACAGGGGGGGGGGTGATAATACAGAGAGTGCAGGATTAATTGATATCTGCACAATTTATATTTTTCAAGGATTTCTCTGTTGTTCTTACTGCATGATCCACCTAGTCGCAGAATCTAGAATCAGAATTGCAAATTTTATGGGATGGGTAAAGATCATCGAAATGGATAGAACTAACTCAATATTAGGGGTACAGGCCCAGATAAATGCTTGAGCTCTTAACCCCTAGATGCAGTGCCCTCAAAACACCAATGTGTGAAAGCCCTAAAGATTTTATAGGGTCTGTTAACCATACCTCCCAAATGTCCCGTTTTCATCAGGACAGTCCCGCTTTTAACAGCTCAACCCGCAGTCCCACATTTGTACTGGAAAGTCCTGACTTTCTCTGCACTCAACAGCCAGAAAAAGAAACAAAGTTTCTAACTTAATTGGCTGTTGGCAGAGAGCCCAGAACAGCCGCCAGGTGCAAATAAGATGTTTTGTTGCAGTTTTGAGATAAGCAAATAAGTAATTATAACAATTTAGAAGGAGGTCCCTTGGGAAAAGATAGACTCTCAGCTTAAAGAACAATTCAACTTCATTAGCAAAATTGTAATAACTGAAAAAAAAACCACAGAAATGTGTTCAGACTTTCATAACCTGCCAAATTTTGTAAATTGAAAATGGTAATTAGGGGTGTGACCACAAAAATGGGCATGGTTAAAAAAATGTAGGTGTATTAGAGTTCACTCTTAAAATCACCAGACATCATGTCTCTCTACATGCAGAATTTGTGCAAAAGGCATTTATTTTGTTTGGCTTTGTTTGTACTGGAATCAGTTATTTGAATGAAGCCTATTTTAAAGGGATACTGTCATGGGAAAACATGTTTTTTTAAAATGCATCAGTTAATAGTCCTGCTCCAGTAGACTTCTGCACTGAAATCCATTTCTCAAAAGAGCAAACAGATTTGTTTATATTTAATTTTGAAATCTGACATGGGGCTAGACATATTGTCAGTTTCCCAGCTGCCTCCAGTCATGTGACTCTTATAAACTTCAGTCACTCCCCCCCCCCCCCCCCCCCCCAGCAGCCTAACAACAGAATAAGGGCAGAGGCACACGGACAGAACTAACTGAGGCAGATTGGCCCGAACTGCCATCCTCCTGCCTTTGGCCTGTTAAAATGAAAAATCACCTACAGCAAGGCGCTTCAATTTCCAAAGTCACATGAAGTTGCTTCACAAGGAAATGGTGCACTGGTGTTTTCTCATTATAGCAGGGGGAATACAGTTCGGGGAGATTGTTACCCAGAAGAAGAAGCGATTGGTCAACAGGCGAATAAATCTCCCAAAATCTGCCCGTGTGACTTTACCCTGATGGGAAGGTAACCAGATAACAGCTCCCTAATACAAGATAATAGCTGCCTGGTAGATCTAAGAATAACATTCAATAGTAAAAGCCACGTCCCACTGAGTTGATATAACAGCCTGCCAGAAAGCAGTTCCATCCTAAAGTGCAGGCACAAGTTACTGGGGGTAAATGGGAAACTGACAATATGTCTAGCCCCATGCCAGATAGGGTTGCCACCTGTCCGGTTTTGACCCGGACAGCCCGGTATTTTGAAGGGCTGCCCGGGTCAATACTTCCTGCCTGGTTTTCCAAATAAGGAAAACCGGGCAGGATTAGCTTGATTGACGCATCGATCGGCCAATCGGCGATCACGTCTTCATAGCTCCGCCCCATGTCATCACAGGCCCACCCTGTCCGGTTTCAGCCACAGGAAAAGGTGGCAACCTTAATGCCAGATTTCAAAATTGAATACAAAAATTCTGCTCTTTTGAGAATTGGATTTCAGTGCAGAAGTCTACTGGAGCAGCACTATTAACTGATGTGTTTTTGTTAAAAAAACAAAACATGTTTTGCCATGACAGTATCCCTTTATTCTTTTGATTTTCACTATAGTTCCCCTTTAAGAAGAATACAGGGTAGAGGATTTGTCATGTGAGCTTAGAACAGAGGGGTCGGTGTTTAATAAATATACACTAACTAATAAAGGAGACTGACACAAAGCTGACAGTACAGGAAAGAGCGCCTCTCTGCAGTGTTTTTTTTTTAGTTTGAAATAAAAGTTTGCACTTTTTTTTTAAGCCATTTACTAAATTGCTACAATTTCATTGTGAAATGTGTAATTATTTCCTACGCACTGGGAAACACACATTTTACAGACATTTTATCTTTAGATCCAGCGGCGCGGCTGCTTAGAGACTCTGCAATTTGTTTTTATTCCACAAGAATTTTGGAGTTCTTTGAGGTTTACTTGAAAAGTGGCAAAACTACAGCCAGCTTTGGACTGGGGGGGCACCACACCCCCCCCAGGCCCCCCAACGCAGATGCAAAGCCCTCTCTGGCCCCTAGTGCCTATCATTCTTCCTTTTGCAGACACACTGGGAGCCAGGGAGGAAGGTTGGCAGCCACAGAAAAGGCTTCACACAGAGAGCAGGTCTGGGCTCTTGGGGCTCATGAGGGCCGGGTACCACTACATTTTTCTTAGAATCCCACCAGCCCAGTCTGACCCTGACTCCAGCCCATGTGCCAAATACCTACATAAGGGAGACAAATATCCTCTTCTTCTGGGCGACTAATCTCCCTAAATCTGCCCTTAAAGGGGTGGTTCACCTTCAGGTTAACTTTTAGTATGTTATAGAATGTTCAATTCCAAGCAACTTTTCCATTGGTCTTCATTATTTTTTTTTTTTATAGTTTATGAATTATTTGCCTTCTTCTCCTGACTTTTTCTAGCTTTCAAAAGGGGGTCACTGACACCCTCTAAAAACAAATCCTCTCTAAAGCGTCACATTTATTATTATTGCTACTTTGTATCACTCATCTTTCTATTCCAACCCTCCCGTATTAATATTCCACATTCTCATTCAAATCAGTGCATGGTTGCTAGGGTAATTTGGATCCCAGTAACCAGATTGCTTACGCTGAAAACTGGAGAGCTGCTGAATAAAAAGCTAATTAACTCAAAAACCACAAATAATAAAAAATGAAAACCAATTGCAAATTGTCTCAGAATTTTGCTCCCTACATCATAATAAAAGTTATCTCAAAGGTGAACAACCCCTTTAAAGAAAAACTGTTTTCAACAAGAACGCCACAAATAACAGGGGTCATGTGTGACCCTGGGGAGGGTGTTAATTAGGGATGCACTGAACAGGGCCGGGCCAAGGGGTGGGTAGGGTATAGCAAATAACTAGGGGGGGCAATTCTTTGGGGAATTCTCAGGAGTTCACGGGGGCCATCTTCTTTTCTTCGGTCTTCTTCGGAATCCAAGCAGAGTTGCGGCCCATGGGCAGTTGGAGTGATTCTCTGGTTCCGAGCAACTGAGCATTTATCAAAAGTCATGAAAATTTCCCCAAAATTTTTGTGACTTTGACATGCGTAGTTGTTCAGGACCGGAAATTTACTCCAACTAAGCATGCGCCAAAAATGCTGTTTAATGAAGTAGAGAAGATGATGCTTGTGAACTCCAGAGGGGTAAGAAAAAAAAATTAGGGGCATTTTTCCAGTGGTGGCAGCTAGGCTGGGGGGTAGGTGTTTTGTATGTTAGGGGTTGAATTCTCCTTTAAAAGTGAATCGCCTCTTTAAGGCACAGGCAGATACTATATAGGAAGATAATGGCCCAGGCAGGATAAACAGGTAGACAATGGCAGACTAAAGTCAAAAGTAATGCACACAAGGGGTTAATAGCTCAGGTCCAATGTCAGGAACAGGGCAAGGTCAGAATTGACAACTAGCGTTGGCATCAGGTGACATACTCAGTAAGGACTAAAGCTGCAACATATACTGTATCAACTGCTGTCTCGCTTTCTAGCTGATTAAAGGAACAGTAGCATCAAAAAACTGAAAGTGTTTTAAAGAATTAAAAATATAATGCAGTGTTGCCTTGAACTGAAAAAACTGCTGTGTTTGCTTCAGAAACACTACTATGGTTTATATAAATAAGCTGCCTGTATAGCAATGGGGGCAGCCATTCAAAGGAGAAAAGGCTCACGTTACACAGCAGATAAACTCTGTAGAACATAATGGTGTTTTCTGTTATCCACTATTTAACCTGTGCCATATAGCCATTTTTCAATTTCCGCCATTGCTACACAGCAGCTTGTTTATATGAACTATAGTAGTGTTTCTGATGCAAACAGAGCAGTTTTACCAGTGCAGGGCAACAGTACATGATATTTTCATTATTTTAAAACACTTTCATGTTTAGGTGTTACTGTTCCTTTAAAGAGACAGAAACCAATAGACTTATTGGGCTGCTAGTGGGAAGCAGTAAAGTGCAGAGGGGTCAGCCATGAAAGTGTTAACTGTGGAGGAAGGAGCAGGGTACTAATTACTGTATCTGTCAGTCCGTTACCCCCTGAGTATTATATCTGATGTTTCCCACCACCATATACAGTAGTTACTCACTTCATACATATTCATGGCTCAGGCTACGCTCGGCTGCACAGGTCACACAATTGCACAAAGTAATTACACAAACCATAACACGCACAACATGGGGATAAAAGAAAGTCATGCATATTCCACAGGCTGACCTTGTTCATGATTACATTTAATTGTACCTTGTGCCAAAGACCATATATATAATTCACAGGTCAACTAAATGATCCTGAAATTGTGCCCGTCTGTTGATTAACAAGGACATGTCTAATAATACACTTACTGCACAAATCTCACTTCATTAGAATATGCCGCCGGTTCCTATAGGTCATAAATATTCATGTTAAAGACGGACGCTTCACGCAAAGTGGCCGCGCGGCCGACTCATATCAACCAAACCCGGAGCCTGAGGAAATCAGAGCCATATTATATGGGATTATAACAATTAGAGGGATATAAAGTCAATTTCATAAAGCAATCTTCAATAAACTTTTTATTTCATAATGGCACAAGGGGGTCAATGTAAAGCTGGCCATCGACGTACAGATATAATGATTTGTACGATTTTAGGATCGTGTGTGGAGCGTCCCCTCATTTTTAGTGCCATGGCAATCGGTCGTTCAGTCGATCAGATAGGTTAAAAGATTTCTGTAGTCTGCCAACCATCAGGGCCAGCCTTAGGCCAATTGGGCGCCAATGGGGGCCCCGCAACCTGGAAACACTTACTTTCTCGAAACAATGCCGAGCCACAGTCACCCCCAGTCAAATGGAGCAGTCCAGGCTGATGTAGACTTGCCTGCGCACACCCGTGCTTTTGCAGAGCAAAATAGTATTTAGGGGGGTCAAAAATTTGCTGAAATTGCAAACTGTAAAGATGCTGAATAAAAAGAAAAATAACTAAAAAAACCACAAATAATAAATGAAAACCAATATCTATGTAAAATGTTGTTGGCTTTTTAAATCTGGGGGGCCCCACTAAAGTTGTACCAATTTTGAAGGGCTGCCCGGTTCAATGCTTCCTGCCCGGTTTTCCATATAAGGAAAACTGGGCGGGATTAGCTTGATTGACGCCGCGATCGACCAATCGGCGATCGTGGCGTCATAGCTCCGCCCCGTGACGTCACGGTACCGCCCACTGACGTCACGGGACCACCCCCCTGTCCGGCTTGAGCCACAGGGAAAGGTGGCAACCCTAGGCCCCGCAGTTGGTAAGACCGGCCCTGCCGATCATATCTCTGCATGTATTGCCGATCTGACGATTTTTCAGTGGGAGCTTTTGTCGGACGTAAACTTTTGTACGATTGCTGTCAGGGCAGAACATCCTCTGATCTGTTCTTTTACTGCTTTATTTCAAATGATGGTTAGTGGCAGATTAGGAGATGGGGACGTCCGATCATTTGTCTGATATTGCAGGAAATCTGCACCTCTATGTTTAGCTTTAGAGTAAAAAAAGCAATGCACCCAGTCCCTAGGGTTGCCACTTGGCCAGTTTGTCAACCTCCAGGAAGCTGATTCTGGGTGCTTTTTGGTCACACCCACACACAATGCCCCCCAACCCCACCCCCTCTATGTTGCAAAAATGAGGATGTGTATTGGTTAGCAATGGAGCTTGCAATCTCTGCATGGCTGGCCATGGGTCTTATGAGGTTGGCATTGGAGCTTGCAATCGCTGCATGGGTTGCCATGGGTCTTATGAGGAATGGCACGTTATGTTCAATACCCGCCGTTATGGGTACATACAGACTACCAGAGAATCAGTTCACTGTAGGGCCCAATGATCAGATCTGAATGGAGGCAATATAGGCAGTCGCATCAATGAACAGATGCAGCTGCAATCCGTCGAGATTTTTAACCCTACACAATCAACATCTGGCTTGCTTTTCAGCCAGATATCGATCGGGGAAGCCCGTTGGAGGGCCCCACACAGGGACCAATAAGCTGCTGGCTCGAACAGAATCTGCAGCTTTTATTGACCCGTGTATGGGGAACTTAAAAGTATGGAACGATCCCTTGTCCATAAACCCCAGGTTCTGAGCATTTTGGATAACAGATCCCGTATCTGTACATGTTAGTGTCAATGTATATATACCAGCAGGGTTGGATTTGGCAGGCGCCCCTAGACCCTCTGCTGTTCGTCACCCTGTCCCCATCCCTTTATTTGTGCAAATTTTCATCATAGGGACCGGAGTAATAGGGATTGGCGCATAGGAAATTTAAAAAAAGATTGTATCTCGTGCACATCCCCAGTGTTTTGGAACCAATGTGAGTGTGGTTGGGCAGCATGCTGCCCCCTTAAATCCTGCCTCCCTAGACTGGGTCTTGGTGGCCTCTTCACAAATCCGGGCCTGTATGCCAGTGTATGCAGCATAGAGACTAATGAGATGTACTTCCTTAAACCTTCTATGAAAGACATTACAGCTGCCCCAGGTGCACTACTGTATGCTGTATATTAATCAAAGAGTGAAGTTAAGAGTGAAGTTCCGCCACTAGAGGGAAATTCCCCCGCTCTCCATTCATTTCTATGGGATTTTTAAAGGCGTATTAATCAAACGGTGAACTTTCACTTCACCCATTGATGAATACGCCTTTCAAAATCCCATCGAAATGAATGGAGAGCGGCGGAATTTCACTCTAGTGGCGGAACTTCCGTCTTTGATAAATTTCCCCCTATAAGAGGTGCAGCAAACAGAAATCGGCTGCTCTATTCACAGGCAAAAAGGAGAAATTGATCCAGTAAGAGCAATTGTAGAGCTTATTCTAACCAGAGGCTTCAATGGATTAAGATCTCAAGCATTGGCAGGCTGCATTCTATGGCTTGTTAATATCTCCAGTGTTTATGGGGCACATGAAGCCACGCCGGGCAATGTTCCGGCTAAGCTGAGCGCTCATGCGTGCACACAAGAATCACGGCACAAGTGCAAATAAAACTGTGAATGCCTGCACATAACTCAGCTTTCTGCACACAATATATTAGGAACATTAACACTGGCATTAAAAGAAAAACAACTTGCCATTCACTGTGTTGCCCTGTGGGCACCATTTCTATTTTGTTCTCTCTGAGGGCTCAATCCATCTCAAGGCAATGCTTTTTGTCCAAAGGTTGCACGGCCGCATTTAATAAATATTAGCTTTAATAAATAGACTTTGGAGTGTTTATCAGCCACGGTTCGGGAAGTTCCTAATAAGCACAAGATCTCTCTGCATAATATATTCTAATGGAGCGGCTGCAGGAGACTCGGGAAAGGTTACGGCAATAAGTGCACGGCTACTCACACGGCTGATGTTAATAACAAGAGACAAAAGCCATGTGAGGGGAAGTGCGTGCTACGCTTGGGGTCACTAACAGGCAAACTCCTCTATTAAAGGGGTTGTTTTCAGATCATTCACCAGAAAGAACAACCTTTTCCAATTACTTTCTATTTTCTATGTTTTCTACAGTTTTTTTTTCTTTTCTAACATTGAAGTGTAAAGTGTCATTTTTCACCTTCTAAATCAGGGGTTTCCAACCTTTTGGCTTCCCTGGGACATACTGGAAAAATAAAATAAAAATAGTAAAGAAAATGCACAGAAAAGAACTACAATACCAGCTGGATAACCAGATGGAGCGATACACTGGAATATGGGGCACCTGGATATTAAATAGACTTATTATTATATTATTATTACTACTAACTGGGCAATGGGCAGAGTTCCTCCACCTGCTACTCCTATATCCTTTGCAACATGACGTTTCCTCGGGAACCAAGTGTTTCAAGCTTCGTATCAATCATGAGCCGCAGGTTGGACACCCCTGTCTTAAAGCAGCTCTGGGAGGGGGGTTGGTCGCCGACCCTGTTAACTGTTCCAAGTTGATACATTTCTTATCTTTCTCCCTGCTGAGCAGAATCACTGGGTTTCAAGAAGGCTGCAATCGTTCAGATAGAAGCACATGAGACCTAGGGTTCTCCGAGCAAAATGTTACAAGGGACTAGGGGGAGGGGGGGGATACCTTAAGCTGGCCATAGATGCAGAGATCCGCTCGCTTGGTGATGTCTTTCCCCGATATGCCACTAACTGGCAGGGCTATATTGGGGTAATCCGAACGTTTGGCCCTATGGCCAAACGATCAGATTACGAGAAGTGCAATGGACTTCCGACGGGTCGGTCGGAAGAAAATCCGACCTTCCAGATCGATATCATGGTCAGATATTGGTCAGGAAGACCCGTCGGAGGCCCCCATAGATGGGCAGATAAGCCGTCAAATTGGTCTAAAGCTTTATCTGCCCGTGTATGGCCAGTCTTACAATAGGCAGGGCCCCCTCCCCTGACAGGTGAAAAAAGGGAGGGTTTGGAGCAACCTCTCCTTGGCAGGTCCCAAAAGGGAGGGCTTTGTTGGTTTATATTATATGGTGAAAGTGGGAGGGAAACGGTCAGATATAATTTTTCCAAGAAATGTGGTGTGCATTTTGGTTATTTGTGTGTAAGTAAGTTGCATTGGTGTGATTAGGCAAGCAGTTGTAGGGAAGTAACAGAGAGAGAATATAGAACATTTAGGTCTCATTACAGGCAGCTGTTAGAATTGATACAATAGTTGCTAATACTCCAGAGAAATGGATCAACTAAATTATGCAAAATTGTATCAGTTTAGAGTCTGCACCTGAATTACTGAGCTGCCAGACTCAAACA
>CM044439.1:21471741-21483073 GCA_024363595.1 Xenopus borealis | reverse complement strand
CTGTTACAAACAGCTCCAAACCCAGGACCCTAACAACAAGCTCACATACATGAGCAAATGGGAGCAAGACCTCCAAAAATCTTTTTCCCTGCAACAATGGCAAAGAATACTGTACTGTTATTTTAAAGCGGGATTGTCTTAAAGGACCAGTAACATCAAAAACATGTAAAAATTGTTAGAATACACTGAAAAAAAAAACACTAAGACAAATTAAACTTTAAAATCGCAAAATCTTTATTAAGAAATAAGTTACGGAAACTCTGTTTGCCAGGGAGGAGAAATTGAGCACCACACAATATTCAACTGCTGTTACTACAAGCTCTTCTTTTGAAGTCTGAAATTCTAATCAGTTTGAGCTTACAAAATAACACAGTTTTCATTGTGCTTCAGTTGAAAGTGGAGCGCAATCTGTTTCCCCACATACCTGCTCTTTCAGCTTCAAGTAAAACCTTCACAGCCCATGGCAATCTCTGCTGTTTGACCAACCAGCCTACTAATGAAAAACGAGAAGGCAGTCAAGCAACAGCATGAGTGACTGTGACGGTCTGCAAACAAGGCGGCCTACTCGTTTTTCATTGGTTGGTGGGCGGGAACAGTAGATGATGCAGGAGGGACAAACTGCAGAGATGGCCACGGGCCGTGAAGGTTTGCACTCAACTTTCAACTGAAGCGCAATGAAAACCGGCTGATAAAAAATAATGGATTGCAATTCGAAAAATGCTTATATCCGTTCCCCAAAGGCAAAGGGGGATTTAAATTTTAGACAATACATCTCCTTTAATAACGGTCTTTTCCAATGAAATCAGTCTTTTCACAACATGACAAAATAAAACATCCATAGTCTGGTTATTTGTGCTCCTTGTGGGAGGTCAGGTCTGATTTGGTAATTCCTTTCTCATTCAATAATTTAACACATAATGTATGTCCTAATTATGTATAATGGCTCATGAGCATTAGGACAGAGACACGCAAAGATTTGGGAAAATTAGTAGCCCAGCGGCATCTCGTCTTCTTTGGGCAACTAATCTCCCAAACTGCCATAGCTTGGGCTAGAATGTAAATCACTAGCAGGATGGCACTCCAAGTGCTTGGTTTCCGAAGTCACCCGAAGTTGCCTAGCGAGGAAACGTTGGGCGACTTCAGAAAACGGAGCGCTCCAAGTGCTATCCCGCCGGCGATTTACATTCTAGCCAGTGTGAAGGCAGTTTGGAGAGATTACCTGCCCAAAGAAGAAGCAATTAGGAGCAGGGCGACTAAAGCTGGTCATAGACACAAACATCCGATCGTTCGAATCATTGAACGATCGGACGTCCCCATCTCCCAACCTGCCACTAACCTTCAGATCAAATAAAGCAGTAAAAGAACAGATCAGACGATGTTCAGCCCCTGACAGCTACAGCAATCGTACGAACGTTTATGTCCGACAAAGCTGCCGACAGTCTCCCACAGAGATATGATCAGCAATACACGCAGAGATATGATCAGCAGCCGACAGAAATCTTTTAACCTGTAAGATCGGCTGAACGACCGATCGCCATGGCAAGACAAATGTCGGGACACTACGCGATTCGAAAATTGCGTCTATGGCCCATCTTTACTCTCACTGAATCTGAGCATGTATCTGCCCTTACATACAGATAGAAAGCAACCTTTTGTTCAGCTTTTTAAAAGATCTACAGGGTTCCAGAGTAATGTGGGAGTTTATATAAGCAAATTGGTATGTTTCAAGACAAATGGAAGGAGGTCCTTGCCTGTAGAGCTTAAAATATACATGGGCGGGTAACTAACAGACATAAGTAGGAGTATAATAAGTTCTGAAAATTTCAGTGGTTGGCAGCAAGAGAGAATGGTTTAAAGGGGTGGTTTAGGTTAACTTCTAGTATGTTATAGTATAGCTAATACTAAGCAACTTTTCAATTGGTCTTCATGTTTTTAATTTAAATAGTTTTTGAATGATATGCCTTTTATCTTCTGACTCTTTCCAGATTTGACATGGGAGTCACTGACCCTGATCTAAAAACCAATGCTCTGTAAGGCTACAAATGTATTGTTATTGCTACTGGGGAGAGCTGCTGATTAAAAAAAACTAAAGTCAAAAATACACAAATACATCATACTAAATTTACTATTATTCCCACAAAAATATTAGTTTTCCCTCGATATTCGATTAGCATTCGATTTTCGAATGCTAATCGTATAGTTTTAGGCTATCGACGATCATACGATTGAATAACGATCGTTCGAATTAATTATTCGATTATTCGAATGATTCGTACGATTGAAGACTTCGATCGTACGAATCCTATTCGATCAGGACTTAGCCTCAGAAGCCTATGGGAGGCTTCCCATTTCTATTGCAATTCGGTAGGTCCTATCTGCCGAATTGGGCAGTCGAATAGGTTTAGGTTTTGCCAAAATTCGATTATCGAACGATGGAATGAACGAATATTCGATCATTCTAGATCATTCGAATGTATTCGATAATTCGATCGTTCGTTATTCGATGATCGATAATGCCGAAATCAGAATTATTGATCATCCGAAAAAATCATACGATCGGAATTCGAACGAATTCCGATCTGTTCCTGTGAATTTCGTAAATCGTCCCCTAAGAGTTAATTTAAAGGTGAATAATCCCTTTAAGGTGTGATACAGCAGGAGAAGCGGATGGTGTAACCAAGTGGTGGCTTTTAGAGGACAAGAATGTATGGAGACACAAGAGAAGATATATAAGTGGGAATATACAGTAATTACATGTGCTTTTGTTTTTTTGCATTAATTACCTGGTGCTGTTTATTGTTGACACTCAAAAGAAAATCTTTTTTCCCATTCACACATGGACGACTCCGACAAGTCATATGTTTTTTTATGAATTTCTGTTTATTATGATTGTTGATCATTCCTGCTTAATTTCTTTGGTTGAGGTTTGTCTTTGGTAGTCTAACTACTGACACCTTATGGCGACTATACTTTTTATTCTCTTGCCTGTCTTCGGAATCATTACCCCAATACTGTTCAATATGGGAAAATGCTCCTTAATTACCCCTAGTATTAGGTTCAAGATACAGTGGCGTTTTCAGGTCTTTCAGCAGGTCGTTTAGTCGATATTGCCTTTTAGTTCTGTAATTTTCCTCTAGCTTTCAATTATATTCTACAATCAGAAATTTAATATGCCCTTGTGGGCCCATACATGAAGCGGAGTTCATGGCTGAAGCCAAAGTGAATGGCTAAGGCTAAGAGAGTCCATTATACGTCCTTTGAATCAGTCATTGAATGTGAATTTGTGCATATAAATATATTTAAAAGGAAACCGTTGAATATCGGCTAGCCCGAAATGTAGTTGAATAAAAGAGGGTTAATTCCCAGCAGCCTTGCAAGTTCCTGTTTCTATTACAAGGCACTTGCAAAGATAATCCATGAACCCTTTAATGTTCCTATAAAACCCACTATCTCTGTGAGCTGCGGAGGTGTTGTAGGAATGTTTTATGAAACCGAGTTTTTATAAGCTTCCTTCCACAACTAACGTTCTTTACCTACAGGCCCTTCTCTTCATTTTATCATATGCTTCACTGGGGGAAATAAGAAATAATTGGCCCTTTTCCCAAGACAAGAATGACGAGCGCCATTCGCCAGTGATATTTAATGGGGAAGATGCGGCAGCTACAATTTCCAGACAACAGCATTATCAGGCACGTCAAGTTCCTTTTTATTCTGTCGGGATGTCTGACCACGGATCATAATCAACGAGGTTTTTGCTGTGCCGCGAACACATGGGTTTCAGCTCTGTTACAATACGGCGCACGCAGAGAAACAACAATCATGGAAATAGAAGAAGTGGATGGAGAGAGCTGGGCTAAATTAATGTACATTCACAACACACAGCGGGCAGTGAAACATTCCAATACAGTAAAACTTAATAGCTCAACTATAAGGAGATGTGCCCAAATAGACCAGACTGCTGCATAGAGCTCTGGGTACAGTCACACTGGCACGCTGATTAAAAAACAGTTTATCCAGGAAACAATATCATTTAACTATTCCCGTTACTGTATTGTATTTACCTTCTCCCTATACCCTGTACTTGCTACATGTCATCGCTAGTGACGGGCGAATTTATTCACCAGGCACGGACCTGCGAATTGTCTCGCGAAACTGCAACAAAAAATTACCGACCAATAAATTTCCTGCAATAAAATAGTGGCTTGTGTAAAAATTGTTGCGCACTTTGATGCCCATTTGGACAAAAAATTTTCTAGCGCATAAAAATTGTTGCACGTCAAAATAATTTTGCTGCCCATTGACTTTGAAAATTTTTTCGGAGTTTCACAGATTGTTTAGCGAAGTGAAACGGGACAGATTCACCCTCACTGTCTGCCCTTACCCAAAGCAGAGCTCACCTATATGTTCCATCTGTATTTCAGTGGCAATGGTTTATTCTGTTTGCCAGTTTGCCTGGAGGTAAGATGAGTGAGGCATGTCACCATTTTTGTCTGTGGCTCAGTGTAGGTGCCTGTGCTTGTAATCTCAGAACTGGATCAGAAAATATTACAGCCTACACTTGAGGGGCAGATTTAATAAATTTGTGTGAATGATTCGAATTTCTATCGAATTTTCAAAAAGATTAGAATTTTCTAATAATTTTTGTGGCCACTTCAACCATCGAATTTCAAAAATTCGATTGAATCGAATGATTCGAATAACAATCTATTCGATCATTCGAATATGAATCTGCCAGATTAAACCTACTGAATTTCTGTATAACCCTATGGGAAGCTCGTTCGATCGATCAAATTTCGCTAGAACCCTTCAAATTTGATATTCAAATTCGACCCAAATTCGATTAGTCAAATTCGAGAGTTAATTAACCATCAAATTCAACCAATAGTAAATCTGCCCCTTGGTGTAACATGCACATCCACACACCAGCTAGTTCTCAATCCTGCTCACTCTACATGTCACCAACAAGCCCACATTTCCAAAAGTTCACTCTCCCTTTATTCAAGGTCGGATGGGCTGGTGGAACACCAGGTAAAAACTCATTGGTCCCTGGCCCTTGCTGACCCTGACCCTGACCCACACCTGTCAGTGACCCCTAGGGTTGCCACCCTTTCTGGAAAAATATACCAGCCTTCCTATATATTTATTATTTTCATATTTAATAACTTTGGGATCAGACATAAATTTTTAAAGGCCGCTGTGGCAGGGCAAGAGCCGTTTTTTCGGGGCAGCTGGGCAAGTAGGTCTAGGCTGGCAGGAGCCAGGGCTATGGTTGCCCACTGGCTGGTAAAAATTATGGTTGATCCAAATTTTATCAATATAAATATATAGGAAGGCCGGTATTTTTTTCCACAAAAATTGGCAAACCACCAGGCATTTTCCCTGTGCCGTATGCTTAGTCGGAACCATTCCCAGCCCCACTTGTGGCTGCAATTAAAGAACAGATACACTCGGTGGGTCTGGAGGGGGGGTTGAGGCCAGGCCTGGCAAACTGTGGGTTTTGCCAGGTCCCATAAAAAGTCAGTATTTAGTGGAGGGCTGTTTGGGCCTCTATTTGAGCTGATTGGGCCTCTGTGTACCTGAAGTGCCAGGGCCTATTTTAATTATCAGTCTGCACTTGATTGTGGCTGGGGCCTGGAGGGGGGGGCTGTGGTGGAAGTCCCCAGTGGGCCTCGGATCCTCCAGTCTAATGCTGCCTGTATTGCAACCAACTGCTCCCAAGACACATGAAGTTCAGTGAGTTCAGTTCTGTAACATAGAGAACAAGGAGATACAGGGTCAGAATAAAAGCAGTGAGTAAAACACAGCAGAAGAGAAACATACGTTTTCTGTTACAGAGAAGGGGCAAATAATCTTACATTATTATAATGAAGGGGCAGCTATTCCTACTCTGTTATAGAGAAGCTGAAAGTGAATATGTTACGGGGCGAAGTTGGGAAAGAACATGTTATTGAAATGACACTTGTTAAAATCAACAAGCAAAGCACCAAAAGATGAGAAACCCATAAAGGTGTTGCGCTCAAGGGGATTCGCTGTGACTGTCAGGGACAGATTTGTGACATTTACACACAGTGTCGGACTGGGACATTAGGGGCCCACCCAAAAACCTTACACTAGGGGCCCACTCTCAGTACTATTACTCTACTCATTCAAACTCTATTCTCATAGTGTATTTTCTTTACATACTATGGGACCTGGGGTAATCAATTATTACATCTATTCAGCCTCTAGAAATAGGGAATGGCCATGAACTTGGCCAAATTAGCAGCATGAGGGCCCACTGACACCTGGGCCCACCGGGACTTTTCCTGGTATCCTGGTGGGCCAGTCTGACACTGTTTACACAGACTCAGTAGCATTGCTCGTTGGCTTTGAACCAGAGTTCCCCCACCAGCAGCTCCTTGATCCTCCCATAGGATTTTCTTTTATTTGTTTCTTAGCAGAGACACGTTGCCTCCATTGAAGCACAAATAATCCCTCTCCACTTTGCACCTAGAGGTCCAGCCCTGGTTACTGACTCTTCATCCTGACTTTGAAAGGGTAACACTACCATAAAGCAAATGAAGAGTAAAATCTAATGGGGTGCCCAACTGTCTGGAGACATAGAAGAAATAGATATATATCATCTGATCGTTTTAGCTGTTTAAAACGAATGTAACTTCTATCAAATAGCATTTAAGGTAAAGAATATCTGTATGAACAGACTGCTGTGTTTAATTCTTTGTACAGGTATGGGATCCATTAAGCAGAAACCCGTTATCTACAATGCTACAGAAATAGACTCCTTATTATCCAAATCATCTCTGTGATGATAAAACTTGTGCTTGATCCTAAGGAAGATATAATTAATCCTTATTGGAAGTAAACCAGCCTATTGGGTTAATTTAATGCTTACATGATTTTCTAGTAGACTTGAGGTATGAAATAGTGATGTGTGAGTTGGCATTTTCCCAACCCTCCCACCACCAGCGCCCACCCAAACCCAACTTCCTTTTATAGACCCCCGATAACATCACAAAAGGGCTGGGGCGAGCAGACGTGCGTCTATAAAAAGTGAACCTGGAAGTCAGCAGTTCGGGTGCGAGCAGTCCATGACCAGGAAGATGGGGTGTGAGGGCAGCCGAACCTGACCAACCCTCGGGTATCGGGGCGGCCCGCACATCACTAGTATGATGATCCAAGTTACAGAAAGATCTGTTATCAGAAAACCCCAGGTCCCAAGCATTTTGGATAATAGGTCCCCTACCTGTACCAGCCTTTTTTTTAGCAACCATCAGAACCATCACAGAACCTACAGCAAAGTAGTTTTTCCTGATGGGGGGAGCGGTTTTACAGAAATTACCCCAGAGTGACCTGCAGTCCTGCCAGGGTCGTGTCGCAGTGACACAAAAATTTAATTTTCTAACATTATACTATGAGAAAATCCCATAGTTGAAAGAACAACCAGAATGTGTATGGTTAAAGCAATAGCACTGCTTGTGGGTAATGCTCGTGTTGCGCTCACAGGCTTAAGATCTACTGATAGATCACAATCTCATAGATCAATACCTACATTTTGGGCACCATTGAAATTAACTAGTGTTCCTCTACCAGTGAGGTCAGCCATGATTGTGAAAAACAAATGTACAATGTGCCAAGTGGTTTCTCCCCCCCCCCCAAGTGATTCTAGTCACAGACCCTGGGTAGTTGCTCATTTTCTTCCAATAAATACATTGTTCCAAATCCAAAATACTTTTCTTCTCAGTGCTGTGCCACCATACTCTTCTCCAGCATCTTCTATGAAGCCTTGGGAGAGCACATACATGGTACTGTACTGAGTACGGGCGAGCACAGACAATGCTGTGGCACCACAAAATATGTTGGCATAGAATTGAGAAGAAAAGTTCCATGGGTCAGTGAATTTTTAGAAGAGGAGATTTTTATTAAAGTAACTAGAATTACTGAGGGGTGCCTAACGATTTGGCACCCCCACTGATTCTACATTTCCCAAATTATCAGCACGCAGGCCGAAAACATGGATATTGCATGAGTGGCTGAGGATTACTAGATTTGTTCAAGATCTGCTGAAATAACCCCAGACCAAACATTTGGCCAAATCTAGCCATGTATGGCCAGCTTTAAGGCAGAGACAGACGAGAAGATCAGGGGAGATTTATCTCGCCCGGCAGCAATTCATCTCTTCATCGGGCGACTAATCTCCCCAAAGGGCCTCCCCACCAGCTAGAATGTAAATCACTGGCGGGATGGCACTCGGAGAGCTTAATTTTCTGAAGTCACCCGAAGTTGCCTCACCAGCGATTTACATTCTAGCCAGCGGGGAGGCAGTTTGAGGAGATTAGTCGCCCAAAGAAGCATCTAAATCTTCCCAAATCTTTTTGTCTGTCTCTGCCCTTACTAAGAATTCTGAAGGGATATGAGTGTATGTAGCTCTCTGAAGCTCATTCTTCTCAATGACTTCCCTGACATGGCTCCTAACCTATCCATAAGGAAGATTGTTGGGGATCATCCATGTCGTAAGCTGAAATACTGCATTACCATTGATCTGGTTTGCAATTCAATTTGTGGAAGCAAGATAAGACTGTGTATACCAGCAGTGTTTGGTACTGATGTATTCAACAGTAAGATGATACACATGTCTAACCCCCCATCACTAAGACCATGAAGAGCGACTGTGATCTCCTCTCTACAAATACATACATCATTGAAAAATATAAAATAAAACAACACAGATCATTCTATTTGGTTTGAGTTTAAGTTAACTTTGTCCTTTAAGTGAGCTGAAATCTGTAGTGTCATTCCCATATTTCATGGAGAGGCTGTTATTGCATCTCTTCTCGGTGCAAGGAACAGGGAAAAATGAAAAGAAACACAGAGTTTAGGGAAGCAGGAGTTTGATGGGCAGGAAGCCTTGCGGTAAAACTTGATTTATAGGAAGCACTGCAGATACATATGCTTGCAAAGCAGAAAAGCCAAGCAGAGAATTTGTTGCGGACAGTCAGAATTGATGGACAATGTGTAATTGATTAAACAGAATCAGTGGCTGAAGAAGAGAGATAGAAGAATAGGAAAGAGAATTGACAGAACCCAGAGAATACAAGTGTTCAGTCGAGCAGCAGTGATGGGACTTGAGATTATCTTTCCTGACTACGGTATCAGCCAAACCCTGACGAGCGTGAGCTTTACATAAACAGTTAGAGGCAATGAGTGGGATACAATAGGAGGCCTGCTAGAGAGGGAACCAAGGGGAAGAAAATGATTCTGGAATCCAAGGGTGAAGCAGGGGGTTGGAGAGTGAAGGTACCTGGGAATAGAACATAGAGAAGGAGTAGGGAAGGGAGTGTATGATGCAATATAGAATGGGAAACAGGGATAAAAGAAAGGGAGTGAAGGTTAAGAAAGAGGGGACTTAAAGGGGTTGTTCACTTTCCAACACTTTTTTTCAGCTCAGTTGGTTCACCAGAAATAAGGAAATTGTCTAACTACTTTCTATGTGGGCCTGTTTTTCTAATATATAAGTGTCAAGTGAAATTTTTCAATTCTAAAGCAGCTCTGGGAGGTGGGTCGCTGACTAAACTGTTCTAAATTGATACATTACTTGATATAGAATCCTGCAGCGGGTCGGGTACCCGCAAAAACCTGCGGTACCCTGCGGGTTGCAGGTAAAACTTTCAGGGGCGGTTCTCCAGGTTTGAGGGTGGCGGATTGGGTCTTCTCAATAGCAAGTTTTACTCTTTTTTTATCACAACTGTATCTGTAGTTTGATTAAACATGTTTACGTTGTACTTGTCAGGTTGTTGATATATGTTTCAATTTGGCTGTGATTGGTGCCCTTTAAGGTGGCGAATAATCAATTTAAAGGGACAGTACTAAAAATTCAAATTTTCTCAATTCAAATCGAATTTTGGGCTATTCGATAGCCAAAGGAGCCCAAAATTCAAATCTAAAAAATTCAAATTTTATTCAAAAATTCCCTTTGACCCTTAGGGGCAGATTTACTAATAGTCGAATTTCAGATAGAAAAAAGGAGCCCAAAATTCAAATCTAAAAAATTCAAATTTTATTCAAAAATTCACTTTGACCCTTAGGGGCAGATTTACTAATAGTCGAATTTCAGATAGAAAAAAATTCAAAATTCGACCATCAAATTTTTTTTGGGAGGGAGCGTATTCGATTGGATGAAAATAGTTCGAATCGAACAATCGCATCATTTGAATCGATCGAATTGAACAATTTTCCCCAAAATCCTTCAATTTCTCAGAACTTTTCAGGACAAGTTCTAGGAGGTGCCCCTTAAGGGGCAGATTTACTAAGGGTCGAATTTCAAAGTGAAAAAAACTTTCTTTTGTGCAAAATCCTTTGAATTCCTAGGACTTCTGCAGCTTTAAGGTGACGATGTGTCGAATTCGAAGGATTTTAAAGGGCCAGTACTTTTGAAAATTCGACTTGTCAAATTTTCAAAATTTTTTTATTCTAATCGAATTTTGGCCTATTCGATAGTTCAAGTATCTTAAAATTACGTCAAAATTTTAAATTATTAAATTCAAATTTTATGTGCATACGCCGAAAACATTGGTCTACTTCCGAAAAAGACAGAATAAAGAAGATGGCTGCCTTGAACTCCCGTGTCCAGAATCTGCAGGAGGGGTAAGTAAAAAATTAGGGGCATTTGCTCAGGGGGAAGAAAGGCTGGAGGGGAGGAGAGAGGGATTTTTTTCATTACAGGTTGGATTCTCCTTTATCCATGCAAGTACCACTGGATATATTGTTCATATTGGCACAATTGAATCACAATTTTTCACTAAATCAGAGTGCGGCTGAAATATATTTCTTGGAGTGTGACTACCTAGTTACCATTGGATTTATATTTATCATATTATTAAATAATATTGCTCACTCCTTTGTCAGAGTAGTAAGTAGTAGTATAGTTTTTTAAAATCTTTTTTATGTATGTCTATGACAAATACCCACCCAAATATGAATGAAGGTACTTTTAATGCTTCATATTAGCTTCATTAAGACACATTTTCAGGCGTATTTATTGATCAAAGATAAGTTTGGGCAGAATATTTTACATGATATTTTCTTTTTTCAGATTTTTTTGAGAATCTATTGCATCTTTACTGCAGTAGGGGAGAGTCCTGCAGCGGGTCGGGTACCCGCGGGTTACTCGCAAAGACCTGCGGTACCCTGTGGATTGCAGGCAAAATTTCAGTGTGCGTGTATAGACGCTGGTCGGCGGTTCTGCAGGTTTGCGAGTCGCAGGTCTTCTCAATAGCAGTTTTTTCTGATCATGCCTACTTCTGATGATGTCACTTCTGGTTACAATGACAGCACG
>CM044439.1:21426098-21443576 GCA_024363595.1 Xenopus borealis | reverse complement strand
CTTTTAGCCAGTTCTCTATCCAGTTACAAATGCTATGTTCCAGATCAACATTCCTTGATTTAACCAGTAATCTTCTGTGTGGCACTGCATCAAATGCTTTAGCAAAGTCTAAGTAAATCACATCCACAGCCATCCCAGAATTGAGGTCCCTGCTTACCTTCTCATAAAATGAAATTAAGTTAGTCTGGCAAGATCTATTACACATAAAACCATGCTGGCACAATCTCATAGTATTGTTATTTGCTTTGAAGTCCAGTATCTTATCCTTTATTAACCCTTTGAAAAGCTTTCCTGCCACCGACGTCAGACTAACTGGCCTATAGTTACAGATGTATGTGTGTCCTTGGTTCATGTGTGAGTAAATTTGTACTTCACATGGCAGTGTCTCGGTATTGGATTAACCCAATAGCACTTAACAATTCTTTGATTCTTTCAGAAACAATATATATAGGTTGGTGCCTTACCCAGTCTTCTTCTGCCTTGGTGTAAACAGGACTTCATAGCTCGTTCTATTGACAGGCTGAACTCTACCAATAAATCTCCCATTCTTCTGAGCGTAGACAGCGACTTCCACTAGACAATTCCGACTACTGCTCTTCAGCCAGGGACTCAGTAGTACTGGACTGTGGGCTGTCGAATCATTCAAGTACAGAAAATGGCCTGAAACAACGAAAAACATGGTTAATGAAGGATTTTCATATCAAAATAAAGTTACAGTTCTGTCACAGTGGCATAGATACTATCTGGTCCCCATTGTAAGCAGCAGTCCTGCCCTGCTTTATGGCTGAGATTCTAGCTATCTGTATAACAGAGCATTCTGTCCCAGTTGCTGCACAGATCCTGCCTGATCCCCATTGTAAGCAGCAGTCCTGCCCTGCTTTATGGCTGAGATTCTAGATATCTCTATAACAAAGCATTAAGTCCCAGTGGCTGCAAATATCCTATTGATCCCCACTGTAAGCAGCAGTCCTGTCCTGCTTTATGGCTGAGATTATAGCTATCTGTATAAGAGAGCATTCTGTCCTAGTGGCTGCACAGATCCTATGTGATCCCCAAAGTAAGCAGCAGGCCTACCCTGCTTTATGGCTGAGATTCACCACCATGCTTTTAACCCTTAACAGAATTAATTATCAGATTCACAAATAACAAATGTTGAAATAAGATAAATCAAACATCATATCAGAACTTGATGCATTTAGAAGCAGGAAACTGGTTGGCACTAATTACAGCTGTATACAAATGAAATGAAGATTATTTTATAAAGGTAATTGTTGGGATGATGGTTCTAATATCAATACGATTCACACTGTAGAATCAATCACAAGGAACAATAGGCGGCCAATGATGTATTTCTATGTAACAATGAATTGCAAATGAAATCTTACTAAGTGAGTGACTGAGTGAGAATAATAAAACAATATATTAACATTAATAGTGGGTATGTATCCTCTCTGAATTAATCATAGGCTGCTGCTGGTCCTGCCAGAATTGTCTTTCTCAGAAATACACTTTGATTGACAGGAGAATGTTCTGCAGATAGTTAAAGGGTGCAACTGAGACACCACTACCTGACCCTGTGTGCATTTTTATTAATTATTTTCCAGGAAAAAGGCCCATTCTATCCATATGACAGCAGGGGATAAGTCATAATTCAACCCTACAGTTTGCAATTTCAGCAGTCTGGTTGCTAGGCTACAAGTTACCCTAGTAACCATGCATTGATTTGAATAAGAGACTGGAATGTGGATAGGAGAAGCCTGAATAGAGTGGCGTAATAAAAAGTAGCAGTCAAATTGTAGTCTTGCAGAACAGTTTTTGTTTAGATGGGGGTCAGTAAACCCCATATGAAAGCAAGAAACAGGTATGAAGATCCAAATTATGGAAAGATCTATTATCTGGAAAACCCCATTCTCATTTAATAATTGCATTTTGGCTGGTAGATTTCACCATAAGGTAACCCTAGGTGTAGCTTGGTCTAGTCACATAAAATGTCAAATATCTTAATTGGATATTAGTTAGTCTAAAGCTCCCCATAGACACAAAGATCTTTCTCTGCCAAACGGACGATCTTAGTGGAGTCCGACCAATCTTCCAAATTATCACGCAGTTAGTGGGATTCAAACAATCGTACATCTTACAATTTTTCGTCCGACATTGGTCTGAAAATTGATCGGCCAGGTTAGAAAATCTTTATCGGTCCCCATGCAATCTATCGCTTGAAATTGTCTTTTTAGTTGATGGACACATTGGACATTTAAACAATCATTTTGAGACAATTGTGGTCTCACGATAACCATTGGATCTTTTTAAAAATCTTTATGTCTATGGCCAGCTTAACCCTGTGATAATTCTTGTTATCTGATTGGCCATAGGTTGGTCTGTACTTCTGAATAGTCTAAAATAGCGGTCCCCAACCTTTTTCGGCCTGGTGACTGGTGTAGAGCCAAATCTATTTTTGTGGTCAAGGGTCGGGAGGGGGTCGGAGGGGCCAGCGGCAATCGTGCATACAATTTGGGCACCAGCAACCAATTTGTTGTGCTGTTTTAATTGGTTGCTAGGCTCATCGGTCCAGTTCAGGACTGTCCGGACAGCCCCGTGGTTGGGGACCCCTGGCCTAAAACTCCCTTTGGCTACAGGCTGCATGAACCTTTAGGTCACCCCAATTTGCTCCATTACGACAGTTATGTTTAACCCTGGGGATATTTCAAATTATATATATTATTATATCCTTGGGTTGCAAAAATAATTTGCTGGTGCGGATGTACTGCATATGCTCCGAAAGTCACAAAGTTTCCTGAAAGACTTTCAGGTGCATGCTCTGTAACTCCTTACCAGAAGATTCCTCCAACTGCGCATGCACCCAAAAGTCACAAACTTTCCAATCTTTTTTTCCGGAAACTTCTGACTTTCGGCGCATGTGCAGTAGATCGGCATCTGCACCAGCTAATCCCTCGTACTGCACATGCGCCAGAAAACACTGGTCAATCCAGGAAGAGGAGCGATCGGGAGAAGGGGAGGGTTTCACGTAGGGGATGAATTCTCATTAAGATCCCTCTCCTAACTGTATTTTAGGACCCAGTTAGGCATCTATACACTAGGTGACTGCCTGCTAAATAATTCTGGGGAACTAATTTACCAGTCTACGAGAGAGAGAGAGAGAGAGAGACTGATCCCTTAGCTCCAGCTCTGCTAGTGACTTGTGGATTTCCATAAAACACAGCAGGACAAGAACCCACCAAAAATTATTGAATGACATCTTGGCACGGCCTCATAGTTCGACTTACTCTTGGGCTGCTATTTATTGCCTATTGTTCTGCAGGGTGCTGAAGGCTCGGCTTGGTCAGAGGAGTTTGCATGTAATTGATGTTTTTTGTCCTCTCAGCAGCAAGAAGACGTCTCTTGCATGAGATTTCTCCCTTTGAGTGACAGAGATCAGTCATTGTCCCCAACACAGTGCATCACCATAAATGCACCAATAATGATATGCACGTGCATACATCAATCTAACTTTTTTTAAATGCACATATTAACTCTTTTTTGCCTTGATGCAAACAAGAGCACGGCTGAGGCCATTCACCTTTCTCCATGTATCAGTCTACTCCTTTAGTTCTCTTCTTAAAGGGATTATTAACCTTGTAGTAGGATGTAGAGAAGGATATTCTCACATTAATTTGCAACTGGTGTTGATTTTTTTATTATTTGTGGGTTTTGAGTTATTTAGCATTTTTTTCAGCAGCTCTCTAGTTTGCAGTTTCAGCAATCTGGTTGCTAGGGTCTTAGAGACTGGAATATGAATAGGAGAGGCCTGAATAGAAAGATGAGTAACAAAAAGCAATACCAATGTTTGTTGCCTTATAGAGCATTTGTTTTTTAGATGGGGTCAGTGACCCTCATTTGAAAGCTGGAAAGAGTCAGAAGAAGAAAGCAAATAATTCTAAGAGCTTGTACACATGGACATTTTTTTCCTGTGCTCCACTGCATTGTGCTTTCTTCTGTTCAGCCGCAGGGGAGTGCAGCAGTAGACACACTGAATTATTGCAAAGAGTGCTGTACACACATTGACGCATGTAAGTGCTGAATGCAGGTGCAATGCAACATGCTGCGTCCCCACCTGTGTTTTTCGCTTCTGTATGATTACAGCCCCCTTCACAATAACTCAGCGCGTCTACTCCTGCGAAGGGAAGAAAGCACAATGCAGGGGAGCGCAGGAAAAACTGTCTGTGTGTGAGAGCCCCAAAACTACAAAAAATAAATCCAATTAAAAAGTTGCTTAGAATTCTATAACATACTGTAGTAAAAGTTAAATTAAGGGTAAGGTCACATGGAGATTCGGTCGCCCGGCGACTAATTGCCTCTTCTTGGGGCAACTAATCTCCCCGAACTGCTTCCCCCTGCTAGAATGAAAAATCGCCTGTGGCATGGCACTCGCGGCGCTTCGTTTTCCGAAGTCTCCCGATGTTTCCATGTGAGGCAACTTTGGAAAACAAAGCACTGTGAGTGGCATACCACTGGCGACTTTTCATTCAACTAGACGGTATGGCACGGGAAGGCAGTTCGGGGAGATTGTTGCCCAGAAGAATCTCCCCGAATCTGCCCGTGTGTCACTACCCTAACATTCCAGTTTGCTTATCATTATCACGCTGCCCTTGGTAATGATATTAGTAGGGGCGATCCAGACGATATCGCAACCTGAGGTGGCCTTCAATATGCCGCCCCTCCCCCACGGCGCTGGTGCAGAGCGCGTAAGTGAAAACCAGAAATTTGGCTCTTAGTTACCAGGAGCGGATTTGCCTTAACTTGCCTCATTGGCGGAGCGCCCCTGGATTTGTTACCCCCCTCAACTGAGTTTAAAGTATAATGCATTCAGTGTCAGGATTTCTGAACTAGCACAATTTCTAACATGACTGTATAGGAACAGGCCTATTGTTCTAAATGTGTGGCAGCTGTTCAGTCAAGCTCTAAATTGTTTGTGTCAATGAAGGAACGTTGCACTGGAAAATGAACAGAGGAGATACATATGGCAGTTAAGGGGAGTTCCAGCTTGGGTATTAGTACCTACTGTAAGGTGCTCTCTGGTCTGGCGCTTTGATGATGTCACTTGTGGCTTAGTGATGTCATGCTGTTGTGCTGAGGACAGTATCAAACTTAGTAGACACCAGGGAATTCCAGGGTGTCAGTGTATCCGTGATACAAAATGAAAATTCAAAAGCAACACTGATGCCCTTAACCTGATTCTATGTGCCAGTAGCTCCACCCTAACTTGCTTAATATCCTGCCAGTTACCTGCACATACCTTCTGCTTGCCTGGTACCTGCCAATGTGTTAGCCGGGTTTTTCCTTTTTGCCAAGAATCTGCCCAGTCAGCTTGCCCCTTAATTCAAATCCAACATAAAGAAAGAAGTGGACCCTGATGGTCTTTAGTGGCCCCTAGTGGTCTGTAGTTCCCCCTGGTAGTCTATAGTGGCCCATAATGGTCTGAAGTGGCCCCTAATGGTCTGTAGTGGCCGCTAGTGGTCTGTATCATTGGCACCTTCCATACTGAGAATATAGAACGCAGCATGTTTCTTAATGAGAAGTGGCCTATGCAGCTTCTTATACAAGTATGGAATGTGCTATCCAAAAACCCATTATTCAGAGAGCTACAAATTATGGGAAGGATGTCTCCCATAGACTGCATTTTATCCAAATAATCCAATTTTTTCAAAATGATTTTCCTTTTCCTCTGTAATAATAAAACAGTATCTTGTACTTGATCCAAACTCAGATATAATTAATCCTTATTGGAAGCAAAACCAGACTAATGTAATGTTTAAATGATTTTCCAGTAGATTTTCTAGGTATGAAGATCCAAATTATGGAAAGATCCATTATCTGGAAAACCCCAGGTCTCGAGTATTCTGGATAACAGGTCCCATAACCTGTTGTATACTATACTGTTTCATACTATGGAGCAGTTAAGCAAACCATTTGCAATTATGCTCATCATGTTACTCACCATCAAACGTTCCCATAACTTTTAGTGGGATCCCAAGATCAGAGCATCGATAATTATTGGAGTGAAGGAGTTAATTTGAGGAGTTACTGTCCCCTCTTCACGGACCCCTAGGGTGCTGCTCACATCACACAGGAATATTTATAAAGGCATGCAGAATGCTGACACCAAAAGAAATAGGTTAAAATGCTGGATAGTGCATTTGTAAGGCTCAGATGAAATATATATATATATATATATATATATATATATATATACAGGGGTATTAAGCATTCAAGTGATCACACTGTACTTTTTTTTTTAATGACACAGCTCCTTAATTAATTCTTATCAATGGGGAATAAAACTGCTACTTTAAACCACACAGATAAGTAACACTTTTGAGAAAAAGTAGCTTTTTTCATTTATTTTGCAGCCGCAGAGGCAGGAGTTTGGGGAAATGTCAGCCTGATTAATTTATGTACTTTCTTTCCCCTTTGCGACCTAAATAATTATGTATCTGTGCCATGTGAATGCGATGATGTTCCGCTCACAGGATGGAAAGCTGGAACTCCCTTAAAACTGGGGGAAATGTTCAGTTTGGCCGTCGCTTAACAACTGAACCACTTAAAATTCCTGCTACACAAAGACAGACTTGAAAACCCTTGTTATACTTAAAGGACAAGGAAAGTGTAAAATAGAATAAGGGTAGAAAAGCTGTATTTTGTATACTAAACATAAACATGAACTTACTGCACCACAAGCCTAATCAAACAAATGATTTATGCTTTCAAAGTTGGCCACAGGGGGCTGTCATCTTGTAACTTTGTTATACATCTTTGCAAGACCAAGACTGTGCACATGCTCAGTGTGATCTGGGCTTCTTAGGGATCGTCATAAATTATCAAAACAGCACAAGTCAAATAATATCTGCCAGAAGTCGATACAACAAGATTAATAATCAGAATATACAGACTGCACTGGGTCCTGTGTTGTCATGTAATCTAATGTGGATTTTATAGTTTTTGTATTGTTTAATACAACTCTGCAGTGGCTGCAGCAAAATAATCCTCCAAATAGAATCCCAGTTTATCTGTTTAAATCTGGCTCCATGATCTTTGTCCCTGCAGCTGGAGTTGGAAACATTAAAGGGGATGCAAAGGCAAAAATAAAATCCAATACAAATCTCTACACAGTCACCGACTGCTCTACAGGGAAACAAACAAAGCTGCTGGAGTTCTGCATGGCTAGGAAGTAAGTATGATTGTTTCCCTGGCCAGCATTAAGAGATTGTCTAACAATTCCTAACCACAGCAGTAAATGAAGGGAGAATTTCACTGAATACAGTCAGGTTTCTTATAAAAACGGTACACATTTAATTAAAGTGTAGTGGAAATAGGTTTCTTTTTCATTAAAGAAAGTACAAATGGGACTTTATTTTTTTGCCTTTGTCCTTTAAGAAAACCCAAAATGAGGCCTCTCTTATATTATATAAAATGAATGATTACTGCGGAACAGAGGGAGAATTGCTTCTCTGTAACCTGCTCAGAACTGTTGGTTGGGGATTTCAGTAGAAAATAACAGCCAACCAGGTCTGGACCAAGATCCAAAACATGCCCTGACTTTTCAGGTACATAGAGTTCCAAACACAAGCCACAAAACTAGTGACTGTCTATGGCATCTTACAGTAGCCGCTCTGATGTCTGCCACAATCTACAGATTGCCAGTCTGACCTTGCAGATATAATTACGTTTATTGACATAGAATACACAAAATCCATGAATATCTTGTAAATTATATCCTTATAAACGGTGAGTTCTGATGTCATTTTTGAAACTGAAACTTGTATATTATAATAAATTAAGTACCCCCAGTTGCAAAATATGAGGATATTAGAAGTTAATTGGAGTTCCATGACCTGTATAAAAACTGTTTTTATATGGTCATGAAACTCCTCAGTAACTTATAATATCCTTATATTTTACAAGAGGGGGTACTTTATTCACTGTATTCTACACAAGGGCCATGAATATCCTGTAAATTATATGCTTATAAATGGTGCTTAGTGATGTCATCAGTTATAATCAGAGCTTAGTGGTTATTTCTGTCACATAAATCACTGAAACTGGTCTATTATAATAAATAAACTACCCCCTGTTGTAAAATATGAGGATATTAGAAGTCACCAGAGTTGGACTGGGGGGCCCAGTGCCCACCGGACTCCTGTCTAGGCCCCCCCTACTGTGACGTCCCGCATGAAGTAGGGGGATGGGGGGCTGAAGGGAACTGTTACAAAAGTATCTATTCTGGGCTCTCTAGTAACGGAACTAGGTGGGGGCAGGCCCTAGTGCGCCCTTTGTCCGTGCCAAATTTCTATGCCGCTGCAGCCGACTTCAGCCTGCGGGGTTCGGGCCCTGGCCCAATTGCACCCCCTGCAGTTACGCCACTGGGGCTCTCTGCCAAGAGCCAATTAAGTTAGATACATTGTATCTTTTTTCTGGCTGTTCATTGCAGCAGATCAAAGAGAAACTCTGAATTAACAGTACAGATCCGGGACTGCGGGTTGAGCAGTCAAACTGGACAGTTGGGAGGTATGACTAAACCAACGTTTGTTGACTTCCATCTACTGGTGTAACTACATGAATCCGGGGGGTTCAGCTGTTTAGCACCCACAAGCAGGTGCTGCCCCGAGGAGGTGGGCAAGAGTAGTGGGGTCCAGTGCAAAAGTGGGGTTCAGTAAAGGATTTGTAGTGGGTGGGCACTAGGGATGCACCAAATCCAAGATTCAGTTCAGGATTCGGCCAAGATTCACCTTTTTTCAGCAGGATTAGGATTTGGCCGAATGCAAGTGACTGGCCGAACTGAATCCAAAAAATCATGTGACTTTTTGTCAAACAAGGGAGTCAAAGGTTTTTTACTCTTTCCACCTCGTTGTTCTAATTTGCATATGCAAGTTAGGGTTCATGTTCAGTTTTGGTATTCGGCTGAATCTTTCACAAAGGATTCGGGATTTGACCAAATCCTGAAATGGTGGATTCGGGGAATCCCTAGTGGAGCGGAACCTTGTTTGTGATGGATAAGAAATGATTATTTCCTACCCTGCCTATTTGCATGAAATCTGTAAGAAAACTTTAAATTAAGTTTATTCCTAGACTTTTGTATAAAGCCATTCATGAATAAAATTAAATATATATCATTCCCCCAAGGTGCAATTCTCCACTGGGATTTCATTATGGCTTCCTCCTTGGAGGCAATTCAGTTCCCATAAGGAAATTTAGAAAGACATGATTTCCCTTTCTTTCTGCCCCCTCCATGAGAGTCTGCCTGCTGAGTCTGCTTACCATGTTTAAGCTTTAAAAGGTATCACTACAGAGAGTAACTGGCCCCTGCATTGTTCAAGACTCAAATTCAGACTAATCCCCTGTAGTGTAACACCTCTATTGTTCACACCCCTAAAGCCCTGTACTGTTCACACCTGAGACCCAGACTGAAACTGCCCACATTGTTCACATATTTACACCTTATTCAAAATGCTAGTGGGCAGAGGCGGACCAGGCCAGCTGGCCGCCCTAGGCAACCCAGCCGGTGGACTCGCCCCCCACTTCCCCATCTCGCACATGCGTGGTGCTGAGACGTACTTCCACAGTGACGCGGAACACTTCTGCGCATATGCGGCTGAACGCCAATCACTGCCGTTGGCTTGCAGTCAATATCAGGTTAGTTGGGTCTGGGGGTAGACAGAAGAGGTAGCTGCCCAGCACCCCCCAATCACTGCCCCAAGGCAGCTACCTCTTCTGCCTACCCCTAGTTCCACTAGCGTCACTGTGTGTAGTATATCTTAGAGTGGTCTCCTGCTTTGTTCTGCCTTCCCTATGATCCCTATGTGTGCCATACTCTGCTTGCCCAGTGCTGCTTGTGTGTGCCACACTCTGCTTGCCCAGTGCTGCTTGTGTGTGTCATACTCTGCTTGCCCAGTGCTGCTTGTGTGTGCCATACTCTGCTTGCCCAGTGCTGCTTGTGTATGCCATAGTCTGCTTGCCCAGTGCTGCTTGTGTGTGTCATACTCTGCTTGCCCAGTGCTGGCTGTGTGTGCCATACTCTGCTTGTCTAGTGCTGCTTGTGTGTGTCATAGTCTGCTTGTCTAGTGCTGCTCGTGTGTGCGCCATACTCTGCTTGCTCAGTGCTGCTTGTGTGTGCCATACTCTGCTTGCCCAATGCTGGTTGTGTGTGTCATACTCTGCTTGCCCAGTGCTGCTTGTGTGTGTCATTGTGTGCTTGCCCTATGCTACCTGTGGGATGTAAGCCTGGTAGGGGTTGTTCTTGGTGTTTGTTAGCATTTGGTCCCTAAGGTGTTTAATCATGTATTGGGGGGTTCTTTATTATCCACAGGGGAGGATTAGGCATATAACTGACTTGAAGGATCAGTTCAGTGTAAAAATTAAAATGGGATAAATAGATAGACTGTGCAAAATAAAAAAATGTTTCTAATATATCAGTGGAAAACAAGAGAGCTGAAAAGCAGGAAGTAGTGTTCTGGCTATTATGTTACACATCCAGTGACTCCAGCCTTTCTACATTACATGTTTGGCTAACTAACTATATTAGAAACATTTTTTTATTTTGCACAGCCTATCTATTTTTTTAATATATATACTGAACAATTCCTTTAAATATTTCACATATAAATGATATCTCTGCAGTGAGCACCAACCATTTGTTTTTTTGGTGCGCTACTACTGTTAATGTGGATATGATCTTAAAAGTTCTTCTGGTAACATGGGTGTGGTTTACAGTGGATGTGGTTTAAAAGGGGGAGTGGCCAACACTGACTTCCTTTATCGGCCCTCCACCATGTAGGACAGAAAAAGTTCGGCCCTTGGTAAAACAGAAGTTGGACAGCACTGCCCTAGTAAAAAGCAGACATTATTTACACATCTGTTAATAACATTTCCGATGATGCATGACAATTTTTTTTGTATCTGTCTATTTCTTCCCTCATCTCTGTAGAGTTTTTTTGACCCAAGATTCTCCCCGCTAAACTATTTGGCTTCGTTGGTAGCAGGCACATCATAAAAGAAGTACTGTAACCTTTCTGTGCAAGTTTTATTGCCTCTCCATAAGATCATGTGCAGCCTCTGAGCCTGAACTTTTACTAGTTCCTCCTGCGAGACGACCAAGAGATTTAAACGATGGCAATATATTACATAATGGCTGGAAATTCACACTGTAAATGGCTATAAAGTAGAGAGAGGGAAGATGGAAGTTGAATCACACTAATTCTTATAGCCAGGAAGGAGGGTTGAGATAGGGGAGAGCTTGGGTCAATCAAAAGGAGATGCCTGGAGTCATAGCCACTAGCAGAATATTTATAGCCTACCCAGTCAATATTGTCTTTATATTAAAGGGCACCAATCATAACTAAAATCATTTACTAAGTAAATACTCTATGTGAACATTCAAGAAATCCGATTTTTAAAACAGTTAGAATTGATTGTATAATGTAAACCATCAGCTCACTATACCTTCTGCAAAATCTCCCCTATCTCCACTGCAGTTCTAGCTGAGGCAGGCATCTTGGATTTCACTGACTCCTCCTACCTATATCTTCACAGCCAACTGTAGCTCTGAAATCTCGCACATGCTCAGTTGAAATTTCTTGCTTTAAAATTTTTCTAACCTGGCCGATCAATCATCAGACCAATGTCAGACGAAAAATCGTAAGATGAACGATCGTTGGTTTCCCACTAACCGCACAATAATTTGACAGATTGGTCGGACTTCCCTAAGATCGGTCGTTTGGCAGGGAAAGATCGTTGCGTCTATGGGGAGCTTTACTGTCTCCATTGCCCTCTACTGTCTCCATCTTGCTTTACTGTCTCCATTGTACCCTACTGTTTCCATCTTGCCCTACTGTCTCCATCTTGCTTTACTGTCTCCATTGTACCCTACTGTTTCCATCTTTTCCTACTGTCTACACCTTGCTTTACTGTCTCCATTGTACCCTACTGTTCTTGCTTTGCTGTCTCCATTTTGCTTTACTGTCTCCATTGTATCCTACTGTCCCCATCTTGCCCTACTGTCTACATCTTGCTTTACTGTCTTTATTGTAATCTACTGTCTCCATCTTGCTTTACTGTCTCCATCTTGATTTACTGTCTCCATTGTATCCTACTGTCTCCATCTTGCCCTACTGTCTTCATTGTACCCTACTGCCTCCATCTTGCCCTACTGTTTCCATCTTGCCCTACTGTTTATATCGAACCCTACTCTTTGCATCTTGTCCAGCTGCCTCATCTTGGTCTTGCATCGCTGTCCCTGTCTTTCCCTACTGTCTCCATATTTCCCCATTCTCATTATCATGCCTTACTGTCCTATTACATTTGTCCTCTCCTAATCTCATTGTCTTCTCCTTTAATATGTTCTGTCCCTTCATTTTTCCCATCTGCGTCTTCTCCTTGCAGATGCCAGAGCAATTACCTTTACAGTCTTTAGAATCCCTACATTTTGTGCTGTTAAAACCCAGGATTGTACAGTACAGCATACAAACAATGTATAGTCACAGAGTTCCATTGAAGAGGAATTAGATTTTTATTGGTCTGTTGAGGATTTTTTAGTATTCAGAACTATACAAATTGCATCCTTATTGTTTCCTATTTATTCCACTGAATAGTTTGTATTTAAACTTTATATAAATGGAACTGGTGATAAAAGTTATGTTGAATGTAACAATGATTATTCACTTTTACTGTTTTATACTTTTTAATTGCAATGCAGGGGTTTACTATCCACACACACTCACTTACAGCAGTGCATCATCTGTGCCACTGGGACAGAATTCTGTGTTATATAGATTGCTCTGTTATACAGATAGCTAGACTCTCAGCCATAAAGCAGGACAGGACTGCTCTATCCAATGGAGATCAGATAGGATCTGTGCAGCCACTGGGACAGAATTCTCTGTTATACAGATAGCTAGAATCTCAGCCATAAAGCAGGGCAGGACTGCTGCTTACAATGGGGATCAGATAGGATCTGTGCAGCCACTGTGGCAGAATGCTCTGTTATACAGATGGCTAAAATCTCCGCTGCCATAAAGCAGGGCAGGACTGCTGCTTACAATGGAGATAGGATCTTTAGTGAATGTAGTTATTAACAGTAAATAGTTTAATCATAAATGAGATAGCACCTAAAAGTTGAATAAATTGGTAATATAAAAAACTGAAATATATCAGCAATGGACAGTCAGACTTATTTAAACAACAATATTATACAAATGTTAAATTAAATTTTCTAATAAATAGTTGTGTAAATGCCAGATATTTATGGTTTCATTTTAATCAGCTTCCTAAGTGCTGGTTCTGACTCCTGAACCAACTTCCCAAAATCCATGTATTCCTCATTATTGCTGGCTTTATAGTTATGTGTAAATGTCATTGCTACTGTCTGTGACATTATGTTTTCTGCTTCTGAAACAATAAAGCAGAAACAATAAGTAACAGACCTGAGGATCTCCGGTTACACTTTTACAAGAGCCAGAACCAGCAGTGCAGAAAAGGACAGACAGACAACATTGACGTTTACACTTAACTATAAACCCAGTGAGAATGAGGAATGAATGGATATGGGGAAGTTGCTTCGAATTAGATTTTCTTCCATTAGGCAAATATATAGGTAGGGCTTCAAAGACTTGGAGGCAGTAAGAGGGGGTCCTCCTCCCTAGGGGTCCCAATTTTTAAGTCATTGGTCTCTTGTATATATAGTAGAATTGGTACCCCAATGGAATAGAATATGTTTTTGGACACACAATCATATTCTTGATCCACCCCAGTCATGGCCATTATACTGTAACCCCACCCAAAATTCACCTAGTCCCCACCCACTCTCCCACAAAACCAAGCCTACTCCCAGCAGGCTCCACCCATTCATGACCCACAAATTGTCATCATTATTCTTGGTTTCTATATACCTATACATCCCTGACATCTCCAATGGGGATGGGGTGAGACAGATGCAAGTACATAAATAGCAGCTGTTGGAAGAGGAATAATGGGGGGCAGGTGGGTAGAGGGTAGGTTTTGTCTCGCACCTGTCTGCAACCTGCAAAGGATGTGTTTGTTGGCCTAACCCAAGCGGTTCCACAGGTTTTGGGTTCACCTGCTCATCACTAGTAGTCAGGGCTTAAAGTGGGCACCTGCAGCCAACCCTAACCCACCTTCCTTCAGTGCACACAGTGGGGCGAGCAGACGCTAGGCTATAAAGCCAGTAGTTGGCATTTGAAGATGGCAGGCAGGGAGAGTAGGGAAGAGCTCAAACCGCACCCACCTGCGAAGAGCAGTGCACGGTCGACCCAAACCCGCCCTACCTTATTCACTTGAGAAATGGAATGCGAGTCCTTCAATCATCTTGTACAATTACGTTTAACCAACACACCCAAATTTGCTTGAAAATCTGGTAAGAGTGCATACACTACATGGACTTATATATATTTATGCTAAATTAATACATATAATTAGATTCATGGTAAAAAATGCCTAGTCAAGTGCTCATTAATATAAACACAATACAGTGTATTTCCCCAGATAATGAGCATGCTTTCTGTTGTTTTCTTTATGTAAGGAATGACTGTCACATTTACTTCCCCTTTGCTGTTATAATGGAATCATTCGTTAAGACTATTAATTGCAATTCATGTAATATTCCCAGTAAGCGATATTCGGTACAGTAGCGCGGGGCTGCTCTGTTTTTAATTTAGTGCTAATGATCCATGAATGAAACTTGATTAGACAAGGTCTGTGGAACAGGCTCTGGGCCGGGTTATTCTCCGGGGACTGCACCCTGCTACGACTCTCCATTAAAATTGGCCATCGTTTGTGGAGGAGGCGTGTAGGAAAATATAAAGATAACCCTTTCTAGCACAGAGGTGCTGTCATTCTCAGCATTGTTTGCTAATGGTGAGCGCTACTTCCTTATGTATTTAAAGGTGAATTCACCTTGAAATATTTCATTAATTGCAATGTAGACAGTTGCATGTTATGACTAGGTGCAACTGGTCTTTACTTTGTATTCCTTGTGGTTTTCCCCCTAATTATTTACCTTGTTGTTTTAAAGACTGGAATGACTCTGTAACCAGGTAAATTTCTATTTACCCTGGCAGTGTTCAGTTATGTTTAGCCAGCATCACCATAGATTGTGTATGGAAATAAGGGATGCACCGAATCCACTATTTTGGATTCTGCCGAACCCCCGAATCCTTTGCAAAAGATTTGTCCGAATACCGAGCCAAATCCTAATTTGCATATGCAAATTAGGTGTGGGAAGGGGAAAACATTTGTTACTTCCTTGTTTTGTAACAAAAAGTAATGCGATTTCCCGTCCCACCCCGGTTCGGCCGAATCCCGAACCGAATCCTGGATTCGGTGCATCCCTAATGGAAATATATATAATTCAGCAGGTACCATAGTCCTAAATTCCCTGCCAACGAATAGAACCGAGCTAATGAAGAAAAAAACGTATTAGAGACATGACCACGCCCCTGATGTATCCTGGCCATGCCCATTATGCTAAAATGTACCTAGACCTCCCCCCAAACCATGCCCATCTGCTGTAAGCTCCACCCCCTAAACAAACCCACAAAACTTTTGGGACCTCATACTTTTATTAGTCTGCTGGAAGGAAACTGCTAAGTGGGAATGAAGCCTGCACAGGGCTGAGATGAGGTTAGGCAGGGCCCCTCTCCCTTCCCCCAGGTGTCTCATAGTACCTGGCTGCCCCCAGCCTAGAACAATGGAGTAGCTGCCCAGTGGTGGGAAAAAGAGGGGTGGGCCAGGGGGCAGAGCCTGGGGGGTTGGTTGCTGGAGTCGAGTTCTTCAGGGAAGGCTGGTAGTTATGCAGGCATACTTACTGTTGTTTTTTTGTTTCCCACGCTCCCTCCCTTCCTAGGTGAAGAAGGATCCAATTAAAGATGCTCCAGGGTACTTTGTGACCAATCACCATGTAGGGGTCAGGAAGGAATTTTCCTAATAGTGCTTATTGGCTTCTAAGCACTAGAGTTTTTGCCTTCCTCTGGAGTACCATTATCTGTGTTGGTTAACAGTACTTACCTGGTAGAGCTGCAGCTCTTGGTTTGTGACATGGCATCAGTGTGGCTCCATGAGAAAAGAGACAGTTACAGTGCAGGCCTACCCTTATTGAGTCACTGGTGTGTATTAGACTTTGACTGCACGGTCTTTTAGAGGCCTGGTTAGCTCCATTTACCCACAATGTTGGGAGTTGGGGGATGGGCTGTGGTTTGGTTATGGTGGGCATTTTGCCCATGATTCCTGGGCAGTGAGCTCACATTTGATACTAGGAGCCACAGCTGGGGTCAGGATGTACCTAGTCTTTTTTTGCCTAAATTGTTAAATAAAGTTGTTATTTTGCAACCATATATGTCTGTGTCTTTAATTCTGTATAGTAGGGACACACAATCACGTGCAAGTGCATGATTTACCATTTTTCTTAAAAAAGAAAAGAAAATAATTTATATGGGCTCTTAAGGACCCCTGTGATCTTTGCTGCCACATGAGCTATATGTGTCTGTCCTATCCCACTACTCAGATATGGACTACCATATAGGAGCATTAACATAGCCACATGGGCTTCCTCCTTGGGGTCCAGCAATGAAGATACTGTCTTTTCATTACACATTCACCCCTGGGTGACTCTGGCATTGCTCTGAGCCACACATAGGGTTAAATGGGGGTTTGATGCATTGCAGTAGACTCTGTCAAGGTCACAGGCTGACATAAGAGCCACTTGTTTGCCAAGTCCCACTCGGTACAGCATCTCGGCAAGTAAAAAGCGCAAGTTAATCTGATATTTTTTCAGTTCCTGTTACTTTTCTGTACTTTGTTTCTCTTCTTGTGGAGCCGACGTGTGGTTAATGAAGGGGATTTGCATCACAAGGCCTTATTTAGCAGAATAAACCTGAGATGGAACTGCCACTTATGCCTTAAACCTGCAGCAGAAAGTGTAATGAATAAGCCACAATGTGATTTTGTGCGAGTTCCTTATTAGCATAGCCTATTTGCATATTGCAGAGAAAGAGGTTCCTGGGCCAAGCAATGCTGAGAGATGCTAATGAGCTGCATCTAAGTGTAAAGGAAAAATATTATAATTTAAAATACTTCACAGCATATAGATTATTTGTTTATTAACCCTTGTGTGGGCCCCCCCACTATTAACGCCCCCTGCATGAAGCATGCAGTAACATGGGACCCCTGATACAGACGGGCTCAGGCACAGCAGTTATAGAGACTCAGATCTAACGGAACTGTACTTTCCTGACAATGTTTTTATAGAGGTGTAGCTGTCCTGCTGTTTACTTTCAACAACAAAAAATTTGAACCAAGATTGAACAACCCTCCCAAATCAGTGGTGGAACTACCAGGGGAGCAGGGGGTGCAATTGGGCCAGGGCCCGCACCCCCTCAGGGCCCTCTGGCAGCTCATGCGCCACTGATTCCAGGA
>CM044439.1:21279752-21291843 GCA_024363595.1 Xenopus borealis | reverse complement strand
GCACCCCCAACTGTAAAATCCCTTTCCTTCTCCTTTAAGAACAGGATTGAATTTTAATGCTGGTCTGTTACTGGCATTATTCATGTCTTATTTAAATTGCATTTGTGCAGTGAACAATTCTATATGATTATATTGGCAAATCCAGTCATGTCAGTAATGACTAACCCAACACTCCACTGAGAGCACCATTGATTGGATAGCTCATTAGTTTATCACACTGAATCTTCTATTGACTTTATTGGATAGGGAACTTACTAAGAGTGTATCATTTGCTCCTTAATCATAGCTAATTTATAATGCCTCCTATCCCTTGGGTTTAGATTTAGAACAGCACGTACAGTAACTTATGTGTGCCTAAGTGGGCCATTTACTAACTGCCCCAAGTGATTCCAATCAAACCAAACTTACTTTCATAGCCCACTCTCTTTTTTTGGGTGCACGTACTTGAGCTTGTTCACAAAGGCTTCATTGTAGTACACGAACATATATCCATTGACAAACTGGAGTGCAGTCAATCCAAATATTGCCCCCTACAGTAACCCACAGCAACCAGAGACTTGCTTTCATTAATCTAATTGCAGAAGAAGATGTTTAAAGCTCAATGCTGATTGATTTCTAGGAGTTACTAGAGTGGAGCAAATGTGCACAGTATTAGCAGTCGTGTTAGCCAATAAGTAAACAGGGAGGGTGTCCTGTATAGTGATCAGTAGCTGGACTGTGGGGCAGATGAGTTGTGTGTAAATTTGAGGTGAAGGCTTTGCCATAACAAGAGGTTTTACTGGGGACTAATAACAATTATTCAGTTTTAGGTAATGAATTTATTTAAAAATGTTAAACTCCTTTACTTAAAGGAGAAGGAAAGGTTAAAATTAAGTAAACCTTACCAGAAAGGTCTATATAAACACACCAGGAAACCCTCAAAGTAACACTGACACTGAGTTCTCTGTTAAAAGAAACACCACATTACTTTCCTTGTACAATGTACACATGGGCTTCTGTATCAGCTTAAAACTTCTAGGGCAGGGTTTGAGCATGTTCCTCTTCTCCTCCCATTTCCCCTCCCTGCCAGAGCAATAAGTGAGCAGGGAGAGGCTCAGGCAGGAAGTGATGTCATACCAAGCTAATATGGCAGCTGTTCTACTAAACAAACAGAGAGCATCTAGAGCTGTTTACTCAAATATGGTAAAGCATTCTGCAAAGTAAATATAGTATTCTAGCTTGCACCATGGCTAATCTATTGGCAATAAACTCGGCCTCGGTAGCTTTCCTTCTTCTTTGAATACAGTTTTAATTCCAATATACATTAACTAACATTTTTTAATGTTTTTAAATGGGTTTGTAAACACTTAACAGTATTCATTTAATCCTTTCTCTTCCCAGGCTCAGTCTCTTGAAACAGTATAGCAGAAGTCAATTCCCCTCCAGGTTGGCTTCTGCTACATTGCTTCAGAAGTTAGAACCAACGGTGAATATAACAAGGTGGAGAAATACTGCTTTCAGTTGCAATACAATGTTAGTGTTTTCATAATTAAGAAGTCACTGCAAAGGAGCTGAAGATTTACGGGCTGAAGCAGTGAATGTTAGTTTCTCAGAAAGAAGAGGCCTCATTATTATTCCTAAGTCTTATTGTCAGGTGCCCAGAGTTGCTGTTCAGGTTTTTATCTCATTATTTTAAAATTGTCTTCAATAGAAGAGCTTCGGGCCAGAGATAAAGTGTGTGATACATGATAGCGAAAGCATTTCTTCCTTCTCTTTCCTGTTGTTTCCATAGAATACAATGCACTTGTGCGTGTTTCTGCTAATTAGTAATTTACTATATAGATCTATAGCTCAATGAGGTGACCATTCTCTCTACAGACCAGTTTATTTTATTTCTGTGTGTTTTTCTTTTAAAGGCTTATTATCTGCCCGGCTATGACATGGCCATGGGATATAGTTCTGCTGTTGGCAAGTCTTTAGGCTATAAATAATTGCTGTGCTCAGGAGATATGGGCCGAGGACACACCGCCTCTCTACTTTCTCTTAGTAACGTTTATGACTCCCTGTGACCTTGTTTCACTCAACATCAGTTTTATACCTTTGATTTTGTAGAAATATTTGCCATATTTTGTGCTTCTCAATGCAAACAGAAATGTCACTTCACCCCTAGCAACCCTTAGGAGATAATGAGGCTACCAGTGACCTTAGCAACTGGGGAGCAGTTTAAACACCAGAATGCCAAAGCAGCAGGACACACATGTTCAGTCATTCAAAATTGACTCAAGCTTTTAAATAAAACTGGGGGGGTCTTGGTATGGAGGAATTCACAAAAGAGATAGAATTGTATAGTATCCAATCAGCTCTCATTTATGCTCAGTCAATAGCAGTAAGGCAAGTACAAAAAATTCTGATTGATAGCTAAAAATCCATCTATGATATGTGTATTTATATGTGGATATGTGTCACACGCAGGCCGCAACGCACACACTCGCTTTTACGCACTTCACTCCTCATATCCAGTCACTTAGGTTTTATTAAATTATACCTCTGCCCCAGGGCTATTGCCCCTAAGTCCCTACTTACCCCTTCATGCAGGTCCCCTCCAGCGATGTTCACAGGGGCCATCTTCTCTTCTAATGGCTTCTTCATGGGGCCTTCTTCTCTTCTTCCTGGATTCGGCTCCATCTGCGCTGGTACTACTGCACACGTGCCGAAAGTTCGCGAAGTTCAATCGGCAAACTTGTGAACTTTCGGCACATGCGCTGTAGTACCGGCATCCTACTGCGCATGTGCGCCCATCGCCGTCAGATCCATCTCTAGATACCCAACCACTTAATACGCTGCTCTAATGACCTGCTCCTCAACTCTTCTCTCATTACCTCCTCACACGCTGTAAATCAAGACTTTAGGGCTGCAGGTCTCGGGCGGGTGCGGGTCACTACTGCAACTCTCCTCTGGAATTCTCTCCCACAGTCGGTCTGACTTTCTCCCAACCGTTCTGCTTTCAAAAGATCTCTTAAAACACACTTAAAGAAGCAAACCTCACTCTGTTTAGCTACAAAATGCAATACCACATGCTACGTACATCTCTCACCTGCTTATTTATGATCATGCGTCTCATTCCCTTCCCATTTAGATTGTAAGCTCTTTTGCACAGGGCCTGCCTCACCTTTTGTACTGGTACTGGTCATTATGTATGTAACACTGTATGTTATACCTATGTAATTCATGCAATTTCTTTGAATAAACACATTTATTTGACAGCGCTGTGCAATATGTTGGTGCTCTAAAAAGAAATAATAATATTATTATTATTAATCAACCGACACGATTAAACTGTTGATAATATGTTAGCAGTAAGCTAGGAGAAACACTTTAATTGATTATTTAGAGCACTTCTTTATATCTATATCACACGTTTCCTAAGCTGTTTTTGGGTGGCCTTATTATATACTTTGTCAAACCCAATAACCAAGTAGTAGAACATACAGAAATGGAATGCAGTGTGCCTTTCCATATAATCCATGTGCCACATCTAAGCAATCACTGCCAGGGAAGGCAATTTTGGGTAAGTGGAGAGGGCTAGCTCATTTCATTAGGCAATGGGAAATAAAAAGACATTGCACTTGGCTCAATCAATAACAATAAAACCTGCTGCCTGCGGAATGCTTTCAGATTCAGCTCCTTAAATTGGGTTTGAGTTGATCGGCCTTGTAGAGCAAAACTTGTGTTTGGAGACTTCCAGAAAATGTGGCAAGGAAAAAGGGAATCCTGCTCTATACAGATATCTCTAGGTAATCCCAATTGCATCTAAAATTCAATGTCTGTAGCAGAATAAACACTTTCTGCTGCTCTCCACAATAAGATACTGGTAAAGGTATGGGGCCTGTTGTCCAGAATGCTCCGGACCTGGAGTTTTCCGGATAATGGATCTTCCGTAGTTTGGATCTTCATACATTAAGAAAATCATGTAAACCTTAAATAAACCCAATAAGCTGGTATTGCTTCCAATAAGAATAAATTATATCTTGGGTTAAATCCAGTACAAGGTACCGTTTTACTATGGGTACTACAGAGAAAGAGGAAATAATTTAAACATTTTTAAAAAATTGGATTATTGGATTATAATGGAGTCTACGTGAGACTTTCCGTTAATTCTGAGCTTTCTGGACAACGGGTTTCCAGATAACGGAAACCTGCACATGCGATTCCTCATCTCAGCTGGGTCCTTGCAGAAGTATTGAATTAAAGGGGTGGTTCACTTTTACGTTATCTTTTAGTATGTTATAGAGTGGCCAATTCTAAGCAACTTTACAATTGGTCTTCATTATGTTTTATAGTTTCTAAATGATTTGCCTTCTTCTTCTGACTCTTTCCAGCTTTCAAATGGGGGTCACTGACCCCATCTAAAATAAACGGTTACAAATGTATTGTTATTACTGAGCTTTCTATTCAGGCCCATTCCAGTCTTTTATTCAAATCAGTGCATGGTTGCTAGGGTAGTGGACGCTAGCAACCAGATTGCCAAAATTGCAAACTGAAGAGCTGCTGAATAAAAAGCTAAATAAGTAAAAAATCACAAGTAATAAAAAATGAAAACCAATTGCAAATTATCTCAGAATATCACTCTCTACAATACATCATACAAAAAGTTAACTCCAAGTCGAACTATAAGTCACACATTCATTTCCCAAAGAATCCTGGGTGCTAGTGGTTCTTAATCAGCAATGGTGGGTTTATTGAAGAGTAAAACAGATAAAAAGGGATGTATCACATGGGTTTTTCAAATTATGTGTCTGCCCCAAAATAACAGGATCTTACAGTGTGCTCCAAGGGATCTCGAATATCCCTATTAATAATATCCTGAATAGCATCAACTTTAACATACCAAAATACTTGCTGACCAAAATCCAGTACTAAAGCTTAACTAAAGAAGTATGGCAGAAATGTTCTGTGTTTTGGACTTCTGTAGCAGCCCAGGGCAACTACAGCCCTTTATCAGTAAAGCTTACCTCCAAAAATGCCTCAGTAGCTCCCCATCTTCTTTTCTGCTGATTTAATGGCTGTCAGTAACTGAGCTTAGGGACAGATGCACAATTTACTGAATATATATGTAACAGATTTTGGGCTACTTAAGCACAAAAGGGTTAATATCCGACTATTGGAATAGTCTAGGGCACATGGCTTTACTGAGCCTTGTTGTACCCAGGCTCCCTGGAAACACCCAGCTGGTTCAGCAACTCACTATACCAAAGTGTGACAGGAAGTGGTCACAGTATCTCTTGGCCAATAGCACAACTATGCAAAGTACAACTAGATACATGGGCATCCTCCCGGCAACTAGGGAGATCAGGTAGGGATTTAAAGACATAGGGGCACATTAACCCTATGTATCCCTACATATATAACTAATACTATAAGGATGAGGCTGATTAGTAAAAGAATATTGGTACTTGGCAACTCAGACATCAGTCTATAATCAACCCTGTAGCATCAGCTTTTCATTTTCTGCTTGATGATTTGTAACGACCCCTAAGCTTAGCTTCTCAACTGCTGCTTAGAGCCCACTGAGCATGTGCATGCCGCAGACTCTCCTAACAAAATCAAAAATGGGAAACAACTTTGAAGGCCTGGATCATTACTGCATACCTCCCGACTGTCCCGCTTTCAGCAGGACAGTCCTGCTTGACAGCTTAACCTAGCCTTAACCTTAACTAACTTTAACCAAGCTTTTGTACTGAAAAACCCTGACTTTCTCTGTACTGAACAACCAGAAAAAGATACAAAGTTTCAAAATTATTTGGCTTTTGGCAGAAAGCACAGAACAGCCACCAGGTGCAGCTAAGATACTTTTGTAACAATTTTGAGATAAACAAATAAGTAATTGTAACAATTTAGAAAAGGAGGTCCCTTGGGAAAAGGGAGACTTGTTTTTCCAAAATGCTGGACGGTAGGTTACTGCTATAAAGGTGCTGAACCTTTAGGCTGGTTCAATAAGTTCAAGATATAAAATATGGTATTTCTATCCATATTCATTTCTTAAGTTTAGTTCTCTAGTAGCGGTATCTGAGCAGGGCCATGACACGGCTGGGGTGGGACAGTGATGCGGTGGAGGTGGGTCCGTGATGCCAGGGGCGGGGCTATGACGACGCAATCGACGATGGTTCAGTTAAAAACCGAGCATTTGGCAACCCTAGACAAGAAGCTAATGCCTGATTAGGGGCCAATTCTCAACCTGCATATTTCAGCATATTTCATATTATTTGCTCACTTGCCGGGAGTAACAGGGAATACTGGGAACCAGTGAACTGGGTTTTATGAATTTGCTTCATTGGCCGGAAAGTGTCCTGTGTGACTCCAAATATATTTTACTATTGCTACCAGTGACTTTGTTATTGTTATTTGCTATAAAGGCATCCATATGAATAAATGCAGCTCAGTCCCCTTATATAAAGTGGGTTGCTACTTTCAAGTAAATGTAGCTATTAAGCCCCACGCTTTAAAGTGCTCACTCTGTATGTGCTGTGACCAGGGTGTATAGAGCCAAGGTCCCACATTCGTGAATTAAACAACTCAAACTTTATGAGAAATGCACTCACCAAATGAATCAAGTGGCCCGGGTGCATTGCCTCAAACCCGTAGCAGGAGGTGTCTGTGCAATTATGGAGAAGAATCGGCAAGCACTCCGGAGGCCACTCATAAGGTAAAAAGCAACTTTATTTCAGCAGAGGCATATGACTTCATATCTTATGATACGAAACACGTCTGGACTCTGTTTTTAATCTGCTGAAATAAAGTAGCTTTTTTACCTTATGAGTGGAGTCCGGAGTGCTTGCCCATTCTTCTCTATAAAGGCATCCATCCCTTCCTTCAAAGCATCTGATAGATCTGCCATTACGGCTTTGAATGGATTTGAAAATTGGGGAAAACCTGACTCAGATAATCACATTTGTGCCCCCTTAGAATCTTGGCAGATATCATAGACTTCAGACAGTTATTTAGCTGCCCAGTCAGCAAGCCCAGAATTGCAACAGAGCTGGGTAATTCCTTGCCATTGTATTGCTCTCCTCTTTCTATTAAGGTGCAGAAACATATTTGCTGGTGGCGGGAGATATAGCAAGAAGCTGCCGCAGATTTCCCCATAAATTGAACAGACCTCTCTGTGTTGTGAAATGAAAATGACTTGATAACTAATGGGAAGAAAAATATCCCCTGAACTCAGAATTCAATTTGCGCTCTATCAGTGGCACAACAGTGTTAAAAATAAATAAATAAATAAATATATATATATATATACAGCAACAGTATGTGGGGAATATAAATGGGAGATTTGAAGCTGTTACAGCTCAAGGTGAATGATGATTTACACATGAAACACGACTGGGCATAGTTACTAGATGTAAAGTGTGAAAAATTCATAACACAGCATTTCTCCTGTAATTGCACCATTCAGGTACAGAATTCTCAATCAGATACTCGAGGGGCAAACATTTGCATGGGGTAGTAAATGACCTATAAATGGACGCAGCACAGTGCATCACATGGCCATAAATGTCAACTGCGTTTAAATCAACCGATGCAACAATTTAATAAACAACAAATTTTTTTCTGATCAGGCTTTTTGTCTCCAAAAAAACTGAAAAGTCCCAGGATTTATTATGCGTCAAATCGGTAACAATTCTGAATCTGAAAAAAAATCCAACTAAAACTTGTCAAAATCATGTAGAAATCAATGGCAGATACCGCTTTTACAACTAGAAGATCTTCCCTTGCTTTGTGTTTTTTGAGGTTGCCCAGTGCTTTTGACGCTGCGTTTTTTGCGACAATATGAAAAAGTCATAGTTATCATGCAACAAGTCTTAAAGTTGAGGTTTTCATGACTCTACTGTGATTTTTTTTCCCTTTTGTTCTTTTTCAGTTGGGATCTTTTGATAAATGACCGACATTCGTGGAAATGAGTTTATTTGTAATTTCTTAAAAATAAAAACATTTCCAGTTTAGTAATTCCCCCCACCCTGAGTGTCTATAAGCTCATCACACATAGGGCACCCTTTACTTAATGTTGTGCAGTGCTAGTATCATACCTCCCAATATTTGAAAAGCTGAAAGGGGGGCACCCACTCTGGAGCCACAACCCCCAAATACCACATATATATCAAAGACTGAAATCAGAACCAGTGCTGGATTTACCTAAGTGGCGCCCTGAGGCCACATGGCCTTTGTCAGCTTCCGGTTGTGCCGCCCCTGTGGCCGCAGGGTCCTAGCACCAGATGCAGTGCTTGCTGAGACTGAAGCACTTTGGAACGTTAAGCCCCTAAAGCTTTAAAGACGCGCCTGGGCAGCATGCTGCCCTATGTGGCCTCACCACAAATCTGGGCCTGATCAGAACTCACAGCATTTCATCAATTTTCTATAGATTTTTATGGAATATTAGAGAGAGGATATCTATCAATGGGTGAAAGTGACAGGTCTCTCCTTGCAAAAACTTTCTTAACAGGTATGGGATCTGTTATGTGGAAACCAGTTATCCAAAAAGCTCCAAATTACTGGAAGCCATCTCCCATAGATTCCATTTTAATTAAATAATTCAATTAAAACAAAGGATTCCTTTTTCCCTGTAACAAAACAACAGTAGCTTGTACTTGATTCCAACTAAAATATACAGTAATTCATACTTATTGGAGGCAAACCCAGCCCATTGGGTTTATTTAAAGGGGTTGTTCACCTTTGAGTTAACTTTTAGTATGCTGTAGAGAGTGATAGTGTGAGACAATTTGCAGTTGGTTTTCATTTTTTATTATTTGTGGTTTTTTACTTATTTAGCTTTTTTATTCAGTAGCTCTTCAATTTGCATCTTAAAGGAAAAATATACCCCCATAATGAATACTTGAGCAACAGATAGTTTATATCAAATTATGTGGCATATTAAAGAATCTTACCAGACTGGAATATATATTTAAGTAAATATTGCCCTTTTACATCTCTTGCCTTGAACCCCCATTTGGTGATGGTCTGTGTGCTGCCTCAGAGATCACCTGACCAGAAATATTTCAACTCTAACTGTAACAGGAAGAAGTGTGGAAGCAAAAGACACAACTCTGTCTGTTAATTGGCTCATGTGACCTAACTTTATAGTTTGTTTGGTATGTTTGTGTGCACCGTTGAATAATACGATCCCAGGAGGCTGTCCTTATTTTTTAAAATGGCAATTTTCTATTTATGATTACGCAATGGCACGTGCTAATTAAAAAAATATATTATTATGAAAATGGTTTATTTACACGAAGCAAGGTTTTTTTATGCAATATATTTTTATAGAGACCTACATTGTTCGGGGGGGTATAGTTTTCCTTTAAGCAATCTGGTAACTAGGGTCCAAATTACATTGCAACCATGCATTGGTTTAAATAAGAGACTGAAATATGAATAAAGGGGCTGAATATAAGGTTCAGTAATAAAAAGTAACAATAGCAATACATTTGTAGCCTTACAGAACATTTGATTTTTAGAAGGGAGTTAGAATGAGTCAGAAAAAAAGGCAAATAACTATAAAAGTATTACACATAAACAAGGAAAACCATTTGAATTGGCCATTCTATAACATAATAAAAGTTACCTTAAAGGTGAACCAACCCTTTAAGGTATGGAGATCCAAATAACAGAAAGGGCCCTGATCCACAAATCCTGAGCATTCTGAATAATAGGTCTCATATCTGTGTAACGCTTTTTTGGGCTATACAGAAAAAATAGTTAGAGTGTCCAGCTAATGGATGAACATGGGTTACATTGGACTCACACTTCAGGATCAGGGCCTTCGACTAAGTGGAAGATTCGAATCAGATGTTCCACTGAGGTCCCTTCACTAAAGGCATATGGGGGAAGCCTTGTGGGAAGCTACTCCCTGCTATTATCCTTGATGTAGCACACAGCTGCTTTTTCTAAGTAAAGCTGTCTATCTTACTCTCCTATAGAGACTATTACATGAAACTACCCTATGCTTGCTAACCTCATTCACCGGGTTCCCTGGTCCCTGACTCGATCTCTAAAGGTACAGGTCCCTTTAGGGCATATGGACTTACTGGGCCTTGGTGATCCCAGGCTCAATGGATCACATCCAGATGGTAAGGACCCCAGCAGCCAAAGAGGAAGTGGCCACTCCTTCCCAGCACTATAAAGCTGTGTGGCAGGAAGTGGTCATTACACTCTGGGCTTTAGCTATTGGGTAATAACATAAATTGTAACTTAAGCTTTTGCCTAGTGACAAGAGAACATCAGGGACCAGGCCCGGACTGGCAATCTGTAGGTTAGGGCAAATGCCAGATGGGCTGCTATATGTTGCCATAGAAAGTCAGTATTTAGTGGGCTGGTGGGGACTATTTGGGCCTCTTTGTGGGCTGATTGGGCCTCTGTGTACCTGAAATGCCAGGGCCTATTTTCATTCTCAGTCCAGTCCTGTCAGGGACTTAATTCCATAGGTGCCAAGTAGAAACTTATGAGTCCCTACACCTGTCTTACTTTAAATTGAAGTAAAGCTCATAAAAGTGACTGATCATTCATAAATCTGCACAGAGAATCCCAGGCAGATAAGACCAGCTGAAATGTTATTATTTAAAACTTCTTTGGCAAAATAAGATAAGAAATTGATATTTCACTGCTGTTGTCAAAGTCACGGTTGAACTACTGTTTGTATTATAAGATTTAGGCAAAAATGTACTCAGAATATAATTTTCAGTGTGACGGTGATTTTAACAATGCTCTGACTTCACCGCGGATTTATTTAAAGAAGAACTAAACCCTGAAAACAAACATGGGCAGAAATGCAGTGTTTTATAAACTGAACTTACTGTACCAGCCTAAAGTTTCAAAATCTCTATGACACTAATGATCCAGGCCTTTAAAGTTAACACAGGAGCTGACCATCTTTGATTGTCAGTGGCATTGCACTTGCTCAGTGTGGCCTGGGCTGCTGAGGAGAAGCCGAGCTTAGGGGTTGTCCAAAATAGGCAAAATATTGAGGTTCACATGTCATAGAAGCTGATGCTACAGGGTTGATTATGACTCAATTCTAATGCAGACTGTATCGATTTCTATGCTGCCATGTAATGTGACCTAAGCCGTGTTATTGTACCTAAGCTCAGGTAAGTGACAGAGAGCCAGAGCTGTGTTGTGAATCCGCAGATGAGAAATTGGGGAGCTACTATCTTGAGAGACACAGATCAGATCATCTTTTAAAAAAGAAAGAAAGCTACTGAGGCAGATTATTGCCAATAGATTAGCCACAATAGTACAAGCTAGAACACTATATTTATTATGTAAAATGCTTGACCATACATGAGTAAACAGCTCTAGAAGTTCTATGTGGTTGTTTAGGATAGCAGCTGCCATATTAGTTTGGTGTGGCATCACTTCCTGCCCGAGTCTCTCCCTGCTCTCTCATAGCTCTGGGCTCAGATTACTGCAGGCAGGGGAGGAGAGAGGGGGAGAGGAACAAACTGAGCATGCTCATACCATGTCCTGGTGTAGTGATGTGCAGGTCGGGATTTCTCCGACCATACCCCGTCCGCTCTACCACCACCCAAACCCGACTTCCAGGTTCCTTTTATAGCCCCGCCCTGCAGATGACATCACAAGAAGGTTGGGCAAGCAGGTACAGTGTCTATAAAAGAAGAACCCGGAAGTCTGAAGCCGGCATTGGCGGGCGGGGAGAGCGGGACAAAAGCTCAACCCACCCACAACCTGCAAGGAACACTGCAAGGCCGGACCGAACTCGCCCGAACTGCGGGTATCAATTCGGCCGACATCACTATCCTGGAGGTTTAAGCTGAGAGAAGGAAGTGTTATGCAGAAGCCCATGTGTACACAATAGAAGGGAAGAAATGTGTTGTTTCTTTTGACAGAGGATTTAGAGCAACAGAGGGTTTACTGGTGTATATAGGCCTTTCTGATAAAGCTTGGTTTTAACCTTTCCTTTTGTGGTGCTGTGGTCACCTTAGGCTGGTACAGAATCTCAAAACATAAGGCTCATCAAGTCCAGCCTAATTCTTTGTTAAGATTTAGTTCTCCTTTAAGTTGTATAAATTGACAATTTCAACATTAAAGGAAAACTATACCC
>CM044439.1:21254252-21274880 GCA_024363595.1 Xenopus borealis | reverse complement strand
AGTTAACGCAAAGGTGAACAACCCCTGGTGCAAAGTAAAGATGCCACACTTGCTGTATTTATAATGAGTGAATATGGAACGCCCTGTTTTACAAGAAAATGTAAATTAGTACCATGAACAAACAAATACAAAGAATGTAAATAAAGAACAAAGTAAAGTGGAACCTCAATTTTACATCCCCTGATTTTAAGTTTTCCCTCATTTTACATGTTGTTTTGTGGTCCCACCTATATATTATGCATAATTAGGGCTGCCACCTGGCCAGTATTTTACCGGCCTGGCCAGTATTTTTGATGGTTGATCCCAATGTTATTAATAGGGAAAAAAAGATAAATATATAGGAAGGCCGGTATTTTTTTCCAGAAAAGGTGACAATCCTATGCATAATACATTTCCCTTAATTTACACCAGAATGATTCTTCTGGTTCTTATGAGACAATTCCCTAGATCTGCGATAACTGCAATGAAGGCCTATTGGAACAGGAACCTGAGGGGGGCAGGGGCCTAAATGGAGAGTGAAGTCCTTCCCTGACTGACACTCACTGACACACTAAGTGGAATCTGCAGTTGATGCAGCTTTCCCTGCACTTTACCAACTTTACCTCCCAGGGTATCTCTGTCTCCCTGCTGCTGCCAGATCTGTGCCTGTTCTCTCCTTGCCTTTTTCTTTCCCAGCATTACACAGTCACATGGCAGCAGCCTTACTATTTCTGCCTAACACTGCCATCTGCAGGCTGGAGGTAAACTTTGCATCATCCTCAAGCAGGCCTGGACTGGCAATCTGTGGGTTCTGTAAAATGCCAGAGGGACTACTGTAAATTGCCATAGACAGTCATTATTTATTGGGCTGGTGGGGGCTATTTGGGCCTCTGTGTACCTGAAATTCCAGGGCCTATTTTGAATCTCAGTCCAGACCTGCCCTCAAGTGTCTGCCTATTACACTATAAACTGTCAGAAGTCTCACCTACACCCCTTCTCAATAGCGATTTTTACTTATTTTTGTGATCATGCCAACTTCCGATGATGTCATTTCTGGTTGACAGCACTTCCTGATTCTTGATTGGCAGCATGACTAGTGTTGCCACCTTTTGCTGAGGCTGAACCCGGACAGGGGGGCGGGCCCGTGACGTCGGTGGGCGGGCCCGTGATGTTGTGGGGCGGGGCTATGACGACGCAACCGCCAATTGGCCGATCGCTGCGTCAATTAAGCTAATCCCGCTCGGTTTTCCTTATTTGGAAAACCGGGCAGGAAGTATTGACCCGGACAGCCCTTCAAAATACCGGGCTGTCCGGGTCAAAACCGGACAGGTGGAAACCCTAAGCATGAGAGCACTTCCTGATTCTTGATGGTCAGCGGGTCGCAGGCAGTGTCTAGTAGTGCTGGATTTACATAGTGGGCGCCCCTAGGCCCACTGCAGTTTGTCGCCCCCATACCATTTATTCGCAAATTTTCATTTGCAAACATAAAATACCGTATCTCCTGCATATCTCCTGTGTTTTTGAACCAATGAGGGTGTGGCTGCCCCCTAAAATCCTGCCACCCTAGGCCTAGGTGGTCTTTCCACAAATCCGGGACTGGGGTCCGGGTTGCGGATTGCAGGAACGGGTCGGGTCGCAAAAAATGGATCCGCACAGGATTCTAAAACAAGCTGCTGTGCAGCAATGCCGGAAATTGAAAAAAGGCTGTATGGCACAGGTTAAATAGTGGATAACAGATAACACCATTATGTTCTACAGAGCTTATCTGCTGTGTAAGCTGAACTTTTCTCCTTTGAATGGCTGCCCCCATTGCTACACAGCAGCTTATTTAAATAATAGAAATAGAAATTTTTCAGTTTTGCCTCAAAAATACCCAAGGACTCCAATGGTGGAAAAAAATTGTCACGCAACAAAAACATTTTTTTGACGTACCACATCGCACAACAAAAACAATTTTATGCCCATAAACTTCAACTGCATTTTGGTGTATTGTCACCGTTTCTCTAATTATTGGCGAAGAGAAGTAGATCAGAATAGCTCAACACAGCAAACAGCTATTTTACCGGTGCAGTGCAAAACTGCATTATATTTTTATTACTTTAAAACACTTTCATTTCTTTTTAATGTTACTGTATGCAGGGTAATTCTCCCTTCATTTACAGCTGTGGATAGGAATTCTGCCATGCAGAAATCAAGTAGCTTTGTATGTTTCCCTGAAGAGCAGTCAGCGACTGTGTAGAGATTTGTATTGTATTTTTGCCATTAAAGGGGTGCTTCACCTTTAAGGTAACTTCTAGTATATTTTGGAATGACCAATTCTAAGCAACTTTTCAATGGTTTTCATGATTTATTTTGTATAGTTCTACAGTTATTTGCCTTTTTCTCCTGACTCTTTACAACTTTCAAATGGGGGTCACTGACTCCTTCTAAAAAACAAATGCGCTGTGAGGCTACAAATGTATTGTTCTTGCTACTTTTTATTATTGTTCTATTCAGGCCTCTCCTATTCATATACCAGCCTCTTATTCAAATCAGCGCACGGTTGCTAGGATAATTTGGACCCTAGCTACCAAATTGCTTAAAATGCAAATTGAAGAGCTGCTGAATAAAAAGCCACATAACTCAAAAATCTTAAATAATAAAAAATGAAAAAACAAATTCTAAAACCAAATGCTCTTTAAGGCTACACATTAATTGTTATTGCTGATCGTTATTACTCGTCTTTTTATGTACACCCTCTCATCAATGCATGGTTACTAGGGTAATTTTGACCTAAGTAACCAGACTGCTGACTGGAGAGCTGCTGAATAAAAAGCTAAATAACTCAAAAACACAATACAATAAAAAGTAAAAACCAAATTGTCTCAAATTATCACTCTCTACATCATACTAAAAGTTATCTCAAAGATGAACAACCCCTTTAAATCCCCTTTACTGTTTCCAACTCCAGCTGCAGGGACAAAGATCATGGAGACAGATTCAAACAGATAAACTGGGATTCTAGAGGATTATTTTGCTGCACCCACTGGTTCTGCAGAGTCCACCTAAAATCCACATTAGATTATATGACCACATAGGACCCAGTACAGTCTGCATATTCTGATTATTAATCAGTCTAGCTGTATCGGCTTCCAGCTGATTTTATTTGATTCGTGCTGTTTTGATAATTTATGATGATCCCTAAGCTTAGCCCAGACCACACTGAGCATGTACACAGTCTTGCAAAGATGTATAACAAAGTTACAAGATGACAGTCCCCTGTGGCCAACTTTGAAAGCATAAATCATTTGTTTGATTAGGCTTTTGGTATAGAAAATACAACATCTATTCTATTTTAGACTTTCCTTGTCCTTTAAAAGAAGTTGCATGGCATGTGTGTGACAGGCTGCTGCAAAAAAAAAAAACCATGCCCAGTTTTCCTTGGCCACACCTACTTTTGTAGGCCATACTCACTCACATTAAAGTGTTTCTTTCAGATATATTAAGGGAAAACATAGAAGGAGCAACATTTGCTCCAAGTCTTATAAAACGTAAGGAGCATCTCCACTCACAGCCCAGGCAGCTCATGTACATGCTGAAGTGCAAACAACTGGCACTCAATACTCACAAATTCACCTCAAAAGTCTTATGCATGGGCACATCACACACAAAGATGGCACACTACCACACAGTTATAGTCATGGAAGCACACATTAACACACAGTAAGCCACAGACATGGAAGCACAGAAACTGACACAGACGTGATATACATAAAGCTGCAGGACTCACCATATTACTAAACCGGGAACTCCTCAGCCTGCCCTGCCTCCATTACTCTCTCTCTCTTGCCTCAAGTCATCTATGGTCATGTGACTCAGTGGTGCAGAAGAAGTGAGAAAGGAGGCAGGACCAGAGACAGGAACAATGTCTGAACAGGAAGCTGTGAGGGAAACTGATGGAAACTTTTGACGCTATATACCCACAAAAAATCTTGCTGTCCCACCAAAACATATCACCACAGAGCAAATCCATGTCTCATCTTGTTGCCTGTTTCTGCCCCATACCAGTTCTTCTGGATTTAGGGTTGCCACCTTTTCTTGAAAAAAATACCGGCCTTCCTATATATTTATCTTTTTTTCCTATTAATAACATTGGGATCAACCATCAAAAATACCGGCCAGGCCGGTAAAATACCGGCCAGGTGACAACCCTATCTGGATTTCTCTAAAGCTGGTGCAGATTTTATCCCTGTATCTGACGAACAATTGGACGTCCCAATCTTCCGACCTGCTATTAGGGTTACCATCTTTTATCCCGGCGGAGACAGGGAAGAGGGCGGGGTCATGGTGATGGAGGGGGCAGGACATGATGTGGCGGGGGGCTATGATCTGTGGGTTCCGGCAAATGCCAGAAGGGCTGCTATACTTCAGTGTTTAGTGGGCTGGTGAGGGCTCCTTGGGCCTCTGTTTGGGCTGAATGAGCCTGTTTACCTGAAATGCCTGGACCTATTTTGACTCTCAGTCCAGGCCTGCCGGGCTGTCAGAGTCAAAACTAACCATTCAGATTAAAGTAATAAAAGAACAAAACAGACGATGTTCTGCCCATGACAGCAATCGTATGAAAGTTATGTCAGACAAATAGCAGTGACAGTCACCTATTGATATCTTCAGATAGACAATACATGCAGAGAAATTATCGTTAGGCAACAGAAATCTTTTAACCTATTCGATCGACTAAACAACCAATTGTCATTAGGGTTGCCACATGTCCGGTTTTGACCTGGACAGCACAGTAACTTGAAGGGCTGCCCGGGTCAAAACTTTCTGCCCTGTTTCCAAATTAGGAAAACCGGGCAGGATTCCCACATAATTGATACAGTGTTGTAGCCCTGCCCCAACATCACAATCCACTCCCCACAGGTATCCAGTCCAAAAATTGTACAAAACTTCGATTCATGTGACTATATCATTGTGTCTATGGTCAGCATAACTCAGTTCCATGCATTTCCCAGCAATTAGCTTGGCACCAGGTTCTAAATTCCTGCTGTGTAGATTTTATATAGAGGAAAGATGCCAGCAACACTGCAATACAAACCAGTCTATTTAGACTGTAGTCCTGTTGCTGACTCTCAGTTGATACCAATACCCTGGTATTAGCAGTCTAAAAATACAAATATCTCAGAAACAGCTACAAATAGAAAATAAATGTAAATAGCAAAAGTGCTCAAAATGGTACCCTATGAAGTTTTCATAATTTAACCCTCTCTAAACACCAGACCAACATTGCAGAAGGGGTAGTTCACCTTTAATTTAACTTTTAGTATGTTATTGAAGGGCTAAGAAGAGTGAGAAAGATAGGTAAGTGTTTATATTGCACTCCCTTATATTATAGGTCACTTAAATCACAGGTTATTACCAGAAAGGCAATTTTGCTACCCTATAATACACAGGGAATATGTTGTAGGAAAAGATTTGTAGCCCACATCTGTTTACATGGGTTGTATATTGAACATTCATGGAAGAGATTATCTCAACTCTCCAGATTTATAACATATTGACTAAATGGCAGGCCTTACGGTTAGAGTTTCCATAATACCTCATGAATTGAGCTCAGTATGAATTATAAAGCTCCTTCCATATCGCCTACGTTGAACGAGTCAAGGAATGGAATGCTAGGCCCTTGTTTGATTAAATCTCAAGATCAACAAAGGAATCGAAACTACAGCGACATTCTAAGCCTCAGCAAAATCATGTTATTGTTTTTCCTATAGAAGGTGATTAAAATAAATAAGGTTGTTGGCAAGCAAGTAACCTCACTGCTCCCTGATGAACTGCCTCTTACACTAGTAAAATGACTTAACGGGCAATGGAGAAACTTTTTATGGCTTAATTCCTTGTCTCTTGGGAACACTCAACAATTTATATTTTCTTAGTTAAGAGAGAGGCTCACTTTCAGCTTAACTTTTAATACGATCTGGTCAAGAGCATTCCAAGGCAAAGATTGTTAGACATTTTTAAGTTCAAGACTCCCTTGTATGTCCAACCTTTGGTCAGAGCACCCACCTTAACTCATGACAAGGTTACACATTGGTATAACAGTCACTTTGCTAAAGTTCGTGGGATACCCGAGGCACAAATACGCCCTCATCTGAAATCTAACCTTAACTGTCCTTCAGGCTGGACTGGACCCCATTAGCTCAAAGTTACAGATATATTAAAAAAAAAAAATTTGGGTAACAGCCACCCTGGTATAGTCCCAAGATAAACATTCACCCCAAATTTCACCCTGACTTCTAACTCATACTTCTGCCACAGATCTAGGCTCTCTGCTAGGCCAGCTCCAAAGTTTGGCCACCTTTGTTCTAAGGCAATGTTTTCTTTGTTTTATGGTTTTAAAAATGTTTATTTTGCAGCTCTGTAGTTTTGGTGGTTTTAGACCAAGGTCAAGTCATTAAGGTCTATTAGTTCAACTTCCTAAGGAAGTTATTTATTTGGTTGGTATCACCAACTTTACATTTTCTGCATTTTTTCAAGTGGCTAACATAGTACTGCATCTTAAAACTCATTGGGTGCTGTCCTAAGCAAAATGTAAGTTATTTATTCAATTTTTTTTAAAATGTTTTGAGCTTGTCTACTCATTGAAAATTATGAATAACATATCATAATTTGATAACAATTATTTTATTATGTCTTTTTATGTTTGGCTTTTTAATAGATTTGAGTTATTGTAAATTGGGGGTTTATCTAAAGTAGAAAAAAAACCTCTGAAATTACACAAATACAAAATTTGATAAATTGGTCTCAATGTGCATGACATCAGTTGGTCAAGGAAATTCAGTTATCTTGGACAGTCCCTTACAAATGACACTGCATATTAATGGGTGCTTTGTTAAAAACAGGGGTATATTTCCCCTTTAATAATTTTCTAAAGAGCTCAGGAAGATGCTGAATATTAATCTCAGGATAGTGGCAGGTGGGGTGATTCAAAGACATTTTTTGCCTGAGTGCCAGTGGCACTCCAACCTAGTGAGCATAGCAGCAATCAAAGACTTTTCATTGGTTTCAGCTAAGCTGCATGGCAAAATCTGACTTTTCACTAAAGCAGCTCTTTTGTTTTAATTTGCAGCAAATCTTGCTTTTGAAAAATGGGAAAATATTGCAAAGTGGCTTATTTTGCTCTATTGTACAAAAATAATGGCACTTTGTTTCTGATCCCCTTTAATCTCACCTGCGATGTAGCACTGCTACCTGAATGCCGTTAGTGTTAAATGAATGCATGAACTAAAAGGGCAAATGTGTTTTTTTAGTCAATTGAATAGAACTTTACTGTTTCATCATCAGGTAATGATTTCTCAGCTCAGGCCGTTCCAGATAATGTATATTGAACCTTGGGAAAATAAATGGGTTTCAGAAGAACTAACATTTAATTAAATAGGCTATTACTGGTTTCTGCATACATAGTAACTATAAACGTGCCTCACTGCTTTGAGCAATTTCTCATGTCTATTACGGCTATGGCATATGAGACATTCAGTTTGCTGCTAGTCTTTGACCAAAATTGAATAATTGCCGTCCAGAATGAAGGTTCCAGGAGTAAAAGTTCACTTTAAGGCGAACCACCACTTTAACATATTCAAAATGTTTTTTTAAAAATATTTCTTTAAAGAAGCTGCATAGTAATTGTTTTAAATGAGGGAGAGAGAGTTTGTCCATTAGAACAGCAGCTGGGTCTCACTTATTTGCATTCCTTGCCATATAAATCTTCAGGTATAAATGCGACCTTGAAGTCTGTGGAGGCATCAGCTCTAAGATTTTGTTCATTATGTATAAAGGAGGGATAAGAAAACTGTATGCCAGAGAGGTTTCTCTGCAGAATCTTTAACAAGCATGGTTAGTTATATAAGCTATAGATTTTGTTAAAACCTATGAACAAATAAAAATAACTCTAGCATTAAGAACATAAATCAGTTAAAATAAAGTCACAGTGGCAGTGGATAGGATTTAACCTGACCAATCATTTAGGTATATGCAATAGAAAACACTGGTTGATGTCTAGTAAAGTTTTAAAAGTAAACAATACCCTTTCCAGCAAAAGGGCACGGTGACTGGTACCCTGCCCAGACAAAGGATATGGTGAGTGGTACATAGATATTAGTGTTCACAGATGTACCCAGCTCAGATACGGGTAAAGTAAACAGTCCATACAGAAAGAGGAACCACAGTTGTACAATACCCAGACATAGGGGAAGATGAGTGGTAAATACAGAATGAGGAACCACAGATGGACCCTGCCCAGACATAGGGGAAGATGAGTGGTGCATACAGAATGAGGAACCACAGATGGACCCTGCCCAGACATAGGGGAAGATGAGTGGTACATACAGAATGAGGAACCACAGATGGACCCTGCCCAGACAGAGTGGAAGGTGAGTGGTACATACTGATGAGGAACCACAGATGGACCCTGCCCAGAGAGAGGGAAAGGTGAGTGGTAAATACTGAATGAGGAACCACAGATGGATCTTACCCAAACAGAGGGGAAGGAAAGTGGAACATACAAAATGAGGAACCACAGATGGACCCTGCCCAGACACAAGGGAAGGTAAGTGGTACATACAGAATGAGGAATCATAGATGGACACTGTTGAAGGGAAGGTAAGTGGTACATACAGAATGAGGAATCACAGATGGACCCTGCCTAGACAGAGTGGAAAGTGAGTGGTACATACAGAATGAAGATCCACAGATGGACCCTGCCCAGACAGAGATGAAGGTGAGTGGTACATACATAATGAGGAACCACAGATGGACCCTGCCCAGACAGAGAAGGAAGATGAGTAGTACCTACAGTAAGATGTATAAAAATGTACCCAGACCAGAATGAGGGGAAGATGAGTGGTACATAAAGAACGAGGAACCACAAATGGATCCTGCCCAGACAAAAGGGAATGTGAGTGGTAAAACCAGACAGAGGGGAAGGTGAGTGGTACATAAAGAATGAGGAGCCACAAACAGATCCTGCACAGAGAGGGTAAGGAGAGTCACAAATGAACTCTACCCAGACAGAGAGGAAGGTGAGTGGTACATACAGAATGAGGAACCACAGATGGACCCTACCAAGACAGCACATAGTAAATTCATTCTAGGTATGAAAAGCAACAGCCCACCTATTTTAGTGATGTTCATGACACTGTGCCCCTAGATTCTCTTCTATATACCTTATGTTTAAGTTCATTCAAAAAGAGAAAAAAATCTACTCCAGCATTGGCAGTATTTAATAAATGATGCTGCTGTTGGATGAAGATGTTTTTTAATTTTGTAACTATAAAACTGTAACTTTAAGAGCATATAGGAGGGAAACTTCTTTTTCCCTAAAAATGCAAGGCAAATACATTACATTTACTGTAAGTCAATCCAGGTAATTCTGCTAAATAAATACTGACAAATACAATATTGACAAAGCAACTGTTTGTGGCTGAGATGCACCTCGCTCCATCAGCAAATAAGTGAAATATCTGACATGATATAGATTATTAATCCTCCAGGGATTTGCAGGAACTTTCTCTTTTTTTTCCTGGAAAAATTGTGAAGTGAATCAAAGAGAAAAACACAGGGAAAAACATCTAAGCCGTCACCTTGCATTAGTTTATTACTATATCAATATTTTAGTCTGGGAAGTAGTGCAGAGCGCCCGATATTAGGCTCCAAAAACCCAAACTTTAAAAATCGCTGCATCAATATTGCTTTGACAGCTCAATGCAGCAATTCTGATGATATATAACTCTGCTCTACGGAGGAGAATGGGAGGCGAAACAATCCACTTACTCGCTTTTAAAGATCTGAGGAGCAGAAAGGGGCATAAAGCACACGAAATACAATAATAATTAAATCATGTGTCAACCAAGTTCAATTTAGTTATGGAGTATATTGTATTTTTAATTTTCACGAAGATACAGGGTTTTTAAGACTACAGAAAATGTTAAGGTTGCTTCACATTGTGCCTTTCAGTAGGGGGTGATTAAAGGGGCTTATTTGGGAAGAGCAAAAATGGCATCAATAGAGGTATTGTAAGTTATTCTGGAAGGTAGTAGAACAGGTTTCATGATGTTGATGCCTGCCTCAAATTTCCATTTTTTGTGTGTTAGATATTTTTACTTTATGTATGAGCATGCTTGAGGGTGTCATGTCGTATTAAGTCACAGTAAAATAAAATCCTTTTATTATTTGAAATGCACTGAGCCACTGAAAAGTAATTGCTATTTTTAAGCATGGGTTGAAAATTTCCCATGGAATTGACAATACCTGACCTAGCTCCATATTTCTCAATGATATTACCTGACCCATTCCCTCGGACAATGTCAGAGATGGGCAGGGTATAGTGTGCTACATCACCAGAGGGTGGGTATAGGCAGGGAGCTACCCTCCAAACCCAAACTTTGAATTAGTTTGTTAAACTAAGTCTTCTCAACACAACCTGCATCAGAAGTGGCTATGTGTGACTAGACTGCATTCCAAGATCCAACATTTCTCCACCACCATGAATGGATCACTCCCAAAATGCACCTATTGTTTTCCCCACTGAGAATATTATAAATAATATATACATTAGGGAGCAAAGAGCCAAAATTACAGCTATGACCATTGCTTTAATGGTATTATCCACTTGCCTCAACAAACCCACATAAGCTTCTAAAGGGGTCAGAAGACCTGACCAAAATTGTCCAGAATTGCCAAGGAGAACCTGAAAATCGGAGTGGACAACATTATTACAGCTATCACAGAAATGGGCCATGGGAAAAACAGAGATATTATTTCTTTTCCAGCCTAACGGTCTGTGTAAGACACATTCTGTCACTGTGAGCGATGATCTCTCTGTCTGCCTTATGAATACAGATCAGAATCTATCGGGGCCAGTAAACGTTGCCTTTATAATAAATATGAGCCTATAATCTCGACACTATCCCATGCATCAACCCCTATAACAAGGCAGCAGGATGAGCCTGCAGAAAGAAGAAAGAAAAATAAATAAAACCCCCCAGTGATCTCTATTGTCTGTTGAAGAACAGCTCCAGGCTTTGTAAATCCCAGACTTCTGGGTATTTATGGCTGATCCTTTTTCTTTCTTGATCTCTGACTCTAAAATGGGCACTGAGATTTAAGTTTCGGATTTCTCATAGAAATAACAATTTTTATACAAGAAACTTTGTTCAAAGGTGAGCACTTGCAGAAAATAATGTAATTAAAGTCTAAAAAGTTTACTTTTGTGCATGAAGAGGGTTGTGTGTTATGGTTATGTCACCATTATTTGTTGCATAAAGAAGCAGTCTTGTCTTGTAATCCTATCTTGTAGCAATTGTAAGAAACAATCCTACCCTGTTTTGTGGCTTCAGTTCTGATATGTCATGATTTTGGTTTTGTAAAGGTACAGTATTTTAAGTTTTCGTAAAATTCTTTACCTGATCCCCATTGTAAGCAGCAGTCCTGCCCTGCTTTATGGCAGCTGAGATTCTAGCTATCTGTATAACAGAGCATTCTGTCGCAGTGGCTGCACAGATCCTGTCTGATGCCCACTGTAAGCAGCAGTCCTGTCCTGCTTTATGGCTAAGATTCTAGCTATCTCAATAACAGAGCATTCTATCACAGTGACACATATTATTATTATTGTTGTTATTATTATTAATAATAATAATAATAATAATATGTATTTATATATTTCGCAGAGCTGACATCCTATCTGATACTGTAAAACCCATCTGAAAATGTTTAATCCAAAATGTTTGGCATAAGCTCCTTCCATTAATGTCACTGTGATACAGAACAGGCAGCTTTGCATGTGTCTCTGCCTGCAGAAATACACCAGAGGATAAACCACGAGGATTAATCTGCAGAGCAATTGACATATGAATGTATTAGTCAAAAAGCACATGTATTGGAGAGTCATTTTGCTTCCTACAAATGGCACCTCATTATGATAGAATATTTGCATTTAAACATAAATAAACCAAACACACACACATCCTTAATAGTATGCATTGTATTAAACCACACTGCTGGCAGGCACAATCTCCACTGGAGTCAACTGGGCAAATGATGTGTTTGGGTGTCAATACTGGAGTAATCACTTATCTGATGGAAAGGCCAAGCATGCATGCTCATCTGCCCTTACCATGCACATCTCCTTATTTTAAAAATAATACATTACAATAAGAATTACATGGAAACCAGTGAATATGTCCTACTGGCCCTGGCCACAGTTTGACACCAGTCAAGGATCAAAATGCTCCCTGTACTGTGACAAATGCAAAAGAAAATCAACTTAAAATGAAATGAACAAATAGTACATTGACCTGTGCTAATAAATTGTAACCTTAGGGTTAATATCACCATGCAAACAAATGGTTTCTCAAATGATTTACAGACAGACTAGATAAAGAGTTAAAGGGTAGGCAAATAAATGTTGGGGGTCCCAATTTAACAAAAGCAATTGGTGGGTCTGTTGCCTTGTTACATCCCTGCTGCTCTCCAGTGAACCTCATTACTATTTCTTTTGTATAACTTACCTTCAGTGGCGTAACTAGATATAACTGGGCCCCACAGCAAATTAATTTTCAGGCCCCTAAAATGTTAGTTGACCTGTTTTACCAATATTTATTGAAATGGTAAATAAAGTAGGGCATCATGGGGCCCCTATACCTCCTGGCCCCCACAACAAGAACCATAATTGTTCTAATGTTACAAGGACAACCCTTTTTGGGACATTTCACTGGAACCCCCTTTTCTTGTGTCTTTAATTAAATATTCTGGCTGGGAGAAGGGAATGAATTATCCTATCTATATGACAAATATTTGTTAATGGAAGAACTAACAGGTTAGAGGAGGTGTCAGCAAGAAACCAAGGGCTAATATTAACTAAACCATAAAATAAAATTATGTCTCATGCAATTACGGGTTATGGAAACCAATTACGGCACCTTTCCTTATTTCTGCAATGACATATCTGAAGTTCAACCAGGGGACAGACAAAATGATTGTGCGACACGTTCTTCTTAACATACCTGCATATAGTCAGCTTTAGCAATCAGAGATTTTTGGCTCCAAAATCAAACTGGACACATATATGCCAATGTTGTCAGCCAACTTGACTTATTGTTCAGTATATGGGGCAAAAATGATTGTCACTCCATCTCAAATACTGTATGGTTTGGGCTTGGTGAGATGTGGATTGTGTTGCTGGGAAAATATTATCAGTTGAGGGCTACAAAGGCTTGTGGATGCAGTCATCTCCTGATGGCATGTGATACAAACATTGGTACATTACCTGGGTGGCCAAAATGGAGAAAGATTCACTAATTTGGAGACTGCACCAAGCTTTCAGATCTTAGTCTGTATGTCCTGCTTTAGAGGGACCCCTTGAAGATTTCAGTTTAAGGGACACAATTTAACAGTTGTAAGAATTTTTCATTATGTAGTGATGAACCACTGGGATTATAGATCTGGCACCCCCATTTCCTTGTGAAATAAATGAACTGTCTGTGCCAAATGCAAACATCAGGGACATCCAACTTAAAGGACTTCTGCTGGGAGGACAACTTCATTTATTGGAACCCCAAATCCCCCACCCATAGGGTGCCTACTCTTGTTTCTTCTTTAACTCTTCTTCTTGTTCCTAAGTGGCAAATAAATTTGAGCCATGAGTTTATTTACATAAGCAAAGATATGTTGCCTGTCAGTCTTGTCTGTCAGTGAGAAACGAAGGCCGCAATCTATTCCTGACTTTGCCTGCGATAATGAAATTGCTCTTTCCTGGGTGCTTATTAAACCCGAAAAAACAAAAAACAAAAAAAGAAATATTTGCACTAGGACTAATTGGGATGTTTTAATATTCACAGGCAATGTCAGTCCTTTGCAGACACAATGTGTAATGTTCTGTATATGAGAAGAATGGGCATTAATATGTCAGGAAATGGGATTTTATTGCCTCCGACAGACACTGGGAAGGGACTGGCTCCTCTTAATGATACAATAAGAACTGGAACAGAATATAATGACCTGCCTGACATTCTCTCAAATTTCTGTGTTTGATTTTTTTTTTGTACTACAAAGAATATTTTGTCCTTTTCATGACATCCATGTAATAATAGAATCCAAGGGCTATGGAACACTCAAGCAAAGAGGTCTGCCTGCCACCTCCCTCATGTCTGCTTTTATAAGTGTGGTTTCTATAGATCAACATGGTGGTCACAGGCAAGTGGGGGCACTGCAAAAAAAAGATATAACCCCTCACCATTGCCTTTAGGCATTATAAACACAAATGCACCTAATAAATTCATCTAGATTCAGCCAAAAACCAATATCTGGGTAAAAAATAAATAAAAATGCTCACCTTTAGTTGCCTGGTACTTTAGTCACATGATTTAAAGGAGAAGGAAAGGTTGTATTTACTTGGAGGTGCCAAAATTTAGGCAAGTGATTGTAAATACTTACCTGAAACCCCGGGCCGGCGCTCCTATCAGCTGAAAACTGCACTCGTTCGAGGGTTCTTCCAGTGAGCACCACAGAGTGATCAGCTTCTTCTTTCTTAGCGTGGGAGAACATGCACATTAGAGCAAAAAGCTAAACTTTAACGAAGAAGTTTCCTATTCGTTCTACTGCGCATGCGTCTGCACTGGGAAATTTGAAGAAAGAAGAAGAAGGAACTAGCCAATCTCTTTGTGGAGCTCGCTGAAAGGGGGGCCGGTGAAGTTTTCTGCTGATAGGAGCACCGGCCCGGGGTTTCAGGTAAGTATATACAGATGCAGCCACTTGGATTTCTGTGTTAAATGCCTCGTGACTCAGGGTTAATTGAAGAAACTGTGTTATCTATAGTCATCTCAACTCATTTAACCTTTTCATTAGCATACCAAAGCACCATTTTTTTCAATGGTGAACTCTTTGATTGGATGGGATGCTGTGACACAATATTCTGTGTTAGGTGGGAAAAATGGGATATCTGAGTTAAGTTATTCTGTGTCAAACACACAATCCAAAGTGGCTTCATCTGTACAATCACTTGGGAGTGCTTAAAGTGGACCCGTCACCCAGACACAAAAATCTGTATAATAAAAGTCCTTTTCAAATTAAACATGAAATCCAATTTCAAATGTTTATTAAAGCATTCATTTAAAAATCTCAGCTGTCAATCAAATATTGTCTGCCACTCCTCTATGCCTTAGGCATAGAGGCGGGGCAGATAATTACTTTCACTTTCCATTCAGCACTTCGTAGATGCCACACATTCCCCCAGTTCTCTTTACCATTTAATTGTGTAGCCATGATACAAGGCTTGCCTTAATAACAGTGTCCACAAAATGGCTCCTGCCTGCTTGCTATAATAATGAATTCCCAGACTTAAGAAAAAAAGATTAAAACAATCGATATCATGTAATTAATGTTAATTTTGCTTGACTAATGTGATAAAATATGATTTTGAAAATTTTATTTTGGGGGTGACCGGTCCACTTTAACTTTCGTTAAGTAGGCCTTGGATTTTATCTTGAATTGATAAATCTCAAAATTTCACATTTAAAAAACTATTTAGCCAAAGCTAGCAAACGGTGCTGGGATATGACTGAATTACAAACAAAATTTGAGATTTGGCCCATGCCTTTTTACAAGTAAACACTTTTTTGTCCTGTCACAATCCTTTTATATTCCACACTGAAGAACAACACATTACATAATGATGTGGTGGAAGCCATATATTAGCAGGAATTTGTTATATTGTTTACCTTATTTAAAACGTTAATTTTATGATTGAATTCCTATATATATATAAATCATCTGATATCTATCATCTAATATAAAATCATCTGATAAGAAGGAGATTACTTTCATTTGTTTAACTTTTGATTATATCTACATTTTTTCAAGGACCCTAAGTACCACTTTCACCATATGATTGAATTGGTGTTTTAGGTATAACTACAGTGTTTTGCTGTCAACTTATTCAACTATTTTAGTCTACAGTTTCCATTGTTCCCTATTTTTTCCATGTCCTACTGTCATAAGCTTTCCCTAATGTTGCCATTTTGCCCATTTGTCTCCATCTTACCCTACAGTCTCCTTCTTGCTCTACTGATGTAATATTTTCCTAGTGTCTTCTTCTTTCCTTATTGTCACTATCTCAACCTGCTATCACCTTATTGCCCTGCGTCCTTACTGTCTCCACCTGCTCTAATATTTCTGTCTTTCCCTACAGTTTTCTGTTTACCCTACTATTGTCATATTTTCCTACAATCTTCATCTTGCTCAACTTTCTCTATCTTCTGCTATTGTTTGAATCACGTCCTCCAGTTTCCATCTTTTTGAGAAGGTGTAAAATAAACACAGTTAATTACAGTAGATCACAGATTCGACAAAAGGAATGTCCAGCCTGATCCCTCTGGAGGGCTAGAGACTGAGTCTGTCTATTCTAAAACGAGCAAATGTTGAAGCCAACCCCCCCCTTCTTCACATTGTTCTCCTCTTCCAAACTCCTACAAATACTTTACCATTGTGTTCATGTCTACATTCTTAATTGATCTAGATCATGTTGCCCAGGCAGCGTTCCTAACATTCTAATACCCCACAATCATTGTACTCGCTGCAATTGTTAATAACTAAATATTAACATAATTATCGCAGGAATGGTTCTGGCATTCATAGAACTCCCGTTAAATGTAGACTATATGTGTTGTTCCTAATAGCCCTGTATTTGCTTTCAGCTGAGTTTGGATAAATTGCCCATTTCCCATGCAGATCATTATTTACTGGAACGTGAATATACATGTAGTGCTGACAATCAATTAAATACAATTGGGGAAACACAGCACTCATAAATAGCAGCAATAAAATTCTGGGTCCTTGCTTGAGTTTTAATGTTTCCCATTAACGATATATTTTCACACACTTTATATCTCTCCGTGGAGCACAAAACCCCCTTCAAGATATTTTAACTGTTTGTGCCCCTTCCCTCATTATCTGCATTATAATCTCTTCTTTTGAGTTTAATAATAAATATCACTGTAATGATAATAGTACTGACCTGCATATGAAAGTTTGATTTCTCAACACAAGGTACAAAAATATACAGACTTTTTTTTTTACAATATGTGGATCTCACCTTGTTTGCTATACAGAGTTGCAATGGCTGATGAACCCAGATTTCCCCAAATAACACATGTAGGCTAATTAAAACAATAATTTTGTCAAGTTATATTTTTTATTTTTAGCTGAAAACAATTTAAACTCATTTACTGATCATGGATACATTACCCCGCATGCAGTTACCCATAGTAGGGAATCAGCAGTTTATGTTGATCAATTGACCCCATGCAGAATACGATAAGCAAATCTTGTATTGTCTGCCATGTGCTACTATTGAGGCTAATTTGTTTAATTAACACTAAACTAAATTAACCCAATTTTGGGTGCTTATGTGTATAGTATAGGTAGGTTTTGGTAAAAACTTTGTACATGTATGGGGGGGGGGACCACCAAACATTTATAAACATATATAAGCCCCACCAACCCCTACTATGACAAGCAAAGCCATCTCAATAAAATTTGAGTCCTGAGGTGAGGTGAAAGTGCCGCTTGAAGCCACAAAGTGCAGTGCCAGAAATTTTGGGCCACTGCCCTTTGACACTCCATTTAGCCACAATTATCCATTTATGCCAGTATGATCAGATATGGAAAATGAACACTATATTAACCACAGGCTTGCCAGTTATATTGCTGCAGAGAAGGGATAGCCCCAGACATGCCGCTAAAATCACTATAGAATTGGAGGCAGGCCAGTAACATCACTGCAAAGAAGGGGAAATTAACCCCGAACATGCTTATAAGATCACTCTAGAGATGGACAAGTGGCATTCCATGGCTCATAGACATGCCAGTAATATCACTGCTGTAAATGGATATTAAGCATATTAACCCCTAATAAGATTACTGCACACAATGCATAAATTAAAGCCATTAGATCATCCACAGAATACCAAATTTTTTTCTCTATCGGTGCTCCCATGCTGTTTGTCTTGTTGTGCCTCCCTCTGCTAAGCCAAAACTAACTCCCAAAATTGAAAAAAGACTGAATGTTCTACTGGGCAATTTACAACAACCTTTTGTCTCCTTCTTATCAGAATATCAGTTTTGTGCAGCAGGCGGCTGATGGTGGGGCCCACCCAGTATCACTGTAGGCACTCTGGCCCTGGTCCTTGCTTTAGGGCAGGAATTATAGATATACTCTCAGAATCATGGGTCTTGCAAGACACAGGGTTTAATGAATTAACCTTTGCCTAAAAAACTTTTGCTGTAATTGTGTGATTACAGAGGCTTTTGCCACTAACAATGCTCTCATTGTATTAGACCAGTGGTTCTCAACCTGGGGGTCGGGACCCCTTTGGGGGTCGAACGACCCTTTCAAAGGGGTCCCTTAAGGGGTTCCAGAAGCAGGTTTATCTCTCTCCCCACTAGCCCTGGGGCAAGGTTGTAGCTTTCCGGGTGTTGGTGCTGGGAGTTGTAGTTCAGTAACCTGTGTAGGGAAGCCAGTTGCACTACAACTTTCTATATCCCCTTAGTAGGCACTGCCATACAGCTCTCCCTGCCCATTTAAAATTTGTAAAATTAACATGGTAATTAGGGCAAAATATTTTTGCTGCACTACGCACGGAAAACAAACCTTTATGTAGCCACGCAGTCTCCTGTACTTTTCTAACAATCCGCTGGGGTGGGGTCACCGCAACATGAACTGTATTAAAGGGTCACAGCATTAGGAAGGTTGAGAACCACTGTATTAGACAATCCATTTTCCAAAAAAAAAAGGTTTTTGTAAAAGCTAGTTTATATAACATTTAAATCTGTCCTTCTGTCTCTCTGATCAGTTTTCTGAAGGATGGGAGTGGCCTGTTTTAAACCTGCACTTCCTGTATGCTTACATCATCAGTCCCAGGCTTTGCCCTTACCTGTTTCCTATTGGACATTGATACCGCCCTCCCCTTGTAATTCATTGGTTGCTAGTGCACTTGTAAGCAGTCACATAAATTCAAAGGCCATTGGTTAATTTATCCTAAGGAAACTACAGTTGGGGAATGTCTCCCTTGTATTGGCTGCTATCTTGTGCGCATTACTTCAGTCTCACATCGGTATAAAGACCCAGCATATCCCAAATATAACACATTTTTACTATGCAAATCAGCATATACATTAAGCACATCTTTCTGTGTATTTGGCCCCATTTGAAAGTCTCTGTCCCCAATAGGGTTGCCACCTTTTCTTGAAAAAAAATACCGGCCTTCCTATATATTTATCTTTTTTTCCTATTAATAACATTGGGATCAACCATCAAAAATACCGGCCAGGCTGGTAAAATACTGGCCAGGTGGCAACCCTAGTCCCCAAACATAAACATCCCAGCTTTGTGACAAACAAGCACACAGCCATGCACATAGGGCTTTCACCTGGCTGCTATTTTACCCACCAATGTTATAAAAAGGGCAGAAATATAAACATAGGAAGGCCAGTATTTTTTCCAACTTTGCAATTTCAGCCATTTGGTTGCTAGGGTCCAAATTACCCTAGCAACCATGCATTGATTTGAATAAGAGACTGGAATATGAATAGAAGAGCGCTTGAATAGAAAGATGAGCAATACGGTGACAAAAACAACAAATGTGTAGCCTTACAAAGCATCTGTGAAGCCTTACAGAGCATACTAAAAGTCAGCTTAGAAGTGAACCACCCCTTTAAAACGTTCCTTTTCAGGGGTAGTTGACATTAACTCTTTCACTGCCAGTCAATTTAGAACTTTTATTGCTAGAAAGTGTTTGAACATTTTTGCTCTTTAAATTTAGGGGCCTTTCCTGGGGGAAACTCAGGAAAAGTATATAACATTGTCAGGACAATCTAAGCAAACTAAAGTAAGCAGCTTTTGCAAAATGTTCTGAACCCCAGGAGTCTACCAGGATGTCCAATATGCATAGATATACAAAAGTATGTGGTTATCTATGGATCCCAAATGAAAATTGTGCATGTGGATGTGCATGCTTATTGGGGGTTTTCAAACTGATTGACTTACAAGACACTTTACTCATTGCCTACAGGCTATAATTAATCTTTATTGGAAGCAAAACCAGCCTATTGGAGTTGTTTAATGGTAATATGATTTTCTGGTAGACTTAAGGTATGAAGATCCAAATTATAGAAGGACCAGTTATCCAGAAACCCCCAGGTCCCAAGCATTCTGCATAATAGCTCCCATACATGTACTAATAAAACAGTAGCTTGTACTTGTACTTGTATTTCATATTTACTTAATTTTCTAGGAGACTTAAGGTATAAAGATCCAATCTCTGTAAAGATTGGCTATCTGGAAACCAGAGTTCCTGAGCACTCTGGATAAAAGCTCCCATACCGTTACCACAACAAATCTCCATGTGTGCCCGTACTCTGGGAATTCTTCTGCTTTTGGTCCATATGTAATAGTACCTGACTGGTTAAAACCATAAAAAAATCAGTGTTGCTGGTATTGAATGTCTTGAATGTGTGTATAAATGAGATTAGATGCTAATTTTATTTAAAGGAAAAAATATCACAGACTGTGGGGACTGATATTTCTTTTAGAAATTTGGTCAGTTTAAAGTATTAGCAGCATTG
>CM044439.1:21221383-21237735 GCA_024363595.1 Xenopus borealis | reverse complement strand
TATGCAAATTAGCGTAAATACGCTTTGCCTGGCAAAGTAACGGTAGCGCTACTTCACTGACGTTCGACCACCCTGAGCGCAAATTTGCATCTTACTGAATTTTCGAAGCGCTGGCGAAAATTCGCCTGTCAAAGTGCGCCGAACATCGGCGAAGGCCACGCTAGCGCATTTTTTCGCACTTTAGTGAATTTGCTCCATAGAATCTGGAGTCTAGAATTGCCAAGGAAAAGTCATGCAGAGTGTGGCATGATGGCACAGTGCTTTGCTTTGCTTTACTTCTCTCTAGCTCTGAGGTTTGGGCTTATACACCAACTATAGAACTTCTGTATCTGACACAAACTTCAAAATCATACTGGTAGGTAGAATTCTGTGGTTACCCACATTAAAGTTGGTTACTGACAAGGTAGTGAAAAGTGTGGGTTGTGTCTGGTAGACCATTTTGCTCTACAAATAGGCTTCCTTACTTCCAATTGCCCTTGGAGAATGCCCTGTCTTGTTTTATAATGGTTATTGTAGATTTAGCAGGTAACATTGAAGGTTTAGACCCATGCACTACTGGTTGTCCAAAACATGGTTCTCCAAAACAAAAAGTTATCCTAATGCTTCTAAAATTATTCAAACTCCTGCAGACATCCCTGTTCCACTTGTCAGTTACTCTAGAGCAGTGATCCCCAACCAGTAGCTCGTGAGCAACATGTTGCTCTCCAACCCCTTGGATGTTGCTCCCAGTGGCCTCAAAACAGGTGCTTATTTTTGAATTCCAGGCTTGGAGGAAAGTTTTGGTTGTATAAAAACCAGGTGCACTGCCAAACAGAGCCTCAATGTAGGTTGACAATTCACATAGGGCTACCAAATGGCCAATCACTGCACTTATTTGGCACCCTAAGAACATTTTTCATACTTATGTTGCTCCTCAACTCCTTTTACTTCCTAATGTTGCTCACCAGTCCAAAAGGTTGGGGATCCCTGCTCTAGATCATTGATCCCCAACCAGTGGCTTGTGGACAACATGTTGTTCACCAACAGGTGCTTTTTTAACACTTGGCTTGGAGGTACATTTCAGTTGCATAAAAACCATTAGTACTGCCAAATAGAGCCTCTTGTAGGCTGCTAGTCCGCATACAGGCTACCAATATTCAATAACAGCCCATAATTGGCACATCCAGGAACTTTTGCATGTTTGTGTTGCTCTACAACTTTTATTTACATTTGAACTGTATGTAACTCATGGGTCAAAAAGGTTGGGGATCCCTGCTCTTAGAAACTTCAGCAGGTGACCACATTATGCATTGTAGCTTGGCCAATGGTCACTCTAAAAGTAGCTTTAAAGATGTCTTATAAATCTTACCAAACTAGAGAAGGAAAAGCACCTACTGTTCTAGCTCCTGGGCCTCATATCTGGCTGATATGTTTGCTTCTCTGGTTTTCATTACATACTGAAGGTGATGCTACCATGTGCAATGTAGGCATGATCATAGAGCTGTACTGAGAGTCGAGACAAAGTATCAATCTAGGATGGTCTTGCTGCTCACGTACAAAGAAGTACATTGTTCCGGCTAAGCAATTAATAACATCTGTAATCTAGTGGCTTCAACTTTATATATCTGTTTCTATGGGAGCAAGTTATATACCAAGCCCAAGGGCAATGGCACCTTCAGACGGAACTCCAGTTATAAATACACCACATTCAGGTGTTTAAATCTTTATTTTCCAAGTTGAATGTGGGTTCATATTGCGGCTGAGGACGTGGCAGGTGCAAATAGAGTGTATCAGAATTTATGATGACTGTAGATGAGTGATGGGAGTTGATTGAAGTTGCAGTTCTTCAGCAGGTCTAGGTCAACCATTGGATATTCTTGGCAGAGAAATCCTTTTTCCCTTTTCATCTCCAGTCTTTCATTTTCAAAGCACCTTATCCATCATTTTGGCGTCTCTGTCCATCAAATAAAAGCTTCATACAAAAATCCTTATTTTTTTTTTTATTCCAGAAAAGGAAAACTGTTTTTAAATCCGTGCTCTTTGTCACATGCATTATTTATTATTCACTAGCTGCTCACCTGCTTGAACTTCATTTAAGGATAAATGCAACCAGCAGAGCTGGCTGGCAGGTATTTTTGACATGTATAAACACTAAGGGCTATTTTGCAAGCTGTGTGTAATACGACGGGTGACAGGTAGAAGAGTTGTTTTGTTGGGACCAAAATAAAAGCATGTTGCAGGAGACATACTATTTAAAGGAAAAGTAAATGTTTTTCTTTCTGTAAATTTGCTCTAAACAGCCCCCCAGATTAATGTACCTTAGTCCCTGCTGCAAGTCTGCTCTGGTTTCTGTGTTATCAGCAGCTTGTTTCCCCTTCTTCCTGGTGCAGAGTGAAGCCCCGCCCCTTAGTTTACTGAGCAGTCCATTTGCTGCTGTTCCACAATAGAGAGGAAGAGGGAGCCAGTGTGTGCATTAGTAAGCTAGTTTCCCCAAGCAAAAGGTGCTGCACACACTGGTCTCTGCTATGTCATAGTATGCAAATGATCTCCAGGACTAGTCACAGAGATAAGGTCAGCTCAGTAAGCTATGGGGTGTGGCTTCACTCTGCACCAGGAAGAAGAGGAAACAAGCTGCTGATAACACAGAAACCAGAGCAGACTTGCAGCAGGGACTAAGGTACATTAATCTGGGGGGCTGTTTAGAGCAAATTTACAGATAGAAAAAAAAAAGGTTTACTTGTTCTTTAAATGGGAACATCATTTCTCTGCAGAGGGAAGGCTGGGCTCCTCTCCTATATATGGCATCTTGATTTTATCTAAAGAAGTAGATTTTTGTTGTTGGTACATAGTGGTACATACCAGGCAGAAGTCGCCTCAGAGTTCCATAAAGATCAGTAAATTATAATATCCTTATATTTTTTTCTTCTATCTTATTCACCAGTATCTCTTTCCGATGCACTCAAGGGCATCCCTTGATACTAGAAGAAAGATGGTTTGATCCTATGATTTGGAGAGAGTCTTTTAGAATTACAATGGAGAAACTGTATAATTAACCTCTTAGAAAGATAGTACTGGCATATACAATTTATAGTTTCATGAATAGGTTGAATGCCTTTATTAATGCAAGCAAATTTATTTCTATACATTCATGGATAGGTCAACTGGGTGGAATGAATTATCATTCCCTTCTAATGCAAAATGGAAACGGCTTCTGTGTTCCCCCTCCATCTGTGCCAACAATCATTTTAACAAAAGGCTGACCTTAATGTGTGTGTGTCCTTTTATAAACTGTACTTACTGTACCAGCCCAGAGGCTTAGCAGCCCTATATCAGTAATGATCCAGCCTATCAAAGTTGCCTCCAACAATTCCCCATCTTGGAATTTTTAGGCACCTTTTGTGTGTCAGTGTCACTGCACATGCTCAGTGGACTCTAGGCTATTGGGGAGAAGCTACGCTTAGGGGCTAAGGGGAAATCATCAAGCAGAAAGTTTGGTGCATCTACCATAGGCCTGATTTTGAAACAATTCTAATTAGTTTACTTTAGTATTATTAACTTTTAGTATGTTATAGAATGCCCTACTTTTATTTTTTTTCTGAATTATTTGCTTTCTTCTTTCTTCACAAATGGGGGGGGTCACTGACCCTGGCAGCCAAAAACGTTTGCTCTATGGGACTACAATTGTATTAAAATTGCTACTTTTCCTTATGTATCTGTCTATTCAGTCCCCCTACTATTTATATTCCAATCTATTATTCAAGCCATTACATGGTTGTTATGGTATATTGAACACTAGGAACCAGATAGCTACTGGAATTAAAAAAACTGGAAAACTGCTGCCTAAAAAAACCTAAATTATTCAAAAAACACATACAAAAAAAATGAAAACCAATTTTTTTAAACTGTCTCAAAATATCACTGTCTACATCATACTAAAACTTAAGTTCAAGGCCCCTTTAATGATTAGCCTTGTATTATGACTGTTATATTGTATATACAGTATACTGTATCGCTAAGCGACAGCAGCCCAGAGTATGAGGAAAACAGACAGGGAGCTACTGGGGTTTCTACAGATCTTCCGTGCTTAAGGTCCTTGTAGCCTTGGGCTAGCCAAGGCATTGTAGGCTAATTACGTATAGACAACTGGATTACATTTCAGCCTATTCACTAATAGATGAGTATATGAGACTTACATATAATTTGACATTTGCTTTTTTTTGAGACCCATAATTGGCTTTTTGATTCTTCACTGTGTGTGTTTGATAAACAGACTTTTATGCCTCAAGAAAGAAGTCAGAAAGAGGATTGATTGCTCGCTAGCACTAAGGTGCAGTTTTCGGCTAATAGGAGCACTGGCCTGGGGTATAAGATAAGTCATTATCGCACCTCCCATTGATTAGAGCTTTCATTATCATTAACATCTTTTGTAACTATCATTACATTCCATTCAAAGAAAATGGGAGGAGTGATTTTTGCATTTTAGAATTTAAATTCTAGATGAAAAACTTTTGTCTCCAATGGTGGCCTGACATATAGTTATAATGCTAAACATATGGCTTAATGTGGTCCTGCTGCCTAATCATTACTACTTTAATAAGTTTGTCCTGCAGCCCCATAAAGTGTGGGGTGTAGTTAGTATTGGGTCAGTCAATGTGCCTAGACAAAGAAATCCCCTCTGCCTGTGATTCAATCAACAAATTTATGTGGAAGCAGCAGACCCAGAATTAATTTACAAATTAACGTGAGACAAATCTTTTAACAACCTTACCTGTAATAACAACCATCTACAACCCCTAACTATTATTATCTAGGTTAGATCTTCTGAATCTAGAGCATAGCATTGATAAAGATAGCCTAGATAGTCTATTGATAAAATAATTTAGCAATGGAGATTTATTTCTTGCTCAAATCTTAATTTCAAGTCAGTTGAAACATATATGTGTCTCGGAGACTTGTTGCTGCTGACAGTAAATGTAGCAAGCAGCCTACACTTTACATTAAGCACTGTATGAAGGCAGACAGGAATACCTAGGGGGCCTAAACATATTTCAATTTAAAAGTAGAGACAACAAACCGGAAATGTCAATCAGTTAATTCTAAGCATCTTTATGCAGGCTTGAAATAGAACAGAAAGTCTAAAGAAGGTGTCATATTATAACAACATCATCTGTTTAATGCAAATACATAATGCAAAGTATCTTGTGCTTTATAGAAGCTTGTTATGACTAATGATCATGTTATTTGCCAGTGGCTTCTCTTTGTTTAAACGAATGGGACCATCATCCTACTGGAGTTAATCTTAGTTAAGTCTGTCCACTAAGTGCTCGTCTTAAGGTGGCCATACACGGGCAGATAAAAGTTATCGGCCCATGTGGGGGGGTCCTCCGACGGGCTTTCCAGATCGATATCTGGCCGAAAGTCGGCCAGATGTCGATCGGGCAGGATTAAAAATCCCGTCGGATCCCGACCGCATCTGTTCGTTGATGCGGTCCCGCGATCCGACCGCCCGTACTGATCCGAACGTTGGGCCCTAGGGCCCACAATCGGATCAGCCCGATATCGCCCACCGTAAGGTGGGCATATCAGGGAGAGATCCGCTCGTTTGGCAACATCGCCAAACGAGCAGATCTCTACATGTATGACCACCTTTAGTTGATAGTTGCATCTCTAATGTCATCACCAGAAAACTGTTATGTATGATGTGGTATAAATATTCAATGCCTTAGGCCTTACTAAACACAGTAGATCTACATCATTTGCTGTTGAAACAAACCACCCAGCAAACTTATACTGCTAGTTATACATTGATATCTGTCTGAAGGGCATCAAGCAGAAAAATGTCCTACATAAATAATAGATACTGCATATCTGTATCATTTTTAAAAATTTGGATAATTTGAATAAAATGGAGTCTATGCCTTTCCGTAATTTAAAGCTTTCTGGATAACTGGTTTCCAGATAACGAATGTAAACATCTTTCAATTGAACTTTACACCATAGCTATAAAAAATACTGAATGATTTATTAGCCTGCATCCTCCACCAAAAATGTTTTCTTGTAGTAAACACGATTGTAGGGACCCTGAGATTTGGGTGTAGTTTACTCAGGCAATTCCCCTCTATATTTGGACACCTAAGGGTCCTTAAGTAACTCAAGCAGCTATGTCCCTTTTCCTGGGTCCAGATCAGTTCATGGGATTTGGCCACCAGGTGGCACTGTTGAAAAGTATAAAAGGATATGTGCTCAGGATCTTACTCCTGGGACCCTGCCTCCCAGAGAGGTGTTACAGGGCCAGGGTCTGGTTCCTCTAAAGTTAGGTTTAGCCAGTGGTAGTAGTTACTGTGATAGTCACTCTAGGAGTAAAAGGCAGCTCAGGGTAGCTAGTGAGCAGCTGTGGTTCCACCAAGGAGAAAGAGTGGGGTTAGGACCCCGTGGTATGTACACCGCTAGATCAGGGATTACACTGAGTTGAGGACCAGATAGGGTGCCAAGACCCAATAACCCAGAATGAATACAGTGGGTGAGGACCAAATTGTGTGCCAAGAAACAAGACCCCAGGCTGTGAAATCCAGGGCCTAGTGCTATCCACCTGAGAGGAGACATTACCTAGTGAGAGGGTAATTATCCTGTTGAAACATGAATCATTGCTGCTATTTTTATTGTACATTGTCTGTATCATCCCGCTGGAGGGGTTATCAAAGTATCTTACTACGCTGTCAGTTCAATAAATCAGTTCAAGTTTGCTGCAAAGAACTGTGTCTGATTGAATCTCCTGGTGCACTGAACAACACCAGGTACCGGGAGTTGCAGGGAGTTGCACGGGTACACTGGGGGGGTCCTGGGTACAAGCTAAGCAGTTAGCCGGGTCACGCATATTCCACAAATCCACAGTTAAAGTACACTCAAGGGTGTGCTACATGATCAAGCTGTGTTGCAGTTGGGCGTTCTACATCGTTCTGCCTTGTGTTAAATTTGCTCAATTAGACCAGGTAATCATTAACAGGAAAGTCCTCCTCCACTGATACCAATAATAAATCTATCTGTGAGTCTGGGACTTATTAGGTTCGGCTGAGGAAGCACACTTTAAAATAAAAAGTATCTGATAAAACTATAAGCATTCAGCTCTTAATATTTCTGTAGGTCAAATAGAAATGCAAAATAAAGCTCTCTCATTACTCTCTGAAGTGAAGGACATGTGGCTCTGCATATCATAATGTTAGACTCTGCACACTACACTTCTCATTTCATCCTTTTACCTGGTCTGCTTGAACATGTCATTGCTTGTCTCTTAATATCTATATGTGTGTGCAAGTCCCAGCCTATCCTTATTCACACTTCCGTGTTTTCCCAATTATCTGTGTATTAGGTTGATCATGATGACTGCTCCTTTTTCTTTCTCTATGTGTTAATTCTTTTAGATGAGGCTTTAATTTACCTGTAGTTTTGCAAATAAATAGTGATGGGCGAATCTCCCGCGATTCGCTTCGCCTAGAGATTCGCGAATTTCTAGAGAAATTCGCGAATCGGCGAAAAATTTGCGAAACGAGTCGCGGGATGATTTTGCCGCGCGTCAACTTTGTCGCGCGTCGATTTCGTCGCACGTCGCGTCGTTTTCGCTGCGTCGCGTCAAAAACGCGTCAAAAAAAGAGGCGCAACTCGGTGATTCGCGAATCGCGGGAATTCGCCGCGAATTCGACCTAGGCGAATAAATTCACCCATCACTACAAATAAATCACTGTAGGGTTAATTTACTATTGCAATTTCTGACGCCAATCATCATGTTTTTTAACCCACAATGCAGCTTTTTTAAAAAATGTATTTAATGCAGTTGTGTCTCATGTCACAAAATGTGGACAAATTTGCTGAAATAGCATGTTGTGTTTATTGATACGGGGGTTGCCGCCACCTTAGCTCCACCTTCTAATTCGAATTTTCGAATGTTTTTGAAGACCACTTCGACCAGTGAATTTTGAAAATTCGATCGAATCTAATGATTTGAATAATTCAAATAAAAATCTATTCGAAGATTCGACTATTCGATAGTTGAATAACTTCCCCTTTAAATTTGCAAAAATGCCCCTAAGTTGCTACTTACCCCGCCAGCGCAGGACCTGATCGTGGAGTTTGCAGGCGCCATATTCTCCCCAGCCATGTTCTTCCTGGATTCCTGGTCGCTTGGAGGCGCATGCGCAGTAGGAGCATTTGCCGGTTCAGCTCTAGGGCATGCACCTAAAGTCATGAAGTTTCAATCAGAAAACTTTGTGACTTTCAGCGCATGCGTGTGCACGCGCCGCCAAACGCCGATGGATCCTGGAAGAAGACTGCTGGGGAGAAGATGGGGCCTGCAAACTCCACGATCAGGACCTGCGCTGAGGGGGTAAGTAGCAACTTAGGGGCATTTGCCCTAGGGGGGGAAGTAGGCCGGGGGGAGGGTGGCATGGCGCTTACCCCATTATAGGTTGACTTCTCCTTTAAAGAGTATCTTGTTTGATTATTGAAAAGGTATATTATCCAAGGCTATTGTGATCTCAAGAGCTACAGTATTATTATAGATATTGGTATATATACAGTAGTTTATATATGTGAATATATATGTATAGGTATGTGTATATATGTACACTGGGGAACATTTGGAGGGGTAGATGGATGGACTTGATGGACTAACTATGTTACTATGTGAATGTGCAGGGATTGCCTTTGGGTGCTAGTACCTTTGAAATATTGCATTAATTCACAAAACAATTGGTTCAATTTTGGCACAACCACAACTGCAGTTGCTTAGCACTTGCAACATGCATGAGCTAATTTTAGATACTTCTTCGCATGCAATACATTTATGCATTTGTGTTGGTATACCACTTATTTATACTGCCGTTATAATAACAATTTCTTGTGCGCAGGGCCCATTTTTAAACTATACCCCCTTGTTTGTTAACAAAAGAGTTTCTGTTTGTGAATTAGTGTACAGTGTTGTGCAGCTTGCTGACCCTGTATTAAAACATGATGCTAAAAATGATGATAAAGATGATTTATTCTGAAGTCCTATTTTTATTCCAGTGGATTTCATTCGAGGTCTGGTGCCTCCTTAAACAAAACTCCACCCTGGTCTATTGTATTGGGTCAGAAAGCCCTACAAAACTAGAATGTAATGATGGGCGAAACGGCCGCGTTTCGCTTTGCCGAAAAATTAGCGAATTTCCAGAGAAATTCGCGAATTTTTCGCCGATTCGCGAAACGAGTCGCGCGTCATTTTTGACGCGCGTCGTTTTTGATGCGTCGCGTCGTTTCCGAGTGGCGCGCCGAAAGTGACGCAACGTGCGTCGAAATGTGCCACAACTCGTTTTTTCGCCAAATAGCGAATTTCACTGGAAACTCGGAAATTTTTTGGCGAAGCGAAACGGGATAGATTCGACCATCACTAATTAGGACTGTTTCCATGGTTAAGGTGTGATAAATCACACATTAGAATAGGGGGATTAAAACTCGAATGTATGAATTTTGAAACTCAAAAATCAAATTTGAATTCAAATTTACTATTCAACCCTTGATAAATCTGCCCCCTAATGTGGAGTTTTCTAATTTCTCATTTTCCCTGCATGCCTTTAATAATTTAAGAAATAAAAGGCAGAAATTTTTGTGGCCGTCGTCAGCTGTGTCCCTATGCCTAGGGGCAGATTTACTAAGGGTCGAATTGTGAATTAAAAAAAATAAAAAATTCGACCATCTAAATTTTTAAGTCAATTGTCGATCGAAAATTTACCTTTTTCATTCGAATAGGTCCATTTTTGATAGAATCAAATCATTTGAATCGTTCAAATGATTTTGGGCAAAAAAAATTAGATTTTCAAAAAAATGTTTAAAACCCTCCTTAAAGGTTCCAGGAAGTCCCCCATAGGCTAAAATAGCAACTCGGCAGTTTTAAGGTGGTGACATGTCGAATTAGAATTTTTAAAGTAATTTTTTCATTCAATTTTCCAATGGTTGAATTTTTTAAATTAGATTAGATTTTTTTTCAATTTGAATCGAATTTTGGCCTATTTGGCGGTCGAAGTAGCCAAAAATTACTTAGAAATTCAATGTTTTAAATTAGAATTTTCACTTCGACCCTTAGGGGCAGATTTACTAAGGGCCGAATTGTCGAGGGCTATTAGCCCTCGAATTCGACTGGCGAATATTTGGCAAATAAATATTCACCAAAATCGAATGGAATATTCGCCAGTTTTGAGCGTATATTCCACTATTCGCCAGAATTGTACGATCGAATAGTCGCAGGAAAAAAACGCTTGAATATTCACCAGAATCGTACGAATCAAATGTTCAAAGTGTTCTCTTCGTATGATTGAAATTCGGCAAAAGACTTAGAAAAAAAAGCCTATGGGGGCTTCCCATAGGCTTCTATTGCAATTCGGTATGTTCAATCTGGTGAAGTAGGCAGTTGAATAAAAATTTAAAGGGCAGCTACTTTCGACTGGCGAATAGTCGAGCGCTCGAATATTCGATGGTCAAAAATACTTAATTTGCATATTCGAATAGTCGCACGATCGAATTGAGCCTATTTGCAGGCTAATCGAGACTATTCGCGCGAATATTCAAATCCTTCACACGAATTTAGTAAATCTGCCCCTCGGTAAATGTGTCCCCTAGTGTTAGATTATACTGGTATGGGACCTGTTATCAAGAATGCTTCCAATAAGGATTAATTATATCTTAGTGGGGAAAAAGTACAAGGTACTGTTTTAATATTACGGGACATCATCTGTTAGCCCTAGATTAGATTTACTCTTTCTCCTGTCTTCCCTTTCCTCTTCTCGCTTTCTGAATTTTTACATTCTTACCTTGTCTTCCTGTAAGGAAAAGCTCCTTACCAGCGCGGCGGGGACGCCCGCCGCGCCGCCATCGGCGGGGACGCCCGCCGCACCATCTTCCTCCTGTCTTGCTGGCTTCCCAATGCGCGCCGCGCGCGCACTTCCGGGTTATATAGACGCATGCGCGCTGGCGTGATGACGTCAGCACGCAATGGCGCGAAATTCAAAACTATTTAAAGGTACATTTTTTCTTTATCAGTGCCCGTGATAGGATTTCTTCCTGGTGCTTTGTATCTGTGCTGAAAAGCTTCTGTTTGTTCCTGAATACCTGTTTTGACCCTGCCTGGCTTTGACTACTCTGATATTCTGTATCCTGACCTGTGCCTGTATTTGTCTACCGATTTTGCCTCATCCTTGTCTGATTGATTACCTGGTTTGACCCTTGCCTGCCTGACGACCCTAGCTATCTGCCCGCCTCGACCCAGCCTGTCTGACTACGAATCTGCCAACTCCTGTCTGTACCGTGACCTTCGGCCTTAAAGACTTTATATACAGTCGTGCCCCATCGCTGGCCAGAACTCCTGCCCTGCACCTCTCGTTTAAGTCCAGGTGGCATCTGAGTAGCTGAGGGCTCCTCCCGAAGCCAAAGCCGGCCACACTACTGGTGAAGCACGAGCCTAGACCAGGGTGCTTAGCGTTTGTTCTGGAATTGGGTGCCAACCGTGACACTTCCATTTCTGGTTTTATTTGTGGATCAGGATGTTCTTGCAATTATATGGCAAGTGTTAGAGTGCCCAGTCTAGCATTTTATTACAAGTCTGTAGAACTGTTCATAGCTAAGCAAATTATATTAACTGGTTTGAAGACTGAAGAAGATATTTATAAGAGCTCTTGATGTCTCTATTGTAGGTCTTTAGAATTCTTCATAGCTAAATAATCTGAAGGCGAATCTGTTCTGTTTTGAAGTCTATTTTTTACTATCGCTGACTTATGGCGTCAGGTTAGTTAAATTCGGTGTATGTGGCACAGATTTACCATAATAGTTGCAACAGTTACTACTCACAATGAAAATCAAATGAATGGAAAATCAGGTTATAAAGCTTTAAATCTTTCCATAGCTGAATATTTTAAATGTTTCACCAGCCAGCAATGTTCAGCCATTATTCTAGGTGGCAGCTGAGTGGGTGTAAGGGCCACCGAGGCAACACTTTTCTGTCAAGAGATGTTAAACTGATATTTTTGCTGCGTTTCTGGTTTCTCATCAAGTCCTCTTGCTTAATAGCTTATTTTATTATTGAAGTAGATTGTTTCAATAATAATCAAGGAAAAACCAATCTCCAGGATACTTCTATTGATTGGGCACCCGGCATGAAGTGCAAGGTAGTCTTAATGGCTGATCACGACCCTTCAAGTGTTTCTTATTAAATGCTTTAATCTCCTACTTTATGCATGGAAAATAAATGACCACATCTCACTTTTTTCCTGGTGAATTGCTGCATAGATGATGTGTTCTGCTCCATTAGACAAAGTGCTTTTGACCCAAGGCCATTCCCAGTGGGGATAAACTTTTATCCAGAAATTGAAAAAATCCATTCACTAAACATTCATATACTTATCTAATCATACATGTACAAAACAAACGTCACCAGCACTTCTTGAATATGCAAAAGTCCGTTTAAAACATTTAAACATTAAACCCCTGTTTTTGTAAAAAACATGAACTTGCATAGATAATAGATTGCTTATGAGACAGGGGACTAGGGATCGTGCATTGTCCAGTTATCCTTTTTTCTGTAAGTTTGTATTTAATTTGGTCTCGTAGCACGTCACTTTAATGTATTTTTACTTAGACTTGGAGTGCTCCCACAACCCTCTTTATTTTGCAATTTTGCGCTGCAATTTTGTTCTGCTGTAAGTTTAGCAGTTATGCTGTAGGCCAAGCTTCCATGTGTTTGTAGCACCCCCACACCCGTCTCTTTAAATGGTGGTCCCATGCCTTTAAAAATGTGTGTTGGTCTGGGCAGTCTCTTTCTCTCTTAAAAGCCACAAGTGGGGGAGGATTAAGCATATGGAACCAATACTGTGGTCTTGGCAATTTTTCTCTTCTGATGGCTAATGCTGGGGAGGACTAAGCCCTCTGACTGTAACCAATGCCTAGGTCAGGAGATACTTATCCCAAGAAATGCTACCATGCAGGGAGGCAGAGCCATGTCACATGGGCCAGGCACCCTAGGCAACCTGGCCAAGCACCGGCTGAGCTCGCACATACGCAAGTTGATGTAGCGCACAAGCGTGAGCATGCACAGAAGTGCCAGTTGGCGTGCACACATGTGCGGAAGCACAAATAGATGGGGAGTGAGGGGACTGGACATGGGGTAGGCAACAGAGCAGGTATGTGCCTGGCTCCCCTCCAGCTTTGCTGCCTAGGCACGTGCCTACTCAGCCTACCCCTAGTTCTGGCCCTGCAGGGAGGTGCCAGCTTTGGAACCCTGTGATCAAGGGTAAATAGTTAGGGATGCCATGTGGGGCTTACCTTGACGTGTTTTGGTGGCTTACCGGTTTTATGATCATCTAACCCTAATTTGGTTACTGTCTTTTAAAATAAAGTACTGGGAACTGAGATTTACAGCTCAGTGCCTCCACCTAGGGAACACTAAGGAGCACATCTCAGGGGGTTTCCAATAGTAAACATAAAGCACACAGTTTGCAGTAAACATTTCTCAAGCATAATATTCATACAAATCTAATCATGCACTTTATACCTATATGTCCCTTTGTTCCTGCTTACAGCACCACCCAATCATTTATCTTAAAGGTATATGGTCATTGTATTTGCCTTTGAGTCCCATTATATTACTCCGGGTCCCATGCATTTCAGATTGCCGATTCAATATAATCAAGGTCTGATGCCTAGTTCATTAATACTTCTGGCAAGGTGAAACACCTGTAGGTCCATGACAATTCCATTCTTGAAAGGAGGGTTGGATATGAGACAGACTATTTGCTCAACTTTTTAGCAGTGAAACTGTTCCAATTGCCAGTGACTGTACAAATGATTAATGATAAAACAATCCAATGGCTCCCCATTACACGTGAGCTCACAAAAAGCCAAAAAGGGTTGTATGTTTCATGAACATCATCTGCAGAACTGCATGATATTACGATTACATAGCCCCTGGTGATTACATTAGTTATTATAGATCACAAGCCCAGGCTGGGTTTCTACAGATCACAGATTTTGAATCATGTTTTACAAAGCACAACATTTTGTAAATTGGGTGCAAGTTGTAGCTATTTTGTAAATACCCACTCATTTCCTGCAATTGACATCAATATATACATAGAAAAAAAAGCTGTGCATAACATTCAAAATTAATTATATTTAGCAAGAGGGAGGACAGACAGTGCAGAGATTAAGGGCAGATTAGAACAATATAGAAATTAAATGCAGGCAATATAAAAGAATGTATTTCATATTTATGGAAAATGCTTTATTTGTAGGCTGAAAGTCATGATTAATTATTTTATCGTAATGAAAGAGTTCATTTTGACATTAATACTTGGAATGCGGAGGCATGTTACAATGTAAATAGAATAATGAATGAAAATTTAAGGGATGGGTTACATTGGATTAATGTAAATTGTAATTCATGGCATGTAGCAGGTGCCCTTGGATCAGGCAATGGAGCTGAGCAGTGTGTCCTTTATACTTCTACACCCAATGGCTGTAGCAACAGTTTAGCTGGGTCTGAATATGGTGATGCCATTGTCCCCCTGGGCAGTTTAATAAGCATTAGTGGGACCTAAATGACAGATTTCATAAAAACATTCACCTTGGAGTCTTTCATTAAATGGTTTGTTAAAAGCACTGTGAGATCTGCATTTTACATAACACGTTGGCGTAAAATTGAGGGGTAAATGGTATAGATGGGGACAACAGTGCAAGCTGGCAATAGTAAGGCAGATTTGAAACAGGCAAGACGGAGACAACAGAGTAAAATATAGAGAATTCAGGACAGCTTGTAGACAGTAAAATGGTGGCAGTAGGTCAAGAAGCAACAATAGGGCAAAATGGACATATCTGGACAAAATATAGAACAAGATGAAGACAGTAGGGCTAGATGGAGACAGTAGGACAAGATGGTGATAGTAGATCAAAATGGAGACAGGGCAAGATGGAGGCAGTAGATCAAGAAGAAGATTGTAGGACAAGATGGAGGCAGTCAATCAAAATTGAGATAGTAGAAGTAGATGGAGACAGTGGATCAAGATGTTAGTAGCACAATGATGGAGAGATCAGGGCAAGAGAGGCAGTAGGGCAAGATAAAGGCAATAGACCAAAATGGAGAAAGTAGGGCAAGATGAAGAAAGTTGATGAAGATGGAGACAGTAAGACAGGATGGAGAGAACAGGGCAAGTGGGAGGCAGTAGGGCAAGAGGGAGGCAGTAGGGCAAGATTGAGACAGTAGGACAAGATGGAGAGAGCAGGGCAAGATGGAGAGAGCATGGCCAGAGGGAGGCATTAGGCAACTGTGGAGACAGCAGGACAATATGTAGTCAGTCAAACGTATACTTAAAGAGTAACTGTGGGGCAAAACTGAGACAGTAGGGCAGTATGTGTCAGTAGGGCAAAATAATCGGAATAACAAATGTAATTACGCCAGATGCAATGAAGTCAATGGGCATGTATCTACTATGCATTATATAGGTATTTTTCTCTGCGAAACAGGGTGAAATATTTCATTCATCCCTACTCACAATCAGTTCAAGACAGTTGGCTTGCCTTAATTTATATAAAAACTGGGGGGGAACACAGTTTCTGGCTTGTGCTGGGCACCCTGATGCTCCATTATACAATATTATAGCATGCATGTATTCACTAAGTGCATTCAAGTACTGAGCCGAGCAATAAAAGGCAACTGTGAATGGAATCTGGCGCTGCGCCTCTGTTGCTCCTAATGCATCAGAATATGTAGCATTGATTTAGGTTTAGGTTAAATGAATTCCTTACAAAAAAACCTGTCTATACAAAATGCATTAAGTAGCAGACACGATGGGTGAATAAGTTGTGCCAAACACAAGCAATGATTGAATGTGCCATAAAGCAGACTATTTATCAAAATCTTTTAACTGAACAAAAACTAAAGTGTAACAAGCGACAGGCACTGAGCCTAACCCAGTGACAAACTCACCACCACTAAATTCTGTATGCTGAGTTTATGATGTGGTTTTAGCTGCAGAAAGAATTTAGTGGGGCGTCACATAATGACCCCCCTCATTTATAGGGTCATTTCATTAAAGGGCAATGGCACAGGAGCAATAATGAACATTAGTTACAAGTATGCTAGGGGACTGCAGGTAGTTGCCACAGCATGGGTACATGGCAGGCAGTGGCATAATTAGGATGCACCTGGTCCCCCTGCAAAAAAGTCTTCACTTGGGCCTGGCACATTCTGAACCCCATCCGCCCACTTCCTGCCTCTGCCCACCCATATGCCACCTCCTTCTAGCACATTTCCTGCCCCAACTCCAGCCCTGCTTGCATCCCTCTTCTTTGCAGGAAGTAAG
>CM044439.1:21051534-21063013 GCA_024363595.1 Xenopus borealis | reverse complement strand
TTTATTTGTGCCCTGGGTACCCCTGGAACTATAGAGGGTGAGTGTTACCCCAAAGTTTCTCTGAACTAAGTTGACTAAAGCTGGCCACAGACACAAAGATCCGATCGTTCGAATCATCAACCTCCCACTTACTTTCAGATCAAATAAAGCATTAATATAACTGATCAGGCGATGATCAGCCCCTGACAGCAATCGTACCAAAGTTTCAGTCCGACAAAGCTGGTGACAGTCTCCCACTGAAAATCGTCAGATTGGCAATACACGCAGAGATACGATCGTCAGCCGACAGAAATCTTCTAACCTGTTCGATTGACTGAAAGACCGATCGGCATGGCAAGACAAATGTCGGGACACTATACACACGATCCGAAAATTGTACAAATCGTTGCGTCTCTAGCCAGCTTAACCTCAATCTCCTTCAATTTCTGTTGGTTAGTTAGTAACACATGATCCAAATGATGTATGTTCATTTACACATATACAAGTGCTAAAATGAACACACATGATGGTGTTTGTTGCTGTGTGTGCTGCAGGTTGGGTCCACAGCTGTAAATGACTTTCAGCAAGTGAAACAAATACCAACTTTGTTATTAAGTGTGCCACCGGAAATGGTGGAATTCAGGCATGTTTAGATTGTCAACTCATTTGGGCAGGGCCCTCTTTACCTCTATCTATCAGTAACTGGTTGTTATAGCATATAAATCTATGTGCCCAATATATACACCCATTTACTGCTGCAGAATATGCTTTACAAATACGTGCACAGTGGTGTAACTACTTCCTGGTGGGCCCCGGCACAGGATGGGCACCTGGGCCCCCCTGTGGGGCCCTTACCTCTGTAAATCCCATGCAGGAGTGTTGATGGCATGTGTGATGCATAATCTCCCCATAGATAACTGCCTGCCATAACCATTTTCGTGGCTCTGATGGGCCCCAATGGGGTGGGGGCCCTGGTGCAATTGCACCCTCTGCACCCCTGGTAGTTACGCCACTTTACGTGCAAATAATGTTACACTGGACAGCATAAAGATGGAGAAGATGCTGCATTGTGGAGAACTCGGTCTACTCTTGGGTACCTGAAGTTGCAATCAAATAACCACTGCTGAGTGGGAGTGAGATCCATTACTGTCATGGGAGAACATGTTTTTAATGGTTTTCTGTACTGAAATCTATTTCTCAAAAGAGCAAACAGTTTTTTTATATTCAGTTTTGAAATATGACATGGGGCTAGAGATATTGTCAATTTCCCAGCTGCCCCTGGTCATGTGACTTGTGCCAGCACTTTAGGATGGAACTGCTTTCTGGCAGGCTGTTGTTTTTCCTTCTCAATGTAACCATACTAACATTTTGGAAATGGTTTCTCCCTATAAATAGTATTGCCATCAAGCATACTAGCCAGGCCAGTAAAATACCGCCCAGGTAGCAACCTTACATAAAGTCCTTACAAAGGATGTGCTGCTTCATTACATGTAAGGGACTGCCCTGCAGCGCTGCCTGCTGATACCTATGCCTGATTGAGCTTGGAGAGTGGGAGATCTGACCATCGGAAGAAAACCCAGTGGGCCCTGGAAGCTGGGAGGAGGAACCTGAGGTTGCAAGTGGGGCCCTTGAAGTTGCAGTCTTGGTTGGCCCCATACACCCCACTCTGGCTCTGGATCAGACAAGAAGGGACACTTCTGTAATGACTTGTGCCACATAATATATATTAAATATTATCAACAGCTACCCAAATGGTTATGTGCTGTTCCTAGCATCCTTTATCATAATAGCTTACTGCACTACTGCCTGTGACTCATTTTGTTATGGGAGTGAATAAGATAAGAGAGCTTGGCTGAGGCAGAGCAAAGAAATTGTATATAATTGGATAAAATCATCATTTACCAGAAAATAAAGAGACTATGCCATCAGCTGTGCCATTGTTTGGGCACAATATGTAAAGAGATCCTCACTCGCATGCTCGCCCCCCTTATCATCAGCAAACAGGAGCAAAAGCATTTGCATTGGGTGCTGTGCCCACTGAAGCCATGTAAGTGAGGAATAACAGCAAGATGAGAACAGAGAGAAGGGTGTCGAAAAACAGAGAGAGAGAAATTGAGTTTCCAACAATTGTGAATAATTCCGGGGTGGGGGGGGGGGACGTTGTATCACTTGCACTTAATTGGGACACCACTCTCACCATACATGCTAATCGACTGATGGACACAATCGTTTTGTACTTTAAAGGGCAACTAAAGAAATGCAAAAATGATTTGCTACATAACACGTTACAGTGATAAATAACAAAATAGCTTTTTCCCGCTGAGTAAAACGAGGGCACTCCAGCAAATGGGAGTGGCCCCACTCGAAAGTTATCATTTGTCAAAGTCACGCACGCATCCTACCATTACCCATGACAAATTACCCACTGCTGTATTACTATAATCACTGGATACAGCTGAAGGGGTTGCTCAGTTGGGGAACAGTATGACACCTCCTACTTCTATTCAGGGACCCGAGGGGGAAGGATGTAGATAACAGTATAAAGGACATATTATACTGTATATTGGGCTAGTTTATATTATATATTGAATATGTATAACAATTGTTAGATATATAGCATGTATACATTAGCAAGATTTGTGTCCATGATTAATATGACCCTGCCTGCCCCCTAATATAAGGGGCCCTACTCATCCTGCATTGCCGGTGCCCCCGTTTCTCTAGCAATGACCCTGCATCGCGGGCTCCAAACTATCACCCAGCCGCACCCAGCTCACTGATCTTGTGCATATTAACAAGGCAGAGCTCTCCTTATTTCCATTTATTATCCATTTGCGTGTATATGGCGTCTAATCCAATCGCCCGTACAAACAATTCTGTCTCTCAGACATGCAGATATTTCCATTAGGTTGAAACGTTCATATAAATTAAAATTTGAATATATTTATAAATCTTCGTTAAAAATATTAAATTAAATAAATAAGGTTGTTCCTGGGTTCCATCAATTGATATTTTATATATATATATATATATATATATATATATATATCTCTATATTAGGGTATTTAATGCATTCTTTTTGTACCATTTTGTACTTTGAGAAAGGCCTTGGAGGAGGCGGAAACGTTAGTCTTCCATAAAATAAATACATTTGTTTTAGTTAAGACCTGAGAGTGCGGACCCTTTTTGTGGATAGAATTGATCTTCGTGGACACTGCACCCAGGCATATTTATACAACGTGTCGAGAGTGCCGACTTTCTGTTGGAGGTATATATATATACACACATACACACACAGGTATTGGGATCCGTTATCCGGAAACCCGTTATCCAGAAAGTTCTGAATTACAGAAAGGCCATCTCCCATGGACTCCATTATAATCAAATAATCCAAATTTTTTAAAATGTTTTATCCTTTCTGTAAAATAATAAATAGTAGCTTGTACTTGATCAAAACTAAGATATAATTAATCCTTATTGAGAGCAGAACCAGCCTATTGGGTTTATTTAAAGTTCAAATTAGTTTCTAGTAGACCAAAGGAATTTAGATCCAAATTACAGAAAGACCCACTATCTGGATATATATATGTATATATATGCAAATGGCTAAAATATCTGTAAATGTATATACATAGAAGCAAACAGAAATATATATATTTATATTGCATACAGACCCATAGCATATTCATCAAGCCAAGTCATGTAATATTAAGGGAGCAGGATTAAGAGCAGATGAAATGGCAGTGAGGAAATTACATGCCAGTTTGCCATCTATTACCCAGTCTGATTATCAGGAGTAGCATACGGATGGGGGCGCACATGCTGTCTGGTGGGCAGAGAAGTTGAACCATCAGCTGTTATGGATTCAGGGAGTTGTACTTAAACAACAGCTGCTGGGCCACAAGTTACTTATTGTCACTGTTTTCATCTTGTCCTACTGTCTCCATCTTGACCTATTTTTGCCATCTTGTTCTACTGTCTCCATCTTCCTTACTGTAACTATCTTGCCCTACTGCCTCCATTGTTAAAAGGCAAGTAAAGCCCATCATTCAACATAGTCTTAATGAGCCCTCCATTTATTTCTCCACAGTGTAGTTCCCTAACCCAGGGTACAGGATGCCATTTTTTGGGAGGGGACATTGCATATATACTTAGCCTCAGGCTTGGCATGTTGGTAAGCAGGGGTTGCAAAGAGGGCTACAACATAGCACATCAATACTTGGCTTATTTTATCATTTAGTGGAGCCACAGCCATGATGTATGTGCCATGTGTTGCCATAAGCTGTAAAGTGCCAGTACCAAACCAAAACTACAACTGCCCCTTGTCTGAGCCTTTAAGGGAGAAGGCAGAACTAAAGAAAGGGGGCTGCTGCTGGAAATGACCCATAAGTACTGGCGCAGCCAACTATAATGTAGTATATACTAATGAAACAGCTTTTATTTACTGTTGGCTTTACTTTCCCATTAAGCCACCAAAGATAAATGTGTATCTCCCTGATAGAATCCTAGCTGATGTTCATGTGCAGGCATCTTGCTACTATTCATTCTTCCCACAAAGTCCTGCCTGTCCTACTGCCTTACCTCCTATGCCTCCTCTCAGTGGTATGATGATACAATGCCCATCAGCAAGCACATGGTCTAAAAACCATCTGCAAAAGAATAGACTGGAATAACCAAAGCTGCCATATTCCCCATGCAACTTTCCACCCACCCCCATAAATCCCACCCTCCCTTTATTTTTGGCCAAGGGTAGAGAAGCTAAATTGACCCTGGCAGTGGCTTTAATGCATGTGGAATGGGAAGCTCTTGGATGCTCTGCGGAAAATGTGCAGGTTGCAGACACTGCAGAATCCTTTGCATTGCTGCTAAGTACAATCGGGCCGGCCTTTTGCCCACCAGATAGTTAAATTTGTCCTCTCCCAGGAGTGGACTCCAAAACCCTGGGTTGTCTTTTAGCATCTCTCTCATTTTAAAGTTGAGGGAAGAAGAGAAAAGCAAGAGATAATCCAGGCAGAGCTTTTTGGACTCCACATTGACTTTGGAACTCCACAGCTGCTCCAAAATGACGTCCAAGGGGGTTTCCCCTTTGCGGTCCATTATTTTGGGAGAGGCCCCGTTGCCTAGAAGAATCAAGACAGTTTGGGCGCTCAGAAGTTCACAGGCCAAGTGCAAAGGTGTTTTACCATCCGACAAATGAAAACAACTTGCCCTGTTGATGTAGGACTGAAGGCTGGGCAACTCATGGATCACCTTAATAATCATGACTAAAATGTTCCTCCGATCATAAGTAACCGCCAGGGCTAGATGAGGCGCAGAGGGTGGGCAGCCGCAGAATTTTATGCCTGGAACCTTCAAGGCTTCCTCTGCATAGTGGGATAGCAGATACTGAGCATAGCGTAGGTGGTTATGCACTACAGCATACATGAGGGCGTCGGATGGTGAGTAGCACCTAAGACTTGCGTCTTCCTCCAAATTAAAATACTCCATAGTCCTCATTTCTTCCAGTTTCCACACCGGCTCCTGGTCCCGCACCGCCTGGTAGAACATATATGCGTAGTACTTGCACTGCTCATCCTGCAAGCTGACTTGATTGCTGCACATGTCTCCTGCTCAGGGAGAAGGAAACAAAGAGAGGGGTCAATGGTTACCCTGCAGGGTTCCACGAGGAACGTCTTTCATGTGGCGCCGTCGTCACACAGTCCTTCCAGGGAGCAGAGTCTGGTCAGATGCCACCATCACTGCTGATTTATTCCTGGAGAACAAGCCTCCTGCTTGAGTTAACACTTGTCTCCCCGATTCCTCCTAATTCCTTTTGCCAGGACGCTGGTTACAGAAGGGCATGGGATCTTATCATATCAAAAGATGATAAGTCCATGGGGATGAATGAATCTGATAACCTTGAACCTTCCTCTTTCTTCTCCACCCTCCTCACGGTTTTCCCTGCAGCCTTTTGCTGCATTTGGATGATGGGAAGCTGCTGTCGGCTCACTAGCCTGCTGCTCCCTGCAGTGGTGAATGGAAGAGGTGGGGTTACAATCTATAGAGGGTTTTGCTGTGTAGGAAGAAAAATACTAAGTATTTATCAAGTGGATCACTGGTACAGTCAGAGGTATTCTGATAGGGAGGAGACTCACAGCAGCCCCTCCGTTCTGAACCCACGATGCAATTATAGCACAATTCTGCAGACATAGTAGGAACGCTGGAATCATCAGCTCCCTGATAGTGACTGAATATTAAAATGAACCAAGGATTCAGCGAACCCCCAGTACTTTCTGCAGGATTCTAAGGGGCAGATTTTTTCGAACATCGTATTTTTACCGAATTTTAACCATTCAAATTCGATATTCGAATTTGAAGGGTTTTAACGAAATTTGATAGATCGAACGATCGAATTAAAAAAATTTGATCACTCGAATCGAATGATTCAAACTATTTTAACCATTCGATTGAATTTTTTTTAATTCGATCTAAAAAAGCTGAAAAAACCCAGCAATTCAGTAGGTTTCAGTAGGTTTAATCTGACGAACTAGGCAATCAAATAAAAATTTAAAGGGCAAGTAAAGATCAAATGGATTTTTATCGGATCTTAAATTTAAATCGATTAAAATTTGATGGTAGAAGTGGCCTCAAAAACTATTCGAGATTCTAATTTTTAAAAAAATCGCTCAAATTTCGAATCATTCACATGAATTTAGTAATCTGCCCCTAAGTGTTCAGCCAAGTCCAGTCCAAACTCATGCAACTTTAAAGCAGTGAGTGGTCAAGCAAATATAACACTTTTTGTTCACAATTGATTGACATGTGAATATGCAAATTACGGGTCAATTCAGAAACTGTATGCACCAAACAAATGCTCATCCTAATCCATATTGCCACACTGCACACTAGTGGTGGTGGACACAGTTTAGCATGGGCCTGCAATTATCATGGAATTCTGGGGAAATGCTGCAATGGGGAAAAAGAAATATTGTAATTAGTGTCCAAGCAGGACAAGGTGGAGCCAGCAGGGTTAGATAGAGGCAGTATGGCATGAAGACAGCAACTATGTAAAGCTCCTCTCTATTGATGTTGGAGTACAACCCTGATGACTGTCATGAATGGTTTGAGAGTTGTAGTTTAACAGCTGAAGGGCTGAAGGTTGGTTTTATATAAAAAATACACCTTGTCCCTCCCAGTTATCCATCAATCTGTGTGTATGTCACATGGCATAACTGAATAAACAACATAAAAACATACTTGGATATTGAAACACCTCATATAAACTACTTGTTACAGGCCTAGGGTTGCCACTAGTGATGTGTGGGCCGAGCTGATACGGGTGGGTTCCTTAAATAGACCCGCACGCAGCTATGAAGCCGGAAGTTGGCATTTGAAGGTGGCAGGCGGGGAGAGTAGCTCAACCCGCACCCACGAACAGCAGTGCGGAGTCGGTCCGAATAGGGTTGCCACCTCACCCCTTTAAAACCGAACACATATGGAATACACAGCCTGCATGGCTAATTAGCAATACATTTAGATGCATGCTGCAGACTGAACTGATTTATGTGCAGCCATGCATCATGCATCTTGATGAATTGCTAATTAGCCATGCAGGCTGTGTATTCCATATGTGTTCGGTTTTAAAGGGGTGAGGTGGCAACCCTATTCGGACCGACTCCGCACTGCTGTTCATCGGTGTGGGTTGAGCTACTCTCCCCGCCTGCCACCTTCAAATGCCAACGTCCGGCTTCATAGCTGCGTGCGGGTCTATTTAAGGAACCCGGAAGCATGGGTGTGGGCAGGCGCGGGCTGAGGGAGGACAGGCTAGGGTTGGGTGCGGGTCGGGAAAATCCTGACCTGCACATCACTAGTTGCCACCTTTTGTGCTGGTGGAGATCAGGAGGGGGTGGAGCCCTGACAGGCAGGAGGTGGTGCCATTATGTACCAAGGGTGGACCTGTGATTGGCCAATCGCTGTGTCATTCATGGGGGATCCTGCCCAATTTTCCTAATTTGGAAAGCTGGGCAGGAAGTTTTGACCCAGCCAGCCCTTCAATTTTAAAGAGGACCTGTCACCTTGAGACATGAGTAAAATATTTATTTTCCATCCTTAGTTAAACCCTTTAGTCAGTTGTTTTTATCTATATCTGAAACGGATTAGAAAATATCCTTCATGTAAAAAGGGCTTCATAGGCGCTGCCATGTTTAAACACCCCTTTGTTTTTTGTGTGTGGGCTATGCCTAGGGTTGCCACCTTTTCCTGAAAAAAATACCGGCCTTCCTATACATTTATCTTTTTTTCCTATTAACAACATTGGGATCATCCATCAAAAATACCGGCCAGGCCGGTAAAATACCGGCCAGGTGGCAACCCTAGCTGTGCCAAACTGCCAAATCTCATTCATGCTTAGTCAGAGTATACTCTATGATAGACAAGCTCTGTATAACTCATGTCACACCAGGACTTGATATTCTATGGGAATTATTTGAAACACCTTCTATTGTTCTATTCAGATTGTGTGGGCTACTCCAGCCACTAACAACTGCACAAACTGGTGATATCGTGAGAGGAGTCTAGAGTATTGATTCTACCCATGATGCTTTGCTCTCCTGACTTTCTGGAAAGTCAGGGCTTCAGTTAGTGTCTCATGGACATTTTGAAAAGTAGTTATTGAGAATTAGTGAGATTTGAGCATAATAAATAGGGGTATGTGGTTTGTTTTAAAAGTTTTATTTTCTTCCTAGTGTTAACTCAATCATGACAGGTTTCCTTTAATACTGGAAAACTGGACAGGTGGCAACCCTATACAGACCCCTCCCATTTACCCATCATACTGTCCGTGTGTGTCACCTGGTATGACTGAATAAACAAAGGCAAAACACCTAGATATGAGGAACACCTTATACAAACTATTTATTTTAGTTATGGGACCTCCCTCTTACCCATCATTCTGTGTGTGTGTCACATGGTATAACTTAGGGATCCCCAACCTTTTGAACCTATGAGCAACATTCAGAAGTAAAAGGAGTTGGGGAGCAACACTATCATGAAAAATGTTCTTGGGGTGCCAAATAAGTGCTGTGGTTGGCCATTTGGTAGCCCCTATGTGAATTGTCAACCTACATTGAGTCTCTGTTTGGCAGTAGACCTGGTTTTTATACAACCAAAACTTTCCTCCAAGCCTGGAATTCAAAAATAAGTTCCTGTTTTGAGGCCACTGAGAACAACATCCAAGGGGTTGGAGAGCAACATGTTGCTCAAGAGCTACTGGTTGGGGATCACTGGTATAACTGAATAAACAAAGGCAAAACACACCTAGATGTGAGGAACACCTCATATAAACTACTTGTTACAGGCCCCTCCCAGTCCCACTTACCCATCATTCTGTGTGTGTGTCACATGGTATAACTGAATAAAGAAAGGCAAAACACTCCTAGATATGAGGAAAACCTCATAAACAATTTGTTACAGCTAGGGTTGCTACTGGCCTTCCTATATATTTATCTTTTTTTCCTATTAATAACATTGGGATCAACCATCAAAAATACCAGCCAGGTGGCAACCCTAGTTACAGCAGGGCTGGAACTAGGGGTAGGCAGTGCCTAAGGGCAAAGCCGGGAGGCGCCAGGCACGCACCTTCTCTGCTTCTCCTACTCCCTAGTCCGGTCCCCGCCTGCAGCTGTAGCCACCGTGTGCGCTCTTTTAGGCACAAGCACACTGTTCATAACCGGCTCATCTTATTTCACGCATGCAAGCCTTTTTTTTTGCGCATGCGTGCATTTGGTTTTCGCAGATATGCACGTTCGTTTTTCGCGCATGCGCTTGCGGGTGTTACAACGGCCAGGCTGCCTAGGGCATCTGGCCGGGTTGGCCCGGCGCTGTGTTACAGGCCCCTCCCACTTACCCATTATTCTGTGTGTGTGTGTCACATGGTATGTCTGAATAAACATAAGAAACACCTCATATATACCATACCTCCCAACTGTCCCTTTTTTGGGGGGACAGTCCATCTTTTGAGAGCTCAACCCGCAGTCCCTCATTTGTACTGGAAAGTCCCTCTTTTCTCTGAACTGAACAACCAGAAAAAGAAACAAAGTTTTTTTTAACTTAATTGGCTTTTGGCAGAGAGCCCAGCTAACAGGTGCAACTAAGATACTTTATAACAATTTTGAGACAAGAAAATAAGTAACTGTAACAGTTTAGATAAGGAGAAATAGTTTCAAACTTTAATAACCTGGCAAGTTTTGTAAAATGAACATGGTAATTAGGAGGTGTGGTCACAAAATGGGCCTGGTCAAAACATTTTTGTCCCTCTATTTACTTCCAAAATGTTGGGAGGTATGTATATACTACTTGTTACGGGACCCTCCCACGTATCCATCATTATGCGTGTGTACGTGTCACTTAGTATTTATAACTTGATGTAAGAACATGCAGCAGCTGAATAAACAACAGCAAAACACAAAGATAAGGGAACGCCTCTATAAACGACGATTTACTTATACTATTTACATAGTATAAGTAAATCAGTAACGGAAAAGCAAGGGTTTGTTTAAAGCTGCAGTTTGGCTGGAAGGCTACACACTAGACAGCACTGCTATATATGAATAATGGGGTTGCATATTGGAAGTGGGGACCCTGGTCCCTGGACCCTCCTCTCCTGGTCATTGACTAATGTGACACTGTATGGAAGGCAAGCGTTGCTGGGAGTTCTGTGCTGTGAATCTGCAGATGCGTGAAATATTCATCCAAGTGAGCTTGTTCCCCTGCAAGACTGTACAAAGAAGTGAGGACAGTGGTGTTCTTATTAACTATGCACTGGTACAGACAGATCTATCAGTATTGGTGTAAATTATGCACAGGCCCTGCATGAATTATTCAACACTTCTCTTGAAAATCACTGTATTCTGTTTTTAGTGTCAAATCCACAAATGGATTTTTTCTCCCTCTTTTTACTGCTAAGGAAAGCCCCGGGGTCTAATATACTGCTGTGGGTTAAAACAAGCACATTTACACCCACACTCATTAATACAACAATATTAGCTGACAAAATTCCATTTATTTAACACCCCATTCCCTTTATGTATCAACTACTGAACCACTATACCTTCAGATTAGGGATGCACCAAAACCAGTATTCGGTTCGGGATTCGGCCTTTTTCAGCAGGATTCGGATTTGCCTGAATCCTTCTTCCCAGCAGAACCAAATCTGACTCGTAATTTGCATATGCAAATTAGGGACGGGGAGGGAAATCACGTGACTTTTTGTTACAAAACAAGGAGGTAAAAAAAATTTTCCCCTGCCTAATTTGCATATGCAAATCAGGATTCAGCCAAATCTTTTGCAACGGATTTGGGGGTTCAGCCGTATCCAAAATAGTGGATTCGGTGCATCCCTACTTCAGATTGTCATGTACTATTGTGCTTAGTACAGGGGAATACCTATACTGCCATAGTTTTGTAGTATCTCTCTGTACAGACTATGAGCAAACTAAGGGGACTGTTCCTGCTGAATTGTGCT
>CM044439.1:21008690-21022991 GCA_024363595.1 Xenopus borealis | reverse complement strand
GGTCTGTGTCTGCAGCTAATTCTTCCATTGTCTGAATCCTTGTTTGGGCTTTGTAGCCCAGCTTTGTGCCCTCTGCTCAAGTGGCTAATTGCAGGCAGACGAGGATGCTGGTCATTTAATGTTGTCGATGAATGAAGTCTGATTCTTGGTCAGTAGATCAGCTTTATTAGTGTGACCTTGCTACAAAATCCAAATTAATTGCAACGCTGTCCCCTGTGCACAATTGCAGGTATTTATATTGATTAAAAAGGTTGTATGTGAATTTAAAATCTCTGGGTGGGGATTGACATGGGAAAGGCAAAGAAAGGGTCCAGCTATTGTTGAAACTACACCTCCCTAGCAAATGGGGCCTGAGAATTGTAGTTGCAGGATGATTTTTACACTAGAAACAGCAGTGAGCCCAGTTGGGACTTCTGTGTCCCCTTTAATATCAGACTCTGGGTTTTTTTAAATGTAAGAAGGAAAAGAAAACTGATAAAATCAATCTAAATGTTGGCTGTGTGGCACAATAAAGTAGACCCGTCCCATCAGGCTCTGTAATTAGGCTCAAGGAATGTTTACTTGGGGCTTTGTGTAGTGAATAGTCAGCTGATGAGGGATTTTGTGGTACATTTCTGCATAATCCCTGTATAGATAACTTTCTCACAAGCGCCTTTGTATTGGGAGCTCTGGTATTTAGGGCTTGGTAAAGGGGAAATTGGCTTGAAAGCGTGTAATCTTGCAGACAATCTTACTCAACGTTGTTTTTTCTTTCTTGCTATTTTTGTATTGGTTTTCACTCTTTAACACTATTCCATCCCTCTATCAAAACTAAAGCCGACACTGTAGTCTAGTGTAATACCCTAGCACCAGGGGTCCCCAACCTTTTTTGGTTCAGGGACTTGTGTTGAGGCAAAAAGTTTTTGAAGAAGGACCAGGGGGTTGGGAGGGGGTCGGTGGCCAATCCGGCAGAGATGGTGTCCAAATTGGTGTGCCGCCGTACAAATTGTCGTGCCTTGTTAATTGCTGCCTAGGTTCGACAGCCCAGTTCGGTTGGGGACCCCTGCATTCGACCACTGTCTCCTCCTAGCAACCAAAGCACAGCTCAAACCCCTGTCTGGAGAGCTGCAAAACTAAAGAATTGCAATTAAAAGTTGGTGTTGCTTTTAGATCACTACCTTTATCCCTCTACAAAGTTTGAATTTAAGGTTAAACTTCCCCTTTAAGGTTCCTGTAAGTGCTCTGCTTAGCAGGAGACAAGTTATAATTAGCTGCTGAACCTTTCGCTTTGACACGAGAGCCGCACAGTGGTAAATGGCTCGTAATTATGCAAAGGAATTATGTAAAATAATTTTCCAGTGCTTAATATTCCCTGTAGAAGCAGATGTGCATCTTCAGCATGTGGCTCCATAAGGCAGCCTTATATAATGCAACTGCACTGCTGCTGCACAGGTTGGATATGGATATCTTGCTTTAACTGCTAGAGGAGGACCAGCCTCTGCTATTTAAAGTCAAATTGGTCTAAAATCTAGCTGTTCATAGAAAATCCTAGTCCTGTTTCCTGAATATACCATATTTAATGCCTGATGTGGGGACCATGGAAGATTGTTTAGCTAACTGTCCACCTATAATAGAGGCATGCGGGCCTCTTGGGAGAGAACCCAATCAGTGCATAAGATTGATGTTGGACCTGTTTTAATCATTACCACAACATAAAAATCCCCATAAAATTCTTATAAAATCACTTTAAATGAGAAGGAAAGTTTGCTGCACTTGGGGGTACTAAATGTTAGGCACCCCCAAGTGATTGTATTGACCTACCTGAAACCCCAGGCTGGTGCTCCTATCAGCAGAAAACTGCACCAGCCCAGTTAGCACCATGGAGCGATCTTCTTCCGTATTCCTCCTTCTTTGTGCGGCTGCGCATGAGCAGTAGAACGAAATGCCGAACTAAAAAGTAGGATCGTTCAACTGTGCAGGCGTTTGCCCCGGGAAATTTGAAGACCGAAGACAGAAGTGGATTTCTCCGTGGTGCTCACTGGTATAACCCCGGGCCGGTGCAGTTTTCTGCCGATAGGAGCACCCAGGGTTTCAGCATACCTCCCAACATTTTGGAAGTAAAAAGAGGGACAAAAATTTAGCGAGGCTAAATTTTTTTTACCACACCCATTTTGATGGCCACACCCTCTAATTACCATGTTCCTTTTACTAAATTTGGCAGATTATGAAAGTTTGAAAATATTTCTCCTGTTAACAATTACTTATTTTCTTATCTCAAAAGTATTACAAAGTATCTTACTTGCACCTGTTGGCTGTTCTGGGCTCTCTGCCAAAAGCCAATGAAGTTAGAAACTTTGTTTCATTTTCTGGCTGTTCAGTGCAGAGAAAAGAGGGACTTTCCAGTACAAATGAGGGACTGCAGGTTGAGCTGTCAAGAGGGTCTGTCCCTCCAAAAAAGGGACAGTTGGGAGGTATGGTTTCAGGTAAAGCTGGATTTCTGAAAGATCCAATGGTTATCGTGAGACCACGATTGTCTCAAAACGATCGTTTAAATGTCTGAAGTGTCCATCCGGATGAAAAATCCTAAAATGTATAATCATTTGTATCCCACACACCGCACAGATTGGTCTGACTTGCCTAAGATCGGTCTTTCGGCAAGGAAAGATCGTTGTGTCTATGGGGAGCTTAAATCAGTACAATCACTTGCGAGTGCCTAATACTGTATTTGGCACCCCCCAAGTGCAGCAAGCCTTTCCTTCTCTTTTAGGCTTAGTCCAGACGGGGAGATTCGGGGGCGACTTCTCGCCGCGACTTCTCGCCCCGAATCTCCCCGAATAGTTAGGCACCGGCAAGGCTTAAAAACGCCGGCGCGTGTCCACACGGAGTGCGTGTGTCCACACGGAGGCACCTGGCGAGGCAATTTGGAGCGATCTTAAAAATCGCGCCGCTCCGTGTGAACACGCCCTGGCGCTTTTAAGCCTCGCCGGTGCCTAGCTTTTCGGGGAGATTCTGGGGCGAGAAGTCGCCAGGCGACGGATCGCCCCCGAATCTCCCCGAATAGCTAGGCACCGGCGAGGCAATTTCTTTAAGTGCCGACAAAAGTAGACCTATTTGAGCAGAGGGATGTGGGAGTGGAAATTATCTGTACAGTTAGTTTTAGTTGTGGGTTTGTTTTTCATATTTTCCGCTTATGCATAGAAACCGGTGTCATGTCAGGCTGTGACTTAAATTGCTTAACAGCTTAGGCAACCTTCCTCTGCCTGCTTTCTTTTTGTATGTAAGGAAATTCCCCTGCACCCCCACTTCCCTTTCATAATTCACATTTCCCTTATCTGTGTCCATATAAAAGTAATTGGTTACTGTCCAGCACTGTATCAGGTCGCATGTGCCGAATGCCTTCTCTCTAAGTGATCGTTTTTTCTTTCATGATCTATGAATGTTGGTAAGCTGTCATTTCTCTGAATGCTTCTAGAATTGGTTGGCTAAATCTGAGTGACCCCCTGCAGACTGTGAGCCCTATTTGTGTGCCATTGTGTAGCCGATTGAAACACCTCTGTATTAAAAACCTGCCTCTGCCCCCCCCCTCCCCAAGCAACTGAAGTTACATAAGAGGGTGTTCTTCCATTGTATAAAGTCTAGTTCTGCTAATGCACATTTATCAGAGTTGGCCCATGCTTTTTGCAATGACTTTTGCATGGGGTCAGTGTGCAGCCCCTTGTAGTCTCACAGCCCCCCCGGCACACAGCCAATTTTGCCTCCTTGGGAACAGAACTGACAGATAGTGTTCTGGTGACGTTATCCCTTACTGTTAGTTTCCAGATAATGTCATTTTTTTTGGGTACGTTCTTAACGATCTGCTCTGTTTCTTTCAGCACTGATTATCTGAGATCTGCTGAGATGACAGAAGTAATAATGAACACTCAGTCCATGGATGAAATTGGATTAAGCCCTCGCAAAGATTCCTATCAGGTAGGTTGTTGGATTCATTGGCTGGTGACGGGCAGGGAAGAATGTAAGGAATAAGACTTGCTGCCATTGTGTAGCTGCTGTACAACAAAACTGCTCTTGGTCTCTCCCATAAAAGAAGCCCTAAGGGTATAGCTTATTGTGAGCCCAGAACATTCCTTATCTGTATATTAGTATTTATATATTGGTGGAACTTTAGTTTTTGTTGCTTCAACTGAGCTTTTGTCCATGCAGCATCTGGAGCACTAAATGGTGTTCTTCTAGTTAATAGTATGGACGCTCACTTTCTTTGGCATAATGAAATCCTTGTTCTGGGATTCCATTATTAATGACATGCGTCTCATATTTTCTGTCTAAAGGGGAATAACCGTAAAAGTCTATTTATAAAAATGCTTCATTTTCTAGTTAAGCCCGATAATGTGATGTGGAGGATGAACACCACCCACACTGACTTCTTTTAGGTTCCACTGGTGATCACTTGATTGACCAGCCTTGACCCTTCCATCTCTTATCAAAGAGCATCTGGTGACTGCACGGCATGCTTTAATCTTCAAGGAGTTTAATGCTTCGGTGATCATCCTCTTTGCTTTATTCCACTGGGTATAGTTCCAGGTCAGCTCACCCCAAATCTCCCCCTAACTGGCCTTCAGGCTGGGCCCCCTTAGCTCATAACAAGGTTACAGATATATAGAAACATTGGGGTAACAGTCACCCTGCTATAGTTCCAGGGGTACCCAGGGCACAAATAAGCACTCACCTCAAATCTCACCCTAACTGGCCTTCAGGCTGGGCCCCCTTAGCTCATAACAAGGTTACACATATATAGAAACATTGGGGTAACAGTCATCCTGTTATAGTTCCAGGGGTACCCAGGGCACAAATAATCACTCACCTCAAATTTAATACTAAATGTCCGTATATTTTCTGCATAAACATTTGACACTCTGATTACTACAAGGCTTTACTTTAGTCAGACATATATTAAAAAAAAAACAAAAAACCTTCCTTGTGGTTCTGCATTGGGCTCAGTCCCAGCACAAACACTTGTCCTACGTCATTCCATGCCAATCTCCTGTTCTCTAACCCCATTACTGATAAACGCTCAATTGTGCATGAAGAGGCTTGTGGCCAAGAAAAGGACCAAGAATCCACCTTTCCTTGATTTTTTTTTTCTTTAAATCTAAATGATCATCATGATGTAAATGGTACATTGATAGGAATCCTGAGTATACGTTGGGGGTATCGGCTACTTACGTCTGCACAAACATCAATACTCACATCCTGTTTGTGATCTGCTGCAACAGTGTTCAGGATATACATCAAGGTACAACACCCAAAAACTGCTATTTGCACAATGAGCGAGAGATTGTCATTCTAAGCAACTTCCCATTTCCACTGGTTGTAAAGTTGTGCATAAATGCAATTGCTACTGAAAGCAACATTGGTTTACCCCCCTTTCTTTTCTCCGGTTTGACATTTAAAACCATGTAGCAGAAGCCTGGAGAGAAACAGATTTCTGCCACGTTCTTTAAAGGCAACCCTAGAGATCAGCCAGTGATAAAAACTCATTTTGATAGCAATTTATTCAACTTTAAAACCACTGAAATTTGTAAAGGGGCTGTTCATTTTTAAATTAACTTTTAACTATGCTGTAGAGAATGCGCTTCTAAGACCATTTGCCATTGGTCTTCATTCTTTTTTGTGGTTTTTGAACGATTTAGCTTTTTTTCAACAGCTTCCTTTTAGCAATTTCAGCAGTTCTCTAGGGTCCAATGTATTCCAGCAACCAAACAGTGGTTTGAAAATAGATGAGGGGGCTAAATAGAAAGACAAGTAATCAAAAGTAACTAATAATTGTAGCCTCGGAGTTGTTGCCTGCTGGGGTCAGTGACCCTTTTGAAATTGGGAAAGAGTCAGAAGAGGAAATCAAATAACTAAAAAAAACTATAAAATAAATGAACCCAATTGAAAGGTTGCTTGTAATGGGCCGTTCTATAACATACTAAGGGGCAGATTCACTAAGGGCTGAATTTCGAAGTTTTTTTTTAAAGGGCTCTTTCCATTGAAAATGGACCTATTTTGATAAAAAAATCATTTGAAGCGTTTGATTTGATCGAAACGATTTGAACGACTCTCCACAAAATCCTTCGAATTGTTGGAACTTAGAAAAATTTTCAGTACAGGTTCTATGAGGTCCCCCATAGGCTAAAATGGCAATTCGGCAGCTTTAAGGTGGCGAAGTGTCGAAGGATTTTAAAGGGCCAGTGCTTGTCGAATATCAAATTTTTGCCATTCAGATCTAATTTTGGGCTATTTTGATTTACTTCGAAATTCGATTTTTTTAAATTCGAATTTTATTCAAATATTAAAATTCTTTACCTTTAGTAAATGTGCCCCTAAAAGTTAACCTGTAGGCGAGCCACCCCTTCAAGTAAATGTAGTGCAAATTGCTTAGCATTCCTTTCGCTTTGCAGAGCTGGGTGCAGTTTCCCTTTAAGACGCATGATTTGTAGAAAAGATGGCCGAGGTGTCATAAGATCCACAAACCTTGTCTTCCCCTACCAATACTCGCATGTGAGGCGTCCATCTATTGCTTTGCCTATTGGCCAATCAGAGCAGAAGAAATCTGTTGGGTACTCTTCAGTGGGAATATTTTGGTTGCATATGGAAAAAAAGTTAGGTTGAGGAACTTGATGTATAAAAAAGCTGTAAAACAAAGTATTTGAATTAGGTTTGTATTTCATTATAATAGTGCCAGGTCTCTTAAAGTTTTGGTTACCTCCCTGGACCATTTGTGTGCTTAACTCTTTCATACTCTGTGGCTTATTAGTCAGATCCTGCCCAATAAGTGCACCAACCGGGTTATGGCCATTACCATAAAAGTAGCCTTTTCCCACCTGCCAAGCTGGAAATTACATGGGTGCCAAAACACTGGCAGCCACCCCCAGTGGCACAGCTACTAGAAACCGATTCACCGCATGGAAATTTCCAGAATATTTGTCTTGGGCACCGGCAAACGCACAGGGGCACTTTTTATGTGACTATGCTGCGTACATATGGACAGTACAAAGCAGCTGTGTAAGTGATGTGCTTCCTGCAACGAGTATGGGATCAGTTATCTGGAAACCCATAATCCGAAAACTCTGAATTACATAAGCCATCTCCCATAGTAATTTTATCCATATAATCTAAATTTTAAAAAAATATTTCCTTTTACTCTGTGATAATAAAACAGAAGCTTGTACTTGATCCCAACTAAGATGTAATTAAACAATATGGGAAGAAAGCCAGCCTATTGGGTTTATTTCATGTTTACATCATTCTTAAAGGAGCAGGAAAGGCTGGATACACTTAGGGGTGCCACACGTTAGGCTCCCCCAAGTGATTATAGCGATCGGTGTTCCAATCTGCTCCGGCCCTGGGTTATAGAAGCGAGCACCACGCAGAAAAAGCCGAACTTTAACTTTAAGATCGGCTTTTTCATTATAATGCGCATGCTTCAGTCTGGGGAAATGCGCAGCAGTGTGAAGACAGAAGTGTAAAATCTCTGCCTGCGTGGTGCTCGCTTCTATAACCCGGGGCCGGTGCAGATTGGAGCACCGATCACTATAATCACTTGGGGGTCCCTAACGTTTGTCAGCCCCAAGTGTATACAGCCTTACTTGTCCTTTAAGGTGTGAAGATCTAAATTACAGAAAGACGCATTATCTGGAAAACCCCAGGTCCCAAGCATTCTGGATAACCGGTCCCATACCTGTAGTTATTATCCTTGGCTCCATAGAGATCCAGTTCTAATGGGTGGCAGAGTATTTGCTTATAGGGTGGTTAATTACTCTGTTTTTTTTTAATTTTGGTATATATAGTCCATAAAACAGTCTCTATTGAGTGAATGGGAATAAAGACCAATTCTCCACAATCTGAAGCTGATGGCTGGAAAGTCTTCTGGCACACGGACAGTTTGGATGGATGGTGAAATAACAAACAAGACATAATAGTTATGGGGTAGAGTCCAAACTGTGTTCTAAGTTTAGCCAGAGGCCCGTGTGTTTGGCAACAGCTCTCGGCCAACCCAGAGCTTAGTCACTGCCGGCGGAATGACTTGATTCATTTCCCTACCTATTGGCTATAGTTCTTTGATGGGCAAATCTATGCACCGTAGCATGTGCTGCTGCAATGTCCAGGATGATGGGATGTGTAGTTCACATAATCAAAGCAATTACACATTTTGGGGGGAATGTAATTAAATTCGCAAAGAGCAAAAGAATGCGCATCAGTAAGATTAAAAATCCACATCTCGCAATGTAATATTGTTCCTTAAACTGTTATTGCATTGCGAATTTTAATTGCGCATTGCAAATTTTAATTGAGCACTGCGACTTTTCATTGCGCTTTGCGAATTTTAATTGCGCACTCTTAAGAAGTGCTTGAAGGTGTCGTAATCTTTAGGAGCAAACATAAGGACTTTTTCAGTAAGAAGTTTTATTACATTGACTGCGCATTGGCGCAAGCTGTAAAATTCGCAAACTCTCTTCCACTGTCGGAAGTGGTCGCTAAACAGTTTCCGGTTTCGCAAAAGCTATATTAAATTCGCGCAAAGCAAAAATGATTCGCACAGAGGCATAACTTTTCGCATTGCGAATAATTTTTGCCTTACCGACTTATATTACATTCCCCTACTTGAGTTGTATTTGTCACGTTAAGGAATGCAAAGGAAACATGGTTTATTTTATAAATGGGACGGTTTAGTGTCCCTTGCATTATGAGCATAAACTGGATATATAGACATAGTTACTCTATCTAAGCTTTCACTGGGAGCTGCCATAGTTCTCCCCTCAGCAGAGTCCCTGGTCTTGGCTATAACTATAAAGATTATTTTCCCCCTGTCACGTCTCATTCCATGCATGGATACCTTGTTTGCTTATGTTTGTCAGCCTGACAATGGGCTCCAGAGAGTCAGATGGATGCTCTGGCACTGGCTGTGGAAATGTTCTTATATCTCACCATGTCACGTTCAGGTCACCAGCCGCTATGGGTAAATGCTGATAAAGCTGCCCAAATCCGTGACCTTTTCCTTGTGGTTATACTATCGGCCTCCTCTCTGGGGTAACTCGAGACCGACCTGCTCCTGACAAAAGGGCCAATCGAACAGACTGTAACACAATCCGGATTTCTCAGATTGTGCCGACTGCAATACACAGGCGATGAGTTACACATTCGGCATGCCTGGTGCCTTCCTACTGTGTTGAAGAATTATGGGAGTTGTAGTCTTGCCACTTGCAGGGTTAAGAATCATTGAGCTAGAGCAGGAGTGCCAACTACTAATGTGGGGTCTACTTTTATCGATAGTGTCCCATTATGATGTACATCTCTAAAAGTATTGTTGGCATTCTGTTCCATGGAAAATATAACTTAAACGTATACGGTCATGGGAAAAATGTTGTTTTTTCAAAACGCATCAGTTAATAGTGCCGCTCCAGCAGAATTCTGCGTTGAAATCCATTTCTCAAAAGAGCAAACTGATTTTTTTTTTCAGATTTCATTTTGAAATCTGACATGGGGCTAGGCATATTGTCAATTTCCCAGCTGCCCCAAGTCATGTGACTTGTGCTCTGATAAACTTCAATCACTCTTTACTGCTGTACTGCAAGTCGGAGTGATATCACCCCCTCCCTTTTCCCCCCAGACAACCTAACAGAACAATGGGAAGGTAACCAGATAACAGCTCCCTAACACAAGATAACAGCTGCCTGGTAGATCTAAGAACAGGACTCAATAGTAAAACCCATGTCCCACTGCGTTCCATTCAGTTACATTGAGAAGGAAAAACAGCCTGCCAGAAAGCAGTTCCCTCCTAAAGTGCTGGCACAAGTCACATGACCAGGGGCAGCTGGGAAACTAACAAAATGGCTAGCCCCATGTCAGATTTCAAAACTGAATATAAAAAAAAATCTGTTTGCTCTTTTGAGAAATGGATTTCAGTGCAGAAGTCTGTTGGAGTAGAAATATTAACTAGTGCATTTTGAAAAAAAAACATGTTTTCCCATGACTGTATCCCTTTAAATATTTATTTAAGAAAAGTATTGCTATATATTTAATAAACGCCTGTTTCTTATGTAAGCTTAACATAATAAATATCTGAATGAAAAGCATGAAACCGGAGAATGATTTAGAAAAGCTGATTGTTGACAGTGTCTTGAGATCTACTGATCACCAGCTAAAGGTCTACTGGTAGATCATGATCTGCTGTTTGGGCACTGTTGATCTACACCAATCAGACATTTATTTTGATTTCTGCTCTCGATGGGCAACACAATTCTGCCAACCTAGGTGCCTGGCCTGTATGTAACTCTCCAACTGAGCTATAGTAATAGTAGAAGTGTTCTTGCCCTACTGCACCTGTAAAGTCCAGTTAACAGCTCTAAAGGGTCATTGGTCAGTCAGCTCTACCCTACTTAAGGGGTAACGGTCAGCCCTGTTGCTACTATAACTAGCCCTGTCCATTCTGCACTCTGAGCATTGAAGCCTCAGAACAGTAAAGTGGTTTTGACTTCTCCGTGGTAATGACCATTACAACATCTTTAGTTTTGCTCCGGAAAATATGACTCGGTGGAAAAAAACTGACCTAACAAATCAGCAATTTTCGCTTAAACTTTATACTGCTGCTCGGAAAGTATGATCTAGAACTCCTTTTATTATTTTTAGAATCCTGTTTTTGCCAAGTACATGAATTCAGTGATATGTGAACAGTCTGTATGTGTGGTAGAAAGGGGAAATGTGCTATATATTCTACATTTTCATACAGGACTAAACACTGATTAAATACACATTGACAAGTCTTCTGTCTGTGGTAGATTGTGGTTGGCAGAGACCAGCTCTAGCCTTCGGGGTGGGCCCCGTTGGCTCATAATTACAATATTACACATATATAGAAACATTGGGGTAAGATCTACCATGCTACAGTTCCAGGGGTACTCGTGGCACAAATAAGCACTCACCCCAAATCTCCCCCTAACTGGTCTTCAGGCTGGGCCCCCTTAGATCATAACAAGGTTACAGATATATAGAAACATTGGGGTAACAGTCACCCTGCTATAGTTCCAGGGATACCCAGGGCACAAATAAACACTCATCCCAAATCTCCCCCTAACTGATCTTCAGGCTGGGCCCCCTTAGCTCATAACAAGGTTACAGATATATAGAAACATTGGGGTAACAGTCACCCAGTTATAATTCCAGGGATACCCAGGGCACAAATAAACACCCCAAATCTCATCCTACCTGACCTTGAAGCTGGACCCCTTAGCTCATAACAAGGTTATAAATGTATATATAAAGTTTGGAATCACCCTACTATAGTTCCAGGGGTAGCCTGGTACTCGCCCCAAAACTCATCCTAACTAGCTTTGCTTAACTCATGGGTTACAGGTAACAAACATTGGTGTATCAGCCATTCAACCAGAGCGCCCAGATTTTCTTGGACATTGTAAGTGTTTAATGCAAATCTCACCCTTGACAAGCTTGACTTCTAAGTGTATCCAGAGGAGTAAATGGGCTTTCTCCCAAAAAACACTAACTACCATTTATACTGAGCCTTCCTGCCATTTGTCCTAGACCTCCCAGGGGTTGGGCAACACAACAGTTTGGGAGCCCCTGTTCTAGTTTGTAAGATTTGTCTGGTTAGTAGGTAAAAGAAGGATGTGTCCAGTAATCAAAGTTCTTGGTTTAGTATTTCTTCTTCTTCAGTGATCTTGAGCATTAGCTGGGGTCAGGTGTTGATCGTACAATGTATTTATGTCGGTCATATGTTTCCATGAAGTAACTTCAGTCTTTCTTTCCTGCAGATTTTCCCAGACCCTTCAGATTTTGAGAGGTGCTGCAAGCTGAAAGACAGACTCCCCTCCATCGTAGTAGAACCCACAGAAGGAGACGTGGAGAGTGGGGAGCTGAGGTGGCCCCCGGAAGAGTTTGTGGTAAATGAAGACAAAGAAGGCACTTGTGATCAAACAAAGAAGGGGAACGAGCAGTAACTGAGATGTTGCCACCAGATTTAAACCCATTGTCGCTTGGAGCAAGAGGGATCGACAAATGGCTTGAATAAGACTTGGTTAGTGATGCTTTTGTTAAAGATGACGAATTCAGAGATGCACCTGCAAGATTTTTCTTTTTCTTTTCTTGTGAGAAATAACGCAGCCTTCAATGTGACAAGAAGCGGGAAATCTGAGATGTTTTCTGTTTTTTTTCCTTCACTACTTAGAGATGTTATCTGAGCTCCTTTTCAGATGTTTGAGGCAGCAGTAAAATTTAAGTAGGTTCTAACTGCAACAACGAGGATCAAATGATGATCAAGCACCAATAGGGGCGCGGTACAGATTCTCTCCAAAAGGCAAAAACCTTCTCATCTCTCCATACGTTTTGTCCCCATTTGAATGAAAGTAGGAATTTTGAAGGCTCTTCAGGGAAGGTTGATATTGATCATCATTTCTGTTCTTCCACCCAGTTTGAGAATCCAGGAACCAATAGTCATATATACAAGACCATAAAGCAGTGAAATCATTTTCATTTCCCCCCACTTGGATTGTTCCCCAAAAACACGTCTAATTCTTTTTATATTGAGCTTCCGGTCCTTATGAAGAATTTGCCTCCTGGTGTTCACTACTTTTACACCATATGTGCCCTCATAACCTCCATTGTCTGCTATTTAGTACCATAGTTGTGCCCATAGAGTGCACTTATATTTCCAAGACCTTTTTACAGTTATGCACCTTTTAATTTTTTGTGTGTATGTGTGCAAAAAGGATTGTGGTCACATCTCCTGCCAATGAAAATCCCAACAAAATGTAATTATAAACATTTGCTTAATTTGCGATGACTCTGAGGAAGAAGAATGAGTAAGATCGGGATCATCAAAGGATAGTTAAGGCTCATTATCCACGTTCACAAGCAGAACCAGCCTTTCCCTTAATTGTTTCTCTAAACCTTCCTGTGCTGAAAGGACTTTAATGCCCTTTGTTAGGTGCTGGCAGAACATATGATAAACACATCTGTCTCGCTTTTCCCGTCCCCGCTGCTGAATGCCTCTTATGTAATCCAACCCCCATGCAGCCTTTTCGCTGCTTCATATCAACCGGCCGCTTAATGCTTTTGCTTTGCGGTTTGCACGGAATCCATCGATATGCAAAATACCTCCGTTTCCAATGCTGACGGCCGCTAAGGGAAGATGGTTTGGGCGCACATATATCAGCTGGTCCGTTCATGTTCGGTCTGTCGAGTCTTGAAGCTATAGCAATAACTTTTGTCCGAAACCGTCAAAAACACAAAATGTTACGCTTCTATCGTGTGCAAATATATCTTGCTAGTAACGTGGAATGTTCTTATAGTCTTGTCCACATCTCCAAATGGTTTGTGTCAACTTTAAAAAAAAAAAAAAGAAAGTCTCTAGGCCTTTGTGTGTGTTTAGTATACCTGTTCCTGTTAACGGTCTACCAATGGGGTGTAATTGTGATCTGTCTACAGAGTCTGGGCCCTGCGCGGCCTCCATGTTGGACAATATATGTGCTCTCAGTACTAACATTGACACAATTGTGACTTGGTAGCGATAGAAGATAAAGTGTCGTGCTTTTTTGGGGCTCAAGTGGGGGAAGCACCTGCTGACGATCAGGAACCTTGTGTCCGCGTCCTTTTGTTGAGAGTATTGTATATTTCTGGTTGTTACTAATGTATCAGTGAACTAAAGCACTCCAGTACTCTCTGTTGTATTATAGTATATATATATTTCTGTAATTTTTTGAGGCTCAGGGAGAAGCTAGCTTATTTTTTTTTTCCAAACTACTTTTGTCACTGTGACAGTTGTAAATAAAAGTTTGAAATTGCTTTCCAATCCTGTGCCTGCTGTGGTTATTTATCCAAAAGAAGGCTCTGGGTGGGTAGTTTTAAAACTGTGGGGTAAGCCCGTATTGGAGAAATCATTTGGAGCCAGCCTGAAGGCCAGTTAGCAGTGCATAGTTAAAAGGGCTGTTCACCTTTAAGATAACTTTTAACATCTTCTATAGAATGCCATATTCTTAGCAAGTTTTCAATTGTTGGTCGTTTTTTATTTTGTATAGATTTTGACTAATTTGAATTCTAATTATTTCTGCCTCTTTCTAGCTGTCACAAGGGAGTCACCGATCCCAGCAGCCAAAACACTCTGTATGGCTATCTTACTATTCAGGTCCTCGCCTATTCATCTCCCAGTCTCTCATTCAAAACTACTGCCTGGTTGCTAAGGTAAACTAGAGCTCAGCAGCCAAAAAAACTGCTGAAATTTCAGACTGGAGTGCTCTTGAACAAAAAGTCAAATAAAAAAAAAAAAAAGCC
>CM044439.1:20916682-20936234 GCA_024363595.1 Xenopus borealis | reverse complement strand
CTTAGTTCAACACTAGTGATTGGTGAATTGCAAATTTCCCATGAAATTCGTGAAACGTTAAAAAATTTGCAAAACGCAGATTTTGATACTATTTTGTCCAATGGCACCAGAGTCCAAAATTTATTGGTGACAAATTTTTGCGTCAGTGGTTGAAATGCATACATTTGCAGCAAATTTGTGCCCTGTTCTTGGTTCCCCCAAAGTGTTCAGAAGTGGGTGGAAGCTAGCTTGCAGGGTGATTGTTTTCCTGGGGGGACCCAGTGAATAAGGACAAGCTGGGAGGAGTGATAGTGAAGTTAGTACCCCAGTGATATTCCCCAATCTAGGGACACAAGTGTTGTAGGATAGATGTGATCACCACAAGTCTACATGTGGACAAGCCTTGTCAATAGTGATGAGTGAACCTGTCCTGTTTCGCTTCCCCAAAAAATTTGCGAAACTGCGAAAAAATTTGCGAATTTCATTGGCGTTATTGACTTACGCGTTTTACTTTCTTTTACTCGCGTAACAATTTTTCTTTCTCAAAATGCATTAAAGGAGAAGGAAAGCTACTGAAGCAGTTTATTGCCAATAGATTAGCCACAATATAGCAAGCTATAAGACTATATTTATTCTGTAGAATTATTTTCCATACCTGTTCTAGAAGCTCTCTGTTTGTTTATGATAGCAGCTGCTATATTAGCTTGTTGTGACATCACTTCCTGCCTAAGTCTCTCCCTGCTCACTCATAGCTCTGGGCTTAGATTACAGCAGGGAGGAGAGGAGGGAGGGGAGCAAACTGAGCATGCTCAAGCCCTAGCCCTGTAGGTTTAAGCTGAGAACAGGAAGTCTGATACAGAAGCCCATGTGTACACAATAGAAGGAAAGAAATATTGTGTTTGTTTTGACAGAGGACTCAGAGCAGCATTACTTTGAGGGTTTACTGGTGTATTACTGGTGTATTTATATAGACCTTTCTGATAAAGCATACTTAATTTAGCCTTTCCTTCTCCTTTAAAGTCAAGGACTTTTATCTTATAGCGACTTTTTTGTTCTAATGCATTAAAGTCAATGGGTGTGTTTTCTTATGGAATTATTTTGTCCAGATGCATGCATATCAGAGCTAAGGGTGGCAAGAGTATGCAACTGGGCAACAAGTTCTGAGTCAACCACCCCATACTGGAGGCAAGTTTTGGTTGTATAAAAATCAGGTGTACTGCCAAACAAAACCTCCTGTAGGCTGCCAGTCCACATAGGGGCTACCAATTGGCCAATCACACTTACTTTGCACCACCCAGAAAAAATGTTCATTCTTGTGTTGTTCCCCTACTCTTTCTACATCTGAATGTTGCTTACAGGTACAGTAAGAACGGTTAGGGACCCCTGCACAGTGTCGGACTGGGATGCCAGGGACCCACCAGAAAATCTTAGACCAGGGGCCCAACTTTCCAAAATATTATTCCTTCTCTCCTCACTTCTTTATTCTCCTATTCTTTTAGATCTACTTACTATACTCTATTCTTCCATTATTAAGCCTCTTTTTCTACATAAAGAAATAGGGAATGAACATGAAATAGGCCAAAGTGTTAGAAGCAAGAGGGCCCACTGACGCCTGGGCCCACTGGGAGTTTTCCTGGTATCCCTGTGGGCCAGTCCAACACTGCCCCTGCAATAGTGTTTGAGGTGACACCTTCAATACTGAGAAACATGCAATCATTCCTTATGTCGGTCGTTATGTTCTTATAGTGCTCACTATTATACTAATGTGCACAATTCTGCCCCATTTACTTACCCATCATTCTACGTGTAACATGGTATAACCAGGTTAGTGAAGGCACCTAGATATGAAGAACTTAGAAACTCTCTCTTTGCTACATCTTGGCCAAATGGCTTCTCCATTTCAGACCTTAATTAAAAAAAAACCAGAAATATTATTAAAAATGAGAGAAGTTTCCCATGAATGGATTACATTTGTGGAATGAGCAAAAACTTAAAACAGCTGGAACGGGTAACATTACATTAATAAAAACCATGCCTTTGTGTATTGATCACAGTGAACATTGACAGAACGAGCCCATTGACCAACCAGGCAGAGCAATGTGTTCCAGTCGGCAATGGGGCAAACTAGTTGCAGATCAGCACAAAAGAAAATATGAATTATGAGAGCATGAAAGAGACGTGTGCGGTTCATAAGAGGTCTTGTTCTGTTTGTGCAGCTGTTCCTTATGAAACTGCGGGGATATCTGGGAGAAATATTCTGGTTCAGTGAGGCTGAGCATGTTATCACTGCACTTATTCAGATAAATAAAACTCATTTAATGAAAAGTTTTAGCAATTTGCCATGTTCCTTAACCATAGTTAATCATTTTCTCCAGGGATTCATTTCATTGTTGAACACTTAGTGGCAATGGTCAACTGAATCATGATGGACATTAGAAGGGCTAGGCATATACTGTACTTACTTGTCTTCCAATTGGTTCTGGTTGTCTTCAGGTTAGTCTAACTTTTGTGAACCCAACAAACGTTAGACTAACCTGAAGACAACCCAACATCAGTGTTATTGCTCTTGTAGCTGATAGAAGCAGTTGTCAATATCAATGTCCAATATCTAGTGGGAACTTTCCCAGATGAGATGGGGCAGTTATAGTAGCAAAGGGAGGGGCAACTTCATATTAATACTCTTGGTTTGGATGTATTGTAGGTCCTCCACCTCAACCCTCCTAAAGGATGAGAACCTACACACTTCACAGTGGTTTCCTGTGGTTAGTGGTCAGTCATATCACCTTACTTCTAAGGCTACCTTGTGAACTGAGTTCTTAAATTTATTTACACAACCCTTAGTTTGGGGGTTATGTTGTAATTTAGTATATTCAAGTCGACATATGAATGCTTGGAGCAAGATGCTGCTTATACTGGGCTTGAATAAAGCCACGGATGCTTAAAATCAGCAGATCATTAGTGATGGGCGAATCTCCCGAAATTCGCTTCGCCGAAAAATTCGCGAATTTGTAGCGAAATTCGCGAATCGGGGATTTTGACTTGCGTCGCGTCAAAAAACGACACGTCGCGTTGCGTCAAAAAACGACGCGCGACTCGTTTTTTCGGCGAATTTTCGCCAAGCGAAATTTCGCTGGTGATTCGCAAATTTATTCGCCAGCGGCGAATCGCGGGAATTCGCCGCGAATTCGGCCCTGGCGAATAAATTCGCCCATCACTACAGATCATGTGATGCTAGAAATTCTCTCTATCTTTACTTGATTTAGCTCCACTTTTTTTGAATTTGCTCCCTCTTAAATCTTCTCTCCATTGGTCTTCTGTCCTTTGCTCTGCCCTCTCCTTCACTTTCCCCTGTCTACTTACTTTCTCTCCCCCATCTTTGCTCTGCTCTAAATCCCAACAAACATTCTTCATTGCCATTCCCTTACCTTTCTTACTTCCCAGCATTCTTTCCCGAGTGTTCTCTGTTCTGTTGCCCTACCCACCTTTTTTCTCACCCACTCCCTCCAACCTACCTTTCCTCTTCACAGCTCTTTTCTGTCTCCCTCTATTTTCATTCCCTTCTTACCGCCTTCTATCCACTGATTTCTAATGTACCCTTCTTGTGCCACTATACAATCCCCTCCGATTTCTCCTCTTCTCTTCATTCTTTCCTTCACTGTTTTTCTCTGATTTTCCACTGTATTGCTTTCCCTTTGGAAAAATCAACTTCACCAACTACTATTTTCCAATATCTTTCAACCCCTCTTTCTCACTTTGTCTTCCCTCTGCTGACCTTGCTTTCTGCCATCTCTCCACTACCTTTCCTCCAGTTTCTCCCCCATTTGCTTCAATTCATTCCCTCTTTCATTTCCTCTGCTCACCAGTCAATACTATAATAGTTGTCATTCCTACTTCTATTTGTTCATCTTTTGTGCTTTAATTTTTATCCCCAACCAGATGTCCTTTATATTTGCCTCCATTCTCCTCTGGCATCTCTACTTTCTATTATTTTCTGTTTCCTTCTTATTTGAACTTCTCCTTTTCCTCTGTCTCACCCTTTTCTCTTCTTCTTTTCATAAATACTTTATTTCTGGCACAACCCCTATTTTATTCAGTACACATTAATATGCATTAATAGTTTCAGCAATCTACCACCAGGTGGAGCATGTATTGACAACAGTACAGAATGTTAAGTAAAATCCTTGAAAGATGGCATTGCTGTAAAGGCTCCACCAGCTCCACTGGTATGAATGACTGAAAACAATTTTTTTATAGATTTCTAAATTTGTTGGAGCTACGGGTAGGAGTGCTTAGCTGAGTGGGTCAACACTCTCAAACATGTGCATCTGAGTGAAACACAATCTAGGGGGTGGATCAACTTGCTGCCCCTCATGAATACAGCACTGCTCAAAGCAGGCAGCTCTGTATTCATTGGGGAAATCCGGTCTCTGCCATCTGTTTTGAAAAATAGAAAACTGGGGTAATTTTCCTCTGTACACAAATGCATAGTGGATTCTGCTTGTTTTTTGCCCTGCACATAGGCTCTTTTATATAAGTGTTGCCCAAGGGAGTTGCAGCCAAGGTTGCAGCCCAGAAAGGTATGTTTTGCCCCAGCATTACTAAACACAGTCCTACTGCCCTTACTTTCTATGGCATGGTGAGGGGCATTTTGCTGCAAAAATGACACCCAAAAAAAATTGCAGCGTGTCAAAAAATATATTGTCACCCATAAACTTTTCACAGTTTAGCGAATTTCTGGTGAAAGGAGATGGATTAGATTCGCCCATCACAAGGGGCAGAAGAACTGTGCCTGCACTGCCGTCCTATTTATGGAGATGGATTGATGGGTGAATTACACGGGAATTACATGTTTTCTATTTACAAACAAGCAGCAGGTTATGATTATCCTCCCAGTGTTTTTTTTTATCTTTTGGGTCGGTTTGGGAAATGCGATCACAGAACTTGCAGAACAAGGTTTTTTTTCGGTCAGTTTCTGGCACGAGGAAAGGAAAAAGGATTTAACAGTGGAAACAATGATATCACTGCCTTTGAAAATGGAGAGTTTTGTGGTTTCTTCTTGGGACTTTTCTGTTTATTATGAAGCCTCTGCAGTTTTTCAGCCGGACCGTGTAATAAACTATTAGCTCACAGCCAAGAGACAACATTTCCTGGTTTAACCAGCTGAGGGCAAGTCTGTGGCCCCCTCTCTGGCCCTAATACAAATTAATGCACAGGCTCCCCATGGCTATCACATAAGGGCCCAGTATAATCAGGGGCCCATCTAGAATTTTTTCAATCATTATTTTCTTTTAATACTTATTTTTATTTGCACTGCTGGGTCTAGTTGGGCATACCTGCTAGAAGAAGAAGGCATACAAGGCACATACATCCACCCGAATACATACAGATCCCGAGCTTATTGCACGTGTGTCTGGATCTGCATGCATATGGACCCAGCAATAGCCTATAAAAGAGGGACTGTGGATGTAACCTATGGACCCCACATCTCATTAATCCAGGGGTCCCCAACCTTTTTTACCTGTGAGCCACATTCAAATGTAAATTGATAATACACATTTTTTTTGCAAATAAAGCTTCCCTTTTAGCCAAGAATTCAAAATAAGAACCTTGGAGGCCAATGAAAGCAACATCCAAGGGGCTGGAGAGCAACATGTTGCTCATGAGCCACTAGTTGGGGATCAAAGCATTAATCTGCCACTGCCTAATAAATTGACATTTTTATCAGAAGTATCTTCATAACTGACACATCAGAACAGGACCCAGCACTTGACTGTGATTCCCATTGTCTTTGAATGGATGGGCAGGGGGGGGGGATATTTTAAGATGCTAGAAAGTGTCTTTTGCGATTTTCTGCTGGTCCTGATTACATGAAAGCTGCCCCACTCAATGTTGGAGTCTTCAACCTTTTCAAAACCCTTCTGGTTATCAGATCCAGTTCAGTATATAGACCCCACCTGACAGGGGTCCATATCAAATCCTGGCTGCACACTGAGCACTTTGTAAAATTGTTTCAAAGGTGACTTTATTGGCTCAAGGCTAAATTAAATTCCTCTCCTGCATCCACATGTTCCATGCTACATTATGCCCAGATCATGCCTACCCCACCCACTCTCACAATCCTCTTGGTGACCCATGAATTAGGCCTTTAATCCCTTTAATCTCTTAGGGCCCTCCTCTGCTACAGGGACCCCATACTAGACTTCAAATTGTTTCCCCATGACTACACGTACTTACAACAACTATTGCAGAAGTCACCCACCCTGCTGCATAGACTCCAACAAATCGCCTTACTGCAGTGCAAAGCATTCTGGGAGATGTAGTTTTGGCTAGAGGAGAGCTGAGTGCTCAGTTATACAGTGTCCATTGAAACAATGTAGCAGAAGCCAGTTAATTAACAGAGATTAACAGAGCTCTGACATATACATTGTTTCACCAGGCAGGACCAGCAGTACAGGAACAGAGAGATACTTCTTTCAACAGCAATGACATTTTCACATAACTATGAGAATGAGGAATAATGGATTTTGAGAAGTCACTTAGATTTATATTTTATTTCAGTGAGCAAAATGTTACATTTGGGTTTAAAAATACATTTAAGAATATCCCCCCGGCCCAGCACATCTCCTTGGAAGGGTGGGGGTATGGTGCTTCTCTGAAGCACAAGGAATTTTGTTTTTAAATTCAGAAACATTTCACATCAAGAATTGCCTGGTGTGTACAAAGCAAGTGTAACCAGGGTTAGACCAAAGAAAACTTACCCTTTAATTGTGCTTCAACCATATAAAATAGCCTTTGTAATGACCCCTGTGCCTGGGGGTGGGCAGCATTGATCCTGTGACTAAATATGACTTTCTGCTGAATATACTATGAGATTTCTTGTAACTCATTGATTTCCCTTTAAAACTGCAAATCCCGGCTCTCTGAGACAATAGATTGGATCTCCCAGTAGGGATTTTACAATTTATGGGTTTTACTTCCATCAAACAAATTAAATTGGGTCAGAAAACGACCAAGAGATTTCTGCAGGGTGTGTATATTTGTAGGCACAACAGGCAGTATTGGCACTAATGTATCATTGTCTGTTTTTGCACTTTTGCACACTGCATGGGGCATTGTAAATGAGCCCCAATGTGTATAGTAAGGCAAGATGGTGTCAACTGTAGGTACTGTTACTATGGAATGTTGTGTATAGTATGGCAAGATAGTGTGAGTGGATGGAACTGGAATTTTGAGTATTTGCATGGTAAAGGTAGGCAGTTTCAGGAACAGTGCTGTAATTGAGATAATATTTATAATGTTTATAGTAAGGGCACAATGTCATGGGAATGGGCTGTAACTCAAGGATAGTGCAAAGTAGGACTGTGCTAGTGGGACGCCAGGAAAAAAATTAGTGGTCCTCCTCCATTGTGGGACCCAGTCCCCACAGCCGCTTGAGAAATTCCCTGAACTCCCCAGCTACCCAATTAAATAAGTACTAGTGGGGGGTGAAAGGGTGTTACAGTTGTGGGGGGGGGGCACAGGGTGGCAGCTAATGTGGCAGCTCCAGTGGATCAAGACCCCCCAGTTTGACACTGGGATAGTGAGCAGTAGGTTGAGCAGGTCTCAGCAGAATGGGATGCAACTCTGGCAAGGTGGCCTCAGGGAAGGTGATTTAATTGTGGGAAATTGTGTAAAGTAAGATGGTTCAGAGGCGGGTACTGTACACAAGGTTACCTTCAGGGCCCCATTTATGAGCCCATAAGTCACCTGGACCCCCTGAGATGACTGTCTTTCTAATAAGTACCAAGTTCCACCCCAGTCATACCCCTTACTGTAATGGTGTAATTCCTACCCACAATGTAGCCAAGCCCTGACTACTCTCCCTAGTAAAGGTGGCTGTACATAGGGTTGCCATCTGGCCGGTATTTTACCAGCCTGGCCGGCAGTTTTGATGGTTGATCCCAATGTTATTAATAGGAAAAAAAGATAAATATATAGGAAGGCCAGTAATTTTTTTCAAGAAAAGGTGGCAACCCTAGCTATACATGGTCCAACACAATTTGTAGACTCAGTCGGGACCAATCATGAAGCTTTTATAGTTTCTCAGGACTCCCTGTCTGACGAATTTCTGACCAACGCCCAGCCAGATATCTATTGTTCAGGTCTGAGTATGGGGCAAGGGCTGCATTGGCACGTTGATGACTTGCCCAACAGGTCCTGAACTCCTACAATATGATTCAGTTTTGCCCCCCCCCCAAGCCAATGATTAGATCTGCTGATATGGCCCAGTGGCCAAATATCTACTGGTCTGCGGCCTGGACAAAGTTGTTGACCTCCACGTACATGGCCTGAGTAAGTCAGTATTGAATCAGGGGGATGGGCAGCCTTAAATGGGTTGTTCACCTTTAAATAATTTTTTAGTGTGATGTAGAAAGTGATACAGATACAGGGTATAGGTTATTGTGTGCCCAGAACATTCCTTCTCTGTATATTTGTATTTATACATGTGGGTAGGACTCAGCTACCATATTACTTCCCTTAGACAGTATAGTAGGAGGGTATAGTTTTGTGTGCCCAAAACATTTCCTATCTGTATATTTGTATTTTGAGTAGGATGTGCTATATTGCTTCCCTTAGAGAGTACAATATGAGGGTATAGTTTTGTGTGCCCAGAACATTCCTTCTCTGTATATTTCTATTTATACATAAGGATAGGAGGTGCCATATTGCTTCCCTTAGAGATTACAGTATGAGGGAATAGTTTGTGTGCCCAGAACATTCCTTCTGTGTATATTTCTATTTATACATAAGGATAGGAGGTGCCATATTTCTTCCCTTAGACAGTACAGTATGATGTAAAGATTAATGTGCACATACAGAATATAAATTCATAGCTAAATGTAATGAACTTTCCCACAATGTAGATTAGTAAATTCTCCTATATAAGCCTCATGTACATACATACATACATAATGTATATTGAGTTTTGTGCACCCATTTGGTTACCCACTGGTATGTTCTTCCTCTACTAAATTTTGATTCCTTTGCAGCCCTTTCCTTGTGTTTTCTCCTTTCCTCCTGTCTTTCATGTGCTCACCCTTTTGGCTACTTTCTGTCCTGTTCTTTATGTTGCCTTTAACATTCTGTAAAAAAAAATAAGTTTTTTTTCAAACCACATCAGGTAATAGTGCTGCTCCAGCAGAATCCTGCACTGTAATCAGTTTTTCAAAAGAGCAGATTTGTTTTTATATTTCATTTTGTAATCTAACATGTTGTCAGTTTCCCAGGTGTCCCTAATCATGTGACTTGTGCTCTGATAAACTTTAGTCACTCTTTACTGCATCACTGCAAGTGATATTACCATCCCCCCAGCAGACCATCAGCAGAACAATGGTAAGGCAACCAGTTAACAGCTCCCTGATACAAGATAACAGCTCCTTGGTACATATAAGAACAACACTCAGTAGTACAAATCTAAGGGCTAGGCCAGACGGGGAGATTTGGGGGCATTTTGTCGCCTGGCGACTTCTCGCCGCGACTTGTAGCCCCCGAACCTCCCCGAACAGCCACTTCACTAAGCGCACCGGCGTTGCTTGAAAACGCCGGCGCGTATCCACACGGAGCGGCGCGCTTTTTAAAATTGCTCCAAATTGCCTGGCGAGGCAATTTGGAGCAATTTTAAAAAGCGCGCCGCTCCGTGTGGATACGCGCCGTTATTAAGGGATCTAAAAAAACAGAGAAGGAGGGTTAAGAAAGCTAAAAAGAGTAAACTAAATGAGATGGAACAGGAGAAGCTTTTTGATGATTTTGACCTCATCTCTTCAAAACCAAACTTAAGATAAATTGGTTAGGTCATTGTTTAATTAGGAACAATTAAAGGGGCTTCCTGCTGGGGAGCAATAATTTGATTGTGTCCTTGTATTAGATATTTATCTAACTATCTCTTGATATTTCTGTGGTGTTGTCAGCACATAGATGTGCATTAAATCAAGAGACACAGGCAGAGTTTCACATGTTTCATGAGACTGCTTCAGAGATGCGTAAAACAACAGCGGTGAAGTGTTAATAGTTTCCCTAGCTGGATGATTGGTTTGGCTTGATATAAAATGCACATGCTGTACTGATAACTAGTAATAAAATAAATTTGGAGACATGGTACTAAATGAATGAGGAGGGAACAAAAGATCAGGTAGTAGTTTTTCCTTTTCAATTTGCCTTGTAGTCCAGATTAGTAGAGGATCAAACAACAGAATGATCACATTTAATCCTTTATTTATTTGGGTTCAAGATAAGATTTAACAGATTATGAAGGCTCACCTTCTGCCCAACCAAATGTTTTAAACAATGCTTCTTCTTTTGCATCCAGAACTATTCATTATTATAGCGAAGAGACAACAGAATAGTTCCGGATGCAAAAGAAGAAGGGGGATACTGCCAGCAGAAGGGGCTGATATCGGCCTGTGGATTTCAGCAGGATGATTTTGGCACAGTGTGGACCGAAGTTGACCAAGATAATATGGATAAGTGCTTTGGAGGTTTACCGTCATAGGGCTGTGGTTCTAATGGACTGAAAGAGAAAATAGTATTCTAAAACTTTATTTGCCATTTAAATATCTTGTACGAAGGTTTGATATAGACTTACAGAATGAAAATATTAAGGCAAATGAGAATTTACAGACATGAACTTCCTTGCGAAGGTACAAGCCATCTCCTTTTGCTTATACCAGTAGCAACCTGTTGATGGGACAAGTTGCAAAATCCTGCGTTGGCCTACACAGAGCTCTCAAGCTTTTGATGAACTTTATTGACTCCCATTTTTGACTATTGTTCAATATGCTGACAGCTCTGAAAGCCAATTCCCCCTACTGTACCCATAAACTTGCAGTTGCTCTATACACCCAACCACTTCCATGATAAGAGGTCTGTGCAGTGCCATGGTATCTCTACTGTCCCAATGCATGTGTGCCTATTGCTCTGAGGAGCCTCCAAAAAGTGTGGGTGCTGATTACATTCACCTAACACACCTTTGAAGAACAACAGTCAAGGCTGCCTTATACCATCATGTAGGGTTGCCTTGCACAGTCTTCCTAACGCCCTGAATTTAAGTTTTATGGGTAGCAACCAAAGCGCTGAAGTGCTAGAGACTGCCCACTAAGCACACCCATAAGGTGGTGCAATAAGATAGGAGCTCACATGCAAGGTAGCCCTGAGCAGGCTCTTGGAACCCTTTGCACCTCCTTTTGCTTGTTACTTGCACCTAACTAATGCTATGAAGAGACTGGTCAGAAGATATGCATGTCCTACCCATGACACGAAACATTGCCTCTTTTTTTATGAGCTAGTTTTTTTCATCTGCATCAGTAGAGCCATTGGTGTTTTGTCTTTGGATACTGTTTTTGGACCCTTTGGCCATACATTTAGAGGCACCTGATACCACACATGTATATACTTGTAGTAGTACTCAACGCTGTACTGTCCTATCCATGTGCCACCCTTCCTACATGTAGCACACACAACTCTCAGGTAGGGTTGCCACCAGTCCAATTTTGACCCGGACAGGATGGTTGACATGGCGATCGGCCAGTTACCAATCGCCATGTTATAGCTCCTCCCCTGACATCATCGACCTGCCCCCACAGTATCATAGACCCACCCCAATTATGTCACAGTTCCACATTCCTGCCTGGAGTTTGACGAGACAGAAGGTGACAACCCTACTCCCAGGTTGTAGGGGGTACTTTGCATTTCTTCTTTTCACATTTCTTCTTTTGCATTTTGCTCCTCTATAACAAATGGGGCCTACTACCATTTTAAACCATTGCTGTGAATTCTCTTTTCTGAAGAACACCATGCTTTATGCTTTTGTGGGAAGCAGGAAATCTGAAACAAAGCATTTCTTTTCTTTTCGTTGTTATTAACATATTTCCGGCCAAGTTGCTGGTGATTTTTCACGGTCTTCAACACGTCCAATGCTTAATCATGCACACAGCAGAACCGGTGTCCTAACAAAAGATGTCGAGCAGATACGCATGAAATGAACCAGACGGAAATACACTGAGCCTCGTCTCCAGATCTGTGATTTTTTTAACAAGTCAAACAGATTGTTATCATTGTAAATCTCACCACTTCCCTCTCAGCGAGCAGCTGTTGGGTTGGATCCTGGGTTACTTTGCTGTGCAACAACTTGGCTGTTATTGTATCAGCGATGTTAGTTTATTTTCATATCATAAACTGTCAGAATATGGCATTGTACCACATATCCGTGAGTGTAATTTGTGGCCTGGAATTATTTATTGTGTAAACAGATGGGCGTTTCCATAACAAGTCAGTCTGGCACCTCATTGGGATGAGATGGAAACATATTACAGGGATATTGTGAATCAAAAGTGTTTGTGGCTACCAGAAACAATATATGATACTGTGTTCAATGGAAGACTTCTTCAGCCTAGGTGTGGCCCTCTGGGAATCTGTTTAGCCTGGGTTAACTTGTTCCTTAGGCTCTGTTTTTAAAGGGGTTGTCCACCTTCAAACAACTAGTTGTTTTCAGATAGATCACAAGAAATAATGACTTTTTCCAGTTACTGTCTATTTTCTATTTTTAACCATTTTTCCTAATATTGAAATGTAAAGTGTCATTTTTCACCTTCTAAAGCAGCTCTGTGAGGGGAGGGGGGGGTCGCCGACCCCAACTGTTATAAACTGATACATTTAATGGATACATTTCTTATCTTTGTCCCTGCTGAGCAGAATTTCTGGGTTTCATTACAGGCAGGTGTTAGAATTGATACAATAGTTGCTAATACTCCAGAGATGTTGCTGTGAAATGGATCAATTAAATGTTGCAAAATTGTAACAGTTTAGAGTCTGCACCTGAATCACTGAGCTGCCAGACTCAAACACCAGAGACACCAACATTCAACTTTAAACTTACATTTTGGAAAAAGAGTAAAAAATAAAAAATGGAAAGTAATTGAAAAAAGTCTTTATTTCTGGGGAACAATTTGAAAACAGAAAAAAAGTGTTTGGCAGGTGAACAACCCCTTTAATGGTATATATTTATCCCATAATAATGCATGCCTCCACCTCTCCCACAAGGTCTGGACTGACAAAATAGGTCTGGACAAAATAGGGCCTGGCATTTCAGGTATACAGAGGACCAAACAGCCCTCACCAGCCCATCTGGCATTTGGCAGAACCCACAGATTACCAGTCCGGACCTGCTCCCCCACTCTTTTTTTCGTACACCTGAGAACATCCAGTAAATTTTGCTCCTTTCTATTTGCTCCTCTCTTAGCCCTAAACTTTCAAGGAAACCATGGCCTTTGTCATTCCTCCTTCTCTGGCACAACCTGTTCTACATTGTTGCTTCTTCTCATACTCCCTTCCCCACACACTCTACATAAAGACCTTTGGCTTATTCTTCCTTCCCTGTTCCTAAATTGTCAAGGAGACAAAATTTGCGATTAACTCTTATATACCTAACCTTAACATTCATCTTACTCTCGATTCCACCTCCAGTGGACCACCCATCTCTTCACTCTCTTGCTTCTCTATCAAGTGACCCTTCCCATTATTATATTCCTTACCCTAAACTCTCAAGATGACTCTCAAGATCTAGAGTCCTGCAGCGGTTTGGGTAACTGCGGGTTAGCCACAAAAACCTGCGGTAGGATTTCCCAGTGTGGGTATAGATGCGGGTCTGCAGTTCTGCAGGTTTGTGGGTCGGGCCATGGGTCTTCTCAATAGCGATTTTTACAGATTTTTCTGACCATGCATACTTCCGATGATGTCACTTCTGGTTACAATGAGAACATTTCCTGATTCTTGATTGGCAGCATGACAGCACTTCCTGATTCTTGATGGTCAGTGGTTCGCCGGTCCGGGTTGCGGATAAGGTACTAAGGTAGCGGGCCCAGGCAGGTAAGAATGCAGGTCGAGGGTCTGGGTTGCAGATTGCAGGTTGCGGGTACGGGTTGCAAAAAATGGACCCGCGCAGGACTCTATCAAGATCACCTCATTTCCTTTTCAATAAATGGTCAAGCAGAGCATCTGAATCTCCATTTCACCTACCCAAAACCCTCCAGGAATTATTGCCAACTCATATTCCTTTCCCACGCTAGTAGTAGAGACCTTGCTGATCCTTATTCATTCTTAATCTTCCCTAACCCTCAAGGAGATCCTGTTTCTCCTCACTTGTCCTTAACCAGACCATCTGGAAAACAATGCTTTTCCAGGCTACTTCTTTCTTTTCCTTAAAAACCTCACACCTACTTGAATAACCATATATATCTGCTCTCCTTTCTAGTGATGGGCGAATCTCCCGCGATTCGCTTTGCCTAGAGATTCGCGAATTTCTAGAGAAATTCGCGAATCGGCGAAAAATTTGCGAAACGAGTCGCGGGACGATTTTGTCGCGCGTCGCGTCAACTTTGTTGCGCGTCTGACGCGCGACTCGTTTTTCGGCGAAATTTCGCTGGTGATTCGCGAATTTATTCGCCAGCGGCGAATCGCGGGAATTCGCGCGAATTCGACCTAGGCGAATAAATTCGCCCATCACTACTCTTTTCTCATGCTTCCCTAAACCATACACTCTGCAGGAAACTTAGACCTCCTGACGGTGGTGTAACTTGATGTTACTGGGCCTCACAGCAAATTAATTTTAGGACCCCAACGTATCCAGAGACTGTCCTTTTTTAATGCATAATAATTAGGACCTCATGGGCCCCCTATACCTTTTGTGCCCCCCAACAGCCACAGGGCCTGATTCCTCTGTAGTCACACCCCTGCTCCTGACCCTTCCTTTCATAAAACAAAAGTTCTGTGGAAAACTCTTATGCATTCCTCCTCTAACCCTAAATTACAATGCCATTTAAGTCTATCACAGGCAGCCATAGTGGTGACAATGGCAAATGCTTTGTGTCATGGGCCTAACCATTAAACCTGCTGAGAAAATAAGACATTCATGCTCCAAAGAGCTTGCAATCTAGGTGGGTAGAAAATTATTTATGGTTGTAGAGAAAACGTCAGACTAAAGCTTACCTTGAAGAAAAGAGAATATAATGTAGAGCTGGGAAAGAATAGGCCTTTTCAGTATATTAATCTATGATTCAGTCAAGATTTCAATTAAATCTCCCTTTATATTACAGTAGAAGAGGACAGTGCAAAACCCTCGGCTGTAAGATTTATTGTTTGTGTGCAAGACCAGCGACGCGTTCAGATTGTGTCAGATTACATGGCACTTCTAGTGAAAGGACCTTGTGGAATCATAAAGAAGAAGATTTAATAAATGTATTATTTATGTCATGTGAGATTAATAGCACATACAAACACGGGCTAACATTAGATCCATCTTCAGCGAGGTACAAGGTAAAACATGATGCAGAAGTCAACACGGAGCACACGGGTGCATTTATGGAACGTGCTGCTGTGAATATAACATTTGAAAAGTGCTGTTAAAGGGATACTGTCATGGCAAAACATGTTTAATAGTGCTGCTCCAGTAGAATTCTGCACTGAAATCCATTTCTCAAAAGAGCAAACAGATTTTTTTTTAATTTCATTTTAAAATCTGACATGGGGCTAGACATATTGCAATTTCCCAGTTGCCTCCAGTCATGTGACTTGTGCTCTGATAAACTTTAATCACTCTTTACTGCTGTATTGCAAGTGGGAGTGATATCACCTCCTTCCTTCCCCTACCCCCCCAGCAGCCTAACAACAGAACAATGGGAAGGTAATCAGATAACAGCTGCCTGGTAGATCTAAGAACAGCACTCAATAGTAAAATCCATGTCCCATTCAGTTACATTGAGTAGGAGAAACAGCCTGTCAGAAAGCAGTTCCATGCTAAAGTGCTGGCTCTTTCTGAAAGCACATGACCAGGCAAAATGACCTGAGACACACCAATAAAAAAAGATCTATTACATTCATACATAATAATATGTATGAGCTGAATTGCACTCTCTGCATCAAGATTGGACTGACCTGCTGGAATACTTCCCAGTGGGCCAGGGAAAGGGTAGATCTTTTGCCCTTTCTGGAGCACAAAGTTTTCTCCCCTTATTTGGGTGTGCTGGTATTCAGAGAGGAAGAGTTAATGAAGGAGTCATGGGGTCAGAGAAAAGAGAGGTACCCAATTAATTTGTTTCTGCCTGCACTTCCTCTGTCTGTCTGTGCTTTCCTCTGCAGTCTGTCTGCCTCCACTACTTTGTTATCCATGAGGCTATGAACCTGGATAAGGGATCTTTCTGTAATTTGGATCTCCATACCCTAAGTCAACTAAAAAATCATTGAAATATTATTTAAAGCCAAAAGGATTGTTTTGCCTCCATTAAATATTAATTATATCGGATAAATTATTTGATTAAAATGGAGCCTATGGGAGATGGCCTTTCCATAATTTGCAGCTGTCTGAATAATGGGTTTCCAGATTTCTGATCCCGTACCTCCTACCAATAATGTATATAATGTGCTTGGGGTGGGAGTGGCCACTCGCTGTGTTGTGTTTCTGGTGCAAGTGTCTTCTTACTTCCTCGGGTGCATTCATCTGTATCATATATGTATCATATACTGTATTTGCCTTTCACTTTATAATGAGATTTTGATGATAGAATCTCCAGCTCTATAATGTGCTTTATTTATCAGTGAACCCTGTTTCTCACTATAAACTATGTTCAGGGTTCCAGTGTTAGCTGATTCTCACTGCATAATGTCCTTGGGGTGCGAGCGCCCACTTTTTCTCTCTTTATCAGATGTACATAGGGTGCCATTCCCTAATGTCCCTCCTTATGATGTACTTTGGGTGCGAGATTCCACTGCCAGTATATAATGTACTAATGGGAGCCAGTAAAAACGTTGGCCGTCACTGGGGTTTGCGCATCTTCTATAAATGTGGGGTTTTTTTCATCTGTTATTATGAAACCTTAAAATCATGTAGACTAGAACCAAGCTGTAGCCAAGCAGAGCACTGGAATGAGCACCTGGCTATATACAGTAAGTATAAGATGCAAGTTTCTTATTATTGACATTCATCCAATCAGAATAATTGTCACGGTCTGAACAAATGCCAAGCACCCTGGTCTTGACTCGTGCTTCACCAGTAGTGTGACCGCCTTTGGCTTTGGGAGGAGCCCTCAGCTACTCAGATGCCACCTGGACATAAACGAGAGGTGCAGGGCAAGAGTTCTGGCCAGCAATGGGGCACAACTGTATAAAGTCTTTACGGTACAGACAGGAGTAGGCAGATTCTTGGTCAGACAGGCTGGGTCGAGGCAGGCCGATATCAAGGATAGTCAGGCAGGCAAAGCTCAAACTGGGTAATCAATCAGATAGGATGTGGCAGAAGAGGTAGTTGGAATTCAGGCTCGGGTCAGAATACGGATGTCAGAATAGTCCAAGCCAGGCAGGATTAAACACGGAAATCAGGAAACAAGAAGCTCAATAGCACAGAATACAAAGCACCAGGTAAAACCTATCACGGGTAATGATAAAAACCAAAATTCCCGTTTAAATATTTTCAAATTTGGCGCCATTGTGAACTGACGTCATATGTCAGCCCGACTGCGCCTTTAGTGCGGCGCATGCACTAAGAAGACGCCGGCAGGACAGAGGGGCAGAGCGTCCCCGCCGCACCACTAGACCACCAGGGTGAGTTTTCGTTACAATAATTGAACCTTCACATTTGGCCTCCTAAAGTGGTCCTGTGGGTCTTTAATTAATCCAGGACACTATGGCCCAATTCACTAAAGAGCAAAGCGTCTAACGCAAGCACTAATTCGCCAGCGTGATGTCATTTCGTAACTTAGCAAATTCACTAACACCGGCGATGACGATTTGCTTCGCACCCTTACGCCAGGCGAATTTGCGCACTGACGAAGGATCGTAATTACGCAAATTCACTAAGATCAACCTTTTACTGAACGTTACCACTTACATTAGATTTTACTTCGCCTGGTCAGACAAGGCGAAGTTCAATACAATAGATAGGAGTTTGAAAAAAAAAAGGAACATTTTTCTAAGTCCCAAAAAACGCTGGCGTGTTTTAGCATTGGAGAGTGATAGTCTGAAAAAGATGTTTTTTTTTTGGGGGGGGGGTGGTTACCCTCCTTCTCCCCTACATTTCATAACATATGGCAACACAACTATACAGGAGGCACATGTAGGGCAATAGGACAACTTTATTCTATTTATTAAAGGTTTCCTGGGCTTGTGTAGTGGAATGTAGTGGCTGTAACATATATTTATATTATACGCTTAAGTTCTCGCCGTATGCAAATTAGGCATCTATAGCGTTACTGCCTGGCAAACGAACGGTAGCACTACTTCGCTAATGTTTGCCACCGTGAGCACAAATTCACATCTTAGTGAATTTGCGTGGTGCTGGCGAAAATTTGCCTGGCGAAGTGCAGCGAACACTAGCAAAGCTAACACTAGCAAATTTTCTTAGTGAATTTGCCCCTATGTCCCTTTTCCTGGGTCCATAGTATTTAAAGGTTGGCCCACTAGGAGGCAGCATTTAAAAGTATAAAGGGGTTTAGCCCCATGTACTCAAGGTCTTTCCTGGGACTTCATCTACACCTCTCTGGGAGATAGATACAGGCTTAAGCTCCAGTTGTTTAAGTTTAGATTAGGCCCGATAGTGATTTGTTACAATCACTCTAGGAGCGAGAGGAAGGCTCAGGGGACTTAGCAAGCAGTTTCGGCTCCAACAAAGAGAAATAGTGGGGTTAGGACCCTGTTGTTTGTAGATCATTAGCGAAGGCATTTCAGTGGGTGTGTTGAGGACCAGGTAGGGTACCAAGATACAAGACCCCAGGCTAAAGATCCCTATGAGCAGAGCAGAGTGTAGGATTGGCCAGATATGGGATGACTTGCTTAAATATATTGCAATATATGTAAAAACAATCCCTGTTTTGTTTAAAGGGTAAGGCATTTTTTAGTAGCTGTATGCACAGAATGTCTCAATGTCTTAAATATATTGATAATGGGTTGAGTGCAGAGGATCTTGTATTTGTCTATATGTATTTTGTGGTCACAGCCTCATTGCACCTCCACCTAATGGTTTTAAAAATTAGTGGTGAGCACAACTTTCCCTTGTTTGTTATAAACTTAGGGAGTAATTGCACAGGAGTGTAGTAATTTATATGCTGTTTATTTAACCCCTAAGACAAATTGTGATTTCTACATTTGACTTTCCCGCACCTGAAGCGACTGGGAATATTTCTACTACCTTGTTCTTAATAAAATCAGTTATTTATTGCAGGAAAACCTCTCTGTGACTGAATCCTTTGCTACACAGGAGCATCCAAGGTATTTGGGAGTTGCTGGGAGTTGGTCAAGTACCAGTGGGTCAGTGGAACAATACAAGCAACAGTAGTCCTGTCCACACCCTATAATACACACAGCTAAAGTGCACTCATGGGTGTGCTACACTTAAGTTACATAGTTACATAGTTAAATTGGGTTGAAAAAAGAAGTCCATCAAGTTCAACCCCTACAAATTAAAACCCAGCATACATACAAACAACCCTCCATACTTTCACATAAATGATATAAACCCATATCTATATTAACTATAGAGTTTAGTATCAAAATA
>CM044439.1:20848678-20860895 GCA_024363595.1 Xenopus borealis | reverse complement strand
TATAAGAGCAATTAGGCAGAGATCTCTCCTCGGATTGGGCTAAAACTGCCATTAATTGCTCCCGGGGATTGCATTTAATTATACAGGAATGATATGCTGATCGCTCTACTGAAAAACAGTTTGCTTGTTAGCATTAAGTGAGATACAATAACCCCACACTGGGGATCACTTTATACAACTCTCTTACTGCCGGCCATGAGTATATTCTGCTCCGGCTTTTGGCCTGACTGAAGTGTGCCTGGAGACAGAGTGAAAGGTGTTGATTACTTAGGTTACAAACTGGAGAGCTTCCGAATAAATAGCGAAATAACCCAAAAGCCACAAATAATAATAAAAAACTACATATCTCAGAATATCAATCTCTACATCATACTAAAAGTTCATTTAAAGGTGAACAACCCTTTTATTAGATGGGAAAAGCAGAAAGGGGAGTCAAAAAGCAAAATGGAAGGTGTTTAAGGGGGATAGAATGGTACAGAGCGGCTGGAGAAGAATAAGGGAGATGGAAGAAGAGGTAGATGGGAAGTAAGGGAGAATTAAAAAGGAAAACAAAGAAAGTAGAACGAAAGGAGAAAACAAATGTAAAGAAATTACGGTAGATAAAAAACAAAATAGAACCACAAGAGGAGAAAATGAAGGAGTAGAATGGAGAATCCATAGGAGCTGAAGAGAAGGACTTTACCGTGCAAAGGAGCAGAATAAAAGGAGGGTAAATAGGCAGATGACATAAGCCAAAATATTGACTGATCCACCACCTATCCACCCATCCTGCTTCCACTCTTTTTCTATGCCTTTCCCTTTCCTTACCTTCTGCACCCCTGTCCCTCCCTTCCTCAGATTACTTTTTCTTCTCATATGACTTTCTTTCTCTTCCCCTCTCTCTCATGTCCTCCTCCTTTCTCTTCTGCGCCCTGCATATCCCTTCCAATTTAGCCTTTTTACTTCTACCCCTTCCTCATCTGGTGACAAAGAGGAAGCAGAAGGAAGGAGAGGACTCGGAGACAGGAGAAAGTGGAGATGAGAAGAGAAAGGAAGGAGAATATGGTGAAGTCAGAGAGATGCTGGGAGTTGTAGTCAAACAAAATCTGAAGGCCCAAAAATGACCATCCCTGTTAGTAGAAGATGTAGTGCTTCAAAGAAACAGGGGGTGAGTGTACTTGGTATACAAGTAATGCAACTTGTGTTTTGGGTTCCTCATATTGGAAAACTGAAATCATTCCAACAAGGTCAATGACTTTATGAATAGACCTAGAGGCACGGAAAAGGAGACACTGGGAACGGTGGGAAATGGGGCATATCACATTGCTTTTACAATTTACAGCAGAATCTGTCAAGCAGAAAATCTCTGCATTATGTGGGTAAAAACCATTAAAGATTATTGCCTGTGACTAGGGCCTCCCACATTTCAAACAATCCCTGCTTCATGGATTCAGAAACTTTGGACCAAACAAGTACTAAACTGTGTGAGCCTTCACCAGAAACCCACAAAATGAATAGGTTTTATAGTGATTTTTGATTATTTGCTATAGAAACAATGAAAACATTATTATCCTGTTAGAGGTCAACCCAAATCTCCCCCTAACTGGACATCAGTCTGGGCCCCCTTAGCTCATAACAAGGTTACAGATATATAGAAACATTGGGGTAACAGTCACCCTGCTATAGTTCCAGGGGTACCCAGGGCACAAATAATCACTCACCCCAAATCTCCCCCTAACTGGCCTTCAGATTGAGCCCCATTAGCTGATAACAAGGTTACAGATATATAGAAACATAGAAACCATATCGGTTGCAAAACAATCTAATTGGTTTTATTTAGTGTTTGAATTTATTTTAGTAGCCTTAAGGATCTAATTACATGAAGACCCCTTATCCATAAACTCCCAAGCATAATAGAGCCCATAATTGTACATACATAAACAACAGAATTTGGCTGCAAAAAGAACCATCTGTTCAGGTCAGTTTGTTACTTCACCATACATTTTTACTTTTGCTTAGGTACAACCGACAGTCTCGTGTCATCCCCTTTCCATACCCCTATTAAAAGCAGCCACAGCCTTGATGAAATCAGCGAATGACATCAGAGAGTTCTGTGATTTATCCTCTCTCCGTGCTGCCCATAGCACTAAGGCCACTGGCATTTTTGCTTCCCTCTATATGTGATTATACATGGATTAAAACAAAGCAGCTTTTGTTACTGGATCTAATATAATGTTCAGCTACCATCTCAGTATTGGCATCATGTTATTATGTCTTACTCTCTCCATCTTGCCTTGCCTTTCTCCTTTACTGTTACAATTTTACCTTACTATACCTGATATACAGTTGCTCCAATTTAGCCCCACTATGAACAGTGCTTTCCTACTGTCTTTAATTTGATGGCAGAACCATAGTAGGAGGCCCATTGCCCATTCACAAAATGAATAACATTGTGTACACTCTACTAATCATTTGGAAGGATCCTCAAGCACAGAAGCCCATTAGGACTAGGAAAATGTCCTGGTATCCAATCAAGATGTCTATCTGGTATTTCCCATTTCAGTAATAAAGCTCACTGGGGAGCTTATAATTAATGTACTTCATGCAGATCTGTGCAAAAGATCCTGTCCTTATAACAGGGTGATTGTCCTCTAGTACCTACAATAGATTTCAAGTATAGCGTGAGCATTTTGTGAGTGGGTTTATGCACTGACGAAAGGATGAGTTGAGGGTTAAAAGATGGAGTGATTTTCTGGCAAAAGGAGTGTGGGAACTTGGCCAAGAGGGGTGTGGAAGTGCAACGAGGGCTGGATTTCGTCATGGAAAACTTTGCCACATATGGGAGTTTTCTGCAGTACCTTATGGCATTATTTACATACTTTGGGAGCTAGTGAGTTATATAATAGTTTATATGTGGAATTTAAAGGAAAGCATTAAAGGAACACTCAATACCTTATTTCAAAATTGAAAAAAGAAATTAGGAGCAATGCATTTAGCCTATGGGGTAGTATCCTGCATCGGGTCTGGTACCCGCTGGTTACCCGCAAAAACTGGCTGAGTTTCAGGATCGGGTATGGACGCGGGTCAGTGGTTCTCCAGGTTTGCAGGAGGCGGATCGGGTCGCGGATCTTCTCAAAAGCAAATTTTACTCTTTTTTTTCTGATGACGTCTACTTCCGCCTACTTCCAATGATGTCACTTCCGGGTTTACGGCAGCACTTCCTCCTTTTTTTCTGAGCATGCCTACTTCCGCCCACTTCCAATTATGTCACGTCCGGGTTACAACTACAGAACTTCCTGATTCTTGATAGTCAGTGGGTTGCGGAAAAGGTACTTGCGGGTCAGGTAGCAGGTCGAAGCGGGTCAGAACAAAGGGCTCTACTATGGGGAGGCCAAATAGCCTCTTCTACCCATTAGTTTCCCTGTTGCTAGTAGGGTCTCATTATTTTGGGATGGCCCCTCCACTTAGAGTGTGTGGCACTTACCCTTAGGGCTAGCATGTGACCATCTCACTTTAGAAAATCCTTACTTGGTTTGGGACCAATAGCAAAATATTGACTGTTAGGCCCCCTTATTATACAATCTGTAGTACCCTCATCACACAGCATGCCCACTGCACTTATATAAAGGGTGGGCATTTATGGTGATGACTTGAACTTGACTTGAACCCTAAGAAGTAATTTTGGGGTCCATTGTAGATTGGTTGGTTTTAGAGTTAGGTAAGTGTATCCTATGGGACTGATATTTCCCTGCAAAGGAATTTTATGGCCCCCAGTCTGCTCAAAGATTCCATAATCTTCACTGCATGACCCTTTTAATTTAAACATGATGTATTAAAAATGATTGGCCTGCCATGGGTAAAATTGACCACGTACAGAATTAACAGTGCATGTCACATGGGACATCTAGAACACTCCCTCATAGTATGTATTTAACACATTAGTGCTACCCTAAGCTCTCATGTTATCTTCTAGCCCAGGGAAGCACATACCCTGACAGATAGTTTCTATTCATCTACTCAAAAAGGGCAATAAATAAAGGGGGAATAATCGTAATGAAAGTGTCTGATTTACTATATCTGCACCATGTCCTGGATATTGAGTCTTCTCTCCTTCTAAACGCACCTCTATTCCAGATATCTTATATTTTAAATGCAGCCTTTGCCCAAACCAGTTTAAGCGCCATTCATACCCTTCCATTCTCCCACGGAGGAACATGATGGATGAACACTGAAGGCTATTTCTGTGCTGATTTGAATTTCATCACTGCTGAAATGTGTTGCCAAGATCTCACATTTCCGTTGCCCGAGTTAAGTGCCATTACTTTTAGGTTGATTGAATTTTCTGACATCTTTTTAATGGACAAGACACTAATGACTTCAAACATCAACAAACATGAATCCGATGAGTCACTAGAAAGACACAGAGAAACCAGTCAAGAAATCGTGTTTGGAAACACATCATGATGCAGACAGTGAGTGGTGACAGATGTTGCCTCGGATGCTGCTGAATTAATCGCATTATAGAAATGGCACAGGTGAGGTAAGCCCATTTAAACTGAATTACACCAGGAGCCACAGACGCATAATTGTGTTTTTTCCATGGTGTCATTATGTAACACAGGGGTGTCCAACCTGCGACCGAGGGCTGCATGTGACCCAGGATGGGATTGAATGTGGCCCAGCTTGAAACACTTGGTTCCCGAGGAAATGTCAAAATAATATTATTATAATACATCTATTTACTGTAATATCCAGGTGTCCCATATTCCAGTGTATAGCTCCATCTGGTTATCCAACTGGTATTGTAGTTCTTTTATGTGTATTTTCTTTACTTTTACAAATCAAAAGTGTTTGTGTATTTCATGTGTAGCACCAGACAATTTTTCTTTTCCAATGTGGCCCAGGGAAGCCAAAAGGTTGGACACCCCTGCTGTAACACTATTGTTAATTAGGGGACAGTGGCATTACATTTCATCTGGGTGTCCATGGTGTGGCATATACCTGTTGACACAGGACAGTACTGCATGGGAAGTACACACCTCCGTAACCAATGAGACCATGAGCCCATTAACTCTTATGTAATGCTCCTTCACTGGATAACCTGCCCTTAACATTTTCCATGCTCCATGCTTTCTATGCTCTTGGGGTGCTCTTCGATCAGGGGACTATCTGTAAGGTGCAGCTTCTTCCCATTTGACTCACACTGTGGCTCCTCTCTGGGCTCAGATGTTGCTCAGAGGACTACAGCTTGTTTCCTATTTTGTGCATTTTATTTTGCTTGCTGTCAACGGTCTGGTACCATAAGTTATTCTTCCTCTCATCCCCTCATCTGATGCTTCTGAAACATGTCATGCCATCCATAAGTTGATCCTTCAATCATTGCCTAGCACTAAGCCAATGAAACCTACATATAAGCACCCCCAAATCTAGCTGCCTGCCAGGAGCCAACTACTGGAAACCAACAAGTGTGTTTGGGGGGTGAATTTAGATATCTAGAGAAGACCTGAAAGTTCAATTCTGCAGGGAAAGAACAGCGATGATATCAATACAGGTGTCTGAGTGTTGGCTGATATATGAGCTTCTTATCCTTGGTAAGGACTTCAGATATTATCCATCTTCCTCTATCTTCTCTTTCTACATCCAACTGCAGCTGAGTAAGAACCCCATTCTTTTTCAGTACGTAAAAATTACCTGGTGCAAAATAGCTCATGTTGATTACAATGGTCACAAATGTTCTCCGCACTGCCTTCGCTTATTCTTTGAATGCATCAAATCCTCCCAGGGTATACCGCTATCCCGACACTCATCATCAATAATATTCCAAATGAGGAGAGCACTCATATATAGCAAACAAATTCTGTGGTTATATTTATTGAAGACCACCACACGACATGTTTCGGGTTATACACAACCCAAATTCCTCATTTGGAATATTATTGATAGCTCATGTTGAGTTGTGGTACCTAAGTAGGTTTCCTCAATGTGAACTTCGGGAATGAGTTTACTCTTTGGTCAGGTCTTTGTTATGTAGAGATGTGTTCTGGGAGGACCTACTGATATGACCTTGTAAGTGATGCTCCTTATTTGGTTGAACCATCTATTTGGGACCCAAGGACACACCTGAATCAGAGTTGGAATTTGTAGAGAACTTGATGTACAAAACTCAGCTGTAGAAGGCACCATATAATATGGTTTGTATACAGACCAATGGTGGAAAGAGCATGGAGATGGAGATTGTCTTGGTCAAGGGCCTGGACCCACCTGGAGATTATACCCGGTCTGACCACTGTCACTTAAGTGGGGGTTGTGAAAGAGTTGTTGGCCGAGGCAGAATATACATGGGTCAGTTAATACAAGGGGATCATCCAAAGAGAATCCTACTAAAGTACTTGTCTTGCACTGAGCACAATATGCATTGATATATTCTTAAATGCATTAATACTTTACAGCTTGGGAGTGCAATGAAGGGTTTAAATCTTCTTCTAACACATTAGCAAAAAATATGCCCTAAGCCAATGATTTCCTGAAAGTTGAATTTTTCATTGTTCTGTGCAGGTTATTGGTAACGTAAAGTACTTCTCACTCGAATGGCTCCAACACACAGACATTTATAGGTTTCTCATACTTTCCAGAAACACATTTCACTCTTACAGCGGAAGCAGCTGTATATAAAATCTCTTTTAGGATAAAAATGACATTATTTTGGAATGGAAAAAACACAAATAAATTATAGAGGAATCAGGTTCTGTTTTTTTACCCCTCCCCTTCCTTTTTAAGTTAAAAAGTCTTGTGCACAAAATCACGGAGACATAAACATGTCATAATATAAGGTGCAACTGTGGGTTTCACGCAGATGTCAGGATTTTATTGTATGTGTTACCAGATGAGGCTTTCTCATGAAACTCACATCACTGCTCAAGCCACTGTCAAACATATAGAAACTTTCCAGCAAATTTGACATTCAACCTTCCCCATTCATCTTAAGAAACCAATACATTTGGGGGGGGGGGCAGGAAATATTTAAACCATAAATATGTACAGTTTCCTCTCTTTTCCTCTGTAAACATGGACAAATGAAAAAGCTGCAGCGGTCTAGCTTTGCTCAACAGTCAAGAGTGCAGTGAAGAGAAATCTATTAAACTCCTATTTTATATAGAATGAATTATGGCAATCAGGAGGAAGTGTTGCAAGGGTTACTGCCTGCTCTACTCTCTCTCTCTATATATATATTTAGGTACCTACTGTATCTAGTGCTAACAATCCCTATTTCTATAGGGAAATGAGAGCAGAGCAGGCAGTAACCCTTCCAACACTCGTTGTCTCTGCCCCTACACAGGGGCAGTAGATTGGAGATAAGAGGAAAGTGTTGGAAGGGTTACTGCCTGCTCTTCTCTCATAGGGATTGGTAGCACTAGGAGGATAGGTACCTAATGTATAGAGATATATAGAGGCAAAGACAAGAGGAAAGTGTTAGAAGAGTTACTGCATGCTCTGCCCACATTTCCCTACAGACAGGGTCGGACTGAGCCGGTGAGACACGGGGAAAAAACCCGGTGGGCCCCCGGCCATTGTGGGTCCCACTGGCCCAGATCCATACCCAGAATCGCTTCTTAAAGGAGAATTCAACCCTGTTAAAAAAAAAAACCTGTAGCCCCCACCCCACGTAGACCCCCCTCCCAGTGAAATGTCCCATACTTTATACTTACCCACACATTAACGCAGCACAGCCATCTTCAACCTCAGTAAGCTGATGCTTACCTGCAACTGCATGCGCAGTTGGTGCATTAAGCTGGCTGAATCTGCACGGAGGGGTAAGTATAAAGTATGGGGCGGACGGGGGTCTTGGAAGTGGGGGTATTGGTTTTTGCACAGTGTAGTGTGCATATGCACACACGGGAAAAAACGGTGAGCCCCGGCTCTTATGGGCCCTGCAGGCCAAGATCTGCACCCAGAATCACTTCTTAATGCCGCAGCCTCCCTTTGTTGGGTGGTCGTGGCAAAAACATTGTGTGGGTACTCAGCACAGTGCGTATGTGTTCACATAGACGGCAGTATCCCCAGGCCCCCAGGCCGACCCATAAAAAATGGTAGCAGTAGATAGGTACCTAATATATAGAGTTTTTATGTTTTTTTTATTGAAACTTTACAACAAAAAATGAACATTATATAACATTACAATAACACTGTATTACAGTTATACAGAACCAAAAACCCCAACAACAAACAAAATCATATCGGCAAATGTGTACTCATGGTATAGGAATACGAAGCTTGGTCAGCTCACTTATTATTGCCCTTACTACACTGTCTATGGGAGTGTTTGGATGACCCATAGTTTGCTTGCAGCGGAACTGCCAGAGAAAATACTTAAACACAGACACAATGAGGTAGGTATGGTCAGCACTGTATACAGAGTTGTCCAGGACTCCATAGGCCAGGTGAGAATATCCGGCCTCCTTCAGAGAGGAAAAGTGCAACTCTGTAGCTAAGGAACATCTAATGGCTTTTGACACTGGGCAATGAACTAAAAAATGGCTTTGAGTCTCCTCAGCGGCACATCCCCAGGGGCACACCCTGTCCTGTGTAGGGAGTTGATGGTAATTCCCTCTCACCTTGAGCTTCCCATGCAGAGAGAGCCACTGAACATCATACAGTTTGGCAGGTAAAGCTTTGCTGTTCAAGTGCCGAATAGACTTCTCTGCAGTGTCACCTATACAGTCACTGAGCACAGGGGCAGCAACAAAATAATCTTGTATAATGTCAGTGTACAGGGCCTTTCTGGGGACTGTATCGAGCTGCTGCTTGGACACTGCCCATTTCCTTAGCCAAACCAGAGCAGTGGCCACATAGTCAGGGGTGTTGAGACCAGTCCGCTTGACTCGGGTTAACTTTTACCCCCTATTCCACTTGGTCAAGATCGGAGCAGACCAATATGATATGCCCACTTGCCACAATGCAGGAGGGTCTGCATCCAACTTAGAGAAATTAAACTTGAAAGGAATTGTAATTGTTCAGTATAAAAGTAAAAACTGGGTAAATAGATAGGCTGTGCAAAATAAAAAATGTTTTCAATATAGTTAGTTAGCCAAAAATGTAATGTATAAAGGCTGGAGTGACTGTAAGTCTAACCTAACAGAACAGAACACTACTTCCTGCTTTTCAGCTCTCTTTTGTTTACACTGACTGGTTACCCTGGTTACCAGGCAGTATCCAATCAGTGACTAGAGGGAGGGCCACAAGGGTCATAACTGTTGCTTTTGAATCTGAGCTGAATGCTGAGGATCAATGGCAAACTCACTAAACATTTATGTCCCACGTGGCTCCCCTTCAAGTCGCTGACTAACTCAGATTTAGGGAGCTGAAAAGCAGGAAGTTGGATTCTGGCTATTATGTTAGACATCCAGTCTTTCCAGCCTTTATAGTTTGCATTTTTCCCTGACTAACTATATTAGGAACATTTTTTATTTTGCACAGCCTGTCTATTTACCCAGTTTTTATTTTTACCCTGAACTGTTCCTTTAAGAAAATGGAAGCAAAAAAGGCTAAAGGGCAGACCATGTCAAGACCACCTTTTTTCTTTGGCAGAGACAGAGACAAGAGGAAAGTGTTGGAAGAGTTACTGCCTGCTCTAATTTCCCTACAGAAACAGGAATTGGTAGCACTAGATAGGTACCTAATATATAAGGACAGAGAAAAAGGGAAATTGTCAATATTAGTCTTATGTCAGACATTCCCATTCATACTATATAAAATATAACTTGCTACCTATATTCCCAGTGGGCATTCCTGTCCTTCAAGCCAAAGGGCGCTGCAATGACACACAGAGCAACACCTTGAGGCAAATCTGAAATTACATTTCATAGGCTCAGTGAAGTCTGAGTGCATTATTTCCAGTCTGTTGAAAGGGCAAAAATAGAAAAGCATTTTTCTCTCTTATATAGACACACAACATTTGTAACATCTGTCAGTGAAATCCTCTGACTTCCTAGTTGGAGAAGCGGACGGAATGAAGGTATCTGAGGGATTCGCTTTTTTTTCTCCATATTAGAGGCAAGGCTCTTGGCTCCGGGATACAAATATGTATCAAGAGCACAACCCCCTGTAAAGAGATGAGGAAATGTTTAGGGATGTGTGTTTGGGATAGAATGAGATGGAATTGGGATATAATGACTTGCTTCTGGCTTTGTAGCCTGGTAGATTCTGATAAACGGTCCCTTTTGTCTTTCTTTTGTTGTTTGAGTGCAGCTCGGGTGCGTTGGTGCCTGCGTCCCTGCACAACTAACTAACTGGATAATTACATTTAGTGCACTTTCTTTTATTCCTTATCTTGGTATTGGTTTCATTATTTTGAGCTGTTTTCTTTCCAGAGAATTGTAGCTAAAATGACATCCAATGTTTCCATTGGCAGAGCCAGCAGCAAACGAGGCAGCAGATCATTAACAGAATTTACACATTCATAATCCATAATCACTGGCACATATTATTTTCCAGCAAGGAAGGCCCGGTTAAAAGGGGAATTGAACGGTTAAAGGTGCGGTTCACCTTTTCAACTTTTAGTATGTTATTATTATTATAGCGTGCCAATTCTAAGCAACTTTTCAATTGGTCTTCATTATTTATTATGCAATTACGGAAAGGCCATCTCCCATAAACTACATATTATCCAAATTTTCAAAAATGATTTCCTTTTTCTCTGTAATAATAAAACAGTAGCTTCTACTTGATCCCAACTAAGATATAAATAATCCTTATTGGAAGCAAAATCAGCCTATTGGGTTTAATTAATATTTAAATGATTTTCCAGTAGACTTAAGGTAAGAAAATCCAAATTACAAATTAAAAAGATCCCTTACTTACCCCCATATGCAATAAAAGGCACTAAGTTTGCCCAAGAGCAGTAACTCATAGCAACCAATCAGAAGTTAGAATGTAGCAGTCACCTGTTTAAAAGCAAAGATCCTATTGGTTGCTATGGGTTACTGCTCCTGGGCAAACTTAGTGCTTTTATTGCATATGGGGGTAAGTCTCAAGTCCCATACCTGTACATTCTATTATTATTTAGAGCATTCTTTTACTGCAGAAATTGTGCTTATTAACTTATAATAGAAATGCGAATCATAAATCAGAAACTTGTATATTGCCTTTTTTTCTCTTTTATTTGGGCAGATTTCAAACATGTGCTGTAATTAAATGACAAGGAAAGTTTTCCCTTTAATTTGGCCGCCTTGAGACCTCAAGCCAGCGACCGCTCTCAGATCCACCATCTATTTATATAGTTGCCTATAATTAGGAAACCATGTAGAAGTTACAAGAGAAAACAAAATCACATTTTATTTGGCAAGAGACGGGAGTCTTATGAAAAATGTGAGATTATCCGCAATAAGACAAAATCCTGGGAGGTTTGGAAAATTCCAGAATTAGAAGCAGCGCAACAGAGAACTTGGAGCAGGTTCTGCCCAAACATACGTTGGCCCCAGGTTTCATGTTCTACCTCAAGGTTTCACAGTGAAATGATTTCTGTCCATATCTGGAGTGGAAATGAAATTTTAGCAGCAGTGGTTGCGCTCATGAGTTCATTTTGCCATTGGCTGGAATAATTATTCTAATGGGAAAGAATATGAAAAGAGAGAGAGAGAGAATCTAGAAGAAAAATTTAGTAGAGGAAAATTTGTTGAAAATGTTGATAGTTGTTCACTTTGAAGAAAATGTAAACGCTCAAAAGAAATTCATTGGAAATTGGTATTTGGTACATTTTTTAAATTTGCATGAATTTTTCTTTGTTTCTAGTTTTCAAGATATAAACAGTTTTTACACTGATGATATAAGGATGAAACATCAACGACACCTGCTTTTTGTTTTGGCACAAAAGTAGCATATAGAGTGAGAACACGCAGGTCCTACAATGGCAATATTTTGGGGGTTAGGGTTGAGGGCAGAGTTAATGTTTTGGGGGTTAGGGTTCTGTACGGGTTGATTTTTTCCTGACCCACACATCACTAATATCTAGTTCTATGCACTTATCTACTGCTACCAGTCACTAATACTGTAGGGGAAATGACAACAGAGCAGGCAGTAAGCCTTCCAACACTTTACCCTTGTTTACATAAATAGGGTTTGGTAGCAGGCCTGGACTGGCAATCTGTGTGTTCGGGCAAATGCCCGATGGGCTGCTCACCTAAAAAATGCAAGTTAGGTCTGTCTTTAATATGTAACTGAGACAATCACTTTAGAAATGTAA
>CM044439.1:20832065-20843603 GCA_024363595.1 Xenopus borealis | reverse complement strand
AAAAAAAAAAAAAAGGCACCGCGGGGAACGTTTTAGATTCTGCAAATGTTTGATAAAAGTTATAAAAAGGAGCTTCATTCTCTAGAACTCACAGGGAACTGTATATTTTATATAGAATGCCTTCATTTCCTTAGACTTTTGGGGATATTTAATCATTGCATTAGTGAAGTCCCATATGGAGCTTATTTTAGGGATAACCCAAGCCAGTATGAAGCACAAGGTTTCACTAAGACCTTTAGAACTTCCTCGTAATATTATGGGTCACATGTGACCAACCTAAAGTGGTTCTTGATGTTTTATGGCAATAGTTGGCACCAAAAACCAACAGAAAAGATAATCTCTACCTTGGCATTTACCCATTAGGCCACCTCCATTCCACCCACAGGTTGCAGAACTATTGAAGTTCAACATCTTGGTTTGGTGGAGACCTAAAAAGATCCCCCAGCCAATAAGAAGTTGGTTGCTAAGATCAACAATTCTTCAGATCAACAATAGTTTTAGAATAAGATTTTGGTGGGTTTGTATCAAATATAACGCTAGGCTGGAAGATGGATTTGACAAATGGTTGGAGAGTCCTGTTTGTTCTGCACAACAAATTCAAGATGGACATTCCTCTTCCCCTTGCCAACCTGCAGTACAAGCTAAATGTCTGAAATATCCTTGTCACATGAACTCCAAGACTAGTCTTGCACATTAAAGCTAATAGACCTTTTTGATTTGCCACCAGTGTCTTTATACACTAACTTAGAACCTCAACTTCACAGGTTCTTGATGGCACCATACTTTTGAAATAACAGTGGTTTTACCCATGTAAAAGGCCTTAGACATTAATAAGAGCCTTGAATGCCCCTAGTAAATACAGATCATTTTCCTTTAAAGAGATGCTTCCCCTTTTATTTTACTTTTATTGTGTTATACAATGGCCAGTTCTAAGCAAATTTTCCATTGACCTTAATTTTTCTTATAGTTTTTTTAATTATTTGCTAATTATTTCCTTTTATCTTCTGACTCTTTCCATCTTTCAAATGCAGTTCATTGACCCCACGTAAAGAACAAATGATCTGTAAGGCTACAAATTCATTGTTATTGCTACTTTTTATTACTCATCTTTCTATTCAGCCTTTCTAATTCTAATTGAATGGGATACGTTAAAATAAGACTTTAATCTCATTCAGCTCTCAGCAGTCACACACACCTGAAAGACACTGCTGATTCATCTCATTCTACTTTTCAAACTGAGCCTCCTAGCAGATCCATAGTGACCCCAGTGATCAGTATTAAGGGGTATTTACTGTACTTATTTTTAAATCAGTAGTCCAGCATGGGGGTTAAGAAGGGCACAGGTAATGCTGCATTTGGCCTGCTTTTATTGATCCTGACTCTGCTTACAGATTCTGCTGTACTCAAGACTCCATTGCCGCCTTTCTTCTGAAAGAAAGAAAGTATACGTACCAGTGTGAACAATCTCCTGAAGTTTACTCATAGCCTTTGGAGTGAGTTACAGAATGATACATCTATATTAGTATAGTTATTCCTCTGTACTAAGTGCAATTCAGCAGGAACAGCCCCGTACGCTTGCTCATAACATGTACAGAGAGATACTATAAAACTATGGCAGCATAGGTATTCCCCTGTACTAAGCACAATTCAGCAGGAACAGTCCCCTAAGCTTTCTTATCTACCTTGTGGTACCATATAACTAGTTAAATAAACCTCTTGGTGGTTATGTAATTAAAGGGCACTAAATTTAACCAGGAGCAGTAAATCATAGCAGCCAATCAGTAGGTAGTATTTACTGGTCACTTAAAAAACAAAAAGCAAACATTTCAGCAACAAAACAATGTAACAGAAATAAAAAGCACCGTAAATAGAAAAGAAGTGCCAATTCTTCATGGTACCCAGAATTTTAAAAATAAACACATCTAACACAACAACAAAAAAGATGATCAGCTACAAAGCTATTTAGATCTACAGATGGAGCATTCTTTATTTTCTCATCTGCCTCAACTAAGGGCCATGAAAGTGTGAATTTTTCATACTAAATACAAAAAAAAATTTAAGTTTCTCTTCTATTCTCATGTTGGAACACATTTTCATCATAAGCTGTATTTATTTTGGGTTTTGTTGATCATATGTGTCCAGACGAAGGACACACAGTGACTCTAGAGAGGAGCCCTGCTCCCTGCAGTCCCTCAATACAAACAGTTGGACAAAGCTGTGGAAACATTCCTGTCTATTTTGAGAAACAGATAAAAGCTGGAGATTACACGTCGCACGTCTCCGACTGAAAGTGATGGAAAAAACTCAATTCAGTCGTGTCACTGACCCCTCGAGCCCTGCTTTCTAATGAAAATCGGAAACATTGCCTCCTCTACGCTCTCCATGCGCTTTGCCCTACATCAATAAAAATCTGAACCTTTTTAATAACATCTTCAGAATGTAACGTTCCTTTCCAAAACATTTGTGTTGATACATTTCTTTCATTAGAAAGAGGAAATCGTTTTGGGGAATATTAATAGTCGTTTTGTTTCACCTTCAGCCAAACACGTTTAACCTTCAGCGCAGCCCCCCCGCTAAGCACCAGGCTCGCTCCGGTAATTAATAATTACTTTCATCTGTCTCTTCCGATGAACATTACATGGCAAATAAAACATTCAGCGCCGGCTTTCATGTGTCACTAAAGACAGTTAGAAGGCTCAGTGCACAAATATTTTTTATGTTTTTCGCATATTAAATCTGGACGGGGGGATATATTAAAAGGGCAAGTAGAGACTCTACATCAATATATATACAGTATATATATTTATATAGTGGCCTTATTGGGTTGATACCTGGGTAGTTAAGATTGTAGCTATAATATCTAACTAAACAAAGTTATCAACAGAACTAGTGATGGGCGAATTTATTCGCGAATTTCTCTGGAAATTTGTGAATTTTTCGGCAAAGCGAAACGTGGGAGATTCGCCCATCACTAAACAGAACTTAAAGGAGAAGGAAAGCTCCAACTGATGGGGGTGCCAAATGTTAGGGCACCCCCAAGAATTGTAATGACTTGCCTGATACCCCAGACCAGTACTCCTGCTTGCAGAATACTTCACCAACCTGGGGCACTAGCGAGCAATCCTCTTCCTTCCTTCCTTGTGCAGGCTCGCATGGGCAATAGAGTTAAAAGCTGGACTTTAACAAACAAAAAACATGCATCAGCCACTGAATTTAGAAGAAAGGGTATAACTACAGCTAATCCCCCCTCCCCCACAAAAAATCTTCAGGGGACCCAGTTTAGCCACATGTACACACACCAACCTCTCCTACCTCTCAGCAACGGTCAGAAAGCCCCTGTTCAGGGCCACCGTTCAATTACTTGCGGCAGACAACGATCTTTCTCGCAGTGTTCAGGGGGTTACGCTATGGCAGAACCCATGGTCTGGGCCTTCTGCTGTGTTATAGTTATGCAATTGGAGGAAGAGGATCGCTCACTCACTTCTGCCTTGGCCCGGTTTAGTGTTCTGGTAACAGGAACACCTAGATCATCAGGTAAAACAATACCATCCTTGGGGGGTGCCCTGCCCTGAAACTTTTGCTCTCAAAAAAGTATTTACTTAGTACCTTATTATGATAGCTATACTGTGAATGTATAATGCACAAGAGCCATGAATATCCTGTAAATTAAATCCTTATAAATAGCGCTTAATAGTGTCATCAGCAGTAATCGGAGCTTAGTGAAGTAAATTCTGTCACATGCCTTACTGAAACTGGTGTATTATAATAAATAATGTATCCCCTCATGTAAAACATAAGGATACTAGAATTAACCTCAGAATTCCCTGACCTATGTCAAGAGAGCATAGGGCAGGCAGAGTATGGCACCCACAGGGAGCATAGGGCAGGCAGTGTATGGCACACTCAGGCAGCATAGGACAGGCAGAGTATGGCACAAACAAGGAGCATAGGGCAGACAGAGTATGGCACACACAGGGAGCATAGGAAAGGCAGAGTATGGCACCCACAGGGCGCATAGGGCAGGCAGTGTATGGCACACACAGGGAGCATAGGACAGGCAGACTATGGCACACACAAGGAGCATAGGGCAGACAGAGTATGGCACACAAAAGGAGCATAGGGCAGGCAGAATACGGCACATGCAGGGAGCATAGGACAGCTAGAGTATGACACACACAGGCAGAGTAGGGCAGGCAGAGTATGGCACACACAGGGAGCATAGGAAATTGAAAAGTATGGCACACACAAGGAGCATAGGGAAGACAGAGTATGGTACACACAGGGAGCATAGGGCAGGCAGAGTATGGCACACACAGGGAGCATAGGGCAGGCAAAGTATGGCACACACAGGGAGCATAGGGCAGGCAAATACAAAAGGTCCTCTGCACTCAACCCATTATCAATATATTTAAGACATTGAGACATTTTGTGCATACAGCTACTAAAAAATGCCTTACCCTTTAAACAATATCTGGCCAGTCCTACTCTCAAAATTGCATCTTGAAAGCAGCTAGTGAGTTGCAGGTAAAACTTAGTCCCTTTGTAAAACGTATAATGAAGTAGTGGAATTGAGTCAGATGCAATTTTGAGAGTAGGACTGGCCAGATATGGGATGACTTTGACGTAGTTGGCCAGCTTAAATATATTGCAATATATGGACAAACAATCCCTGTTGTTTAAAGGGTAAGGCATTTTTTAGTAGCTGTATGCACAAAATGTCTCAATGTCTTAAATATATTGATAATGGGTTGAGTGCAGAGAATCTTGTATTTGTCTATATGTATTTTGTGGTCACAGCCTCATTGCACCCCGCCTAATGGTTTTAAAAATTAGTGGTGAGCACAACTTTCCCTTGTTTGTTATAGGGCAGGCAAAGTATGGCACACACAGGGAGCATATGACAGGCAGAGTATGGTACACACAGGTAGCATAGGATAGGCAGTGTATGGCACACACAGTTAGCATAGGATAGGCGGAGTATGGCACACACGGAGCATAGGAAAGGCAGAGTATGACACACACAGGGAGCATAGGGCAGACAGAACAGAGCACAGGCAGGGAAACCTATCAAGACCACTCTATGATAAACAGTTTATATTGTGCTATATACAGTGACACAATGCTGGTGTGAACAGGTGAAATATGTGGGCACTTTCAGTCTGGGTCTGAGGTGTGAACACTACAGGGCTTAAGGGGTATGAACAATAGAGGTGTTACAGGTGTGAACAATGCAGGATTTTACTGTCTAATTCGAGGAGTAAACACTGCAAGGGCCGGTTAATCTCAGTATTGATGCCTGTTAAAGTTTACACAAGGTAAGAAGTCATAGTAGGCAGACTTTCACATGGGGGGCCACACAAAGGGAAGTCATGGGCCAGACAGGCTGCAAGTTGGACAGCACTGATGTAAGAGATGATACACTGATTTGCCATTTCATCATACAGACAAGAAAGGAGTTTGGACTGCTGCATGTACGTATGGGCAATCCTTAAAGGGGTTGTTCACCTTTGAGATAACTTTTAGTATGATGTAGAGAGCGACATTCTGAGATAATTTGCAATTGGTTTTCATTTTTTATTATTTACGGTTTTTGAGTTATTTTGATTTTTATGCAGCAGCTCTCCAGTTTGAATTTTAAGCAGTCTTGTAACTAGGGCCCAAATTACCCTAGCAACCATGCATTGATTTGAATAAGAGACTGGAATATGAATAGGAGAGGGAATGAATAGAAGGATCAGCAATAAAAAGTAGCAATAACAATACATTTGCAGCCTTACAGAGCATTTGTTTTTTTTTAGAAGGGGACGGCGACGCCCATTTGAAAGTTGCAAAGAATCAGACGAAGACAAATAACTATAAAACTATAACAAATAAATAATAAAAACCAATTGAAAAGTTGCTTAGAATTGGCCATTCTATAACATAATAAAAGTTACCCTAAATGTGAACCATCCCTTTAAGTCTAAGAGGGTCTGGTGAATCTGAGCAGCAATCTATCCTTAGCATGAAAAGTGTGAAAGGTCAGAGTGGGTCACTGAGAGGAAAGCCCCACCCATATGTATAAATACAAATATACAGAGAGGGAATGTTCTGGGCTCACAATAAGCTATACCCTAATACTGTACTGTCTAAGGAAAACAATATGGCAACACCTACCCATATATATTAATACAAATATACAGAGAAGGAATGTTATGGGCACACAATAATGTATTCCCTCATACTGTACTGTCTAAGGGAAACAATATAGCAGCTTTTACCAATATGTATACATACAAATATACAGAGGAATGTTCTGGGCACACAATAAGCTATACCCTAATACTGTACTGTCTAAGGCAGGGGTCCCCAACCTTTTTACCCATGAGCCACATTCAAATGTAAAAGTTTAGGGTGCCACACAAGCATGAAAATGTTCATGCCAAATAAGTGTTGAGATTGGCTATTGGTATCCTATATGTGGACTGGCAGCCTATAGGAGACTCTGTTTGGCAGTACATCTTTTTTTTATGCAACTAAAACTTGCCCCAATCTAGAAATTAAAAAATAAGCATCTGATTTGAGGCTACTGGGAGCAACATCCAAATGGTTGTGGAGCAACATGTTGTTCAAGAGCTACTGGCTGGGGACCATTGGTCTAAGGGAAACAATATGGCACCTCCTACCTATATGTATAAATACAAATATACAGAGAAGGAATGTTCTGGGCATGCAGTGAGCAATACCCTTATATTTTACTGTCTATGGAAAACAATTTGGCAACTTCCTCCCATATTTTTAAACACAAATATACAAAGAAGGAATGTTCTGGGCACTGAATAATTTATACCCTCATACTGTACTGTCTCTATAGCACTATTTATACAGGGGGAGTTTCACCCCGTGCTTGGGACCACATTCTACGTTTATCTACAAAAATCCTTTTCTATTACTGTAAATGTTTTTTCCCCCATATGTAAATATATTTAACACTCCTCTTGCTTTTGAAGAATGTTTCTTTTCCTCTGCTATAGACAGGAGCAGAATGATTTCCAAGAAACCCAAGATTTACTTTGATTTTTGGTAACTGTACAATATGTTTCCGTCCAGCATCTACCATTCTTTTCATCCTGTAATGAAGAGCGATTGGTGGGCTTCAGCCCGAGATAACAATGATCATCTGTATGAACGCTGCTCCAAGCAAATGAAAATTCCCGACTTTGCAATAATAGTTTTTGTCTTGTTTTCCAGAAGAACAAATCAAATCGGGTTACTGTAAAGAGCTGTGGTTATTAAAAACAGAGAGGATTGCTGCATCTCTTCTTCACTTCTTGCAGTTCTGATCTTTTGGGCTGTCTGCTTGAATTAATTAAACAATGGGTAGGTGACTATGAACCTGCGTGACTCTTTTGCATGCTGATTTGTTGTGCCTCACGTCTCAAGATGCTTCATGGCTAGGGGGAAATGTCACCAGAATTAGGTAGACTGGGGCTGCTTTTGTTTTAATGGAAAAATAATGCCTAAAAAGTAATTTACTGCACCATCCCAGAGGTAAATTGCCCTATAACAGTAATGATCCAGTTGTCCTCAGCAGCTCCCCATCTTGGATCTTGTTAGACATCTTGTGTGTGTCAGTGGCACTGCACATGCTCAGTGAGCTCTGGACTGCTGGGGAGAAGCTAAGCTTAGGGGTCATCAAGCAGAAAATGAGGTTCGTCTCTGATATAAACTGATGCTCCAGGGCTGATTAGTAAAGGTTATAGTGCGTATTTACTGTATATTGTGAGTGGGCTCCTAAGCTCAAATGAGTGACAACAGCCCAGAGCATGTGGCTATGTTGTAAAAACACTTTTGAAACAGACACATAGATAGTAAGAGATTTGTCGCTCTGACCAATTGGGAATTCTATTTGTGGGTTTTACTTCCTTCCAGTTTTCATATTTAGAATCTGATTCAGTGAGATCCTCGGCATGTCACAGCTGCAGGAAACACATTGTTTTTGTCTTCTTGGATTTTTGGGATATTGCCATCAAGCAATTTATTGAGTATAAAATGATAAGTAAACCTTAAAAATTAGTGAATGTAAAATTACGAGGGTGCACATTTGCAATGCCCTAATATAAAATTGCCCACGCCAGTGATTGGCATTTAGGAAAAAGATCAGCACTTTCAGTTATAGAAATCTAAAATAAGTTGTTTTAAAGGATAAGTAAACCTTAAAAATAATTTAATGTAAAATTGATGAGGGTGTTATGCTAAGCACTTTTGCAATATACATTCATTGTTTATTTATTTTATTTTTTTTCCAAGATATTAATTTGATATATTTACTGTTTATATGAATGAATTTTGTTACAACAGCACCACTTGCTGGTCATTTTCTGACCATTCTGACCACCAAGTAGTCAAGGAAGTTGTCAGGAGATAAAAAGAGGCTACTATGATGTTCTTCTGCTTAGGAAAGATTTCAGAAAGGCTTCTAATTTTTTTCCTAAGCAGAAGAACATCAGATCAGTCTCTTTCTTCCTCCTGACAACTTCCTTGACTACTTGGCGGTCAGACTGGTCAGGGAAATGACCAGCAGGTGGTGCTGGTGTAATGAAAGTCATTCATATTAACAATACACGTATCCTTTAATATCTTGGAGTTAAAAACAAATAAATAATGAATGTAGATTGCAAATGTGCTTAGAACAGCACCCTCATCAGTTTTACATTCAATTATTTTTAAGGTTTACTTATCCTTTAAAACATCTAATTTAATATTCCTATAACTGAAAGTGCTGATCTTTTTCCTAAATGCCAATCACTGGCGTGGGCTATTTTTAAATTAGGGGTTATGGTAACATTGTTGTGTCAAGTTCTCATGTTCTTGAGATGGGCTGTTGCTGTGCACATGATACTGGTTGGTGAATAACAGCCTGTCATTGACATAAATATGAAGTCTTACCCTGGTACAGGTATGGGACCTGTTTTACAGAATGCTCAAGACCTGCAGTTTTCCAGATAACAGATCTTTCCATTATTTGGATCACCATACCTTAAGCCTACTAGAAAATAATTTAAACATTAAATAAATAGACTTGTTTTGTTCCATTAAATATTGATTATTACTTAGTTGGGATCAAGTACAAGGAACTGTTTATTTCAGAAAAAAAGGAAATCATTTTAAAACGTATGAATAATTTCGATAAAATGGAGTCCATGGGAGATGACCTTCCCTTAATTCAGAGCTTTCTGGATAACAGGTTTCTGCATAATGGATCCCATACCTGTACAGGTCAGTACAGGCCAGTAATGATAAAATGTGATGGGCAATTTTAACTGTTTTTTTCAGCCTTACTAGATAAAGCGTCTACTTGGGGGTGAACTAAGTTAAACGAAAGATCAGGAGATTACCCACAGATTTAATTGCGATTAGATAGGATCAGGCAAGGTTTATGGGAATGTTCAGCTCAAGCCCCCATACTCAAAGCACCAGCCATGCAAACCTAGGAGCACTGGGACATAAGCATAAGTCATCTGTAACATCATACAGAGCTGTGATGTCAGCAGAGCACTTTTATGCCATTGGCACATGCAAACCCAATGGCTTCAGTGATGTCCACTGATATCTTATCATAAGGCTAAATGAGGGTCATCAATAAAAGTGCACCTTGCCTTTTACCCCAAAACAATCTGTACCGTTCTTGCAAAGCAGGGTTGCCTCTACTGAAGCCCTCTATTGGTCACTGAACCATTATTGCACCCCTTGACTGACCAAGAAGAACTTTGTTTTTTCTCAAGAGGTCCCACAGAGAGAAGAGCCCTGTGCTCAAACCACCCTTTAAATGCAGCATGGGCATAATCAAACACGTTCCCTTACATCTCTCTCTACCTTACCTTTTGGTTGACCTATAGTCCAAACCATGAATGCAAATGAACTTTGAAGATTTGAAATGATGGGCTTTTTGATTCGCTTCATTTGCTTTGAAACTGTAGTTGAAACCATTTCATCCTCTGGTGACACTTTAACTTCTACAAAAAACGGTGGCTAAGTTACCATCTTAGTTACCAACAAAAATTGTATTTCCTGAAACCTGTGAGGAGCTGATGACCAATAACCAACCAAAACAGAATTTCATGAGATGCAATAATATCAGGGATATTGCATTGACACATTTTTTTTACGTCTTTTTAATTGATTTTTGATATGCAAAATTACCAAATTTTTAATTCAAAACAAAAAGAAGGGAGAGAGAAAGAGCAGTAGGTCCAAAGAAGCGAAAGAAAAACAGAAAAGAGAAAGGAAATAAAGGGGGGAGACACAAATCAAGTGCCTAAATTATACAGGTCATGTCAACCACTTGTCAAGTAGACTTTAGAAGATTTGAGGACTATTAGTTTCCATATTAAGAACCCATAACATCCTTATGTTAATAACTTTGTCTATTTATAAACTGGAGAGGTAAGCTGATTTATAGTATGACAAGGCTTTGCTAACTGAGTCTTTCCTCTATAGTAGTTGTGGCAATACTGTTCCATTTAAGGATGATGTGTTTTTTTAAATAGTATATAAGCAGTCGAAGCAAGGTCCTTCTTTCCACTGAGCTCACTACACCTCTAGTTAGCCCCAGTAGTGCCAGTCCCAAATCGGGATTAATTCTAAGCACCATCACTTTGGAAACAAATGTGAAAATTTGTGTCCAGTAGTTGGCAAGTTTAGGGCATGTCCACACAACATGAAACCAAGTACCTGGTTGCCCACAGCCTCAGGTGCATCTAGTGTCCACACCTTGGCCCTTCTGGAACATGAAGATTCCTTGTCCCTAAAAAAAACTTAAGCCATTCAGCCAAATCCCTAATAAAAATGGAACCTTGAGCTTTGTCCTTTTATTTCCTGCAACTTAACCCAGTATGTTGATCTGCTCTAGATTAGCCGGGATCACTTTCATCTTGTATTTATTTTTAATGAACTGTGTCTCCTTAGGCAAATTTTCCACAAGTTTAATTTTCAATTTAAAACATTAGAGTTTTTTTCGGGCCATTAACTCAACTGTAATTATTTGCATTTGTTACTCTAAGAGAATGGCAAATTCTTCAATTGGCCCCATTTATTTGGAAGTACAAGCCAAGTTCGTTTGATATGTGTTACAGTAAGCAACGTGCTGCTAATACATTTATTTTAAAGGTGTCAGTTCCTAATCTCTGTAGGATCCAGACTGGTTTCTTTCTGGCAGGTACTCAGCTCTATTGCAGGAAGTGAGTTCTTCATATTGGTTTTATTGACAACGGCATTAAAGCTGTGGTTTTTACACTTTCAACAGAAGCACCGCCTCCATCTGTTAACCCTTTGCACACCTACTGATGTCCCAGCAAAAAACTTGTGATCCCAAACTTAAAAACTGCAAATGAATTGTAGTACTGAAATGTAAATGCTGCAATGCATGGTAAGTAAAAGGTTAAAATGTAAATAATTTTGTTGTTAAGGTAAAAGTAATTCTGCTTTAAAAATTAGCTAGGATAGCAAATACATTTTGACCCCAAATTTCTGAATATTTCTATAACTGACCTATGGGAA
>CM044439.1:20815599-20829054 GCA_024363595.1 Xenopus borealis | reverse complement strand
AAGAAAAACATTTACTTTTCCTTTAAGTAAGCAATGCCTGAACTAGAATAGGTCCTTCTTTAGGGATCACCACTATCTACAGATGGAACAGAGTTATTGTACTGTTTGGATAGATAAAATATGAAAACAATCCCATATTTTACTGTACACTGTTGTTAGTGTGAGTTATGTCCATTTCCAAAGGGTATACGATATTTCTAGACAGAGATCTACTTTTAGAGCAACAGGTCTGCTAGGAGTGAGAGCAAGTAAAACTATTGATGGCATATGGTGGTGTAGGGTCATACCCTGAGTATGACTAGGGTAGAATGGAGGCTATATGACTAAGGTAGAATGGAGGCTATATGACTGTGAGGTCCAGCTAGGAAACTAAGTCTGCACAGACTGTGTGTTAAGGCAACAGGACAGCCATGAGAAAACGGTGCTATAGTGGATTCACTATTGATATACTCTTTATATATTATACTTTTCATATAGCTTAGATATTCAAGCACTTGAATATGGATATTGCAAGGTAGCCGGATCCATCACTAAACTGCCTAAGCCTGTGCCTATGATCCTATGTTCAATTCAGTTGATAACCCAATAAATGTCACTGTGAATCTTTCCTTGGACCTTGCTGCCTTAGGTTTATAAATTCACAACATCGTCTGTCCCTTTCAAGAATGATCTGAAAAGCTTTTAAAAAACACCTAGACCATTATGACCTTCAGTGAGATGTTTTCTTTCTCTTAATTTCCAAATGCACATTTTATCGATGGTTATTGCATTATTCTTGTTATTAGGGTTCCTTCTCCTGTCCTTGCCGGGACCTCGCTGTTAGCGAATTGCACAAAGTGTTAGTGTTGGGGTGAGTCAGGAATATCTCCCTCCTCCAGTATCAGAGGCAAAATACACAGTCCTATCTGCAAAACTACTGAGACCTTCAGCAGTATCAAAGCCTGAAGAAAGATCCCCATAAGCCTCAGGAATGATTTTTAGAAAGTGTGTCTGTTCCAGTTGTTGTAATGGTAACAGCCAGACATTTCCTTTCTATGCCCACTTCATAAGAAGCCATAAGGCAGGAGTCCCCAACATTTTTTATCTGTGAGCCACATTCAAATGTAAAAAGAGTTGGAGAGCAACACAAGCATGTAAAAAGTCCCTGGGCATGCCAAATTATTGCTGTGATTGCCTAATTGCTATCCCATGTGTGGACTGGCAGCCTACAGCAGGCTTTATTTGGTAGTACAATTGGCTTTTATGAAACCAAAACTTGCCTCCAAGCCTGGAATTCAAAAATAAGCACCTGCTTTGAGGCCACTGTCAGAAAAAGCTAAGGAAAGAAAAATGAAAGCAGCTTATGAGCCACTCGTTGGGGATCACTTCCATAAGGGCATTCACTAAAAGTACACTAAAGCATAATGTTAGCACACACTCTTCTATACATCAATGTGATTCACTTGTAAAACTGTGACCTACGCCATATGTAGAACTGTTAACCCTTCCTGATTTTTCTGAATGTCTCCCAGATATCTGGGACTGGATTGGAGCTGGAGGCATTGTCAGGATGAGATCGGGATGAGGTCAGAGAGTAGCAGGGTGTAACAGGGAGGAGGTTGTCAAGAACTTCCCAGAAATTACATCTCTGCATATGACCACAGAGTGTATAAGCGTACAAGACACATCAAGTCTAAAGGCTCTACTACTTCTTGCTTACAGAAATGAGACCTTTAAAAATGAATGCCTTTGGCCAACCCTCTTAAAGAGATTCTGTCATTATTTTTATTGTATAGTTTTTATTACCACACTGCGTACATTGCACATATTTCATTCTACTATTCAGAATTTAATTCTCTAACTAATGATTGTATTTTTTAGGTTGTTATATTGGTGTGTAGGCAGCCATCTCAGGTCATATTGCCTGGTCATGTACTTTCAGAAAGAGCACTTCACTATAGAACTACTTTCACATGACTGAGGGCACCTGGGAAATTAACAACATGTCTGGCTCCATGTCAGATTTAAAAATTAAATATAAAAAAACTGTTTGCTCTTTTGTATAATGGAATTTAATGCATGATTCTGCTGGAGGAGTCATATTAACCAATGTATTTAGTAAAAAAATATGTTTTCCCATAACAGAATCACTTTAACCATAACAACCTATCTAAAACTTGGACCTGGAATCACCCAAAAAAAGAAATAGTTTTTCAATTGTTTGGAGTACAATGTCTAAAATTTACTATAATACATTGAAATAATAAGATTGTTTTGCCATCAGTAAAGCCTTCTCTGGCACCATCTTGTTTTCTGGCTTGCCAGCCCAACACAAACCACTATGCTTATTTTGTTGGATTTTAAATTCCCACTTTGAAATCCACCACTTGCCATTATATACTTAGCTGCCATTTTGACCTACTTCATTAACCAGTGATGGCTAATGCCCTTAAGGGGGTGGTTCACTTTCAAGTTAACTTTTAGTATATTGTAGAAGGGCCAATTCTAAGAAACTATTCAATTGGTCTTCATTATTTATTTTTCATAGTTTTTTAACGATTTGCCATTTTCTTCTGTTTCTTTGCAGCACACCATCTAAAAACAAATGCTCTGTAAGGCTACAAATGTATTGTTATTGCCACTTTTTACTACTTATCCTTCTATTCAGTCCCTCTCCTATTCATATTCCAGTCTCTTATTCAAATCAATGCAGGGTTGCTAGGGTAATTTGTACCCTAGAAACCAAATTGCTGACACTGCAAAATAGAGAGCTGCTGAATAAAAAGTTAAATAATTATAAAACCACAAACAATAAAAAATGAAAACCAATTGCAAATTGTCTCAGAATATCCCTCTATACATTATACTAAAAGTTAACTCAAAGGTGAACAACCCCTTTAATATTAAAACCACATGCACTTCTATAAGAGGAACTGTAGTGGGCAGTGATGAAGGCCAAAAAGCAATTGGAATTGTAAAAGAAGGAACAATACTTTTAGCAATCATTTAACGTGCCCAATGAATGACTGGGTGTAATGCTGCACCCAGAAATATTCCAATTCAAGAATGAAACATAGGACTCAGAATTTGGGAACCCAAAAGAAAACTGTAAATGTGTATTTTTTTTTGTATATTTTCCAATAAACTCTACAGGGAATTTGTATGCCTCCATAGACATTCTGTTGGTCTGATGCCACAAGCCTGACAGTTAAATGCTCGATTGCTCAATAACATTATTTATTGAGTGGAAATACCACCATCAGTGCATCCAGCATATTAGAATGTGACATTTCACGAAATTTCTCTTGGGAAATGCTTTTTTTTTCTTTTTACAAGAGCCTCTTTACAATCGATCTCTGCCAATTATTCTGAGAGGAGACTGGAGACAAAAGGACATGGGTTGGTCTGCACTGGTATAATAGGAGTAAGATATTCAGCAAAAGTTATTCTGGGTATGAAGTACGGGAAGGCAGCTGAGAGGTAACAAAAATGTAACTAAAAAGCTAAAGCAGCGGTTGTTGTACTTCAAGGCCACTTTTGAGGCCCTGCATTTGGCCGGGACCCCCCTTCCGTAGCTCATAGAAAGCTGTAAACATACGGAAACACTGCTGTATCAACCATTCAGTCATAGGGTCAGATTCAATTCAGTGAGAAAAAGGTTATCAAATGAAAACTCACGTACGGGATTTAATTTGAGATGGAATTCAATTCAGAAAAACTAAGTTCATTGTTTATCACATGAAATCTCTGTTGAAGTCTATGGGAAAATCTGGAACTGAATTTGGAGAAAAGTTTTTTTCTCCCTGAATTGAATCTTGTCCTTTACTTTTTCCATGATAAACCATGAGAGAGATGGCACATAGTTACAAGAACATCTAGAACATCACACTTTCCTTCCCTGGACTTCAGTTTGGAAAGCTCAACCTTTGAGAGACAGCCCCACAATATGGGAACCACTGGGCAAACAAGAAAATGGGCAAATGCAGGTCTCTCCCAATGAGGTTTTCTAATCTGCCTAATAGATATCTAGAGGATCCCCATTAGATAAGGGTCAGTTGCACTGTTTGTTCCATCAAGGGTCAATAAATAAATACACAGTAACTTCATTAACTGAAACTAGATTAATAACTTAATTGGCAATTAAGGTGCATATCATATATTTATAAAGTAGAGCTACTTTTATACACAGCACAATATATCATTACCATACATAAGTCACAATGCCATAAATCACATAATAATTAAATATACTGTAGTTGCAAAGATTAAATACTATATGTTTACACACACAGAAGAAAGGAAATTTGTGCTTCTTAGGGTAGGGACAGACAGGGAGAAGGTAATTTGGGGAGATTGTCGCCTGCTAAAAAACACCAGGCGACAGAATCTCCCCGAATCTCCCTGTCTGTCCCCAGCCTTAGACTTACAATTTAAGCAAATTGGTAACAAATGGGAAGATTCTGATGGTAGCTAAATTAGGCCTACACAATATGCAATGGTTGGATAGTTTGGCAGAGCAAGAGAGCATGTCCCTATGTAGGATATATCATCTCCATTACTGCTGATAAATATGTTTTATTGCAGGTTGGAAGCTTCCTAGACAGACCTATTTATACCCTCTCCCAGACAATGCTATTTGTCTCACAATGAATTAGCTGCTAAGAAACTCATTGCTTACATGACATTTCATTCTGAAAGTTTCCAAATTACTCAGTGACTAAAGAGCGCTATGAATCCATTTTAAAGCAAATGCAGCAGGAAGATAACAGGAGGCATTAATAGTATTTGTTTAAAAAAACGGTACCGGGTTTCTCCACAATATTCTGGTGGGTAATAAACAAAGCAATGCCAGTCTGCAACAGCAAAGGTTATTGAATGATGTTGATTATATCATGTTGTGGAAATTAACCAAAAATGTTTAAAGATTAATAAAGAATTGGTAAGGTCTGTCTAGAGTAGCAACACTGTTTCTGTCTCTTGTCCTCAATATATTATGGAACTAGGAAGAGCCTGGAGAAGGGAAACTAAGCTAAGAGAGAAGGAAAGATATGATCACTTAATAAAAATATCTATTGGGAATAAATAATAAGGCTACACCAAAGATTGGGATTAAGTGAAACCCTCAGTGTTTAGCTGCTCCAAGTTCAAACCCCTTAACATCACAACACTTGCAAGTCCTGTGTAACTCAAGACAAAATTATGGAAATGAGGGCATGGATTCAGTTTGGTATTCACCCAAGTCTCTGGCTGAATACAAAAATTTTGATTTGGCGGATCGCTAGTATATAATAAAAAATTCTCATTCCTTATTCGCAGCAGGTCACAAAAACATTATCCCCATTTAGAAGAAGGGAAGTTTCCTTTCCATTCAAAAAGTAGAGAGCTGTGAGGCTGAAGTGGAATTCTCTCCCTGAAGCTAGGGTGAACTGGCAGATACATTAGAGGCTTTTAATATGTTAAAACATATAAGACTAAAGGTAAAAAAACTCAGTACTTTGGATGTTGTTTGCAGGTGGAATGGGGCATGCTGGTCCCAAGTTACAACACTGATTATACCTCATTATAGTCAGTTCCTTTCCCAATAGAGGTTAACATCTAAGGTCTCTATTAGACACAGTATGGTCAAATTGTATCAGGAACGCACTGACCTAACTATATGTTTTTGGGGTGTAGATGAACACTGAAATACCTGAAGGAAAGGGTGTAATATCTTGCTTGGATTTGTACCAGTGACCAACATGTTCTATGCAGTAGGCATGGCTTGTTCAGATGTTGTCACCATCAGCCTGCCTATAAAATCCCCAGCTCAGAACTCATTCACTGCCCATTATAGGTCACACTTGCTTCTTAGATGCTCTGAACAGGGCCACCATCGGGGGGGGCACAGCTATGCTGCACTTTTTGAAATAGCCAGGTTCCCCTTGAGGCTGGGAGGCTGGGGACAGACAGGGAGATTCGGGGAGATTCTGTAGCCTGGCGTTTTTTAGCAGGCGACAATCTCCCCGAATTTCCTTCTCCCTGTCTGCCGCTAGTATAACTTTCCTTTCCTTTCCTACCCCGGACTAACCCTGGATAATGATCTGCAGCATTACTAAGTGAATCTGTCACTTTTTAAATGTGAGTGTATTATTTATTATTAAAAATCTGTTTTTATTACGAATTACACTATGGGAGGTCTGCTTTACTTTTACTAAGGCTGGAGAAACGCCACAGGAGAAGAACGCTTAGGAATTACTATATGCAACTTTACCAAGACTGTGTCTTGTGAGTAGGCAATTCTGCCACATATACATATACAACACGACTGTGGGAATTTTGGTGAATAAGCTAAATCTGCACCAACCCTTAAACAAACATAACACCTAACCACTAATTGCTATATTGCCACACCCCATTGCTCCAATAGCATTCAAACTTACTGCACTATATAGTGCCTATTTTCTTTTCTTTTTTTCTCTTTTCCCCTTTTTTCCCCTTATTCCTGGATTTCCCCGTTGCCGTAGGCGCTGATCCAAACTCGAGCTTTTTTTGGAACTATAATACACAGTAGGGAGACTGTGGAAGGATCGGCAGGAGGAAACTAAACCGAGAGACTCACTAACTTTTCTTTCCCTTTCGTAAACCCATACAAAATACTTGTATTTTTGTATTTGTTTATTTGTTGTGACTATAACTGACAAAGCGCCAGCGCCTGTGCACACATAGCGCAGCGATTTCCAGAATCGCCCGAAGTTTCCTCACGAAGTATCTTCGGGCGATTCCGGAAATCGCCGAGCTATGTGTGCACAGGTGCTGGCGCTTTGTCAGTTATACTAGCGGCAGACAGGGAGAAGGAAATTCGGGGAGATTGTCTCCTGCTAAAAACGCCAGGCGACAGAATCTCCCCTAATCTCCCTGTCTGTCTCTACCCTGACATCGCTGAAGCCGTGCCGCATGGCCTCTCTTGAAGTCCAAAACAGCCAAAGTCCTGAAGTGGCAAAAAAAACTGAAGTCATGAAAACAGCTGAAAATTGAAGTCCTGAAGCGGCAAAAAGAACTAACAAAAGGAAGCAAAGTCCTAAAGCCACTAGCTTAATTCTTCTGAACACCAATGTGTGTTTTTTTTTTATTTTTGTTAACCCCCTGGCCACCAATGTATTATTTTAATACTCTATAGCCCCTGCCACCAATGTTTTTTAAAAAATATTTTCTGGTGCCCAAATATTTTTTTAACTTTTAATGGGGGGCCAAGGCACCAATGTTTTTTTTTTTTTTAAACTGTTTTGGGGGCCCTGGCGCCAATGTTTTTTTTTTTACTTATAGGTAGGACCTGACCATCAATAGCTTTCTATAATGTGTGTGTAGGGGGGTTACCTTGTTTAGCGATGATGTCTGTGTGGTCTTTTAACTGTGGTGTGGGAGGGATCTGGGGTGGGGTTTGGGGTGGATGGCCTGGGCCCCGAAAATTTTGTTGCACGAGACCCCATTATTTCTAATGGCGCCCCTGGCTCTGATTCCTGGTCCTGCTCTTCCCTGTTTCATGCTTTCCTGGTCCTGTCCCTTGTGTTAACTCCTGGGTTTTGACCCTAGACTTGAAGTTTGTCTTCTAATTCTGCAGATCTTATCTGGTTCTCACCTGGCCTCTATAACTACATCCAGTTCTATCTTTCCTGCAGTATATGTCTGGCTCCCTTATCTGTCCCTGTGGGAGTCACTGGATTCATGTGTGTTTAGTCCTTGTGGAACCTGAGTAGCTAAGGGCAAGGCCCCAAGACAAAGGTGGCTGTTGACTCTCGATGCTACAAGACAATAATGCTAACCATTGTCCCTATGTGCTGCACCCACTACAGTGCACTGGAATGGAAAGAAGTTTTAGCACCATGAAGTAAAAATAACAACATTGCAGTATAGAATTCCTTATTTGGTAAAATGAGAATGGTCAAAAATCTCAATAAATTGTGCAAGGCACTATAAATACATTCAATGTAGGTAGCGGTAACAGCAGAAAACAGCAGTAACAGCAGGGAGCTCCTGCCCAACAACAGTCAAGCCAAAGGCAAACAACGTGATCCAAGCCATATGGAATATGTCGTTGGACTGGAGTTCATGTGCAGAACAGCAGACTCGGGCAAGGAAGAGCTACAAATCTTAGTAATGTGCTTCTCTTGGCACCGGAGAAGATTTTTGTTCTTAGAATTGGCTCCTTTTAACATCAGTAAAGGAATGTAAACAATTTCTAATGGCTTCAAATAACCAGTGCAATGTCCCTCAGCGAGGCCTCCTTCCACTCCTCTGTCCCTTTTGAGGGCTATTTTAAGCATAAACCACATTATCTTTGGAGGAGTCACTTCTCTGCTTTAAATATCTCAAAATTTATTTTGGAATGTCTATTTGTGCTTGCTAGAGAAGAAGAGCAGATTTATTAATATGCCCAGTTGTTACATATTGGCACAATTATGTTGCAGATAAATCACAACCACCGCTGTGATCCTGAATTTTTACATATATCTACTGAAAAAGTAAAAACTAAAAATCATAATCACCTAAAACATGCAGAGATGCAACTGAAGCCGGTCCAAAGTGTAGATTTAGCATTCAAGCTAATTTATATTACAGGGGGAGTTGCCATGGTTTTTACTTACAGATGCACCAAATCTTGAATTCTGTTTGGGATTCAGCTGAATCCAAATCGTGGCCAAAACGAATCTGAGCCCTTAAATCTATTGACATTAGGTCAAGTGATAAAGAGGATGAAAAATATTTTCCATGTGTTGCCATGTGCATAGTTTCTTTCCCCTTCCACTGCCTAATTTGCATATGCAGGGACTGGATTCAGTTCAGGATTCAGCTGAATCCTTTCTGAAACATTCAGGGTTTGTCCTAATCCCAAAAATAGGGATTCAGTGCATCCCTATTTGTATGCATTCATCATTTTTAGTTTGATTGAAAATGAATAATGTTATATTATATATATATATGATCAATTATATCTGTTGCAAAATTAAGTACTTCATGTTCGATAGATAGATGATAGATAAGTGATAGAAATATAGATATGTTAGTTGGATAAATGATAGATAGATAGACAGACATACAGACATGATAGATAGATGATAGATAAATAGATGATAGATAGGTAGCTAGATAGATGATGGATTGATGGAGAGATAAAATATCTAGTCAAATATTTTAAATCAGTGAAATTGTTTTCTGCTAGCAGAAAAGCATTTTCAATGGGGAAAGGGTTGGCGGTGGCTTGTGAGTGTGGTTGGTAGTGGCCAGTAATGTGTGTCATTGATGGCCAGTAAGGATGGCGTTGGTGGCTTTCATGGTGGTTCAGCTACTGGGGTTGGTGGGCCCTTTGGGTCCAAATTTCCCAATACAGCAATGTCTACAAGAACCAATGATCATATTCTTGAGTCATGTGTTCAGAAATGTGTATATCAAGAAGTATACCTCAGCTCTTTAGCAAAGGACATTCCTAATACAGGTATGGGACCTATTATTCATAATGCTCAGGACCTAGGGTTTTCAGTTGATGGATCTTTCTATAATTTGGTTCTCATTACCTTAAGTCTATTAGTAAATCGTTCAAACATAAATAAACGCAATAGGCTGGGTTTGCCTCCATATAAGTTGGATCAAGTACAGGGTATTGTTTTATTATTACAGAGAAAAAAATTGGGGATTTTATTCCACAATATTGGGTCTGTGGAAGATGGCCTTCCAATAATTTCTGGATAACACGTTGCTGGATAACAGATCCCATAACTGTAAATGGACAAAAGGGACATTTATCCAGGGACCACCTGAATTTTATGTTATTATTATGGTATATCACTTTCATGGCTGTTGGGCACACTTGGATCTCACATGTTCTTCAGTAGGCCATTTCAATTACATTCACCTGCTTGAGGTTAAGTTTCTTAGGCCTTTGGGAGCTCTTTGACCCAGGCCCACTGGCATCTATAGCGACCTTTCCTGAAGCTTCAGTTCAGCATGTACAATGTGAATGTCAGCAATGGCTATAGACCTGTAGGATGACCATCAATAGAATAAAATGTGCTCATTATTCAGGAGATTTGAGAACCTTACCAACTATCAAGGTATGTCCTAATGAATCTGCTGCGGGGTGATCTCTGCTTTTACGCTTTGCTAAATGTGCCCAAAGTATCTATGGTTACATACTGCAGTTTTCTACAAAGTATATTGTCTTGGCCTTCAGTTGACTACACTATTTGAAGGCATTGCAAAATCCATTACTGCATGTTACACATTTGACATACTGAAGGCATTTGGCGCAAAATGTCTCAATGTCCTTAATAATGGGTTGAGTGTAGAGGACCTCTTGTATTTATATATACTGCTGTTTTACCTGTAATTTAAATTTTGTATCAAAAGGTAGCATTATCAATAATAATCTATAATGAGTCTCTGTTCATTTGAAAACATTTGCAGGAAGAAGGGGCAAAAGAGCCTGCAGTGCTCTCCCTTCCAATGAATCCATTGCACATGAAAGAGATCTTCTTTACTGGCTGACATAGTATGATTCTCTCCCGGCTACTTCACTCTTAATCAAATCCACTGCATATGGCGACCATGTGGGTAACAGTAGTAGAGAGAAAGCTGAGTTTCCGAGAATCCTGCGTTCCAGAAGAGACAATAGGGAAGAAATGGGATTGGATTTTTTTCCAACTCTTTATTCTTTGAGCTTTCTTTATTCAAACCTAAAGCAATGAGGCAATATATTCATTAGAAGCAGGAACATCTGGGCAAATGCAAAAAATAAAAAAGGCAAATACAATTTGCAATTATGGGCTCTCGCAAGATTAAAGGCATTAAGAATCAGTCTACTGCATAGTCCCTACAAAAGGAACATGAAAACCGTGAAAATAAATTTTTATTTCACCTACAGCATAGGGATTTATAGCACTAGACAGCTTTCATGCCACCCACTCAGAAATACGGATTGGTAATAGTGATGGGCGAATCTCACCTGTTTCGCTTCGCCGAAAAATTTGCGAATTTCCAGCGAAATTCGCGAATTGGCGAAAAAATTCGCGCGTCAGGCGCGTCGCTTTCGGAGCGCGACTCGTTTTTTTTGCCGAATTTCTGCTAGCGTTTCGCAAATTTATTCGCCAGCGGCGAATCGCGGGAATTCTACCCAGTTTTGCTTCGCCGAAAAACTCGCTAATTTCCAGCAAAATTTGCGAATTGGCGAAAAAATTCGCGAAACGAGTCGCTGCACGTTTTTGACGCACGTCGCGTCGTTTTTGTTGCGTTGTTTCTGTTGTGTCATGTCAAAAACAACGCGCGACTCGTTTTTTTCGCCAGGCAAATTTTAGCTGCCGTTTCGCAAATTTATTCACAAGCGGCGAATCGCAGGAATTCGCCCCATGCGAATAAATTCGCCCATCACTACCTAATACATAAGGACAGAGACAAGAGGAAAGTTTTGGAAGGGTTACTGCCTGCTCTGCTCTCATTTCCCGACAGAAATAGGGATTGGTAGCACTAGATAGGTACCTAATACATAAGGACAGAGATAAGAGGAACATTTTGGAAGGGTTGCTGCTCTGTAGCACTTTCTAGAGAGGAAGCCAAATGTATCCTAGTCATTCTCAGATAGTTATTCATGCAACCATGTTGCTAAATTAGGTGCAATATAGGTGTGAGATGTCTCCTGTATTCATAGTGGGGGTAACCCTGGATGTACCAAATAAGCCACTGAAATGAACTACATTATGTGTTTGCTCATCTTCCCTCCATGCTGAACACCAAGCTCTGAACTTCCACTTAGAAAGGATGTTTAAATGGAAATCACACACACTGACCCGAATATAATTTTCTTGATAGAAAGATGAGGCTGTGTGATCTTCTGTCACCATCTGACTGCACCAAAACTAATATACATCCAGCAGGGGTTGCGCAAATAACTATATTTACGGATATTAACTTAGGATAGATATCACATTCTATTCGTCTGCCATAGGAAACTAGAAAAGATACCTACAGTACATAGTGAGATACAATCTACACTAGGAGATTGTCGGTGACTCATACCCCTACATTAGCACCTATCAGCCTTGCACAAACAACCCATTTATTATCTATATTTATTCCCCACCAAGCAGGGATTGTGCATAACAGACTGCCACAGCTCACTGTAATTTACTAAACTACTACCTATATATAATATAATAAAGCCATCAGAACCCTGAGCAGCAAAATACTGGGTTGCAGTATTGGAACTGTTGATATATTAAGGTCAAAACTAATTGAAACAATTTGAGAAGCTTCAGAATGCTAGAAATGATAGTCATTCTCCTTGGGCAGATTTAACCAGCACATGGTTCAAAAACATTTACTCTGTGTTTTCTATAGAACCCAACAGTGTTCCTACTAACAAGCTCTGTGAGACCCACAGCAGTCACTTCTATTCACATTCCCCTTGAAGCCATTCCTGCTGACAGCTAATTGGTTACTTGAGGAAAAATGGTTTCTGATACCTTGGCTACTAGATGTTTTCATAGTGGGCCATGGTGCATGGTGGGTCCATCAAACCCATGTAAGTGATTATTCTGTAAAATAGATCATAATACTCCCTTTAAGTGAGTTCAGCTGTTTGTCCACTGTTACTATCCACATAATCCCCACTGCCCCCAAGTTAAGGCAGCAAAGATAGTAGTAGTTGGCAAAATGGAAACAGTAGGCCAAGATTGGTAGCTAAAGAAAGTAATGGTAGGTCAAGAAAAAGAAGATATAGCAAGATGGAAACAGTAGTAAGAGGTGGTAGGACACAATGAGGACATTAGGACAAGATATATAATGTAGTACAAGATAAGTAATGCAAAATCAAGACAGTTGGGCACAGGCAGTCACCTTTATACAGGCCCCCTAAAGACAGTTCTGTTCTAAGAGCTAAATAATTGTTGTTTGCTCAAAATGATTTCATGAAATCTAAGTAACAAGAGGTTTTCTTGGTGGGCTAGTCCAATCCAGGTAAGCAGTGATCTTGTAAAACAATGTGCACAACACCCTTTAAGAGGGTTAAATGTTATCCAATCACATAGTCAGTACCTCCATGGACTCCTTGCCACCTCTGTCCTCAAGAAAACTGGGTTCCTATTTAAACAGCTGAGCTGTCGGGTTGTTGGCCACCATGTCTGAACTCCCTTGGATTCAGGGTCAGATTGGGCCAGCGGAACACTGGGGAAAAAACCCAAAAAAAACCCTTTGTGAGCCCTGCCTGCCCAGACTCTCTCGGATGGAGCCCTCTGGGGCATGGCATTATCATTTGAGAGATCTGCACCAGAAGGAAATATACAATACAGTAAGTTAGGGTCATATAAAGTAAAGGTCAGCTGAACCAGAGTTTAGTCAAGTCAATTGCACTCAACCCATTACCAATATATTAAGGACATTGAGCCATTTTGTGCCTTAAAGGGCACCAATCACAGCCAAAATCAAACACATATTAACAATCTGACCAGTACA
>CM044439.1:20797266-20813043 GCA_024363595.1 Xenopus borealis | reverse complement strand
TAATGTGATAAAATAGGATTTTGAATATTTTTTTGGGGTGACGGGTCCACTTTAAAGAACCTGGTAATTTTTTCCATCCTTGGTTACATTTTCTTTTTCTCAGCATGAATTCGGTAAAGGGAAAAACTGTTATTATCTTAACAAATGGAACAATCTGCCTTGGAATTCAACTGTAAGAACAATGAGCACACGTTGGGTATAGAGCCCCTCCTGGTTCGGCGTTGCTTTGATGGGAAGCACACAGGACACTGTTCCACATTTCATGCTGCTAATTATGGAGGATTACCCATGTGTTTCCCTGCTGATCATTGTTTTAAACTCTTCCAGGAGATGATTTATTCCCAGTAAAAAAGATGTGCACTGTTTATCGAATCATTTCCTTTTGCTCTGAAGTTGTCTTTTGTCCATAAGAATTTCTGGAAGATACTTTCCATATACAGCTTAAAGTGGGAACATGTTAGTATTTAGGAACTGTGAGCATAGTCTGAATTGAAGTGATACTCTCATATGGTGTATCTTCAGGAACTGAGGACTTCATGTAAACATTCCTATTTGAGTGGTAAGTTTGCTTAGTACAGGTGAATACCTTGATACAGGCTATGAGCAAAGTTGGAAGGTTGTTGTACATGGGAATACTTAATAGTAATAAGACAAAACAGAGGCCTGCCTATACAGTGGTTGCCTATTGGTAACCCTGGTTTGTGAGTATTAATTTGTTTACTCTACCATTACTCCTTGTAAAAACATATTACACTATTGGGGCTCTTGGTGTTCCTTTTAGTCTTCATGGGAATACTTAAGTTGATGTTGTTTAATCTTATTCACTTTTTATGTGTCCAATAATATCAGGACACAGTCCCTTGGTTCTTAGATCATATCTCCATTGTTTTACATCCATAAGAGGCCTATAACCCACAGGATCCACAGGAGTGGGGAACTAAGCCCCAAGTGTGGATTTGGGAAGATGGCAGGGCAAACCCCTGATATAGGGCAAAAATATCCCTTTATCTGTAATATTATCTAAGAGGGTCAGGCTGGGTTTGGGTTATAAAATGGTGGGCGACTTCAGGGTAGCTTGAGAATGGGGAGAAAATCTCCACGTTAGAGTTGGGTGCAAACCTGCTTATCACAGAACATCCAATCCCCACTGCAAAAATTAAACTGGTCTCCTGTAACTGTGTTCAACCCACAGAGATACAACAGTAGGGCAGGATAAAGGCAGCAGTGAGGGATAGTAATAGCTGGGAAAGGTGGAAACAGTAGGCCAAGACTGATAAAGTAGGGCAGGAAAGTGATGGTAAGTAGGGCAGGAAAGTGATGGTAGGTCAAGATAAAGTGGGTATAGCAAGATGGAGGCATTAGCAAGAGGTGGTGACAGTAGGACACAGTGGGGACATTAGGACAAAATAGAGAATGCAGTGTAAGTTGGAGGAAGTAATGCTAAATCAAGACAGTTGGGCCCAGGCCCAGGCAGTCAACCCTAAAGACAGCTCTGTTTTAAAAGCTAAATGGTAGACCACCAGAAGTTTTCTTGGTGGGCCATTCCAACTAAGGTAAGCAGCCATCTTGCAAAACAATCTGCACAACATCCTTTTAAGGAGTTTAACCTTATCACATTGCATAGTCAGCCCCTCCTTGGACACTACCCCTGATCTCACAGGAACTGATGCCCTGTTCCAATAGCTGAGCTGTTGGGTTGGTGGCCACCTTGTCTGACCTCTCTTGGATTGGACTGGAGTGACAATCTCCTGGTTAGGGTTGAATATGAACCTGCTTATCACTGGCCCTCCAATCCTCTTGCTATAGGTCTGGGGGCACTGCTATAAGTGGAAATGAGCAGGTGTATTAGTGACTTGAGTGCTCTTGCTGACTGTGTGGGTGTTTCTGTTCCATAAATGGCAAAAAGTGTTAAACCCCTACTTTTGCCAACACCTACTGCCTGATTATAGGCCCCATTGAGCTTGTTTCTTGCCAGCAATTCCAGAATTCAGCCCTGTGCCAGAAATTTGACTTCAAACTTTGCCTTACGCCTTTGTTACCTTGCCATCTCTACCTGTGCCCACCCTCAGTCTTAAAACCAGCAACCCTGCCATAATGTTAGCATACATTTCTTTTTTTAACACAAAACATGAAATAAAACTATATATATAAGTGGCTTATTTTACTCTTTCATTACAAAACCAGGACTCTTGATCTGACTATAGATCCTTTTGTAGGTCTCAAGCATATGCCTCACCCCCCCCCCCTCCATGCTGAATGCACATATGTTATTCTTGTGTATTTTGCCGTCTGTGTTGCAAGCCATTTGGTAATAAATAACATTTTAATTCATAAACAAAACTGACATGTCTCACACTGTGGAGCTCACAGACTTTCCGGCAGGTGTGTCACCGCATTGTGCAAGAGAAATGTCAGGCCGTTCTGTAAATAAGTTCTGCTTTACACCACAAAGAGACAGATCAAGGCTGAGGTTAAGTATTTCTATTTATTTTATTGAGTGTCTGTTCAGATAAGGAAATAAGAAATAAATGATGTGAATACATTTTCACAGCCCAAATTTTTAAGTAAATCCCTGAAGCCTAGAAAACAAAGTGAAGGCCTTGTGGGTCATTTAGTGGTTCTACTAGAATACTGCTGGGTATTTAGGGTTGTTTCAAGAATCAGTCACACAAGGAACTAATGGAGAAGAATATAAATATACCTGGCAAACCATAAAGCAAAATACTGTAAGTGGTTACGTTTCTGCAAGTGAAAGACTGACTACTTGCAAACGGGATCAATCACTTCTATGATTATCTAATTAGGGAGCACACTGGGGTTCATTGCCTACAGCTCATATACAGTAGATCTCATGTCTCCATGCCAGGCTAGTGTCACATAGAACTTGCCACCTATCACAACCCAAACATCACAACCTCTCCTTGACCTCAGTACAGACTCATGGCGGTTCTTTTAGCAGATGGCCAGAAGATAGAGCAGTTGTATCCAAGCAATAAGGGCAATCATCAGGTGGGTTGAGTGGGATTTGGATGGACCATGGGCAGAGTTTTATGTCCATGGATGCAAGAGACTTTTTTATTTTTGGGCCCAATTTTACTTGCTATCTAGCAGCAAATTTAGTAGTATGGGGACCCCATGATTACCAATAGCTAGCTGGTAGGGTCACTACTAATGCAATTTTAGTCTACTGTAAGTAAGTGAAATGTTTTGGGGGGTTCTTAAAAGTGTAGTCCTTAAAGAGCCCAAAACTGCCCTGTGTGCTGGTATTCCAGTTTTTAAGATATTTCTGTTTATTGAACAGCTTGCGTTACTAAATATTAACAGCATAATTTGACATAAGTGGTTAACAAATCAGAGCCAAATGGTGATGTGAATGAGGTCACAAGGAATGACTGTATGTTTCAAGAGCTTGCAATACGTGTAAAGGCATAATGGAAGCTACAGTCTAATCAGAAGATGTTCCTTATAGAAATATACCATATATAATCAGATCTATGGTTTGTGCTCTTCTTGATAACTCAATCCAGGAGCCACAACGTGTTTGCCCTTTACCAAAGAAACAAAAAAAATAGAAAAACCCACTTTCCATCCGATGGTTCAAACTACACATTTTCTGCAGTCAAACAAATGTGCAACCCTTTCAAGGAAAACTTGGTGCAATAACAGGAAATTCTGGTAGGGGATCCCTCACTAAATCTGCTGGGGCGTGGGGGTTGTGTGTGAACAGAAACACACATATTTTTCAGGTTGTAAGTCTATTTTTATTCCACAAATGGAAAAATTACCAGTTGCAGATGGGGAGATATGTGATGTGACAACAGGACAGAGCAAGCGCTATCTGTAACATCTGCATTCCTGAACCTGAATTTGTTTACAATGAAGCAAAAACTATGTATTAATGGAAGAGAATATTATTTATTTATATATATAAAGTATTTATAAAATATATAGTGTGCATATTCATGTACTGAATGTCCTTAGTGCCCCATACAATTACTGAATATATCAGTAAGTAGGTAATGCACTTAAAGGGGTGGTTCCCCTTCAAGTTAACTTTTAGTATATTGTAGAAGCGACAATTCTAAGAAACTTTTCAATTGGTCTTCATTATTTATTTTTCATAGTTTTTTAATGATTTGCAATTTTCTTCTTTTTCTTTGCAGCTTTCAAATGGGGGTCACTGACACCATCTAAAAACAAATGCTCTGTAAGGCTACAAATGTCTTGTTATTGCCACTTTTTATTACTTATTCTATTCAGTCCATCTCCTATTTATATTCCAGTCTCTCAGTCAAATCAATGCAGGGTTGCTAGGGTAATTTGCACCCTAGAAACCAAATTGCTGACACTGCAAACTAGAGAGCTGCTGAATAAAAAGCTAAATAACTATAAAACCACAAACAATAAAAAATGTAAACCAATTGCAAATTGTCTCAGAATATCACTCTCTACATTATATTAAAAGTTAACTCAAAGGTGAACAACCCCTTTAAGTGGCTGCCCAGTGATCCCACCCATCAAATTCCATGAGTGGAGACCAGTGGAATCATTTTTTTTGGTTACTCCTGAGCCAGGGTGAACCTGAAGCTTCCCTAAGATGGTGATCCCCAGCCAGTGGCTCGGAAGCAACATGTTGCTCAACAACCGCTTGAATATTGCTCCCAAAGCAGGTGATTATTTTTGAATGTCTGGCTTGGAGGCAATTTCTGGTTGCTTAAAAAATAGGTGTGCTACCAAACAGATCCTCCTGTAGGCTACCAGTTCACATAGAGGCAACTAAATATCCAGTTACAGCCCTTACTTAGAACCCCCCAGGAACTTTTTGCATGCTTGTGTTGCTCCCCAACTCTTTTTTACATTTAAATGTGGCTCATGGATAAAAAAGGTTGGGGACCCCTGACTTGGAGGCACCATACCAACATAAAACCTGTGACATCTCATACTAACCACATAAACTAGTTAATTTAGACATAGCCATGGAGATAAAGTAAAACATGTGGCTTACATTTTGGGAAGAAGCTAAGAGACACATTTCCAAGAGAGAAGATTATATTCAGTTGAAATCTTTAACCTCTGGTATTTTCTGTCACAAGCTGGACAATGAAGAATCCAGCAGGTATTGGTGCATTTGAACTTTGGTGTTGGAGAAGACAAACCAACTTTCAAAATCAAAACCAACTTTCCTTAAAGGAAAAGTAAATGTTTTTCTTTTTCTTTCTGTAAATTTGCTCTAAACAGCCCCCCAGATTAATGTACCTTAGTCCCTGCTGCAAGTCTGCTCTGGTTTCTGTGTTATCAGCAGCTTCTTTCCCTTCTTCCTGGTGCAGAGTGAAGCCCAGCCCCTTAGTTTACTGAGCTGTCCATTTGCTGCTGTTCCACAATAGAGAGGAAGAGGGAGCCAGTGTTTCATTAGTAAGCTAGTTTCCCCAAGCAAAAGCTGCTACACACACTGCTCTCTGCTATGTCACATTATGCAAATGATCTCCAAGACTAGTCTGAGAGATAAGGTCAGCTCAAAAAAGCTAAGGGGCTGGGCTTCACTCTGCACCAGGAAGAAGGTGAAAGAAGCTGCTGATAACACAGAAACCAGAGCAGACTTGCAGCAGGGACTAAGGTACATTAATTTGAGGGGCTGTTTAGAGCAAATTTAGAGATAGAAAAAAAAAACGTTTACTTGTTCTTTAAAGCCGAATGACCAGGCTGAACTGTCTAATTTCATATTATGAGAAGATACAACACACTGGAACAGAATATCATGTGCTTAAAAATAACAAGAGAAAGAAGGACAAACAGCTAGAAGATTGATAGCCTCAATCATAAAATCAGTCAATCCCTATGAAACAGAAAATGAAAGAAAAGACTCCAGAAAGTGGGAATCCATAGAACCAATGCGGTTTGGAGTAGTGGTCTTATTAGGTCTTCTTTATTAAAGATAAGGTGAAGTGCTAGCCCCACTAAGCAACTGAAACCCAGTGTTCCCATAAATGGGAAGGTTACATCTGGCTGGTTGGACAAAGCTTCAGTTGCATCTTATGCGGACACTGGCTCACCCTCTACTATTGTGTACATTGCTCCCACTGCATTTATAGGCACTCACTCTGTTGCCTGTGAATGCCAAACCAGTTAGGAACATCTGACTGGCAGCCCACTTACACAACAGGTGCAAAATGCACTGAAAAATTATAATAATATATAATATGTTTATTATCTACACTAACGTCTGGCCTCTCTTACAGCAATCTCTTACTTGGGTGTAATTGCGCACCCTGTGCTGCCTTGAGATGAACTTCCTAATGCTGAATTTATGATTTAAAAAGAGAATTTTGGTCCTTTAAAGTTATTTTTTTTGCTGCCACTGCCTAACACACAATTTATCATTTGTTGCTGAAACACAAGTCTGATTTCTAGCCGTGCTGTGGCCAAAAAAACATGTTGATCTCCACTGGAATTTTGCACTTTGCCCCATCCTGAATATGAAAGGGTCAGTCCTGCTCTTGGAGTTTCTATTTGCTTAACACAGCAGAGTCGAATCACAGGTGGAAATTAGATTTTGCCTTTTCATCCAAAATAATGGATCATGGAAATTTGCCTTTTTTTCCCTCTAAGTCAGAAAATATGTGTAAGGTGAATGCTTCGTCCTTCTGCTCATTTTCCACGAACCGCAAGCCGCTTGCAGACAAATAAAAATCTTGCTGTGAATATTACATTCCTGTTGGCCGGTCCGATCCGGATTGTGCGATAACAAAGTAGAAAATGTTTTTCTATCTCATAGTATGAAGTTCATAACAAAGGGTTTTTTAAGCAGAGATCCAAAATGTAGGCAGAAAGAGCAGCGCTGGGGAAATTGCAATTTACATACTGGGTGTGTGCCCCCTTGTATATTATCCATCAGTTCAGCCAGACTGGCCCGTGTGTGGTCACCATCAATATGTGAACTTACCTTAACTCTTTAAGATACATAAAGGATTCATTACGGTTGCAAGTGCAAAGCGCTTCAGACGCATAAAGGAGAACTAAACCCTAAATATGAATATGGCTAAAAATGCCATATTTTATATACTGAACGTTTTGCACAAGCCTAAAGTTTCAGTTTGTCAATAGCAGCAATGGTCCAGGACTTCAAACTTGTCACAGGGGGTCACCATCTTGGAAAGTGTCTGTGACACTCACATGCTCAGTGGGCTCTGAGCAGCTGTTGAGAAGCTAAGCTTAGGGGTCGTCGCTAATTATTCAGCAGAAAATTAAGTTGGTCTGTAATATAAGCTGATGCTACAGGGCTGATTATTAAATTATGATGCTAGTTGCACTGGTTTCTGCCTTATACAGTATTGTGACATTTATATTATATACATCCAGTATATTGTGCTTTGGTACCTAAGCTCAGTAAGTGACAGCAGCACAGAGCATGTGAATCAGTGAATCAGCAGAAAAGAAGATGGGGAGCTACTGGGGCATCTACTGGGGCGACACAGATCTTTACTGCTAAAGAGTTGAATTGACTTGGGCTGGTACAGTATAGAAGCCCAAAGCATAATGAACAACATTTCTAGCTTACCTTGATAGTTAAAGGGATACTGTCATGGTAAAAAAACATTTTTTTCAAAATGCATCAGTTAATAGTGCTGCCCCAGCAGCCACACGAGATACACAAACCATTTTGATTTGTAAAAGTAAAGAAAATGCACAGAAAAGAACTACAATACCAGTTGGATAACCAGATGGAGCTATACCCTGGAATATGGGACATCTGGATATTAAATAGACTTATTATTATATTATTATTACTACTATCTATGCAATGGGCAGAGTCCCCTCTCATGCTACTCTTATATCCATGACGTTTCCTCGGGAACCAAGCGTTTCAAGCTGGGCCGCCTTAATATCCATCTTGGGCCGCTCTTTGGACACCCCTGCACTACAGCATGGGGATATGGGCTTTTTTCAAACACAATAGTTGGAAAATCAAGCCAACATCTCAAAACATTCAATCAAAGCATGGAAAAGTAAACTTTATGCCTACCTGAGCTAACACTTAGACGCTCCATCCTTCTTAAAACAGACACATTCTAGCAGATTACACACTATTTAGCAAATAAGTTCCTAATGGACTGATAGATGACCTTCCACATATCCTTATGAAACAGAATGCTGATTCCAACAGACCCTTAGTTATTTGATGTGATAACAGAAACGCATGTTCAATAAGTCTCACAAAGGGCCCACTGGAACAACAGAATTCAATTTGCCAAATGCCCTACTAGCCCAACGAGCATTAGAATTTCTCCAACATCTATCACCGCCTACTGGTGGGTATTACCTTATAGAACTTTCCATAAATAAAAGATTGAAACCAAACATACTATTTTGCCCAGGAGCCGCTGTTTGTCATTCAAGGCCCATGGAGGTTGAGCCACTGTTCTCCCCTTTATAAAAGCACTGCAGCGGGTCCTAAGCAGTGGACTTATGTCCTCCCTGCCATTACAGGGACAGGAGCTACAATCATAGATCCCTGGGCCAACTGGGGAAAACTCCTTCCCACATGACAAAGGTAGCAAAAATGGATCTTCATGAGCCTGTAGGACAATTAATTTCATGGGTTCTCCACATTATATTTGTCAATTATGGTTTTGGGCTCTCTGGTGTTCATCTAGCACACCAAAATGGAGACATTATGCTGATCATAAAGTAATGAATGCTCAGCAAATGGTGTACATGCCCCATAACCTTCAGCAAAAGGTGAACACAAGTAGTTTAGCTGGCACTCATGAAATCCTACATCGACCTGTGCAGTAAAAGCAAGAAAAGTTTATATTGAATAAGAAAACACGCAGTCTTATACATTTTATGCATGTTACACTTTCACTGGTGTCCATCATCGAACAGAAGCAGTGGAATCTGATCTTGACCTGGCTTCCATTCAACAAGTTCCTGGATGGTGATCATCTCCAGAAAGCATGGACTCCAGAAGTGACTTGGAAGAACATGGTTACTCGGAATCTCTTGAAGATGTATGGCGGAAGGTGGCAGATGATATGATTAGGAAAAGGGCAGATGGACAAAGGGAGGGAGAATACTAGTTGCATATGGGTAGGGGGTAGTTTGCATGATGTGCAACATTCTTTTTGTACGCAGCTCACTGCAAGAACATTTTTACCTGCCAGCAATCGTTGAAGGAAAGGAGAACCCAGCCTTGAGATCCCCCGTGCTATCGGAGAAGGGAAAGAGAGCCCTACATAATGTTGTTTTGGGCAGAAAGAAGCAAACGCACACAATGGAAAAATCTATAGAAAACCATTTCCCCCCCCCTCACTCTCTGAAACCGAGCATTCATTGGAAATAAAAAACATTGCTTAGCAGCCTTCTTGCTGGTTTGAGGTTGGCAGGTTGTCAGCTTTTTTCCATTTGTGGTGAAGTCGAGAGTTTAAAAGGGGAAAAATATAACCAGTTACTAACTTTCCACCACGGTTATATAAAATTCATTTCTTTTAATTCTTTCCTTGGTACAATAAATCATTTTTATTCTGTCTAAAAAAAAGAAGAGAAAATATTGTTTCAGAAACAATAGGTTGAATCCATGCATTCACCGGAGAACATGGGCGAACTTGTGTTTTCAGGTGCAGACTTTCTGCAGTTTTTTTTTTTTTGGTTTCTGAATAATTTATGTTCGTCTTGAAATAAATTTTTAAATGCGACTCTTCTTTTTTCTTTTGTTTGTAAATTTTGCCATTCTGTTTTTTCTGTCAGGACCCATTGGGGAAAATTCAATAGAGGGAGAATTTTATGCCAGCGACCGCTACACCACACTCTGCGTCAAAACTTCGCTAGCACTCTTGCGCTTCGGTTAATTTGAATAGAGTGGGTACCTGAAAGTCGTATGAACGTAATGCTGGTGCAAATGCTTGAAGTGGCCACTTTTTCATATTCAATCAGCCATAATAAAGACAGAATAGATCCTCTAATTCCCTACACATGAGCCCAACCTTATACAAATGCCCATCAAATTAGTCGCCAGAGTTTTTTACAACTAATGCATTTCCAGCACACAGGATATGATGTCACTGACATAAGATTGTTTTTTCTGTTTGCCTGGTCTGAGGTGACAAAGTAAACTCTGGCAAAGAGATTCAGTAAAATTTGCATCTTAGTAAATTGGCGGAGTAACGTCCATTTGCCAGAACAAAAAGTCGCCTGGCGATAGAGTGCAAACGAACGCTAGCGACGGTCTTGTTCACTAGCAAATTGTCCTCTACGCCTGTTAGTGAATTGGCATTATCCCTGCGGATGGGATTTCTGGCGAATTAACACTAGTGACGGTCACTTCGCCCTTTAATGAATCTGCCCCATTATGTGGACAAATACAAGGGGTCTGCTGTACTCAACACATTATCAATATTTTCAGAACACTGAGACATTTTGTACCTTATATAAATGCCATCCCCTTTAAACAAAGCAGGGGTTGTTTGTCCATAAATTGCAATAATATTAAAGCTGGCCAACTATGTCAGAGTCAGCCCTGGTCTGGCCAGTCCTACACTCATTGTAATAATGGGGTGAACATTAATTATTATTCATTAATATTAACAATACATATTTATAAAATATTCAGGATCGATGATTAAGCCTTCTGATGAACTGTTAGTGAGCAATAACTTACACACACACACACAAGTGAGAATAGGATCAGATAGATTTACTTATTTTATGTAGCATTGTAGCCAGTTCTGTATTAATTCGACACAAAACAGGGAGCCTCACAACCTTTGGTGCACGACCTTCAGGTTCTTGATAATCAAGCGATGATCCAAAATGTCCTGACACTCAGGAGTCCAAGGTGAAGTTCCTGAAGCAAAGTAGAGGCTCCCTTTTATGTGAGATTTATTTTAGAAAATCCTCTAACCCAAATGCTGGCTTGTGTGCAAAGTGTTGTCATAAACACAAACTTCTAACTGGTCAAAGTATTAACTTTGTACAAAGCCTTATATATTACTCAAATACATTAACTAGATAGTTTATCGCTGTGCGAATAAATCTCCCTGAATCTGTCCATCTACCCCTACCATTATTAGCCACCAGTGGGCTCATCTGACTATAGTTGGAAAGGATGGAGCTGGCCACTGCTATATAAACTACAAGTAGTGATGGGCAAATTTATTCGCCTAGCTCGAATTCGTGGCGAATTCCCGCGGTATCAATTTCCGATTTTCACAAATTTTTCGTGAAAACGTTTGAATTTCACAAATTTAGTGAAATAGTTCAAAATTCACAAATTTATAGTGAAATTGCTTGAAATTCACGAATTTATAGTGAAGTAATTCAAATTTCACAAATTTTTCGTGAAAACGGGTAAATTTCATGAATTTTTTGTGAAAATGGTAACATTTCACGAATTTTTCGTGAACTTTTCCGATTTTGCCATTTTTACTAATTTTTCACCATTTCGTGAATTTCTCTGGAAATTCCCGAAAAATTTGGCGAACTGAAATGCCCCAGACACTACAAACAAGGGAAAGTTGTGCTCACCACTAATTTTTAAACGATTAGGCAAAGGTGCAATGAGACCACACAATTCATACAAAGTCAGATGTCCCAACCTCTTGGTGGGGTAGACTGAGCATTGCACTGGAAAAAGTGGTCAGAAAGGGACAGGGGAACATTAGAAGTCTTTCTAGACAATGTCTAGTTACGGGGTTTTATGTTAAAACAGGCAGTGTGTGTGTGTCCCAGTTTAATATAATAGAGTTTCTTTCTGGAGCTAAAGTGATACATTCATGGGATCTGTTATCTAGAAACCTGTTTTCCAAAAAACTTTGAATAAAAGAAAGGCTATCTCCCATGGACTCCATTTTATACAAATAATAAAAATTTTAAAAATTATTTCCTTTTCTTTGTAATAATAAAACAGTACCTTGTACTTGATCCCAACTAAGATATAATTAAAGGGATACTGTCATGGGAAAACATGTTTTTTTTTCAAAATGCATCAGTTAATAGTGCTACTCCAGCAGAATTCTGCATGAAATCCATTCCTCAAAAGAGTATACATATTTTTTTATATTTCATTTTAAAATAGCTGACATGGGGTAGGGTTGCCACCTTTTCTTGAAAAAAAAATCGGTCTTCCTATACATTTATCTTTTTTTCCTATTAATAACATTGGGATCAACCTTTAAAAATACCGGCCAGGCTGGTAAAATACCGGCCAGGTGGCAACCCTAGCGGCTAGACATATTGTTAATTTCCCAGCTGCCCCAAGTCATGTGACTTGTGCTCTGATAAACTTCAATCACTCTTTACTGCTAACCGTTCTGATTGAGGAATAAGCGGACAATATGCAGAATAACTGCAAAAAAAGCGATTTATTGTGTTCCACACAACATGTTTCGGGCCTCAAAGGTCCTTTTTCAAGTGTGAATAGCCAGTGCTATGATTACAAGACACTCTTTACTGCTGTACTGCAAGTCGGAGTGAAATCACCCCCTCCCTTTCCCCTTCCCCAGCAGCCTAACAACAGAACAATGGGAAGGAAGCTCCCTTACACAAGATAACAGCTGCCTGGTAGATCTAAGAACAGCACTCAATAATAAAAACCCATGCCCCGGTGGGTTCCAACACCAGCCTGCCAGAAAGCAGTTCCCTCCTAAAGTGCTGGCACAAGTCACATGACCAGGGGCAGCTGGGAAATTGACAAAATATCTAGCCCCATGTAGAATTTCAAAATTGAATATAAAAAAAATCTGTTTGCTCTTTTAAGAAATGGATTTCAGTGCAGAATTCTGGAGCAGCACTATTAACTGATGTGTTTTGAAAAAAAAAAAAAACATTTTCCCATGACAGTATCCCTTTAATCTTGATTGGAAGCAAAACCAGCAGACTGGGTTTATTTAATGTTTATATGATTTTCTTGTAGACGTAAGGCATGAAGATCCAAATTATGGAAAGATTTGTTATCAAACAAAAACCCCAGGTCCTGTGCATTCTGGATAACAGGATAAAATGTTCCTGTAATTTGTAGGACTGTGGGAGTATAATTAGTAGCACCTCCATGCCACTGGGATATGGGGGAACATAATAAACCTACAGTCACAAGGGTACAAGATGCTATTCAGAAAGCTTTTGCACCACGGGATTTGCAAGGTTTAGAGCGTGGCACAAGACAGCCCTGTACCTAACTCCTGCCATAGGTAGGCTGTAAGAGCAGGGTTTCCCTGGGCACCCAATGGCATAATTCAGATGCACAAGTAACGGAGCAACCAAAGGGATGCATATGTACCGCCCACACAACCCTCCCATTGCAATGCATAGGAAAGCACATCTTTTAGACCTTCATTCTGGGGGGCAAATTCACTAAGATCCGAAAAATTCGCCAGCGTTGGCTTTGCTAGAGTTCGCCGCACTTCGCCAGGTGAATTTTCACCAGCGATACGCTAATTCACTCAAGTACGAATTTACGCTCAGGTCCGCGAATGGTAGCATAGTTGCGCTAGTGTTACTTCGCTAGGCAGAGTGCAATTACGCTAGCGAAGCCTAATTTGCATAAGGCGTGAACTTTAATGTATAATAGAAGTATATGTTACAGCCACTACATTCCACTACACAAGCCCAGGAAACCTTTAATAAATAAAATAAAGTTGTCCTATTGCCCTACATGTGCCCCATATATAGTTGTGTTGCCAAAAAAAATATCGATCTTTTTCAGACTATCATCCTCCAATGGTAAAACAAGCCAGCGTTTTTTTGGGACCTCCTATCTATTGTATTGAACTTTGCCTGTTTGACAAGGCAAAGTAAAGTCTAGTGTAAGTGGTAACGTTTAGGAAAATGTTAATCTTAGTTAATTTGCGAAATTACAATCCTTAGTGCGCAACTTCGCCTGGCGTAAGGGTGTGAACTTGCCCAAGCGTATCTACTTCGCTAACGAAAATTCTCCAGAGCCGGTGTTAGTGAATTTACGAAGTTACGAATTGACGTCACGCTGGCAAATTAGCGATAGCGCTTTAATGAATTTGGGCCTGGGAGTAGAGTCCTGCGCGGGTCCATTTTTTGGGACCCGTACCCGACCCGTACCCCGCATTCTTACCCGCTTGGACCCGCGACCCGAACCGTACCCGCAGCCCACAACCCGCAACCCGAACCCGCAACCTGCTGACCATCAAGAATCAGGAAGTGCTGTCATTGTAAACCGGAAGTGACATCATCGGAAGTGCCCACGATCAGAAAAAAAAGGAGTAAAACAGGAAGTGCTGTCATTGCAAACCGGATGTGACATCATCAGTAGTAGAAATGCTCAGAAAAAGGAGTAAAAATCGCTAAAGCAAGGATCCGCGACCCGACCCTCAACCCACCAACCTGCAGAACCACCGGCCCGCTTCTATACCCGCACCCAAAAATTCTACGAGCAACCCGCAGGATTTTGTGGGTAACCTGCGGGTACCCGACCCACTGCAGGACTCTACCTGGGAGTGCAAAGAGGAAGCAAAGTGCAAAAAACATGATGCTATGCTTTTTATGTTGCAGTTTGTACTCTACAAAACATCAATTACACAATGCTCCCTCCCTTACTAGTACTTATGAGACAGACCCTATCAATAACAGGATTGAGTGAGTATCACTTCAATGCAACAGTGAAAAAAAGCACAAGAAATATCAGAGGAATAACATCACATTCCTATAGCCCAAATCAGCACGGAGGGAAATGAAAGTAATATTTCTTAGTACCAGGCCACCAGTCTATTTGCAATTGTGTCATTAGAAAATCTCTGCAAACTATGAACAAGACCTCTGCATAGAATTCTAGATAGAGATGAATGAATTCTCTCTGTCTCTTAAGGTCGCGCCTTTGAGATCCCAGCATCTTAATTCCCTGAAATATTACATTCCACTCCACTTGAAGCTGACGTCAGGGCCACTGGTGCCTCGGAATTATATTGGAACATCCTCAGGCAATACAGAAATATATAATTTTCCCACTTACTCTATGAGTCTTGACCTGAATCAGTTTAAACCCAAAGAAAAGGCCAACATTCCATTTCTCTTGCAAGAGGCTCATACAATGAAATACCAGCATCACATTCACTGTAGGTTGGGGATCAACAGAAGCGCTGACTTCAAAGGGAAAATGTAACCTCATTATATTGGCTACCCATATTTGTGCTTGCAGAAAGACATAGAGATAAGAGATCAAGATATGTTCTGGGACCCTCCTTTTAATTGGTTGCCAGTAAAAAAACGTTATTCGCTTTAATGCTGGAACAAAATCTCACACTGATCTTACTCATCAATGGTATAAATTATTAGCTTTTAATGCGGTTCTGTCATGATTTTTATGGTTTTTATTACTAAATTGCACATAATTCATTCTACCATTTAAAATGTTATTCTTGAACAAACAAATGTATTTTTTTTGTTGTAATATTGGTGTGCAGACAGCCATCTCAGAGCATTGTCAGAAAGAGCCAGCACGGAAATTCTTTCAGACAAGCTATTGTTTCTCCTACTCAATGTAACTGAAGGAGCTGCAACTTGGGTTAGCCAGATTTTTACTATTAATCCAGATAATCATACCTACCACTAGGTGGGGCATGGGAGCATATTTAGAATTGCTATCTGGTTACCTTCCCATTTTTCTGCTGATAGGCTGCTGGTGGAAAAGGGAGGGGGTAATATCACTCCAATCTGCAGTGCAGCTGTATAGAATGACTGAAGTTTATTAGAGCAGATGTCACATGACTTGGGGAACCTGAAAAACTAACATGTCTAGTCCCATGTTAGATTTAAAAA
>CM044439.1:20713301-20728417 GCA_024363595.1 Xenopus borealis | reverse complement strand
AAAAAAAAAAAACATGTTTTCCCATGACAGTTTCCCTTTAAAGAGGAACTTATATCCACTGGAGGTCTTAGTCTTCATGCATCGCACTACTGTAGAGGAGAGCAAGCAAAAGTTAAAAGGGTCATTTGTTTTGCAGGGTTGTTGGTGGGTATTGTGAAATTGCCCAGGGCTTCTACCTGATCTAAATGGCCGTGGATCATCAGATCTTTAGTTCTGCTTTATAATTAGATGTTGCTTGATATTGATATCTGCTGCTGTTGGTCTGTAAATGTATTCATTTGGTTAATGTTCTTTCTGAGATTGTTTACAAAGGCTCCTTAAACAAACAGCGTGTTACCAATAAAACAGAACGTGGCAATTAGATGTGATAGCGTGCATGCCTACTTGCTAACCGCCGTGCTACTCAGCTACTGTATGTGAACGAGGCGTTGTCACAAGCTAATGATCAATTAAAAGTGATGAAAAGGCCTAGATGGCACACTCTGTTTTTCCAACTCTGCGCAACCGTATCCAAGATTTTTCACAGCCGTCGTCAGATTTGGGGGTATGTTTGCTCTCTTGGAAAAACTGAAAAGCATTGATTTTTTTTTCCCATTAGATGAATCATCATTGTGACACATGGAAAAAAAACAGGTGCAACACCGTGGGGCAATGCAATGAGTCGTCGGAGTGCTACATTAATTCATTTTAGTGCTACAGCATTGTTTATTTTCTTTGATGGGTGGAGTTTGTGTTCATTTAGTTGCGTTTAATGAGGTTCATTTATTTTGTTGTGGATATGGACACTGCCATGTGGAATTTTTTTAGTTTAAAGGTTAAGGTAATGGCTAAAGGTTAATTCATTGTATGGATTAAGCTGGGGGATGTCATCGGTTTCACCTCTTTAATGTGAATACTACCATGTGCTTTTTAAAAATATTTTACTTTTGTGAAAAACACATTTAAAATGTTCTAACTATCTTGTACTGACTGTACTGTAAGTCGGTTCTGACTCATCACAGGTTGCCTTGAGCAGAACAGTAGACTTTATCCTGTAATCGCCAGCCTGCAAAGTAGAGAAATAGGGGCATTACTGACGGTGCTTAAGAAAAAGGATCTTGTTTACGAACATTGGAGATAAATATCCCCAGCGATGTTGCCCATGGCATCCAGTCCACAATTAGATTTAAACCGTCACCTACAGGTTAGAAAACAAACACAAAAGATCTAATTGGTTGCTGTGGTCAACATCTCTGGAGTTAGAAAAGACGCCCAATGGACTGGACTGTACAATCTATTGTCTGTTGAATAACCCCTTTCTAATGAAGACAGCAGCTTATTGGCCCGTGTACAATGTCAATCAAATGTCGTTCGTAAACAATATCTGGTTGGAGTGTGCCCAGATAAATGCATAGACTTCTAGTGTGATAAAGTCATTGACCTGGGCTCTCAACACTCATTTCAACTTGATTTGACCCACCAACTGGTTGACCAGATTGGGTCATGCCTAAAATAAGTACAGTTGCTAAATCTAGAAGCTAGTGTAGGCTGTATCCTTTGCATGGTCATTCTAGGTGCAAAAGATAATCAAGTGTATTTGGCGGAGCACCTTGAAACACCAGGTAGTGTAGAGGTTTAGTAGCCTTACCATCTTTCCACCAGTATTGGAACTCAACAGCAAGGTTAATGTCATACTTAGCATATTCTCCACCTCCACAAAGGCTACGGGAATGAGGTTCACTTTCCAGACTGCTTCTGGAAGGAGGGTCCAAACAGTCTTAAAAGTGACCCTTCCTTCCTTAGCCTTTGATCTTTTTTTAATATCACATAACTGGAAAGTTTGTATCAGGTTCACGGCAGAAGACATTCTGGTTGTGGGTTTTAAATGGACCTTGTTCTTTTTTTTTTGCAGAGCCATGGTGTCATGGAGAGGGATATATTTTGTGCTTGCGTTGTTCCTGGGAAGTTTCTTTGGCAGCATTTTTATGCTGGGCCCTTTTCTCCCTTTGATGCTCGTGTCTCCAAGTTGGTATCGATGGATAACAGACCGGATTGTGGCCACCTGGCTGACTTTACCCGTGGTAAGATCTTCCATTGCTGCACAGTCACATTCACTTGCAAAATAACAGGAACATCCAGAAAAATCCTTTTTATAAAACCTTCTGTGGAAGCGAAATGAAGCCCATCGCTTCATGCTAATAAAATCAAGTCCCCCAGCAACCAATGTGAGTGAATAGTAAGACCAGCAGTGCACTTACCCATAAATCAGAGGCTCTAGTGAGAAAGTAGGGTAGAACTATTGTACATGATGTTTTGTGCTTGTGTACCAGCCCAAGGCAACCACAGCCCTTTAGCAGTAAAGATCTGTGTCTCCCCAGTAGATGCCCCAGTAGCTCCCCATCTTCTTTTCTGATTCACTGATTCACATGCTCTGTGCTGCTGTCACTTACTGAGCTTATGGACCCACTCACAATATAGTATATACAGTACACATATGCTAGTGTTCTCCTATTGCTCTTCTGGCTTCCTGCCATTGCTCATTTGTATACTCGTGTCTACACCCCCTACCGTCTTTGGTAACATCACAGAAGTATAGGTATATGAGTAATAGTGGCTCTCCAGATTGGGTTGGGTTTTGGAGAGGTCAGTCGCACAGATTCGCACATAACTGTATAGTAATGTAGGTAGAGTAGCAAACATAGAAAAGTCATTTGTAACCTTTAGGGCCATAATTCCCTAAAGTTGATTATTTCTGGTGCTGCTCTAAAGAGGAACAATACAATGTAGACTTGAGTGTGCTCGGACATGACAGTAAAAGAAGCAGACCCAGTAGCTGTGCTGATGCTTTTTAAGGTTTGTGAAACAGATGTTGGCCTAGGATTGGGGGCCCTCAAAGATTTTGCTGTGGTGCCCATTAACCACTGTTAACACCATTGCTGCATCATGGGGCCAAATTATTATCAGTCAACGTTCTAAAAAAAGAGCAGTAAAGAACTTTATATATGGTTATATTCTTTCATAACTGAGCAACTCGTATTATAGGTGTATTAGCATAAATCATACCCTGCGTGTACATGTTTAATTCAGAATCTGGATTCAGCACATACTTAGAAAAGAGGATAATTGTTCACGCCAGTGCTGCTCTTGCAACCCTCTTGCAGTATTTTATCCAATGTGAGGTGTACAATTCAGCCAAGTGATCTTGCCCTTCTCTACGGAGTTATTTTAAATGTCCTCTTGTATCTTTTTTTGCTGGATGGAGTTGTAGTAGTACTGTACAATTAAGGCCCCCATACACGGGCCGATAAAAGCTGCCGACAAACCGAGTCGGCAGCTTATTGGCCTGTTTGTGGGGCCATCCGATGGGCTTCCCCGATCGATATCTGGCCATCTCGTTCGGGCAGGTTAAAAAACCTAGATTGCAGGCGCATCTGTGCGTGTATGCGGTCCCGCGATCCGACCGCCCGTGTCGCCTCCATCCTGATCCGATCATTGGGCCCTAGGGCCCATGATCGGATCAGCCCGATATCGCCTACTTCACTGTGGCCATGTCGGGGAGAGATCCACTCGTCTGGCGATATCTCCCTGTCAGGAAGCCAGATATTTACTGCTAAAGGGCCGTGATTTAGAGCAGCCAGTAGTGCCAGATAATACCCAATAAATATCTAATAAGTAGGGATGCACCGAATCCAGAATTCGGCCAGTATTCGGTTTGGGATTCGGCTAGTATTTGGTTCGATATTCGCCCAGGATTCAGCCTTTTTCAGCAGGATTCAGACATGGCCAATCCTAATTTGTATTTAGGGGTAGGATGGGAAATCACATGACTTTTTGTCACAAGACAAGGAAGTAATAAACAGTTTTTGTCACCTTTTCCTTTCTGCCCCTCATTTACATATGCAAATTAGGATTCGGTTCGGTAATCTGCCAAATCTTTTCCAAAGGATTTGGGGATTCGGCTGAATCCTAAAAAGTGGATTTGGTGCATCCCTACTAATAAGAGTAAAGTCCTCCAGTATTTGTTAAGCTCTAGTCAAGTCAAATCAGCCATCTGCCAGTATAACCATACCTGAAAGACTCCAAAACTGACAATTCATCACATATGAATTCACTGCACAGCAAACCAGATTGATCTGACCGAATCAGCAAAATATCAACTGGCTTGGAGCCCTGATTAATGAAACAGACTTTCCCATGCATGTCCAGCTTTAAAAACGATATATATATATAAATTCTCAGATGACCAACATTCTTATCCTGAAACACAGTTTTGAATTAAGTATGTGCTTGAGAATATTGACGCAATTAAAGTGATACTGATACTAAAAAATTAATTGTAACATATGAATGTACATTAAATGTTACCTATAGGTCATGTTGATCATTTTTTGCTGAGAGTTTTGTTTTTGTATATAATTGTTGAATTTCCTAAGCCTGACTCTCTGACATTCTGACTTTGCCAACCTGACTGTCCCATCTCAGCCTGTTGGTTACAGTTTCTAATGCTAACGACTCCTGCTGCTCAAATATGGCAGCCCCCTCATACAGGAACATGGGGGAACAGACCGGTAATGTAAAAGCATCATGCAAATACTTTATAGCAAAGTTAAAATTAGCTTTCAAAGCCAATATTATAATAGATGTAAAAAAGAGTTTAATTTCAGGTGTCAGTATCTCTTTAAGATAAAAAGGAAAGCATTAAAAATTTCCACTTCAGATGTCACAGATGCACAACTTAGAAACTATCAATATAATAATTGTTGTAAAGTAGCAATAAAGGCAAATATAGAAAAAAAAGAATTGATGGTTTCACGTACAAAGGACAAGCCCCACCCCTCTAAATATAGTATATTAACAGTAAAATGGTGTAAGTAAAAACAACAAATGTTCAAAAAATATATAAATATTTTGGTTAGATTGGGTTCTGTACAGATTTGTGATTTTCCTCCAATGAACAGTATTTCCTCTTCTTTCCTATGAATCGTACTTGCGTCAGGCTTTGCTGGAGTTGGTTTTTGGAGCAAAAGTGGTGATCACTGGCGATGGATTCATTCCTGGAGAAAGGAGCGTGATCATTATGAACCATCGTACTAGGCTGGACTGGATGTTCTTGTGGAATTGCTTGTTGCGCTACAGCTACCTCAGGCTCGAAAAAATCTGCCTCAAATCCAGTCTGAAAGCCATCCCAGGATTTGGTACGTTCCCATATTTATATTCATATCCTTTGTATTTCTAACATTTTTTATAATCCACCCCCTGCCTGCAGAGCTTACAATCATAAAGGGCATACATGAGGTACTAGTGAACAAGACCTTGTCATATCTGGGGCATTAAAAGCATTATTTAGGACATGGGCTGCATTATGTCCTATGTTATACAGGGCTCTACAGCACTCTCTTTATTTTCGGAATATACTACCCCCACTATGATATAAAGAACATTGTAAATCTCTGGAGGGGTGTTCTGTGACCATATAAAGGTACAAGGTTCCAGGCTGAGTTATACAGGGAACTATGAGTATCACATGCATTATAAGGGATAATGTACCCCCTACTGTAAATGATAAGGATGTTATAAGTCACTGAGGGGTGTGACCATATAAAGGCACAAGGCTGCAGGCTGAGTTATACAGGGAACTCTGAGTATCACTCATGTATTATAAGGGATAATGTACCCCCTACTGTAAATGATAAGGATATTAGAAGTCACTGAGGGGTTCTGTGACCATATAAAGGCACAAGGCTGCAGGCTGAGTTATACAGGGAACTCTGAGTATCACTCATGTATTATAAGGGATAATGTACCCCCTACTGTAAATGATAAGGATATTAAAAAGACCAATATGAAAGTTGCTGAAAGTAGTCAAATTGAATGTGCTAAATGGAAACAACGACAAAAAAACCAGAAGAATAACAAACATCCGTATCCCAAACTTACATGTTCCAGTTGTTATTAAGCAGAGATTCTGCCAGAGCTTGTGTGCACCAATTCCCTGGTGACCGGCAACAGGTCAGAACAGCGCCAACATGGAACTTCTGAGCAAATTGTTTTTCACTCGGGAGCTGGAGCCTTACACTCTCATTAAGGAATCTCATCTTGTTCCCTGATGTGCACTCGACACTTTGTCTCCAGAGCTCTTAGAGGATGCTTGCGGAGTTACCTTGACCCTCAGATACAGCGGAACCCAGAGATCATACTGACACAGTGCCATCCTTATACTCTACAGGAACTACGTGTTGTGTCATTGTGTTCCATCGCTGCCCAAGGAAGTGTCTTTTCTCTCTCTGTGTTATAACACTTCACTGTCACTTCACTGTCAGCCGAGAATGTTAAAGGGCAACTATTGTGAAAATGAACATTTAAAATAAGCTTCCTCATACTGAAGTAAGAAACTTTCTAAATACAATCGATTAAGAATTATTCATTGTTTCTGAAATAATCAAGTTTATATTCACTATTCCTCTCTCCGCATCTGCTTCTTTTCATTCTGTCTTTATGCAGCAGTTGGTGCATCAGCTGAATGAGGTATCTTATAGGGGGGCTTCCTTTCCTAGCAAATATACTGATTCCAGTACAAACAAAATCTAACAAAATAACTGCCTTTTGCACAAACCCTGCATGTAGAGAGACATGATGTCTGGTGATTTTAAGAGTGAGCTGTAATACATCTTCTAGGCAAAAGGAGCCCCCCTATAAGATATACTGGATCATTCATCTGACACCCAACTTCTGATTGAAGACAGAATGAAGAGAAACGGATGTTGAGAGAGGAATAGTGAAGATCAACTTGATTATATCAGAAATGGTACAGAATTTTGAATTGATTGTATTTTGAAAGTTTCAGTATGCTGAAGCTTTCTTGAACCATAAATTTTCATTTTTGTGTCAGTTCCCCTTTAAAAGGAATGCAAACCCAAAAAATAGTGATCATTGGTTACTGTAAATGCCATTTGTCTGTCCCTTGACATTCTCTGCACTGGTGTTCTTGACTTTTGAAATCAAGTACTGGAAGCCAGCTGGATAACATTTAATAGTCCTTTATTAGGCTTAGTCCAGACAGGGAGATTCGGGGGCGATCCGTTGCCTGGCGACTTCTCGCCGCGATGGATCGCCCCCGAATCTCCCCGAATAGCTAGGCACCGGCAAGGCTTAAAAACGCCGTTATCTCAGGTAGGTAAAGATTCCATCTTTTTACAGACGCAAGGAAAAATAAACATGCAGAACGACTAGTAAGTAAATAGTTATAGCTGTTTTGTATGGCAGCACAGGAATCACTGCAGTCAGTAGTGGGCATGAACACTCATAATTATAGGGAGAAAGTGTTGAGGAGGGTAGCCCAAAACCCTGGATTGGGCAAAGTCGGGCCAGCACTTTTTTCAGCAGGTCATGGGCAAGTCAGCCATGCCATCAACATGCTCCAATCTGTCATTTATTTATTTAATTGTACCTGCCTGAGTGAAGTTTAGTGATGGCTGGGGCAGGCACAGGTATTTAGGTAATGACTGCACACCACGTTTGATTGGGAGAGGTCAGGTTAGGGTTGGCCACATCCTAACATTTTGTTGACCCATGTATTACTAAAAGAAAAATATTATATATGTATAGTGGGTAATGAGCTTTCCAGAAAGCTTTAACCCCCCCCATAAGCTCCCCATCTACTTTTCTCTTGAGTCCCATCCCAGCACATGCTCTGGCTGCTGTCACTAACCTGAGTCTAGGGACCCACTCACAATATACATTATGTATACAATATAATTGTCACAATACAAGGCTGATTATTAATGAATTTAAAGCCACATTAAATGGCAGCATAGAAATCAGTTCAGTCTGCATCAGAATTGATTCATAATCGGCCTTGTAGCATCAACCTCTATGACAGATGAACCTCACTTTCTGATGGATAATTTCCTGACCCCTAAGCTTAGCTTCTCCCCAGAGCTCACTGAGCATGTGCAGTGCCACTGACACTCAAAAGAGCCAAGACAAGATCCAAGATGGGGAACTGCTTGGGAGAACTATGAAGTTCTGGATCATTACTGTTATAGGGCTGCTGAACCTCTGGGCTGGTACAGTACAAACCGTATATAAAATATAGCATTTCTACACTTTTCTTAGGCTTTTAGGACTCCTTGTGTTAGAGTATATGGTGACATTTACAATTCTTTATTTTCCATTCATAAATAACTGGGTAAAAAAAAAAATTTTTAATTTGTCTCTGCATTGAACAATAAAGCAGACAGTGCTGATCCTAATCTGTCATCACTTGATATTAAGTGACACGTTTGAAAATGTTGCCCAATGCGAGGAATTTAAGGCTTGTCACATGCCTGGCTAAAAGCTTGTTAAATCTCTCCTCAGATGCATTTTCCCATTATAGTTTTGTGTCTGTTTCATTTGTGTGTGTGTGTGTGTGTGTGTGTATATATACACAGAGATTCAACATTATTTTACAAGTGGAAAAATTCTAGAGGGGTTTAGTGCTTACAATCTGCATTCCAGCCCGAAATAGCTGGCAGAGATGTACTCGGGTCTTGCTGTGTACATATAGCGCATTGCATGTGAGACGCTTTTAGTCGGCAGTTAAAGAATGCATATAAACCGATGTTGGGTTTTGCGTGCACCTCATAAGCGCGGAGCTAATCCGTTATTCTCCAAACAAGTTGCGAGGAATAATTCGAAGGACAATGGAGGGGAATTTCATAGTTTCATAAACATTGTTGTATTTTCACCTCTTTGGATCTGATATTTGTTGTTCCATGGCCTCGTGGGCATTAGAAATTCTTAGTGCACTGGATCATTAATGAGCCCTTCAGTGCTGGGGTCCCAAGTTCTATCTACAAGGAGTTTGTGTTCACCCCGTGCTTGTGAGGGTTTCCTTTCGGAAACTCAGGTTTCCTCCATCTTTGCAAAACATGTCTATCGGCTCCTTCTAAAATTGACTGTGGTGCGTGTGAATATGAAAGAAACCTTAGATTGTAAGCTCCACTGCGGAGCTAAAGTGAATGATGTGCATCATTGATGTGTGTGTGCATATATGTATCTTGACGACGGTTTAGAAGGAACCGAAACGCGTTGATTTGGGGGAATTTAACCAATTTTTTTTTTTTTGCTGGTTCATTCCCCAGCGGAAAGCAGATCCGCTCCCTTTACAGCGTCTGCTTGCAAGCTCCTTTCATAAGAAGCCAATTCACCTGTTTTGGATTGTAGTAGGAAACCAGAGTTTCCAAAGGAAACACTCACAGGCTCGGAGAGCTGGGGAAGGGAACAGATTCACTTCTCTCAGTCATTCAGAAAAAAACTGAGAGGCTGAGAGAAGCAGAGCCAACACTCTGTGTGCCGTGGCCCTAAGCTCTGTTAAGCGCTACGGTATATGGAAGCACTATGTAAAAAAAAGATTGCAATACAGGAAGGTTTATAGGTGTGTGTGGTTGCTGTGTCTCCTCTGGGGTAGGAACTGATGTGAATGACTATCTGTAAAGTGTTGCAGAATAAGTTGGTGCTATTTAAACAAAAATTGAAATAACTAGGGCAGAAAAATATTTCCACTGACTTGTACTTGGAAAGACAGTCCATACAACATGAACATGGATGCTATTAATCAAACTGGAAATTGTCCTATAGCCAACTCATCTACTGCTCAACAATGATCATGCTATTATTGAACTTTCTCCTGCAGCTTACTAATGTCTGAGTATAGCCTGACCTAGCTGTTTACTAATGCAATGGTTCTACCTAGTCTCCGTGAGCATGAGATTGCTAACCTAGGCTCTATACCAATAATATGGATGTAGTTAATCTGTCCCCTACATGATGCTTATAACCAGGGTGTAGATATAGCAAGTTTTATGTTAATGGATTTTAGATATAAGGAGAGAATATAACCAAAGATGACTGCAACACAGTGAACCTAAAACAAGAGGCTGATGTTAATTTTTGTTATGATTAGTTTCATTTTGAGGGGTGGAGCTTGCATTGTATAAGGAGAAACATCACAGGTCCATGAGGTACTCTGAATGCAGTTTTCAACCTTGAAAGAGACTGATGAGAGGGCTGATTAGCCTTTGACTGTTGAAGTAGAATTTGACTGTAAAACGGGTGCAAACTTTTTGCAACGAGGGCCAGATTTGGTGATGTGAAAATGTGCAGGGGGGCCAACCATTCAGCCTGACACCGATATCCCTTCTGAGATAGCTAACCAGAGATTTTGGCCCTAAATGAGTAATAAAAAGTAGCAATAACAATAATTTGTAGCCTTACAGAACATTTGTTTTTTAGATGGGGTCAGTGATCCCCAATTAAAAGCTGGAAAGAGTCGGAAGAAGGCAAATAACTCAAAAACGATACAAAAGATATAATAAAGACCAACTGCAGTATGTCTCAGAATAGCAATGTCTTCATTATAATAAAAATTAATTTAAAGGTGAAACCCTGTTTAACTGCCATGACCCATGGGTTCTGCTGGATCTAGGGCAAGTGATTAGGTCAACGGAGGGGTACTTGGGAGTGCTTCACTTCACTGCTGGAAATAACAATGGCAGCAAACTGCTGGCATTGGTCTCGTGCCATTGTCCTTAAACAACTGTCAGGTACCTCTCCCTGCTTATTCAAGTGGAAGCAAACATGTCACAGTTCCCCCTTTCGAAAAACAGGGGCTGAATCTAATGGAAAGGGAGAATGAAAGTGGAATTTAAAAGAAAAAGAAGAACAATCCTTTATGGGAAAGGTTAGAGGGGATATCTAAAGTGAATGGGTGGAAGAGAGGGAGGTGGGGCACAGGGAAAATAAGAAGGGGAATAGGAGAGAAAAGCGGAAGAAAAGGATGAAAATTTGGAGAAATGGAAGAAGTGGTTGTGAAATAGTTGAGAGACACAAAGAAAATTAAGGAAAAAGTTAGCAAGATGTAAAAAGGGGGTAAGTGAAATCTGAAAGCAAATGGGTGAGAGGGGTATAACAAGCTGGAGAGCTGTAGAGACGAGATCTTCCATGTCCCTGTTGAACTACAAGTCCCTCAACCCACAGGAGACATAAGCTGCCCTTACTAACCCCTAAGAGCCATGGTGGCACAGCTTGAAGATCCCTGAAGCAAGGAGCCTGAGAGAGAGTGAGAGTGAAGATGCTCTCAAATGGTCTTATCGGCGGTTCGCTGATCACGCCTGTCTGCTTAATGCATCCCTCTACACAGCATTCTTCGTCTCCTCACGGCTCTGGGTAGATGCGTTCGGCCTGGCCCCCTGGTTGCCCAGTCTCCCCAGCCCAGGGCGTCTCCTACTCAGTTTGTGGCCGGTGACAGCAGCTCCGGGGATCGTCAGGTGGCGGGCGAATGGTCAGCATACTGCTGCGGGCCAGTTAAAAATGGGGCCATAGTTTGGACACATGGCAGACGGAAGTTGGCAAACAAAGTATGATGAATTGAGTGAAAACCCTAATGAAATTAGTCAAATATCTAATATAAGTAATTCAAAAGCAACTGGACTTGCTGAAAATTTTTAATGAAGACGTTTCACTGCCCATCTGAGCAGCTTCTTCAGTTCAACTGACTGGTATGGGGAGTTCTCGGTTTATAGACTCTTCCAACAATATAATCACAACGGCACATAGTAACTCTTCAGAGAGGTGACGTGAAATTCACAGAGGAGTTGATTCTGTGTAGTTACTGTGATAGGATTACCAACGTGTCATTCAACTCCTAGAAACAGGTGTTACTTATGAGAGCTGCATGAATGGATGTGTGAATCATTCTGAAAACGCCGGGGTACAGATGTTAGAACAGCATTGTATGTAGCAGACAGGTGGTGTCAAAGGCCCCCGCCTCTATTCAGGGATGGTTTCTCCACCTTGACACGAATCACCTCTTTCTCACCTCTTTCAGACCAAGATATGGACATTGCTATCTTCAGACGAGTGTCTTTTGTCTTTTAGGTGAAGAAAGACAACTGAGTCTTTTCCAGAAGTTCCCCCTCCTATGCTGAGCCATTCGGTTGGTGAGCAGTTGTTTTGTCTGCCAAATGTATAGATCTGTGCACTCTTTGCTACACTGGACTGCATATACCACATTGTTTCGTTTTTCTTTAGGAGTTGGATCCTTAGGGTGTAGCAGTTTCTGTCTCAGTGTATTGCTAGGTTTGAAAAACACAAGGCCTCTATTGTAATGCCATGAATCTTGGTTACAAAGTCTTTGGCATTTTGGATACGATGTACTGTATTGCCTACCAACAGGGCTAAGATCTGCCTCCCTCTAATGTATCTGGCAGAGTGAGTGGGTGAGATTTCTGTCTTGGGTTGATGCTTGGATTGGAAAAAGCCTGCAATCCATCTGTAATTCACAATTAGCTTGTTGACTCTTCAGAAGTACCTGAGGTGTCAGTTCCCATTAGATTTCTGCTTTGTCTTCTTTATAGTTGAGTCCATGTGGCAGTGGCCAAAAATTAGCCCTTTGCTTTGTATTGTATGCCCCATACACAATCCTAAGACATCATTCATTAAATCTTGTTGTGCTTAATAGTTTCTTTCGAGAATGCCGTGTTCACTTTCAGGATGAGGAAACCAAAGAAGGAGTTTAATCAGTGATGATATATAATGCTTAAAGGAAAGGGCAATTGCTTTGTTGTTACAGTGCTTTTATCTATCTTGGTGAAAGTGTCCTTTAAGTATAGTATAAATGTTGATTGCTCACAGGCTAATTTTTTTCTGTTATTAATGGAACCTTGTTAGTGTTGGAAGGAAGGAGCTCTAATTAAAATGCACTTTAGCACATTAACCGGGGGGCATTTGCTGAAGGTGTTTCTAAAATTTGGGTATTTTCACTTGCTAAAGTTTCATATGTATTGCTAATGCTACATAAAGCTCTAATGAAGGCAGGCAGTGGGGTGAGATGGAAATGTCGTAATTCCAGTGCTGTTATAAAGGGAAGTTTACCATCAAAAAGTGATGAACTTGTGTCATTATATATGTTGCTACACTGTGCAGCCCCTAGTTAGCTTTTGAAGTTAACAAGGAGCTGCACAATAAGAACCAAATATTTAGGACTGCTGGTTCTCATCTCGGTCTCAAAATTATTTGCCAGATTAAAGTAAAAGCTGAAGATATATATATTGCTTTTGATATATTTCCTCTGAAGTTCAGTTCCATTTTTTATGGATCATTTTGTAATGTCAGAATTGTTAAATAACCATTTTCTCTTTGGATCACTATAAGCCTCCATGTCTTTTGTCCTGGAAGGGTTAAGACTATCCAAACTGAATGATGCTTGCCCTCGAGGGACTTTGGGATTTTATGGCAACAGCTGCTTCTTTGAAGGACTTTGAAGATAAAGGTTGCTTGTTCTGAAGGGGCTGCCAGTAGAGCTCAGAAACATGGAGGTGTAAGTGCTTTCAGTAGAGGAACTGGGAAATACAAAGGCTAGGGGTGCTTGCCATAGATGGACCGATATCTCCCAATATTGGTCGACTCGTTTCTCACCATACACGCATCAAATATTGTACACAAATTAATTTCATATGATATCTGTGCCTCTACAGCCACCTTAAGGGAAGAATGATTCGGTGGGTAAATCAATTTAAGTATGGGACACTGGTTGGTAAAACTGAAGTTCACTGGTCTCAAAAGTAGAAAAACTCCCCAATTGCTGGAAGAGCTCCAGGTGCACCTCCCTGAACCTTCAGCTGAGGGAGAGGATAACCATATGAAAAAAAGAGCAGGCAATTCCAAAGACCAATCTTCCAGACAGACTTGTAAGATAATTGAGTAGTTTATTTTGGTACACAAGGATAGAGCCTTGTTCGTTTCGTAGGAAACTTGATCATAGGATTATGATTAATTGTCCTAAACACATGAAGCCTATAAGGCTGTATCCTTGAGTATCTAAATAAACTATTCCATTATTTTACAAGTCTGGAAGATTGGTCTTTGGAAGTGGCTGCTCTTTTTTTCAAATGATTCAGAGAGTGCCCTAGACCTGGTAGACCGAGGTGGTCTAAAACAAGGATTGTGGATGAAGACCGCATAAGAGAAGGGATCTTAAGCAAGCATGATAATTAGTACTCAAAGGGATTTGAATAACGTTCTAAAGGGGAGTTGCCTTTTCAGCATTGCCTAAGCAGCCATGGGCTCTGGATGGTTACAAGTATCCTTAGTACTTGTCTTGTATGTTTCTTGCCCTGAAGACTTGCTTTGTAGGGATCAAGGATTTGGGGATATAATGTGCTTACAATGGAGTGACCTGGGAGAAATTAGGGCTGTTTAACCTGGATGGTCAAGGGATTTTGGAAATGAGCATTGTTTGCACTGGAGGAGCCAATTGTTGCTCCTGGAAGGATGAGTTGGTTATAATTGATGAATTCTATAGCAATTGGTAGAATTTGTATTGTGAATCACTTGGGAAGCTGGTAGATGCAAACCTTAAGCCCATAGATGAACAGCACAGAACTACACAAGCAGCCATGAGCATATGAAATATGATAGATCCGTAATTTGTGCCTTTCTGGAACCGTCGCTGCGTTTCCTTTCGTAGAACAGTAATTGGATAGAGACCTCACTAAAATTATGCATGTCTATAGACTATTTTTCTGAAGCGACCTTTGCATGCATCATTTCATTGTATTTTAGACAGTTGCCATGGAAATCACATTCATGTTTCCCTTTAGATCTAAGTGAGTATCAATCACAATTTGCCATATTTCCTCTTTATTTATATCATTGCCCTTGCTGTTGCCGGGCAATTTGTTCCTCACATGGGCAACACTCTTTAACCAGTTCCATGCTCACATGCCCAGAGTTGGCCTACTGAAACTAGACGAGTCTGACCAGTTTACGCCTTATAGTTCTATCAATTTACTTTCATATGTTTTGCTGTTTCTGAGAAATTACTTGTTTTAGAGACCTGTATAGGTCTTTTTATGAAAATTAATTGAAATACATCAATGGGTAATGGCCTAATCAATATGTGTTAATTGATAATCTGATCTGGAACTGTCATTCTGCAGTTGGGAGGCTGCATTGGAGGTGGAGAATACTATTTCATTACTAGCACCCATACAGTACCCCACATGCCTGTGGTCCTCCATATTATGTATTCCCCTGTACTAAGCACAATTAAGCAGGAATGGCCCCCTACGGTTACTTATAGCCTGTACAGAGAG
>CM044439.1:20694353-20709524 GCA_024363595.1 Xenopus borealis | reverse complement strand
TAAGTGCTCTCCAGTAGTGTTGAGTGCTTTCTGGAGTATTCATTGCTCCCCAATAATGTTGGGTGCATTCTAGAGTATTCATTGCTCCCCAATAATGTTGGATTTATTCTAGAGTATTCCTTGCTCCCCAATAATGTTGAATTCATTCTAGAGTATTCATTGTTCCCCAATAATGTTGGATGCATTCTAGAGTACTCATTGCACCCCAATATCACTGGGTGTATTCTGCCATACCCTTTGCTTCTCAGTAGCGCTTGGGGTAATCTGGAGCCCTCTTTGCCATCCGGGAATACGGGATGAATGATGCCCCATGATGCCCTTTCTGTCAGGTGTGCCAACAACAGTGCCAGGTCAATAATATATCTTGTACTCTGCCATTCCATTTACCCAGCTGAACAAGTGCTCATTGGCGTGATCTCCAGGGATTAACAACAAAAAGATGAATGTGAACATTTGCTGGTAGTTGTATTACTATATTGCTTTTCTGAGGCTGCTGTACATGTGAGATCATAAAGCAGCACAGTGACAGGGGTGTCATTATTTTAGGTTTTCATTGTCCTCATACACAGTACTTAAACATGACATTGCTGAACTATGCCTAGCTCTTGCATTTGTCTGTGCTGATCTCAGTAATCGTTTCTTCCCTCCAGGCTGGGCCATGCAGGTCGCTGCCTTCATTTTTATCCACCGAAAATGGGAAGACGATAAAAATCACTTTGAAGCAATGCTGGATTATTTCTGTGATATAAAGGAGCATCTTCAGATTCTCATATTCCCAGAAGGAACTGACCTGACAGGTGAGTAGACATTATTTATCATTGGCTGCAGTCTGCACTGTCTAAAGATAGCCATACATGGGCTAGCTTTAGACAGTACATGGTTGCCAGCAATAAAAACTGGCAACAGACAGCTTATTGGTCCGTGTGTGGGGCCCTCCAACGGGCTTCGCCGATTGATATTTAGTTGAGAGTCGGCCTGATGTCTATTGGGCAGGGATAAAAATCTCGTCCCATCTGCACCTGTTCATTAATATGGTCCAGTGATCCCTCCACCCAGGATTGATCAGATCAGCCTCTCTCGGGGAGAGATCTGCTTGTTTGACGACATTACCAAACAAGCGGATCTCTGTGTATGGCCACCTTTATCAGTTTTGCAGCTCTCACTTGTATGTATAAATACAAATATGCAGAAGAGTGTTCTGGAAATATAATAATCTACACCCTCAAACTGTACTGTCTAAGGGTAAACAATATGGCAGCGCCTATCCATATGTATAAATACAAATAAACAGAGAAGGAATGTTCTGGGCATAAAATGAGCTATGGTCTCATGTTTTACTGTCTAAGGAAAACAATTTGGCAACTTCCTCCCATATTTTTAAATACAAACATACATAGAAGGAATGTCCTGGACATACAATAAGCCATTCCCTCATACTGTACTGCGGCAGCTCCTACCAATTTGTATGAATACAAATATACAGAGAATGTGATGTTCTGGGCAAACACACGAGGAAGATCTGATATAAATTAATTATTTTATTTCAAAGTGCTTATATAACCAGGTGCACACTCTGTTCTTTGTATTGGAAGTGCATATTTGTAGTGACATTGGTGGATTTTTTGCTATAGAAAGGCTGTTCATAACATTTTCTGAGACACAGCATGTAGTATGTTAGTCACTTTACTACATTCCAAGCATGGGCAGCGAGAAAACTGCACTCTGCCAGCTTTGTTCCCTTATCCAGTCAGAGTCGGACAGCTAAACTCGATCATTGCTCATCAGGAGAGAAATGGGTGGATGGCAAAATATATGGGATGGGAATGTTATCCGGCCAGCATTCCTTGTACCTTGTTCCTAATACAGGTATTGGACCTGTTCATCCAGAATGATTGGGACCTGGGGTTTAACAGATAATGGATCTTTCCTTAATTTGGATCTCCATTCCTTAAGTCTACTAGAAAATCATATGAACATTAAACACTAGGGATGCACCGAATCCAGGATTCGGTTCAGGATTCAGCCTTTTTCAGCAGGATTCGGATTCAGCCGAATCCTTTCTTCTGGCCGAACCGAATCCTAATTTGCATATGCAAATTAGGGCCAGGGAGGGAAATCACGTGAATTTTTGGCACAAAACAAGGAAGTAAAAATGTTTTCCCCTTCCCAGAAGGATTCAGCTGAATCCTGCTGAAAAAGGCTCAATCCCATATCGAATCCTGGATTCGGTGCATCCCTAATCTTTGGAACTTTGCTGAAATCTATCATTGTAATTTTTCACATTTATCCTAAAAGAAAGAGCTTTTTTGTGTCGTAACTTATTTTTTATTTGCCTATTTCAATAAATGAATCACACGTCTTTACAAACTCCACTCGGTTATAAGCATTTGTTACATTTTGGTGCAGAGTAAGAAAAGGTTCAATCAAGAACTTGGAATGATCCTATTTAACAGACACAATGTATCAGCCTTGTAGAGTTCCATCAGCCAATAAACAACTGATATAAAATGAAAAGCAGGGAAAACAATAAGAAACTAAGCATGTGTGTGTAGGTGAAACGTAGACCAATTAGAGGGTGGCAAGCTTCGGTTGAGCAATTGGGGAAGTCTCTCAGTTTTAGTATGGGGAGGCCAAGCCCCTCTGTTCCCACATAGACCAAACCCTGAGATAGTGGTCCATCCTGTTTTGCATAAAGGCAATGCCCGACTCAAATGTTCTATTGCTATTTACTCTCCTGATTATCTCGGCCTTCGTAGGTGATGCAGGGTCTTTCCATTTAGAGGCAATGGCTAGGTGTGTAGCCAGGGCTTGACCACAATTGTGTAGTTTGGGTATAGGTTTATCTAGTAGGAGTGTGACAGGGTTCAAGGGTACTGGGTAAGCTATTAATTGGCTTATGAGCGCCGCCGCCACTTCCGTCTAAAGTGGCTGTATTTGTGGACAGTCCCAAAAAAGAAAGAGCTTTTTTAAATATCTCTGCATGAATTTTGTATTTTTTTACATTTCTCAAAGAAAACTATCCATGTTTCCTTGGGTTTTTGCTTCTGGTTCCAGGCGTGGGCTCGCTCGGTTCTTTCGTCTCGTGTTCTAAAGTGAAACCACACAGCTCTGAAGTGTAGGGGCCAACTGGCATGTAATCATCAGGGGAACTAACAGTGCAGCTTGTTTTGTGTACAGCAGGAATCAGCAGATAAATAAATCTGGGCAAAGCGGGAAGAAGATTCACAGTGTCCGATGTTAAAGGAACAGACTTGGCAGCACATGAAGGAACAATGCTGTAAATCATCTTGGATCTCTGTAGTTAAAGATGACAAAGTTATTGAACAAGGTTTGGCCCTATATAGACACAGGCAAGGCATTCTTTTAACTTGAGTAAATCTGATTCAACTTTAAAGACCCTTTTGATTTGATCTAACACCATTAGATCTGCTTCATTAGCAGAAAGTAACGAAACAATTCAGCAAATTTGTAAATTCCCAAAATGTCACGAGTTCTTTACCAGAGCATTTCATGATCGCATTGACAAGCTGCCCTATCCATGTTCCTAAATTAGAATATGTTCTCATTGAAGCCTTGTGCCACTGGCCTTGAGAATAAAGAGGAATACATTCTGTGCAGTTGATTCTCTTTACAACGGGTCGTTCACCTTTGAATTAACTTTTAGTAGAAAGTAGAGCGTGACATTCTGAGACAATTTGCAACTGGTTTTGTTTTTCTATTATTTGTGGTTTATGAGTTATTTAGCTTATAATTCAGCAGCTCTCTAGTTTGCAGTTTCAGCAATCTGGTTTTAAGGGCTAAATTACCCTAGCAACCATGTATTGTTTTGAATAAGAGACTGGAATATGAAAAGGAGAAGGCCTGAATAGAAAGATTAGCAATAATAAGTAGTAATGACAATACATTTATAGCCTTGCAGAGCATTTGTTTTTTTAGATGGGGTTGGTGACCCCCATTCGAAAGCTGAAATGAAGGCTAATTGAAATGTTGCTTAGAATTATCCATTCTATAACACAGTGAAAGTTAACTCAAAGGTGACCCACCCCTTTACAGGGAGCCGTTTTACTATAAGATTATTTACATAAAAGATAAAGAAAAGAGGATCCTGCGGCATGTGGGATATGCTGCCATTAGCCAAAAACACTCTGAATGCCATGCCTTCACTTCTCCTCTAGAGCAATAGATGGTGTTTCCCAACCTGGCAGTTTGGTGGACAAGTTTGGGTTGGGCATATTCCAGAACACTACCTGGCTGAATGCATTATCCCAACAGTAAAGTTGAGGAAGGAATAATAGGCTGAAATTTTCTCCATGGTTTGGGCCTCAGATTCCTATACTTCCTACTTTGTGGAACAGTTTGGAAGAGGGCGTTTCCTGTTTCAGCACAATAATGTCCCCATGGACACAGCCAGGTTTGCATATTATGGGTTTGCTGAAATGGGAAGAAGCTAACTGCATAGAACCATTGCCTCAACCCCAATTGAACCCCTGGGGGCTGAATTGGAACCATGATTGTGATCCAGGCCTGATCCCCAAAATCAGTGCACAACCTCGCTAATGCTTATGTGGCTGAATGGAAGCAACTATGTTCCAAAATCTAGTGATAACCTTCCCAGAAGAGAGGGGCAAATTCATATTAAGACCCTTAATTTGGGAATGGGATGTTGGGGGACAGGTGTTCGGATACCTTTAGACATATAAGGGAATATTTATAAAACCTTGATTTCTCGATACATTAGTGGATGGGAGTTAAGTAGGTCGACTTTGTAGTAATAAAAAAAATTACATGAATTCGAGTTTTCGTAAATTCAACAACCCTGCAGTCAGATTTGTTCCCGTGAGTGATAGCGTGAGAATTCCGATTTAGATAATAACAAATGGAAAAATATTAGAGAGAAGACAGCAATTAGTGCTAAAGATAGACGAATACAAACACAGCTATAAATAGGACATGAGATTCCCAATCCAAAGCTATAACAAGCACTGGCTCCTGTAATAACATGCCACAAATAATAAGGAATGTTTCCATGTGTTCACAACATCAAGCATTAGATTTGGGGTGCATGCCAGTTTGACTTTTATTTAGCCCAGAGCTGATCAATTGGATTGGGTGGGGGGCACTAGAAATCTCCCACCTCCCTCTGCTTTCATCTATGAATTAGGTGGCCCTATGGAGGAACAATGAATCCCTCTCACCTCCAAGTTTGAAGACTTTTTATTTTTAAGGTTTTTGGAGCATGTTGTGTCCTGTTGGAGCAGAAGTTAGACCCTTCCTGTTACCAGCATGCTGGATAAGAGGTAAAATATCTGTAGTTTAGGAAACCTAACAGCTGATTGGTTAGTAAACTTCACACAACAGGACCAGACTGGTTGGTTAAGATGATTAATAAAGTTAGGGCTGAACTCCACAGACGATTTCAGCACGATCCAACATGCTGCGCAAAAATGCAGGCATCACGTCGGATGCAACGGAAATAAGGTAGGAGATGGGAATGTTGGATGGTGTCGCAGCTTTGATCCGACATGACACAACTGTCCAATGCAGGTACAGCATCTGCAGCCGATAGTTGCGTCAAATCAAAGCTGAGACACCATCCGACAATGCTAGTACCTTATTTTCATCTTATCTAACATGACGCCTGTGTTTTTGCTCAGCGCCTCGGATCACTGTGAAATCGTCCATGGAGTTCAGCCCTTATTCTTGGGCTCACAATGTTTAGGAATCAATCTAATTGGTGATAAACCAGGTTGATAAATGTTGACCTTTGATTAATGTAGAATGTGAGCTCATGGGGCTGAAACTAACCCCCCAAAAAATCTGCAAAACCTTAATAGCCACAGCTCCCAGCCTTGTTGCCCCTGCTTTATATAAGTAACTTACTGTGACCTTGGTTCCTATGTCTCTGTGCAGCCATGCCTTTGTTGAGGGTTCTTAACTGTAGTGAAAGCTCTGTGTTTCCAAAAATAAAAGCTTTTTCTGCAGTCTGAATACAACTGAACCTGCCCAAATCCCTTAATGCCTGGCCACTTATCTATTTAAAGGCACGTTATTCCGAGGTGAGTGGATTTTATACGTCATTAAAAAAAAAAAGAACAGCATGTCCCTACTCTAAGCCTTGATACTTAAATGCAGGACTGTAATGCCTTTCACATTTCCAGGAAGCTATAGTAGGCATGAAAACAATTTATAGATGAGTGAGCAATAGATGAAATGTTGGGGTACATGCAGCAGTCCTACCTACCGCACCATACACAGAAGGGTGGCGCAAGAGATATAATTACATTAATATTTTAACACTGATATGTCATACAGGTGGCAAACAACTTTTATTGTTCAGCTGCAAAGTCTAGTTCTATACAGGGCTGATTTTCGGCCGTCCTATAAAACCAGGCTGAGAATCAGCTAATCCATTGGCCTCCACTTGACCCTGTGCCTTTACTCAAAGGTACTGTGTTGGCCTGGGTGCAGAAACATGGAACAGATTCTGGTAGGAAAATGTGACATTTATTTGCAGGCTGAGAATCAGCCCTTTGTGGTAGAGTCCTGCAGCGGGTCGGGTACCCGCGGGTTACCCGCAAAATCCCGCGGTACCCTGCAGGTTGCTCGTAGAATTTCTGGGTGCGGGAATAGAAGCGGGCCGGTGGTCCTGCAGGTTGAGGGTCGGGTCGCGGATCCTCGCTATAGGGATTTTTACTCCTTTTTCTGAGCATTTCCACTACTGATGATGTCACATCCGGTTTACAATGACAGCACTTCCTGTTTTACTCCTTTTTTTTCTGATCCTGGCTACTTCCGATGATGTCACTTCCTGTTTATGATGACAGCACTTCCTGATTCTTGATGGTCAGCGGGTCGCTGGTCCGGGTTGCGGATCACGGGTTGCGGGTACGGTTCAGGTCGCGGGTCCAAGCGGGTAAAAATGCGGGTCGCGGGTTCGGGTTGCGGGTACGGGTCGGGTTCGGGTCCCAAAAAATGGACCCGCGCAGGACTCTACTTTGTGGCACTAGCCTAAGTTTATTGGGAAGTGGATGCAGTTGCGATGGTGTACCTTTGTTTTCTTTCTGATTGCTAGGGTCAAAGGTAATAGGCATAAGAGTTAATCTGGAGATATGGGGCACCCACTGATCCTGGTATTCTAAGCGGCAGAATCCCCAGTCTTGAGTCCTGCAACAGGTTTAAACAGGGATGGGGACAGTCACTGGTGGTGCGCTCTACTGCTGGTTAATAAAGGGAAGCAATAACACTTTTACAGTACAGCATATCACTGTTCCCAGCTTGAGAGTAGAAAATCCACATGTTGGGCTTTATATAAAAGACAGCACCCCTGCTACTCCCTTTCTATAATCACTAGAAGATCTTAGCCAGTGCTATTTATTTTAATGCTCCCCTATGTCAGACATTTTTGCCAGGTTTACGATTACCCTTATGCAGTACAATGGGTCTGAGAAAATGCAGGACTGGGCTAAGAGAAGAAGAATTTCAGACTCGTTGCACGTCACCCGACAGATATCACTTTTAAAGCAAAATAAACATTACTGCCGGGAAGGTAAGACTTAACACAAATACAGCATACCAGCTATTCCGTGCACTTTCGTGCCTTTATCTACCCCTTATAATCACTCAACCCAAATCTCAGCATGTACAGGGCTTATGCTGTATTGTATAAAATGATCCAACAGACCCCAGATACAGAGTTGGAAGGCTCCAAACTATGCCATGTTCCCTCCTAGAGGGGATGGTTGAAGCTGCAGTAGGTGGCCCATGTCGAATGACTTTTTGGGTCATAATTGGGGGTAACTGTAAATCAATGAGCCTAACTACTTTATATCTGTATCTCAATTAGCCGGAGGATGTCGAAATGGGAAGAAACCCATGGTTATGTACTTTGCTCTTGCACACAATTCTGCACAATTCACTGCATTTACAAAGTAATGTGTTATTTACATGCTAATAACAGTTTGGAATAGCAGCAGGTTAATGTCATGGCACAATGTTTTACAAAGTAGGTAAATCCTATTACAAGGAATCTGCTGTCCCCATATGGGAACAAAGGCTTGAGATTACGGTTTGTAGTCTGGTGTGCCTGATGGGGGGCCAAAAAGAGAAAATAGAAGCATAAACACAGGATTCATCAGAAAAATGGAATTACTCTGAGAACATGGCATGATAATCTGTTGCTCTGGAGCACAGCAATTACTGCAAAACAAGCGCATATCAGGGGGGAGATTACAGCTCTCAATCTTCTGCAATCTGTCTAATACTGAGCAAACAGCCCACAGAAATAAGGCAGATTTGTCTGTAAAGGATAATGTTGCACACAAACTTGTGGCCTCCATGGATACAGATATATCTGCATTTTCCTGGCCCATATTAGGGCAGTAGAAAAGTTAGGGACTGTCAGAAGGCAGGGTGACTCATTGGGGCGTTAGAAAGCAGTTCCCAGATTCTAAAAGCTGTTGTACATGGGACTTCATTGAATGTTGTCCACAGATTTTAAATGTATAGTAAAGTTGGATCACATATCTCAATTTAGACTTCTTCTGCATTTGCAGATCTGCCCACGGGTCATCTCATCTCTGGGTTTATGATTATGTCGCATCTGATTAATGATGATTCCACTTCCCATTTATGGTGGCTAGCTGGTCATGTTGCAGATAAAGCTTTCGGCTCTACACAGTTAGACTTTGCTGGTCTCTGCTGAATGCATTTTAGGCTCATTCACTGCGTCTTGCATTCATAAAATTCCTAATATGGGATAAGAAGCTCTTATTAGGGATATTATTAGACATGGTTGTGTGTAATTGTGTGTTGGGGTTCAGCTGCAGTGCATTTCGTGGTACCACTCACCCAGAATGTAACAGTTCAGGTTCCCCCAATAGGTATAATCATATACGGTTTTCTGAGCCTTTATGGTGTGACACAGAAAAACCTGTTCTACCTCTTCATCCAACTCATTAATCTTTTCTCACTTCCCACTGATAAATAAGACTCTCTGTGTAATAAGATCTGTGTCCATGTGTTTTATTTAAAATGTAATGTTGGTTAAGTGATTGGAAAGTCTGGTTATTAACAGAGCCAACTTTTCTTGGAATTCCTCGTTTCCAGGCTACAACTTGTTACTTGGCCATTAAATGCATTAAATTAGGATTTTGGGATTTAGGGCTTTTTTTGTCCATTTTCTACTGCTGAAGAAATTTCTGAGCAATTTGATTTTCACCTGATGCATTTTGTCCTGCATGCCTTCCAACAATAAATGATTAATAAAATGTCCTTTGGAGCTTTCAAACAATTCTAGTACTGTACTTTCCGTTTTCCTTGATAAAGTGTACGGCGGGGATAATTTTAGCTTGGCTTACATTAGTCCCAGCGGCCAATTTATAAATGAAATGTAGGCTGCTGTCACTGGTGTTTGTATGTACCGAGCTTCTTTCCCCTGACTCACGGCTAGGTTAATAATCTGTGAGTAATTTCTGTGTGGCGGCAGCGGCAGTTGACTTCAGCTTTTGGACACAACGATGGGAAATAATTTTAATCGGTTAAACAAAGTGACTGCAGCTCTGTTGATTTTGAAATAAATAACATACATTTGTAGGAGCAGAGAAGCTGTGCTAAATTTACATTGATGTGCCGATGACATATTTATATCTAGAGCTACTGCTTCCATGATTTACCATCAAAGGTACCTTGATGGAGTCTCGAAAGCCAGGCATTTTGGTCATAGGCATGGCCCTTTCAATGTTGTAGTAGCGGTTGTGGTTTAAAAATGCTATGCTCCTTATTCCCTTTATGAGAATATTTTAGGGGAATCATTGACGGAGAAGTATCTTGGAGAACTAGTGGCCGCACCTATTGTCAACAGCATTGCTTTTGGTTTTTAAGATTTCTTCGACAATTTCCAGAGCAGGATTTGGGGATAGTCCATGCACTGCCCAGGTTTATGAAACTGATCATTGCTCTTTGGCATCTAGTGTGAGTCACAGTATTGTAGAATGTTTTATTGGCTGAAGCCTACTCATATTCTCTCATGCTGTTTCATAGAAAAGTGGTGTACAGTAGCTCAGCAGTGAGTGTTCCAACCAGGGCCAGAACAAGAATTAGGGGCGTATCTGTGGAGCAAGCAAGAAGAGAGCTGCAAGAGGACATTGAGCAGTGTAGAGAACAAGAGAGCCCCGCACACACTAAACAGCATCTGTTGTGATATTACAAAAAGACAAAACATTTGGGGTAGTTACACCTCCCTTTGTCAGGTCACTTGGGGAGTCGCACCACCATTACTGCAAATAATGACTGGAATAGTAGGGGTGCGCCTTAACCATATATCAAGACATTGAACGGTGATCATCTGAGTGTAGGCTGGGAAGGTGGGTTAGAGTCCTGCGCGGGTCCATTTTTTGGGACCCGTACCCGCAAACCACAAACCGGACCCACAACCCGCATTTTTACCCGCTTGGACCCGCTACCTGAACTGTACCCGCGATCTACAACCTGGACCCACGACCCACTGACCATCAAGAATGAGGAAGTGCTATCATTTTAAACTGGAAGTGACATCATCGGAAGTAGCCGCGATCAGAAAAAAAGGAGTAAAACAGGAATTGCTGTCATTGTAGACCCGCACCCAGAAATTCTACGAGTAACCCGCAGGGTACCGCGGGATTTTGCGGTTAACCCGCGGGTACCCGACCCGATGCAGGACTCTAAGGTGGGTATTGTTGCTAAACAATATATGTTGATGCTATAGAAATACATGTTAAAAATAAACAACCAGGTGTGTGGCTCATATCAGTTAGGGTACCGGGCCATGTATTATTGACTTTGGGTCAAATACCAATTGACCTGGCTCAGGTTCCACTTAAGGACATGTAATTTAAAATGGAATGGCTGCACATTTTTGGCTACAAATGTGTCCAAATACTTTTGGCAGTATTGTGTATCACTTCTACCTTTAGAATGTTCATTGCTATAGATGTGTTGGATGGTTTTTGGATAGCAGGTTATGCTGAAATTTATGGTGCTTCCTCTTGTGAATTTCCCATTTGCTGCAGGCTTATTTCAAAGGCTGTAATTATGTCATTTTATCCCAGATTCAGCCGGTAGAAACACATCTCTTCCTGTTATTGCATAGTGAGATACAGTATTCAGAAGTGGCACTTTACTTCTGCCAGCTTTCAGAGCTTAATAAATGCCTGTCTCTAAACCCACTTCTGAAATGTTTTACATTTACTTTGTGTGATTACAAGTATAGCATCTTGTTTTTAGTACTTTGTCACATTTTTTACATTTACTTCTAAATTGATGATCATTTCTTCCTGTTGTGGTCAAAGTTCCTCAGACAGCTATAAAAGGATAGTTTTATTTATCTGCACAGGAACTTTTTGTCTTCCAAGGCTCTAGTTATTGTGTGATTGTGTCATCCAAAATGTGTTTATTGAATGTGACCCTCTAGGTCAGGTATCCACAAACTTTTTTACCCATGAGCCACATTCAAATGTAAAAAGAGTTGTGGAGCAACAGAAACATGAAAAAGTTCCTTGGGGGGGGGGGGCAAAAAAAGGAATTTGATTGCCTATTTGATGTTAGTCCATAATCTTTGTTGTTTATGCAACCAAAACATCCTTCCAAGCCAGGAATTAGAAAGTAATGATCTAATATGAGACCACTGGGATTAACATCAAAGGGGATGGCTTTTTGTGAGCCACTGATTGCGGACCACTGCTCTTGGTAAACTGAGTAACTGATCAACCAACGGTAAAATCTCAGTCATTTGTGTCTCTGGAATCTTCAGACTCTCTTAATCAGGGATGCACCAAATCTGTTGATTTTGGATTCAGCCAAAATGTATCCTCCCAAAAACTGTGTAAAATCGAACCTTAATGAGCATATTAAATGATGAAATCCATCTTTAAAGGAAAAATTGTCACATTCAGTTGTATAGAGCCTTATTCATATGACTTTTAGGGTAAGGCCAGACGGGAAGATTCGAGGAGATTTGTCCCCGAACCGCTTCCTCCTGCCTTCCAGCGTCTTTTATGAATAATCGCCTGCGCCTATTTACACGCCAAGCTTGCTTTTTCTAAGTTGCCTCCTTAGGCAATTTCAAGCGATTTAGCGAAATCGCAGCACCGTGTGTTAATAGGCGCAGTAGATTATTCGTTAAAGGGCAAGGAAAGTCTAAAATAGAATAAGGGTAGAAATGCTGTATTTTGTATACTAAACATAAACATGAACTTACTGCACCACAAGCCTAATCAAACAAATGATTTATGCTTTCAAAGTTGGCCACAGGGGGCTGTCATCTTGTAACTTTGTTATACATCTTTGCAAGACTAGACTACATACACATGCTCAGTGTGGTCTGGCCCTCTTAGGGTTCTTCATAAATGATCAAAAAACAAAGCTGCTTGAGTTCTGCATGGCTGGTAGGTAAGGCAGGAGCTCCCTGCCAGAAGTTAGGGACCGTCTGACAATTCCTAACCACAGCAATAAATGAAGGGAGAATTTCACTGCATACAGTCAGGTTTCTTGTAAAAACGGTACACGTTTTTTAATTAAAGTATATTGGAGATAGATTTCTTTTTCATCAAAGCTTCCCGTCTGGCCTGAGCCTTAAGGGTTTGAATTTAGTTCAGTTAAGTATTCAGCTTCAAGCATTTGACTGAATCCAAATCTTTCAAAATGTCTAGGAATTTTGCTGAACCAGGCCTGGATTTGTGGAAAGGCCACCTAGGCCCGGGCCTAGGGTGGCAGGATTTTAGGGGGCAGCATGCTGCCCAGCCATACCCACATTGGTTCAGAAACACTGGGGATACGCAGGAGATACAATAGTTTTTTTTTAATTTCCCATGCACCAGTTCTGATGATGAAAATTTGCGAATACTGGGCAGAGTATGGGGGCAACGAATGGCAGTGGGCCTAGAGGTGCCCTCTATGTAAATCTGGCCCTGGGCTCAACCCTCAACTGAATCCTGGATTTACCACATTACTGCTTTAATTCAGCTAATCTGAAGAGCCCAATCGATACAGACTTACTGCTAAGCTTGTAAAAACTGAGAACACTTTTGGCATCCAATATGAGATAGTTGGTCATACAAATAGTCATATCAAACTTAAAAGAGAATAACCCCCTTATTAATCACGAGGAAATTTCCAGGGACTTAGGAAAACGCAGCGCCGCGTGTGAATTGACGCAGGCAACTTTAAATTTTGTGGGTGGGAGACACGGGCAAGCAATTCAGGGAGATTAGTTGCCCCAAAGAAGTGGTGATTAGTCGCCAGGCAACTAATCTCCCTGAATCTTCCTGTGTGGTCTAGCCCTAAGAAGAGCACTCGGTAGTAAAAACCCATGTTCCACTGTGACTCCTTCAGTTACATTGAGAAGGAAAAACAGCCTGCCAGAAAGCAGTTCCCTCCTAAAGTGCTGGCTCAAATCACATGACCAAGGGCAGCTGAGAAATTGACAAAATGTCTAGCCCCATGTCAGATTTCAAAATTAAATATAAAAAAATGGGTTTGCTCTTTTGAGAAATGGATTTCAGTGCAGGAGTCTTCTGGAGCAGCATTATTAAGTGATGCGTTTAGAAAAAACATGTTTTCTCATGACCGTATCCCTTTAAGGGATACATGTACTGTTAATATAAATTAATTTTGTTACAACAGTGCCCCCTCCTGGTCAGTTTCTGACCAATTTTGCCACTTCGTAATCAAGGAAATTTTCAGGAGAAAGAAAGCGGCTGCTCTGATGTTCTTCTGTTTAGGAAAGGTTTGTGAAAGGTTTTTAGTTTTTTTCCTAAGCATAAGAACATCAGAGCAGCCTCTTTCTTTCTCCTGACAACTTCATTGACTACTTGGTGGTCAGAAACTGACCAGTAGGTGGCGCTGTTGTAACAAAATTCATTTATATTAACAGTAAGCGTAGCCCTTAATATCTTGGAATATAAACAAAATAAATAATGGATGTACATTGCAAAATTTCTTAGAATCTGCCAACCCTTCTGCCCTGCTCTGATTTACAGAACAAGAGGAAATTGAGATTTTTGGCGTGTCCCAAGTGGTACACTACACTATAGTTTAAATTGAACTATCTTTGAAATAAAAGATATCTTCCTTGTTTTAATCAGTTAGATGTAGACAATAACAGCTTCAAAGTACTACAGCCTCATTGCTGTTGCCGTCTCTCTATTTCCTCTTGTATTTACTTAAAATTCCTCTTTGTCACTCACTCGGGCTATGTGCCTTTTTTTCTGAACAAAGGGTTAGAAATTCTGAATTACTTTCTGCCATATTGTGTATCTTTAACACAAAGCCTAATTACTTCTGTAGGCTTAGAGGTTCTGATAGATGGCTTTTTCTTGCATTTTTCACTTACTGTACGTTTGGGAAATTGCATTTAACAATATTGGTTCTTCCGGCAGCAGAACTTGACCTTTTGTTCTAGTCCTTTTCTAAAGCAATATAATATATAAATAAATTTTTTTTTAGAGATGACGTCTCTTTGTAGAGATTGAATAAATCCGGTGACTGTACAATAAACAAGTTACTTTATGGTCGTTCGAACAGGAAGAGACGTAGGCCAGACATGAACTGCAAGTAAAATGGCATGTATTAGTAAGAGTAGAAGTAGACTCTCTGGGTGAGGGCCAATTAGAGAAAGACTTCCTATTGGACACCTGTTTGCTGTCCAAGAGATACCTGGAAACCTCGTCTTCATGTCAGTTAGGCTGAGGTTTGTAGTCAACTCTTATTTCATATTTAAGATATTTGTACAATGATCAGTGAATTACTGATACTTATGATAGTTATTTCCTGTATCCTTATAATGAGATAAATTAACCTAAGAAAAAGTCTGCAGGATGGTGTAGTTTGTTGGACTGTATCACCCGCTGCTGGATACTTTTTTGTGGCCAGAAATCGGTAAATTAAATTGGGTTGGACCTGGGAACACCGTTTATTCTCCTTTCCTCGGCACTACATCCATACATTGTTTTGCATGTCCTGCCTGACTAGTTTAAAGGAACAGTAACACCAAAAAAATTTAAATATTTTAAAGGAACGGCAGTATAATTTATTGTTGCCCTGCACTGGTAACACTGCTGTGTCTACTATAGTCTATATAACAAGCTGCTGTGTAGCCATGGGGGCAGCCATTCAAACACAGGATACACAGTAGATAAC
>CM044439.1:20664021-20676250 GCA_024363595.1 Xenopus borealis | reverse complement strand
CCCCCCCCTCACTCCACCCCTTCGAGGATAACTAAAATATTTAATCTCTTGAATTGCAAGAATCATTTGCTTTTAGGCTATATCAGATATCACCCTCTCTCCCCATTGCACATCTCACACACACACACTACTACAATAGGGATAAAATAGATTGGTTTTTCTTCCAAGTCGTGTATTCAGCCTTGAGGGTCAGTTTACTAAAGTGCGATAAATTTGAATTTAAGTTTCCGCATGTTATCACTGAGAATATTTTTTCCGCCACAATATTCGCGATATTATACGTTTAGAAGTCATTGCGATCACTTGCGGTAACTACGTTAGCGAACCAGTTTATGTTAGCTGTAATTTTAGCGAGTTGCGAATTTTCTGGCGACAAATAAAAGTTTGCAAATATTTATTCTAGAAAATAGTCTTGGTTTATGGCGTTAATAATGGCGTTAATTATGGCAATTTTTACTGTAATATTTATGGTCAGAAATGCATCTTCAAAACTCATAAACTTTATTGACTGATGATTATACCATCCAACAACATTAGAAGAGTGACACCAATCAAACATGTATGTTTCATATAAACCCATACTTCATCCATCCAGTCACAAACACTTCTGCCAATAGAATCATATGAACAAGAAATCATACCAGTTATAAGAGTTATGGTCTTGCTACAGCAGAATAAAGCTCTCTAAGTTCCCATAGTTGCATTCTATCAGTCGGCAAGCCTTGTTCACATTAAGTTTGTCGAAAAGTTTAAGTATGATATTTTATGTCTGCTGCTGTTTGGGCTAAACCTTCTGTACTGCTACAGGGTGGGTCTTCTAACACTGGTTCCTTTGATATGTATATAGAGAAAAAGACGTTATTTGCCCCTATAAAAAGGCTTTAATGCTTTCTTGCTGTCGGCTTCAAAGTTAATCTACACGTCTGACCAATATCTTGTGAACAGTAATGGGTTAACTTTATTTAACTCTTAAAGTGCCACCTGTTTTAGAATCTATACCATGGTAAAGAAATTATTACATTTTGTAAATTCTTCTGTTCTGGGTTTCCTTGTACAGAGTGCCATGAGTGTACTGAAAACATAGCAAGATTAAAGTATCCTGGCACATAAAAAGTTAAAAATGTAGTGGTAACATTCTCTTTCCTGACTGGCTAGAGAGCACTTTGCAAATATAATGCCTTGCTTATACGATGTGTGTTTGCCCGGTCACTAAGGATGGGGAGTATTGGCTGCAAACTCATTATATATGTACTAAAATATAAAGACTAGTGCTTTGTGCTGCTTTATATGCAATATAATTATCCTATTTGTGTAGTCGTGTGACACCACAGTGCCCTCTAGTGATCATATTGTTTCTTCTGACTTCTACCCTGATTTGAATTGACAATGCCGCAAATTATTGCCATTCATTTCAGATTAGTTTATTAGTTAGCTGATCAGACTCTGTTGAATCTTCCAATTTTATATAATTTCTCTCTTTTTTTGGTTAATAGAGATAATGACAATTCGGGTGTTCTGAAAAGCAATGTCTGGAAACAATTGGATTACTTTTTTTTTTAATTATCATTTGGGTGGACCTTTTATACATTTAAGTAGCTTGTCATTCTGGGGTCCTAATACAATCCAATTGTCAAGGTTCTGGTTGAAGCCTTTGTAGATGTGCAGTAAAAGGAAGGTATGAAGAGGGCACCAGGTAAAGAGATGAACACTAGGATATGCATTTAGAAACAAATGTAGAAAACTTGGGTGCTGGGTGACATTCTGGGCCCTGTTTCTGACATTTCAGTACAATAGACCTCATATGGTCAACTGGACCTTTTCCAACTTTTAGCTTTAAAGAGTCAACTAATGGTCCTCCATAGACAAAACAATACCTCCAGGGGACTCAATGAGTGGTGAGGTGCCTTTTTGTCATAATTGCACAAGCCAAGCTTTAATTCAGCCTTAACTTTTCATTGATGTGCAGACGGAATCATATGGCAGCCATATATTCCTTCTTCAGGCTGAGAGCAAAATGAGTAGGTTGAACCTGCCATCTCTAAATGTTTTCAGCTGATGCCAGTAATGTCACTCATCACCTTTGATGCCAGTGGTTTGATGTGGACATAATATATGTGTCAATATTTTAGGCACATGCCTTTTTAGGGAAAATAACTTTTGTTTTCCCTGTGACCCCTTGGTGAGGCTTGCACATTCAGAGCAGAGTAGACTTTATGCTGCTGCACAAAGGCCAGGTCTGGCTGCTCTCTAAACCTCAGATAGGTTCAGCCAAGCTCTGTCCTAACCACCTGCCATTGAGTATTGATTCTGTTATTTTGCCAATTGCACCTTGCCTTCCTAACAGTAAATTACCCTTCAAGTCTAGCGAGGAACGACTGGGAAAACAACGTTAGATGGTGGTGCGACAATGCCCTGGGCTATTTCTAATTTTCCAGAATGGAGCAGTGGCCGGCAACAAACCTAGCCATTTAATTCACTGGAGGGTGTCTATTATATTCCACTGAATTTCGGTTTTCTTGCCATTCAATGGACAACCCAACATTTAAGTATTCTATGATACCTGCGAAATGTACTGGTTGTCCAATCCTTGGTAGACCTTTCCTTCAAAGAAGAACAAAGAGTTTTAGAACATTTTTAAAGGGTAGACAAGTTTAATTTAAAGATACTGCTTCCAGTTTTAGGCTACCAACAAGTTTATGTCAAAAATAGTTGGCAAAATAGGCAGGTGTGCATGACAGTGATGAGATATTGAATTAGTAAGCATTTTGCCAGTTCCACCTTGGCTGTGGGCATGCTCTTCCATCCACTGCAAATATTTACTCTGTGCATTTCTATCCCACACTGAAAACAGAACCTAAGGTGTCCCCAAAATATAAAGGAATTAAAAGAACCAAAAAATTAAAGCGCAGAACAGAAATCAGGCAAAAGATAAAGCACAACAAAGCAACAGAGAGGAGAGGAAGCAGGAGGAAATAGTAATGTTCTAAATGAAGGACAATAAGAAAAAGAGAATATAACAATGGCTGACGGAAACAAGTGAAGGAAGAGGGAAGATAAAGAAGCAGACGAGCAGGATGGATAATGAACGTGAGAATAAAAGCAATTAGACAGGAGATGTGGGAGACAAGAAACAAGGTGAGAATATATGAGAACGGGACAAAGAAATCAAGGAGCTGATGCGGCGTGTTGCTATTTTCTGTATGCAGCCAACATTGCACTACATCCCTGTATCAGGTAATTACGTATTGATTTACCTGGCCCAACGCACGCACTATATTACACTTATCGCGAAGCTGAGAGCCCAAGCTCCCAGCTCGGGAAAATATGTCTTTTTTTTTTTTTCTGGAAACAGCAGCTGCTGTGCCTGACAGCCATCACTAATCATATTGGCAACACAAAGCTGTCTCTCGGCTCTGGATACCAGACTGCTAATTATAGAAGCATAATTGTTCCCTTTTTTTTCCTCCTAGATTTCAGCCAGCCTCTCGTACGTGTCCATCCATTCTTCCCCAATGCCTGATACATTCACCATGTCTTGCTGTGCCAACTCATTGTTCATATTAACAGACTGAAATTCTCTCTAAAATTGAAGAAGCGGCCAAGCGGCCTTAAGTACATTTTATAAGGCGTTCACCAATGCTGCAGGTGCCTGGGTGTGTGATCCAAGAAAGCAGGTTCTTATATGATATACTTATAGGTATTGGCAATATTTTTGAATACGGCACAATCTTTCAGTGGTTCAGACACCAGGCTGTGCTGGATTCATTTTTTGTGGATGTATATATATACAGGTATGAGACCGGTTATCCACAGTACTCGGGACCTGGGGTTTTCTGGATAATGGATCTTTCCATAATTTGGATCTTCATACCTTAAGTCTAATAACAAAATCACGTAAACATTAAATAAACCCCCCAATAGGCTGGCTTTGCTTCCAATAAAGATTATTTATATTTTGGTTGGGATCAAGTACAAGCTACTGTTTTATTATTAAAGCGAAAAAGGTAATCATGTTTACAAATGTGGATTATTTTTTATAAAATAGAGTCATCCAGTAATTTGGAGCTTTCTGGATAGCAGGTTGTCGGATAACTGTTTCCACACCTGTACAGTATTTTTGTACCAGATGAGCTTTATCCTTATGTTTATCCTTTTATAATAATATACTTAATTGATGAAGTACACAACCTTGTCACCAACAACTCCTCACTACATTTTGGGCCATTGTCCTCTACTTTTTACTGGAGGTCAATGCATCAAATATGCCCTCCTTCCATGGTCAAATGACTGATCTACATGCCCTCCAGTCCTTAAATCCAGTCTTCTGCTCCCAAACTGGACCACCTGTTCCAGAAACTTCTACAAATTCTACACACATTGGACATTCTTCTGTTGCTCTGTGGTCTATATAATAGATTCTGTTTTATGGACCTGTGTCAAATTATTTAATGTTCTTATAGTAAACTCACCGCTTCACTTGGTGGGGTCCAAGTGCATATGCCCCAGACCTTCATCTTAAGGAGTATAGCCACAAACAACTTCATAAGAAATATAGGCTGGCACAAACTGGACCACAATCAACTTCTGCTGATTAAATTCTTTATTAACAAGTTATGGCAGCCATAGTGCACGAAAAAGCCTTAAAGGGCAAGGAAAGGCAAAGAAATAAAATCCCATTTTTACTTTCTTTAATGAAAACATAATCTATCTCCAATATACTTTAATTAAAAAATGTGTACCGTTTTTATAAGAAACCTGACTGTATGCAGTGAAATTCTCCCTTCATTTAGTGCTGTGGATAGGAATTGTCAGACGGTCCCTAACTTCTGGTAAGGAAACAATCATACTTATGAACAGCAGGGGGAGCCCCTGAATTACTTACCAGCCATGCAGAACTCAAGCAGCTTTGTTTTTTTTATCATTTATGAGGATCCCTAAGAAGCCCAGACCACACTGAGCATGTGTATGTAGTCTAGTCTTGCAAAGATTTATAACAAAGTTACAAGATTTCTAGCCTTATTCTATTTTAGACTTTCCTTGCTCTTTAAGCATTTTGTGCCTACATGGGGGACTTACCGGCCAGGTGGCAACCCTAGACACAGCTCTACTTCTAGCACTGGCTAAGATGTCCTGTCTCACTACTGTGTTATTAGTTTGGAAACACGTAGGAGAGCTAAGAAATACAGGTGGTTAGAATGATAATGCCCATGCATAAACAAGGCCAATATTCTCCTGCTTACATAATTACTTGGCACTTTTATTGGAGTAACTGAAGGCATTTTTTTGTAATATGCATCCCCTAAATAAGTAATCAAGGGACATACCAGGCAAAGCTTATTGAATGGAAACTTGTTATTAAATAAGATCTTTCCTTTCACCCATTGAAACCCGGTATGAGCTCTGGGAGCTAATTAGTCGTCGATGGAGAGCAACATGGAAATCTATTAAATATACATAACGAAGGGAGCATGAATAGTTCATGAGAGCAAAGGAGCATTTTATTTTATTTTCCTTCACGTGGAATAATACTGAAATGACTTCTGGTTACATGGAAACTAACAACAATGCCTTTCAGCCTGACTGTTACCCAAGACACATACTGGGTTTCTTTGCCACAAAGCTACTCTCAACAAGTGTGATCCAGTTCTGAAGGATTTAGGTCACAATGTTCCGAGGTCTGTTGTGATGCGCCGCTCTGTCTGGGGATTTAAAACTCCGTCTGGGTTTTGAAGTCTGAAGTGGTACAAACATACGGCCATGTATTTTATATGCCGAGCCTGCTCGCCTCTCCAGTGAAAAATGACTCCAATATCAGCATGTGGACGGAGAGCAGAATGAAACACAAATGAAGACAAAGGAGTCTAATACGGGGCTAATTTCAGCTAAGATCTGAATTAGAATGAGAATAAATAATTGACTGAAGCTGCCTCGGCGCCGTATAGTGAATGTGGTTTAGCATATTGTAGATAAATGCATGAGAATCCCACAAACCTGTCACTGAGAATGAATCACTCAGCTTTAGTATCCAGTGATCTAAAATTAAAACACAGGACATGCCATGTTATGTTTTAATATTGTCATGCATAGAAATACTTGCTTGTTGGCTCTGGCTTCCTATTGAGCGTGCTTTGGCATGACTTTAAAGTATAGCTAACTCTTCAATATAAATCTGCCTGGAAACACTGTATTTTATCTATTGAACTTACTGTAGCAACCCAGAGGTGCAGCCGCCCTATAACAGTAATGACCCAGGCCTTCAATATTGCCCCCAGCAGCTCCCCATCTTGTTGGGCATCTTTTGTGTGTCAGCGGCACTGCCCATGCTCAGTGTGCTCTGGGCTGCTACAGCGCTGATCAATGTATTGGTTTCTGTGTGCCACATAATTAATGTTTAATCATCAGCCTTTTATGATGATCTTTATATTGTATAGATACTTCAAAAAGGAATGAGATCCATTATCTGGAAACCCGTTATCCAGAAATTACGGACAGGCCGTCTCCCAGAGACTCCATTTAATCCAAATAATCCACCTTTTCACTTTTCCTCTGTAATAATAAAACAGTACATTGTACTTGATTCCAACTAATGTATAAATAATTCTTATTGGATGCAAAACCAGCCATTTACCAAAGTAAGCTTTGGTAAATGATATGTGCTGGGAATCAGTATAAAAGAAGATGGGGAGCTACTGGGGGCATCTACATAGGCACATATCTTCCCTGCTGAAGTGGTGTAGTGAAGTGCGGATCAACCGTGCCCGACCCCTAACCCGCAAAATGTTGCCATTGTAGGACCCGTACCTGCGTCACCACTAGCATTGCCACCCTTCGGCACCGGTGACTCCAGGCAGAGAGGGGATGTACCAGGGGTGGGCCAATGACAGGCCTGGGCTTTGAAGTATCTGGGGCAGGTCTATGACGTGGAGATTGGCCAAACGTCACGTCAATCTCGGGGAATCCTGCCCGGTTTTCCTAATTTTGAAAACTGGGCAGGCAGATTTGACCCAGACAGCTCTTCAAAATAACAGGCTGTCCAGGTCAAAACCAGTCAGGATTGTTTCAACACACACGTATAGAGCTGAATCGTCGGATATACATATAGAAACAATACAATTCTACCTGTATCTGACGATTCAGCACTAACAATGGCAGATGTTAAGGGTGCCTTCAAAGGCATCCGATCAAAATTTTCCATCCAGCCCGATCAACCAGCCGACTGATCTATAAATCCCACCGTACACGACCCAAATATCGTACGGAAATTTGTATCTATGCATCTATGGCTACCTTTAATCTTTGGGAGCAGTGGAGGAGTGTTTTTTCCCTAGTTTGACCTAAACTCAACCCTAAACGTAATGGTTGACCATATTTATACCCGAACCCTCTCATCCATAGCCATTGTATATTTATTTAGCCATTTATATTTATAACAATGAAGACCAATGGCCATCCACCTTGCAATACCATTGTGACACAATACTAAAGGTTTATTTTGTGATGATGTGTCATGATAAAGGTCCCCTGTTCAGTGATTGCTCTTTATATGGGCTATTTCTTGCTGCAGGCTAGCTGTCATACTCCAGCGTAAGCCTGCTTGCTCTGCCCCAGCGTGTGGCACAAGTAGCAGAAATAACAGCACCATGAGAAGCTTCCGGATACATAAAATGTTTTGAGCAAGACCCAACAAGCTGCTTTAGGTTCTTAATGAACTTTCCGTAAAATCCATTTTTAACTGATTTGGCAGCAGATCACAATAACAATTAACCAAAAGTCAACATAATAATTAAGAATGGATTAAAGAATGGATTAAAAATACTCATTACAGCACAATGTGCCAAGCAGCTGGATTAGGTCACTGGCATCATGTGGGCAAATATGTTCTATGAAAATGTGAAGGTCCCCTTCATGGTAGGGGGTGTGGCCTGATAGCTTCTAATAACATCAGATTTGGGGCAACAGGGTTCTGCACTGCCATTGCTCCCCTTTGAATAGGTCACCTGATATATAATGTAAAAATGCTGGATGGGGACCAAATGGATGTTGGTTTCTTTTGTTTCCTTCAAATTCCTTCCATTTTGGTGATATTTCTTCTAAGTAACATTTAATAATAGCTCAGCACAAAACTCTCTAAATCTGTAAGCGGCTTAGTAACCACTCATTAAACACACACTCGCTGGAATTGCTTTGCTGCTGGTGCCACAATGCATGTGATATCTCAAAATCTTTCCCGCTTACTCCGCAAAAAAAAAAAATGCTGAGGTTTGGTGTCAGAGCCCAATAAACAGCTACAATTCCCGTGGGATCCTGCCTGTTTGCACATTGCACTTGGCATCCCTGGAACGCATTTCCCATAGTTTAGCCAAGACTTACAGCTGAGCTTATTTGTAGCTGCAGTGAAAAAATGAAACGAGTCATGTTCAATTTAAATTAAAAAGGATTGGGTCCTACACAAGGTTGGAAAGATGGAGGCCCTAATTTATATCAGTGATTGACAATCTGCTGACCCCCCCCCAGGAGGTTCCTGCTGAATTGTGCCTAGTACAGGAGAATTGTTCTGCCATAGTTTTAAGATACCTCTCTCTACATTCTACACAAACTTGATTCCAATACTATTTTTGGGCATGTTGTGTGATTTGTAATATTATACTTATAGCGTGTGAAATGTAACGCAATTGTCCGGCCCTAGGGCCGAATGTTCAGATTACTCCGATATAGCCTGTCCTTTTTGAATTATTTTTCTTCTTTCAGCTTTCAACTGGAGGTCACTGACCCCATCTAAAAAAACATATACTCTGTAAGGCTACAAATCTATTGTTATTGCTACTTTGTTATTTCTCGTCTTCTATTCAAGTTCTCTCCTGTTTATATTCCAGTCTCTCATTCAGATCAGTGAATGGTTGCTAATTTGGACCCTAGCAACAAGATTGCAGAAATCACAAACTTCTGAATGAAAAGAAAAATAACTCAAAAAGCACAAATAATAACAATGAAAATGAATTCCAAATGGTCTCAGAATAACACTCTCTACATTGTTTTAACGGTGCACCACCCCTGTTGTGCTTTTGAGTGATTATATATACTAGAGTGACTGTGCCAGTAAATACTAGATACATTAAGCATTATAGACGTGGGGTTATTGTTTCATGTTATATAAAGATCTGTAATCTCTACTGGGAATACTTTGACAACAGGTTCTTGGGTCTAGTATATGCTGGCGTTGCACAGGCCTAAGCTGGAATTATAAAGAAGGTGACATTTAGCTGAATGTATATGAATTAAAGGAGAACTAAACTCTAAAAATGAATATGCCTTAATATTTTATATACTGAACTTATTGCACCAGCCTAAAGTTTCAGCTTGTCAATAGCAGCAATGATCCAGGACTTCAAACTTGTCACAGGGGGTCACCATCTTGGAAAGTGTCTGTGACACTCACATGCTCAGTGGGCTCTGAGCAGCTGTTGAGAAGCTAAGCTTAGGGGTCGTCACTAATTATCCAGCAGCAGATAATGAGGTTCCCTGGCTGTGATATAAGCTGATGCTACAGGGCTGATTATTAAATTCTGATGCTAGTTGCACTGGTTTCTGTGTAATTATCTGTATTAATGACTAATCGCCCTTATATTGTGACTATATTTCTATTCTATGTGTACTGTATATTGTGAGTGGGTCCCTAAGCTCAGTAAGTGACAGCAGCACAGAGCATGTGAATCAGTGAATCAGCAGAAAAGAAGATGGGGAGCTACTGGGGCATCTACTGGGGAGACACAGATCTTTACTTTAAGGGCTGTGGTTGCCTTGGGCTGGTACACAAGCACAAAACATAAAGTACAACATTGCTAGCTACTTTTTTAGTTAAGCTTTAGTTCTCCTTTAATACAAAGCATTTACTTAGCAGCACCCAAGTGTGGCATTGTACAGTAAGTAGGGTGTATAAGGAGAAAACACTATAGTTACATAAATTGTAGCTATCCCTGCACCATGGCTGTCAATGCGCATTTAACGTTACAAAGAATGGTTTTTGATTGGACGGTTTAAATACAAAGGTGATCCAGCCATCTTGTGTCTGTTGTTCCGCTCAGATGAATAGTAGCCTACGTCTATACGGCATGAACATGCATCAAGGTGAACTGTTGTAGAATTTCCTGCTGTTTCCTTGCCTTTCTCCTCAGAGGTGAAGTCATTGCAGTAGAAGAAAAGCTTTGACAAGATAATGGTACCCGCGGATGGAAAATAAACATCGGCGCTCTTTTATTTATTTCTTTCATATCCCATCAAAAGACCATTATTTTGTCACCACATTCTCCTACGTGATGCTCTCTCGGGTCAAGTTTTCAGGAGTCGGGCAGCTGGCAGGCACTGAATGTATCTTCTTTAAATATCCGCTCTTACCACTGACTCTGGCCTGCGCTGGCATTTTATTTTAGGTGTGCGTCTGTGAAATTACATAGCGTTATTTTGGGCTTTTATTTCAGGCAGCCTACCATTTAACTACCATTTAAAGTTGTTTTGAGAAAAACAAAGTCACTCCAACTTTTTCTGGGGGAGAAACTAACATATTTTTTCCACTTACTTACCTTTGCCTTAAAGGCTCACTGTAACTACAAGATTTATCTTTGAGTTTTATTCATTTGAAATATTTTGAATGTATAAGAAGCCTGTAGCATGCTTATCTCTCTTACCCCTTCTCTCACCCTTTCTCTTACTGATGATGTATGTAGCCGTTACTTCTGATTTTATGGGGGGCAGCGGGTAGCAGATGTGGCTGCTGCTAAAGCATTTGTGAGTTGCATTAGTAGATTATTACTAAGTCTAACACCTTAACCTGACCAACAAGCCACATCTCCTGTTCTAAAATCCATTGATATGAGAAATTGAATTGGCACTGTATTGTTCCCACCATGTGTTCTGAGGGTATAATACATGGAATTAGCACTGTATTTATCTTGCCATTTTTTCTGGGGAAATTGAATTGGCACTGAATTTGTCTTGCTGTGTGTTCTGGTTTATTATACATGAAATTGGCACTGTATTTATCCTGCCATGGATTCTGGCTTATAATACATGGAACTGGCAGTGTACTTATCCTGCCGTGTGTTCAGGGGTATTATACATGGAATTGGCACTTTATTTATCCTGCCATGTTTTCTGGTGAAATGGCACTACATTTATCCTGCCGTGTGTTCAGGGGTATTATACATGGAATTGGCACTTTATTTATCCTGCCATGTTTTCTGGTGAAATGGCACTACATTTATCCTGCCGTGTATTCTGGGGTATTATACATGAAATTGGCACTGGATTTATCCTGCCATGTTTTCTGGTGAAATTGAATTGGTACTGAATTTATCTTGCAATGTGTTCTGGTTTATTATTCAAGGAATTGGCACTGTTTTTATCCTGCCATGGATTCTGGGGTATAATACATGGAATTGGCACTGTGTTTATCCTGCCATGTGCTCTGGACTATTATACATAGAAGTGGCACTGTGTTTATCCTGCCATGTTTTCTGGGGAAATTGAATTGGCACTGAATTTATCTTGCGGTGTGTTCTGGTTTATTATACAAGGAATTGGCACTGTATTTATCTTGCCATGTGCTCTTGGTTATTATACTTGCCATTGGCACTGAATTTTTCCTGCTGTGTGTTCTGGATTTTTATGAATGGAATTGGTATATATTTATCCTGCCATGGATTCTGGGGTAATATACATGGAACTGACACTGTATTAATCTGCCATGTGTTCTTGGTTATTATACATGGAATGGGCCACAGTATTTATTCTGCCATGTTTTCAGGGGAAATGGAATTGATACTGTATTTATCCTGCTCTGTGTTCTGGGTTATTATACAAAGAATTTGCACTGGATTTATCTCCATTATAATTTGCCACCTTTACAGATCTAACAGTTGGGACTGTCCTTCCTATATAGCAGGGGTGCCCAGGACATCAATCGCGGTCTACCAGTAGATCACAGGATTGTTTCTGGTAGACCGCGACCTGTCAGGAGTTCCTATCTGTTACATCAAAAGTCTTGCGAGATGACACATTTCCGACGCAAAGAAATCTATTCAGTAGAAGATCTGACGACAAAGGAAATTGCCTGACGGGTGACGAACGGACGGCTGAGGTGCCGCCCCTTCCTTTTGGCCAATCAAAGGATTACTTTCATTGGGTTTGGCGGTACGCTGTGGAAGCAGCAAGAAAGGGTGTTCTGTTGTGTGGC
>CM044439.1:20603643-20619200 GCA_024363595.1 Xenopus borealis | reverse complement strand
CTGGGGGCAGCTGGGAAACCAACAATATATCAAGCCCCATGTCAGATTTCTAAATTGAATATTAAGAAATTTGTTTGCTCTTTTGAGAAATGGATTTCAGTGCATAATTCTGCTGGATCAGCACTATTAAATGTGTTTTGAAAAAAACATTTTCCCATGACTACCATTTTAAGTGTGTAGTCACTGCATAGAGAATGTCACTTTCTTTGCATATTTTTATATAATTTGTTTATTGTCATGAGTTGACCAAATCAACCCATCCCATACATCTTTAATGATTATACTAGCTTCTGTGCAGAAATACACTACCATTATTTTTGTCAGCAACTTTGCGCAGATGCCCTAGGGAAGCTATTTGCCACCCACATATAGGTTTGCTTTTGTGTTGCTCCAATTATAGTGTCCAAATAACCTTCCAGTAGCAGCCAACTGTTCCACATCCATGGTGTTCAGCAGAGCTGGCATCACTTAGCACTTTGCATTGTAGGATGCTGGCCAATCCCTATCTAGTAGAAGCCAGCATCTTGCCAGACCTGTCTGGGAACTTGCCCACACCCTACTGTGCTTCTAAGGAATGAGTGTCAGGGCACACTTTTTTCTTGTTTGTTAAGGTGGCCATTAAAAGCTCCCCACTTGGTCCCTCCAGACAGAGTTGGCATCTTATTGGCCTGTTTATGGGGTCAATCTCGTCCAAACATTTTCCAGAAATCTATCCGGTGGTTTTGCAAAGCCCATTGGATGAGGACCAAGTTGACTTGGGGATGTGGACCTCCTCTGATGGGTCTCTGCTGTGTGACCCATGCCAATGATCCTACCAGTCTAATTTGAAATCAGGCTGAAATCTGTTCATTTGGAGGCCTCACCAAATGTATAGCCAGCTTAGTCCAGGCATAGACCATAGAGGATCTAAGGGGCTGCAAGTATAATCTTTAATGTTAAATATCCTTTTTAGTCCAAATTTGTCAGATTATAAAGTACAATATGTTCCCTTTAACTGTTCCCTTTAACTAATCAGTTGCAAGGACAATCTAAGAGTATGGTTAGAAATTCTCTCGTATTTCAATCTTTCCATCTTGTTTACAATCAACTTAAAATGTGTTGCGTTAAAATGCGTGAGAAATTTCACCATAAAAGCAGGGATAGAATATTTTTTTTTATGTGTGCAATAGGCTGGCACCCTGACTTGAGTAGGGGCCAGTGGCAAGGAAGTAGCCTGACCTTTCCAAAATATTTACTCTAACACCTGCTGTGTCTCAAGCCGTCCAATCTGAAATGTTCAGTAGTAAAAAGGTGGAACTACCTTTCCGTCCGTAGAACTGATTCAGACGTGGTAGCCGTCTGTAGCAGCTACACTTTATTGGCAGAAAAGAAAGTTCGTTACTTTATGTTCCTGTTCCAATACAGATGTGCGCTGCTAAATTGCAATTGTTGTCTCTTTGATACAAATGCTTTTGTTATTCCGGATTGTCATCCTTCTCTCTGATGTTCCTAGGCTAGTGCAACTTTGTAGTTATGATTTTAAAGGGATCAAATAAGTTGAAAGTCTTTGAAAGTACATTATTTGCCTGTACAGTGGCACTGCCTCGTAATAATTTGCATGATAAAGCTGTAAAATGTCAGCCTGGCAACATGTCCTCATCTGAAAGTTCTCCCATATAGAGACCTATGTAAAATCCATCTTCTCCAACCTTACTGGGTATTAATGGTTAAGGGAATTCTCTTTTTTAGGAATAATGCCGGAAACCTAAGGACTTTGTGTGCATATGGCAGTAAAGAATACGTCTTGTATAAAGGCAGTATTGTTTTGATGGGAAAAACTTGTATGTATTTCCTGGTTTTTGTTGGTCTATCCCTTTAGTAGTTGGTATAAGAGTAGAGTAGGACAAGATGGAGAAAACAGGTTTAAATGGACTATAGGGCACTGGTTCCTAAACTATAGAGCTTAGGTTTGAAAAGTTGTGGTGTGCTCAGCCTGAAGATCTGCTAGGATACAATTTGGACCTTTTCTATCTCTCTCTGCTCTCCTATATACATGTGAAAGCCCTGCTTGAAGGTCAGACTGATACCATGTTTGATGCCATAGAGTTCATGTTCTTGAAACCATGGATGAATGACTGATACCCCAATATTTTCCTGTGATCTTGTAATGATCTAAAGGGGATGTTCCATACAGGTGTAGAAATAGGACTAGAGCCATGCAGTCAGTTGGGTATCTGCAGTGGTTCATACCTTAGTGCCATTAAGGGTGGTGGTTGCAAAAGTCTATCCAGATAGGCACAAGGAAATTTCTTTATAGGACTACAGTAGAGTTCTGCAAATTATTGGTAGCATTAATTAGACTGGGATGGCAGGGGTTGCACTATAGGAAGGAGAATGGCCAAATATACATCCTCTCCTTAACTATTTCCCCAAACAAGAAGATCTTTGGCCAGCAAAGTGGGCATATTAGGACATAGTATGTTGTCTAACTATTAGTGGATATTATCAGTATAAATAACAAGGATTTGAAACATGCAGACCACCATCTCTTCAAAACTATTGTCCGTTTACGCCTTCTAGGGCCCACCAGATTACCCAATAACCAGGGTCCTCTGTAAGAATTGTATCTGTAGGACTTTATATTGACAGTAGGTTGGTGGAAATAGTCCTACATGTTGGCCTTGCAAGAGATTCCAGTGTATCTTGACTGGCCAGCCTGACTTTGCCTATTTTGGGGGGCAACAGGATGGACATTCCTGATGCATACTTTTATTTCCTCTTGTTGTGGGGACTAACCTACCCAAAAGGGGGCAGCTGATGGTATGTTTTAGTGTTATGAAGTCTGTGGTATTTTAAGAACATAATTGATGTTCTATATTTGATATTTTCTTCAACAGCTCTTAAATACAGAATTGAAACGGTTACCTGGTTGCTAAACGAGACTACTCTAGCAACAGTACACTGTCTTTGTAATGCTAAAACTATATTTTAATGGTAGACTACACCTTTAAGTTATAGCACCAGTTTAACTTTGCCCACACACAGCTGTAGAAGAATGTTCCGCAGGGACACACTTTCTCCATCCAATCACTTGCCGCAGAACCGTCCCTTAAATAAGTTCCACTATGGAATCACTACCTCTTTCCTTGCTTGGGTAAGGCAGGTATTCTGGCTTGTATTTAATGTGCATCACTTGATCAGTGTAGTACTGTTCTTGTAGTGTTGGACTGGAGACCCAAGGGCCCACTGGAGAACCTGGCCTCTCATTAGATTTCTCATGGTGTCCTGATGGACCAGTCCGATGTGTGTATTCTCTGCCAGAGAGGCTGGAGGTGGAAACTGTCACCGAAAACTTGCAAAACTGTCTGCAAACGTTTATTTAATAAATATCAACTCTGTTTTATTCTCCTGGACTCTGATTCATTTATTACAAATGGATTCCTGCAGGGAATTTCCTCTGTGACTTATGATGATAACAGGGTGGCACAGTGGGTAGCTTACATAGTTAAATTGGGTTGAAAAAAGACAGTCCATCAAGTTCAACCCCTCCAAATTAAAACCCAGTATACACACACACCACTGCACTCTTTCACACAAACCATATATGCCCATAGATATACTAACTGTAGAGTTTAGTATCAAAATAGCCTCACCCCGAGTCTCATTCTATTCACCCTACCTAATCCAATGTGCTGCTCTCCAGAGCCAGACCAAGGAGCTTTGATATCAAAGGCAAGAGAGCTCTGTGCCCCCACCCCATGATTCCACCACACCATTTCTCATGTCTGGAAGAGTTACTGATGGCCACAGACCAGGTTGAGGAGAGATAGGGAGCTGGTCTAATGATCATCTGCTCAAATAGTGTGCCACTCCAATATATATATATTTTTATGAATTTTGCCCCTCTGTTTTCCAAGATAGTAGGGGCCTTCTTACCTATTGTTCCAGTCCTACTGCTCTCCCTCAATTCCTTCTTGGCCCAAGTGTCATTCTCCTCTAATTCATGCTTAATCTGACTGCTTCTCTTCCTGAAGCCTCACTGTCCTAAATGCCATTGTCATCCAATCCCTACTCACAACAAGTGCTGCTATAATCCATTCCTAGAATGCTTATGTCCTCAAGCCATTCTTGCCCACCCCAAATTCTTCCCACATCCTTTCCTCCATACTCTTAAGTGCCACTTTCTACTGCTTGGATGCATTCTTGTAGAGTTCTTCTATTACTACAGAGCTAATTTTCTTTGATCCCTCTATTCCCCCAATCAAAAATCTCCAACCACCCATTTGTCCAATTGCCCCACTTTACGACTCTTTGTGCCAGAACACCCTAAAAGTGATTGTCTGAACAAAGCAATGAGCCAATGTCAACTCTAGCACTCACTTGGGCTCCAGTTCAGCACAAAGGTAAGTTTTTCATTAAAATCCATTTAAACATCTCTCCGTATGAAAGAATTTCTTGAACTATTTCACATTTTCCCTAGTGTTCCAGAGTTTGTTTTTATTGTTCATTTCATCCTGTTTTCTATTAATGGGATTGTTTTATTTAATTAATCCCAAGTCCCTCAAGACTTGTTCTGCTTTCTATGGAATCATATTATAGAGTTTGATATTAAAATCATTTTATATTAATGAACACAATCTGGCAGCGTCTTTCGCTTGCGGTGATCTGCAATTGGGTGCACATGTTCTGCAATTCGCTGACTCATTGGCTTTCCACTTGTTTATGTATTTAGTGGAAAGAGTTTATCCTAATTATAAATAACACATTTTATTTATGGACTCCCAGGCTAATTTTAAAACACAAAGAAATACTTGGGAACCCAAGTGGCAAATATGAGGTAAGTTTGTGGTTCGAAAGCTGGACACTGCTGTTTCCAGTTGGTATCAGATAGGATCTGTGCAGCCCCTGGGACAGAACGCCTGGCTCCGAATTGCCTGGCGAGGCAATTTGGAGCAATTTCAAAAAGCGCGCCGCTCCGTGTGGATACGCGCCGGCGTTTTCAAGCAACGCCGGTGCGCTTAGGTAAGTGGCTATTCGGCGAGGTTCGGGGGCTACAAGTCGCGGCGAGAAGTCGCCAGGCGATAAAATGCCCCCGAATCTCCCCGTCTGGCCTTAGCCTTAAGCAGGACAGGACTGCTGCATAAAATGGGGATCAGATAGGATCTGTGCAGCCCCTGGGACAGAACGCTTTGTTATACAGATAGCTAGAATCTCAGGATGGGGTCTTCAGCCGGGGCAGCAACCGAGTTGGAAGGACTCCTGATTCGGGCGGAGTCGCCCGATTTATTATTCTGTTTATTGCCCTTTTTAATTGTATAGCTTATCATTGAGAAAAGTAAACATTAATAGCCAGAGGGAGACAGAGATTCTGTATAAAAAAAAAAGTCCTAACTAAGGTCAGTAACAAAATTAATAGTGTTTATGATGGCACATCTGTTCCTAGAATCTTCTCATTTAACAGGAAACATGATTATATTTATTAAATAATCTTTCACACTTCTATATCCCATGGAAATATTTCTGCTCTGTAAAGCAGTTTTCTGTCGTGAACTTCTTCTTTGTGTGTCTGGTCAAGGTAATGAAATACTAGTCTAAATCAATGGGACTTGTTGAGTGATCTCACTCATCTGAGGAGGCTTCTACTGTTCAACTAAGGTGTGGGTTGTACTTACTGGCATTTCAGTAGAACTGTGAATTTTTAAGTACTTTCAGTTTATCTTGAACTTGAACCTGTGTGTGCCATTGCCCTAAAAGGCCTATCTTTTTGTGGCTACATCTCCAAATGCATCAGAGCAAAACATCTTCACCCTATGTCTGGCTTCCTGCTAATGTGTAAAAAGATCATAACACTAGCTGAAGGCTATTGGAGGAACAAGGGAGGCTCAGGCTGTGAGCAGCAATAAGAGAACAACAAAGTAGAATGCAAGACTGAAACTGCAAGCTCAGCCAGCACTATTTCTATAGAAACTGGGGCAAGCTAAGCCAGAGACAGGTTTATACTTGTTTTATATACAATGGCACAATAAATAAATTAAAAAACTATACCCATCAAAATAATTGAACCAATTGCATGCCAGAGAGTTTCAGATTTACGGCTCTAGATGAGTTTCCACTCAAATATGTGCCCACCAAAATGCAGAATACAAATTTTCTTCATCCTTTTTGAAACCTTTGGCTTTTAGTACATAAAGTTATTGCTTTCTCTTCTTCTGTATGGACAAGTTAAAGTCTCTAGTGTTGAAGATAGAATTTTTCCAGCCATGACTTTGGCGGGAGTGGAGATCCGCACCACACTGATTCTCTTCCTCAAATTAAAATAATCCCTGGCTGATGAATAGTAAAGAATGTTAATCACTTGGCTAATCGCTTTATCTTAATCCAGTGGAATTTGCCTTTCTCCACTCGCCATAACTCCCAGGCACCCACAGGTCTAACTAATAACGTGTGCACAGTACAATCCGCCCCGTGACTCTACCAGCATTACAGAAATAGCTCTGGTGCCTAAAATAGTGGTGCTAATCCCTTGAGTCCATTAGCTCAGGATGGCGAGTCTCGTTCAATAGGGGGAATCAGGATGATCAAGGTTATGTTAATTGTTTTGTTGAAGGAACACTGTAGGGCAGACGTTCCCAGTAGGAGGGGTCTTGGAGCAGTGGGAGAGGGTCTAAGACACAGTTACAGTGAGGATTGGGCAGAATGGCCATCAACATGTATTTGCTGTGATATATATTCTTTAAACTATGACTACATTTCTCATACATCAATATCTTCCTATAGCTGTCCTTGTTGCTTGAGCTAATGGGGCTTCTGATCAAAGGTTAGTCCTTCAAGGGGAGTCTTGGCCAAAGGTCGGACCTTCATGTGGGACTGTAAATGGAAACCACTGCATTAAACCTGAATGTTCCACAAAATGTGCTCCAAATTTGGTGCCCCCTGCACCGACTTACCTGCAGGAGGGGTGTTTCCTTAGGACAGAAGTGGAACAACTTAGAATAGTTCCACTTACGACCACAACTGCAGGGTGTGGCGTGTACATTTTGGACACAAATTTCAATGGTTTTTACCCACAATGCACTATTGACATTGTGGCCTAGTGCAACGTTGCCTTTGCCGCAATTGCGTCCAAATGTCAATTATGGATACTGCATGATGTTTGTGTTGGAACCCTACAAATTAATTCCACATTTGGGATACAGGTAGCTTCAGGGTTCCCTTGTGTCAACAAGCACACTTTCATAGAAGTCTTCATGGCAAATGTACAGGCCAATGTCAGTGTTACATTTTAAGATGTGGCAGACTGTAGCTGAAGGCGGTGAATTATAGTTTAACCACGTATGAAAGGAGGCCTGTCCTTTTACTCAGAGTTCTTTGTAAAAGCTGAACTCGAGTGTAAAAGGTTCTTTCGGGGTATCTTTGCTCTGTGATCTGAAATTCTCTTTGTGAAGATTTATTCTGCAAATTCCCTGGTGACCAACTCGCTGTGCAAGTAAATAACGTTAGAAATAACAAAGATCTAATTAATTATGCATGACAAGGAGATCTGAGCACCCCAGGAACTATAGATTTTTCTCTGATAGAGCCGAACCAAATGCAAACCCAGAGCACCTACCTACATCATACTCCTATCAAATCATATTTGAGCATTGTATTTGTTTCTGTGATCTCAATGAATGTATCCACTCTAAGTGAACCAGATATTTATCTGAAATGTAAGCGCAGAGCAGTCAAACACATTTAACCCTATGGAACAAATCCAATATATTCTATATATTTACCCAAACTGCATCGGACTGGAGGGTCGGATGCCCACTGGGGCTTCTACTGCAGGGCCCCCCTGCTCTAGCCACAACCCCCCTACAGACCCCTGCACCCCTCCAGTCCCCCACATGCACCTGTCCTCTAGTTGCGACTGGAATCAGGGCCAGGGGTAGCAAAGGCCTATGAAGACAGCAGGCCTGGGCCAAGCCATACGGATGCTTGATGATGCTTGGGTGGGGAGCTTGCACGGAGGAGAATGCCAATTGCCAGTGGAGGAGCAAGGGTCCAGACCAGGGGTAGGTGAAAGAAGAAGTACGTGCTTGTTGTCCCCACTCTCATTTCGCCATTTGGCAAGTGCCTTTTCTGCTCACCCCTAGTTCTGGCCCTAACTGGGAGTAGATGGGCACAGATTTGGATCAGTGGATCCAATGAGGGCCAGGGCCCACCCAGTTTTTAACCAGGGTTTTTACCCGACCCAGTCTGACCCTTTACCCAAATACATTAAGTACATCACATGGTCACTAGCCACTGGCATGAGATTCCTGCTGTGGGAAGGGATGATTGTTTAAAGTGGAACTCATTGAAACGTAGATATGCCATGTGTAGCTAGGAAATGACCTGCTAGTACCTGTGTAGAAGAGGTGGAAGAGCATAAGGCAGCCCAAGTAGTGATGGAATTCCTTGTCTGGTGTCTATGTCCCATCTTATCAACATTGTAAGATTATAATATATTAATAATAATAATATACCTCACCCCTCTTACTAGGGGTTTGGGCCTCTTGAGCAAGCAGATAAACAATCCACACCAATAAGCGTATATTAAATTGATTATATTATATATATATATATATATATATATATATAATGAATTAATTAATGGATTGTTACACATAAATGATTACACTTAGACTAAGACAGTATGTACAGTATTTACAGTTACAAATTATACAATTCTACGTTGTTGTTACCACCATAGCTATGGACTAGAGATCAGCTTCATTATGACTTCCCTCTGGTCTGCAGTCCTCATATACTGTCTTGTCCCAGGTTCCTCTGTCCGCAAGCTCCTCTCCTCCTGTCCAGGGTTCTTTTATCCCGATTTGTGACACCTGCCCCCACAGCTTACCTCCCAACTGATAAGATGTAAAGATAACCCCCCCCCCATTTGCCCACATGCTGTTGAGTGAATTTTGCATACAAACTCCGTTTTATAGCTCCTCTAGAAACCAACTACAATTCCAAGGAAACCCTTTTATATGGAAATTTGGGTCAGGGTGTGACTTGAAATTTAAGCTCACCGGAAGACTTAAGACTTAAGATGGCCATACATGGGCAGATAAAGCTGCCGATATTGGTCATAATCTGCCCATGCATGGGGGGCTTCCGACGGGTCTTCCTGACCGATATCTGGACACGATATCGATCGGGAAGGTCGGATTTTCTTCCGACTGACCCGTCAGAAGTCCATTGCACCTCTCGTAATCCGATCGTTCAGCCCCGATACAGCCCTGCCAGTTAGTGGCATATCGGACTATATTTGGCCAAACGAACGGATCTTTGCATCTATGGCCAGCTTAAAATTGCCCATACACAGGGAGATCCGCTCATTTGGCAGCATCCCCAAACAAGCAAATCTCTCCAATATTTATGCCCACATTGAGGTGGGCGATATCGGGTTAGTCCGATTGTGGGCCCTAGAGTCCAATGATTGGATCAGAATCAATGCACAGATGCGGCCACGATCCGACTGGATTTTGTAACTAACTTGCCTGATTGAGATAATATCGATCGGGGAAGCCCATCGGATGGCCCCACACATGGACCAATAAGCTGGCGACTCAGTCTGTCAGCAGCTTTTATCGGCATATGTATGGGGCCTTAACTTTGTATACAATGTATAATATAAGAATATGCATAAGGCCACAAAAAAGTTCATATATAACATTGTGGCATATCCAAAATGGCTATTTCTAACATGACCATGTATTCCTTCTCTCCCCAGAAAAAGATAACGGAGGTCTATCGTGTTAGTGGATCTCCATAAACCTTGACGGTGTTTGTGTGCTCAGTCCCTGGGGCAGGCAGAGCCGATGAAAAGTCTGGGGTTGGAATGATTTTCCTTGGCAGGCTAGCTTTACCCTGGAAACAAGCAGTAGTCTAAATGAATGTCTGGCAGAGCAGATAAACAGAAAGCGAATCACAGCTAATCTAGTTTCATGTTCTATCTGGATAGCGATTGCTGGGGTCCCTGCAGCAACTTTGCTGGGTTGTTGTCATACACAACAAGGTCTCAAACTATAAACCCAACTTAAAGGGGGACCTGTCACTCTAAGAAATATTACTGAATTTCCTTTTCTATCATGTTAGTTGAGTAAAAAAAAAAAAATAAACTTTAAAGTTAAAATTTTGTTTTCCTACAGTCTTGAAATTCACAAACTCAGCACAATCAGGCAGGTGCCATTTTGTGGACACTGCTATTAAATCTAGTGCATTTGCCAGAAAAGGGGGACCAATGTCCATGCCCCTACACAGACTTCACAATTACAGAGCGTGTGAAGGGAATATGTGAGGAATGTCCCGATGTCTAGGAAAAGCTAAATGAAAAGTGAAAGTAATGGCTGCTCCGCCTCTGTGCCTGAGGTATAGAGGAGGGGCAGGCAATATATGATTGCTCAAAATTGAAATACATTTATAATAGGGATCCACTTTTTTGGATTCGGCTGAATTCCCGAATCCTTTGTGAAAGACTTGAATGAACCGGGTCCTAATTTGCATATGCAAATTAGGGCCAGGAAAGGAAAATGTGGAAACATTTTTTTTTTACTTCCTTGTTTTGTGACAAACAGTCACATGATTTCCCTGCCCCTATTTTACATATGCAAATTCGGATTAGGTTTCCGATTCAGCTGAGTCGGACTCCTGCTGAAAAAGGCTGAATCCTGGCCGAATCCCAAACCGAATCCTGGATTCTATGCATCCCTAATTCAAATCGGGTATGGATGTTTTAAGGTCCCTTTAATTCGTATAACATTACATTTCCTGTACTGTTCATTGCTTGCAGCAGAAAATTACCTTTTTCAACCCACACAAATGACTAATTCAGATCCTCATTCAGCAATTAAATGGAAACAATACGGACTGTGAGCCAATTTGATGACACTAATTTAGAAAAATAAGGTTTTGCGCTAAATGAAACAATTGCAATCAAGATCATTTTCTGCCACATTCCTGCTGATTAAACTACAAACAAGCGAAGCATTTCCTCCAGTTGCGAGCATTAGGAGGTCCTTTTGATTCCAACCATCTAATGCATTATTTAATCATCATAATGTTTGTGCTGTACCATCAATTAGACCATTGCTAATGAGAAGTTCATTTTTCAGAAGCTGCAACCCCCAACATAGCAAACAAACACTGATTTTCAATAACAACCTTCCCCATGAGCCAATTACAAATCACAAAAGTGTCACTGATAATTTGGCCTGAGGAGAATAAGCTCTGAACAACCAGGGAATTCATGGAGAGCAAATATTCTTTCTTCCATAGGTTGCTGATAAGGGGTTGTGCCCCTTTAGATGAACTTTTAGTATGATGTAGAGAGGAATATTCTGAGACAATACGCAAATGCTTTTCATTGTCTATTTGTTGTTTATGAGTTATTTAGCTTTTTATTCAGCAGCTTTCCAGTTTGTAATTTCAGCAATATTGTTGCTAGGGTCCAAATTACCATAACAACCATGCACCATTTGAATAAGTGACTGTAATATGATTTGGAGAGGTCTGAATAGAAAGATGAGTAGTGTAGCCTTACAGAGTATTTGTTTATTAGATGGGGTCAGTGACCCCCATTTAAAAGCTGGAGTGAGTCAGAAGAAGAAGGCAAATATTAAAAAAATTAGAATTAGCCATTCTAAAACATAATAAAAGTAAATTAAAGGAGAGTTCAACCTGTTAGGAAAAAACCTGTACCCCCCACCCCACGTAGACCCCCCTCTCCCCCCCTGCCTAATTGCCTCCACCCCCAGGGAAATGCCCCAGACATTTTACTTGTCCCTCGGCACTAGTGATGGGCGAATCTCCCCAGTTTCGCTTCGCCAAAAAATTAGAGAATTTCCAGAGAAATTCGCGAATTGGCAAAAAATTCACGAAATGAGTGGCGGCACGCTTTTGACGCACGTCACGTCAACTTCGACGCGTCATGTCGTTTTCGACACGCGTAGTTTTCGCCGTGTGTCGCGTCGTTTTCGGCGCGTGTCGCGTCGTTTTCGCCGCGTCAAAAAAGATGCACGACTCGTTTTTTATGCAAATTTTCGCCAGGCAAAATATTCGTAAATTTATTTGCCAGCGGCCAATCGTGGGAATTCGCCGCGAATTTGCCCCTGGCGAATAAATTCGCCCATCACTACTCGGCACATATTCTGTCCTCGGGTTTAACATCGCCATCTTCTTTCTTTGTCATTCTGTGGAAGCAGAGCGGGTACTCTGCGCATGCACAGTTGGAGAATTTTTTCAGTGCCCAAACAACTGCACCTGCGCCAGAAGTCACAAAAATTTCCATGACTTTCAACGCATGCATAGTTGTCCTGTATTTCAAACAGGTGAAATACAGGACTCTCTGAAAAAATGTGGTGTGGCTGTTTCAAGATGAACAATAAGGAAGCACTTGAAGAAAGATGAGCCGTATGGTGGAGTTGCCAGAAGAAAGCCCTTACTATGCAAATGCCACAAAGTCTCCCGCTTCCAATATGCCAAACAGCACAGAGACAAGACTCAAACCTTCTGGCACAAAGTAATTTGGAGTGATGAGACTAAAATTTTACTTATTGGCCACAACCATAAACGCTACATTTGGAGAGGAGTCAACAAGGCCTATGATGAAAGGTACACCATTCCTACTGTGAAACATGGTGGTGGATCGCTGATGTTTTGGGGATGTATGAGCTACAAAGGCACTGGAAATTTGGTCAGAATTGATGGCAAAAAAAGTTATCCATAAAATACTGGAGGAAAATTTGCACTCATCAGCCCGGAAGCTGCGCATGGGATGTACTTGGACATTCCAACATGACAATGATCCAAAACACAAGGCCAAGTCAACCTGTCATTGGCTGCAGCAAAATAAAGTTAATGTTCTGGAGTGGCCATCTCAGTCTCCTGACCTCAATATCATTGAGCCAATCTGGGGAGACCTCAAACGCGCAGTTCATGCAAGACAGCCCAAGAATTTACCCAGGGAACTGGAACTGCCAGGAAGAATGGGCAGCTTTACCTTTGTCTGAGAAGATAAAGAACCTCATCCACAACTACCACAAAAGACTTCAAGCTGTCATTGATGTTAAAGGAGGCAATATACAGTATTAAGAACAGAGCCAGGATTTACATAGATGGAACTCCTAGGCTTGCTGTCATTTGTCGCCCCATCCCCACCCTTTTATTTTCTCAAATTTTCATAATTTGGACAGAGCAATGGGAATTGGCACACAGGAACTTTCAATTTCTGAACAAATGTGAGTGTGGTTGGGCAGCATGCCACCCCCTAAAATACTGCTGCCCTAAGCCTGTGCCTAGGTGGCCTCTCCACAAATCCGTGCCTGATTAAGAACTGAGTTATGTAAACTTTTGATCAGGGTAATTTGGGTAGTTTGTGTAGTGATTATGATTTAAAAAGAGTAAACACAGTTGTTTGACAATAAATGGCTTCAGACAACCACTAAACATGAGTGAAAGAAATGTTTTTGAGTTATAATTCATATTCTCTGAAAAATGGTTAAGAAATCATAAATTCTGCCAGGGTGTGTAAACTTATGAGCACAACTGTAGTTATGTCCCATACATATGTGTGAACATCCTAATTGAATATTTACAGTGCTTTTAACACCCCTTGCTTCACCTTAAATCTAGTCTAGAAAAGAAAAAGCTTAGTATTATTGTTAGAATGGAGCAGAGAACCTGACTTTCACCAGAGAACCTGACCTCAAGGGCCCCCATATTATGAGCTTCTACTGGACAATTTCTGTCCATGCCTCCTCAGATACCTCTCCCACCACATGAAGGATGAAGTCAGGCAGTGACATCATGGACAGTTGCATTGCACAGAATCCTTGACTCTTCTAGCACATCCAGGCCAGTGGGATAGCACAAGTTGAGTTGGTGTCATATCTGGCTGATGCCTTCAGAGTGGAGGTGTTCAGGTGAGTGGGGTGATGTACACTTGTTTAGTGGCTTATCAGTTAGGCGGTGATACACCAGTTCAATAGGGAAGCTTATGGGGCCACAATGGACAGACAAGCCTGGCACCCACCTGAATATTTCCCGTTATCCTGGTGGGCCAGTCCAACCCTGCTTAGCATCGGTTACTATTAAATAGCTATGACTAGTGATGAGTCCATTTTTGCATCAGCCATGGATTTGCAGCAAATTCCGAATTTCAATTTTTTTTTAACAAAACTGCAGCAAATAATTGGCTTGGAAAAATTCACCACAACAAAAAAAAAGTCACTGAGACAAAAATGTCACAGAGACAAAAAAAAAACACCGATTGACTTTAATACATGTGGTCAAAAAAGTCACCATAAGAAAAACACCCATTGACCAGGGATGAGCGAATTTGACCTGTTTCCTTCGTCAAAAATTCCCCAGCCGGTGAAAATTTGCAAAACGCATTAAAGTCTATGGGCGTCAAATGACGTGCGTAATTTTATTGGACGCGGTGCCATTCAAGTCCTTGGTCGTTTCTGCGATGAAACACAGCAAAAAAAAATGCTCATCCCTACAATTCACTTTAATGTATTTGGAGCAAGAAAATTGTTACATGGAAAAAAAATTGTCGTGAGTAAAAAAATGTTGACGTCCATTGAATTTGTATCGACAGATTCACAAAATATAGTCACAATGACTACATTGATTCAACTTATTCTTTAGAGTAACAGTAGAATAAATCTGTAACCACTCAGACCTCAAATCCTCTGTTCCTACTCTAAGAGAACCACAAGCAGTTCAGATTCTGGAAATAAGCAGCAAATTAACAAAAACATGAGCATCTTGCGGTGAGTTTATTTTTAATTCCATGAGTATCCCCCCTCCACAAACACACACACACATCTTGGCATGGTCTATGGAGAAAGAAGCTGGAAATGCTGATCTAAATCTGCACATCATTATTATATGGTTAAAAGTAGTGTATAAGCCCACACCATTGTGCTCCAATATTCTATGCCAAAATTCTTGTGTTTGTTTTTAATTTGACGACCTTAATATCTGAGCTTGTCCTTTGTGACTCTTACTTGCTGTATGGCATTAAATAAATGGTAGGAGGTAGGTACAGTCCTACAAAAATCACTTTCAGCTCTCAGAAGATATTTCCAGAGCCAGAGCTCTTCCCTTGAAGCGAATCCAGTGTTCCTCATCTGTTGGGAGGAAATTGGAAAGTACAGTTCCCACTTTAGTGCAATGAAGCTTCACAGTCTCATTCCAGAGGCTCCTTACAGTTAGGGGGAGCGAACATCTGGAGGTAAGAAACAGGCTGCTTATATACAAGAGGTCCTTGGCACTCAGCCCATTATCAATATATTTAAGACATGGAGACATTCTGTGCATACAGCTACTAAAATGCCTAACAAAACAGGGATTGTTTGTCCATATATTGCAATATATTTAAGCTGGCCAACTACATCACTCATCCTATATCTGGCCAGTCCTACTCTCAAATTGCATCAGATTAATTAAGAATACTATTACTTCATTATACATTTTACAAAGGAATTAAGTTTTACCTGCAATTTACTTGCTGCTTTCAAAGTAAAACTCCCAAACTTGGTTGC
>CM044439.1:20525825-20544720 GCA_024363595.1 Xenopus borealis | reverse complement strand
TACAAAATACAGCATTTCTAGCCTTATTCTATTTTACACTTTCCTTGCCCTTTAACTTTGTTCAAAGTGTCTCCTCTTGGGTTTGGTCTCTAGCAGCTGGAGCATCTCGTGAACCAACCCAACCTCTGCTATCTTCTCTATCTTCTCATTAGAGATGTATCCAATCAATCACTTGGAAACTGAATTGAATTCTAATGAAAGTGCCAAAACTTTGTTTCTGGCATTGCTCCAAGTAGTTACTACAACCAGCAATATGGTTGACACATGATTTGAGTAGTAAATTGGTGGTTCCTCAATTACTTTGGCGGGATAGTTTCTTTCTAATTCAAAATATCACCAGTCAGTATGGACTGGGTGAATAGGTTCTAGAAGGTTCAAGTGCATTACTTAGATTTATATACTGAATCCCCTAAGTACCAAGGCAAGATAAGGTATTGTGGTGTCAGCAATGAGCCGTATGGTTGGCACTTATATACAGAGTTGGCACAATGATACAGTAGCCTGATTAAGGCCAGGCACAGAGAGTAGGCTCATCCATTTGACTTCATGGCACAACAGACAGATTTGTCTTAAAGTTTGAGTTAACTTTTAATGTAATGTAGAGATTGATATTCTGAAGCATTTTGCAACTAGTCTCCCTTTTTATTATTTGTAGTTATTTCACTTTTTTGTTCAGAAGAGCTCAAGATTTGGAGTTTCAGCAGCAATCTGGTTGCTATGGTCTATTATCTTTAGGGATTCGGCCTTTATAAGCAGGATTCAGATTCGGCCGAATCCTTCTGCCCAGCCGAACCAAATCCGAACCCCAATTTGCATATGCAAATTAGGAGTGGGGAGGGAAACTGCATGACTTTCTGTCACAAAACAAGGAAGTCATTTGCATATGCAAAATATGGTTTGAATGAAAGACTGGTATATGAATAGGAGAGGACCGGAATAGGAAAAAAATCAAGTTACAACAAATAGCATGTTAAATATGTTCACAGAGTAATAGTTTATTGGCTGCCAGGGTCAGTGACCCCCATTTGAAAGCTGTAAAGAAGAAAAAGGCAAATAATCAGTGGCGGAACTACAGGGGGTGCGAGCGGGCCAGGGTCCGCACCCCCTCAGGGCCCCCGGCAGCTTGCGTGCCACTGAAATGCGCAGGGAAAATCGGGTACAGAGGGGGGAGTGGCTGCACGCCAGGGCCCTCCTCCCTGTAGTTACATTACTGCAACTTATGCAAACTATAACAAATAAATAACGAAGACCAAATGAAACATTGCTTTGAGTTGCCCGTTCTTTAACATACTAAAAGTTAATTTTAAGGTGAAATCTACTAGTCACTAAATGGGAACAAAAGAAAATGTACCTGAGGTGCTGCAGCCGGCGGCCGTGCTTCCTCTCACCCAGCGGTCGAAGTACGTGAGCTCCTGCCAAGCACGCTTTGGGTCCTCAAAGTCGAAATATGCCGGAGTGTGATTACAAATACTCACAAAGCTGAAATTCTGCAGGAAATCTTGGCAGGACATCCTGTTGGGGCAGGACATGTGTCAGTACTTGTCTAACATCCCTACTCATAAGAGCTGAATAAGTTGTCTCTGTTGCTCCGAACCAGTGCCCCCTAGAGTCCATAAGAAAGAGTCTCAACTTCTTAAAGGGCACCAATCACAACCAAAATCAAACACTTATTAACAACCTGACCAATACAACCTAAACATGTTTAATCAAACTACATACAGTATACAGTTTTTAAAACTGTTTTTTAAAAATACCAGATTTTGTCAGTTTGGTTCTCTCACTGAGGGAGTCCATACTGTGACTACAACATGCAAATGAGTTCACGAGCATGCTCAGATTGTAGCACTGCCCTGAGTGTTCTACCCAGAATGCCTAGCTTTAGTAAACTCTAGAAGTATCAGGAGATTTCCCTATCTTATCCCCTGCTGGTGATGTCATTATGCAAATGAAGGGCACACACCAACTTCCACAAGGTGGCAGCACTAACACAGAAGTTTGGCAGATTTCAAAATAGCTTAGAAGGTTTATTAGGCAATCAAGAAATTTCAACTGAGCATGTGCGAGATTTCAGAGCTACAGTTGGCTGTGAAGAAATAGGTAGGAGGAGTCAGTGAAATCCAAGATGCCTGCCTCAGCTAGAACTGCAGCGGAGATAGGGGAGATTTGCAGAAGGTATAGTGAGCTGATCATTTACATTATACAAACAGTTCTAACTGTTTTAAAAATCGGATTTCTTGAACTTTCACATAGTGGGTCACCTTTGTGTTGAGTTTTTTTCTTTCTTAAAGAACAAGTAAACGTTTTTTTTTTCTATCTCTAAATTTGCTCTAAACAGCCCCTCAAATTAATGTACCTTAGTCCCTGCTGCCAGTCTGCTCTGGTTTCTGTGTTATCAGCAGCTTGTTTCACCTTCTTCCTGGTGCAGAGTGAAGCCCCGCCCCTTAGCTTTCTGAGCTGACCTTATATCTTGGACTAGTCCAGGAGATCATTTGCATACTATGACATAGCAGAGAGCAGTGTGTGTAGCAGCTTTTGCTTGGGGAAACTAGCTTACTAATGAAACACTGGCTCCCTCTTCCTCTCTATTGTGGAACAGCAGCAAATGGACAGCTCAGTAAACTAAGGGGCTGGGCTTCACTCTGCACCAGGAAGAAGGGGAAACAAGCTGCTGATAACACAGAAACCAGAGCAGACTTGCAGCAGGGACTAAGGTACATTAATCTGGGGGGCTGTTTAGAGCAAATTTACAGAAAGAAAAACATTTACTTTTCCTTTAATGGTTTTTGAGTTAGTTTCCTTCTTTATCTGCTTTGTTCTTTGCACCCCTCGCAAAACTGCCCATGACACATTTGGGATAGAGACTGACATCAGTTCAAGGGGAACTAAGCCCTAAAAATGAATATGGCTAAAACTGTCATGTTTTATATCCTGAACTTAATGCACCAGCCTAAAGTTTCAGCTTGTCAATAGCAGCAATGATCCAGGACTTCAAACTTGTCACAGGGGGGGTCACCATCTTGGAAAGTGTCTGTGACACTCACATGCTCAGTGGGCTCTGAGCAGCTGTTGAGAAGCTAAGCTTAGGGGTCGTCACTAATTATCCAGCAGCAGAAAATGAGGTTGGTCTGTAATATAAGCTGATGCTACAGGTTTGCTGATTATTAAATTCTGATGCTAATTGCACTGATTTCTGTGCTGCCATGTAGTAATTAGGGATGAACCAAATCCAGGATTCGGTTCTGGATTTGGCCTTTTTCAGCAGGTTTCAGATTCGGACGAATCCTTCTGCCTGCCCGAACCGAATCCTAATTTGCATATACAAATTAGGGCCAGGGAAGGAAATTACTAATCAGCCTTATACTGTGACAGTTATATTCCATGTGTACTGTATATTGTGAGTGGGTCCCTAAGCTCAGTAAGTGACAGCAGCACAGAGCATGTGAATCAGTGAATCAGAATCAGAAAAGAAGATGGGGAGCTACTGGGGCATCTACTGGGGAGACACAGATCTTTACTGCTAAAGGGCTGTGGTTGCCTTGGGCTGATACACAAGCACAAAACATCATGTACAACATTTCTACCTACTACTTTAGTTTAACTTTCCTTGTCCTTTAAATCGCCTCTTACACAGTTTCATTTGTGTCAGTAGCCTTTTAAGGGCACATAGTTGAAGGGACTGGCCTGGTGGGAGGCCCATGAGGGCTGGAGCCCACCGGGCTTTTCCCGGAGTCCCGCCGGGCCAATCCTACCCTGTACCAAGGACTGGAATGTTTCGGGCCTACGTTGTGTCTTCATCATACTAAAAGTTAACTCAAAGGTGAACAACCCCTTGAAATTTTACAAAATTCTTTAAGTACAACTTATAGCTGTTCATATTTATGGAGCGGCACCAATCTATAAAATAACACCATGCTTTAGAATTCTCCATTTCTTTTCTGAGCTGGAACTGTTTAAAAGGCGATTTCTTTTTTGCTGTAGAAAAAGAAAAGTTTAAAAAAATATATATATATATATAATTACCAAAATTCTCCGTCGTTCTTCTGAACATTTAGCTTGTGTCTTATATCTGCTCTGACCTGGTCCCACTGAGGTGAACTGAGACAAGAACAAAGTGCTGAGTACATGGTCTGGTTAAACAGAGGTTAATAGAAATATATGATAAGCATTCTGTGGCCCAACCCCTATCAATATGTTACTGATGCCGACAGGTGTAATGTCTCCTTTAATAAAAGCTCTTTAAAGGGACACTATAAATAAGGGCAGAATGGGTTGAAAACTGTTGTGGTGAGTTTAAGCTGGAGACATATGTGCAGTCTGCAGCCTATTGAGCAATGTATACAGCCAAAATGATGGTCCCATTGATCTGTATCCTATTGATGCTAGAAACACTACAAAGACTGCACCAGGCTGTGTCCATCTAACTGTACTCAAGCCATACTTGTCTAAAGTCAACATCTGTTATCTTACCCTAAAGTCACCATAAAGCCCTACAGTTTGTACCTTCTTTACTGCTGACATTTAGCTCTGACTCTGATGTCTCCATCTTTTCCTACTGCCTCCCTCTTGTTTAACTGTCACCATCATGTCATACTGTCTTCATTATGCTGTACTATGCTGCTTTCTTAGTACTGAATCTTGTCCGACTGTCTCCATCATCAACTACTGTCTCCATCTTGCCCTACTTTGTCCTACTGTTTCCATCTTCCCCAGCTGTCTCCATCTTGTCCTACTGCCTTAATCTTCCCCAGCCATCTCAGTCTTGTCCGATTGTCTCCATCTTCTCAGCTGTCTTTATCTTCCCAGCTGTCTCCATCTGTGTCTATATTGTCCTACTGTCTTCATCTTCCCCAGCTGTCTCCATCTTGTCCTACTGTCTCCATCTTCCACAGCTGTCTCCATTTTCCCCAGCTGTCTCCATATTTTCCTACTGTCTCCATCTTCCCCAGCTGTCTCTATTTTGCCCTACTGTCTCCATTTTCCCCAGCTGTCTCCATATTTTCCTATTGAATCCATCTTCTCCAACTGTCTCCATATTGTCCTACTATCTCCATCTTCCGCAGCTTTCTCCATCTTACCCTACTGTCTCCATCTTGCCCTGCTGTCTCAGTCTTGTCATACTGTCTTTATTGTGCTGTACTGTGCCACTTTCTTTGTACTGCCATCTTATCTCAGTATTGTAATTTTATCTTGCCCTTCTGTCTACATCAGCATCCAACTGTCTCCATTTCCCCATCTGTTTCAATCTTGCCCTACGTTGCCCTACTGTCTTCATCATCCCTAGCTGTCTCCATCTTTCCTATCTGTGTCTATCCTCCCCATCTGTCTCTGTCTTCCCCATCTGTCTTCATGTTCCCATCTGTGTCTATCTTGTCCGATTGTCTTCATCTTCCCTAGCTCTCTCCATCTTGTCCTACTGTCTCCATATTGCCCTGCTGTCTTCATCTTGCCATGCTGTCTACATCTTCCCCAGCTGTCTAAATCTTGCTCTGCTGTCTTCATTTTGCCCTGCTGTCTTCATCTTGCCCTGCTGTCTTCATCTTGCCCTGCTGTCTTCATCTTACTCTACTGTCTCGATCTTGCCCTACTGTCTCCATCTTCCCCAGCTGTCTAAATCTTGCTCTGCTGTCTCCATCTTGCCATGCTGTCTACATCTTCCCCAGCTGTCTTAATCTTGTTCTGCTGTCTCCATCTTGCCATGCTGTCTACATCTTCCCCAGCTAAACTTTCTTAATCTCTCCCTTGCCCTACAGTTCTTAACTTCATCGTCATACTTTCAGCCTGAAGCAGGTAAATAACTGTGCGTACGGAACATCTGTCCATACCTATCACTCCATCGTCCCTTCCATTCTCCTTTCCCCCAGGGATTCCAAACACGGATCAAATCTTCTGTTCCATTCTTGTACTCCACCTAAAGAAAACTGGATCATTTCATTCAGGGCCTTTCAGCTCCATGGGAAGGATGTTGCTCTCTGTAGCATAGGTTTATATACCTTTTCAATAACCAATAGCCCACATTATCACTGTAGTATAATTCAAGGCTCTGTCCCATGTTTCCATTTATGTGGAACCCCTTTTTCCTAAGTTAATCTACTTTATTTGATCCAACCCTCTCAAAGAAAGCTTTGCAAATAATTGAAGCAATGTGTCTCTGGCTCTGTATCTACACTGTGGCTTCCCAGTCTCTTACTTATAAGGAGACCCTGGTACAGGGCAGAAAATATGGCACAAATGTGGACGAATCCAATATCTACTGATTGGCATCATTCTGTTTTATGACCAGTAGGTGTCAGCACTGGCACACTGTTGAAAACTTGTTCCCTCTTGCTGATTTCTAGGAAGCTGGACTTTAACTATATATAGCCTATTGTTAACACTAAGGTTACAAAATTCTGGGGAAATGTTGTTAGCCTGTGTCGCTATGCAATGTGTCATCTTGTCTGTGACTGACAAAAGGTTAAACAGGCAGAATCTGTGCATTGTGGGAAGAAATGTCAGATAACATCCAGGCATCTGGTTTAGAAGGAATGTCTGTTCCCCATAACTTTACTTCTGTAGTAATGCACCCGGTTGGTCACAATAAATGTAAATCCCTTACCTTTGTAGCATCAGTCACAGTGTAGGCATGACCCTGCACAAGGCCATTTTTCAGTTCTGGATTTCCAGATCGTTTCTATTCAAGTTAAATGGAACAAATTTAAATATTAAATGCATTTTTGGGTAGAACTCATTTAGAGTTACAGACTCCCTGCCCCTCCCTCTGTAAGTTTCCATCAGAGTATTTAGTCCCACCCACTAATTGAGTTACTTACTCCTTGCTCCTTCCCCTTTAGCTCCCATTGGAGTGTTCTAGTCCTACCCACTGCTTGAGTCACAAATTCCCTCCTCCTCCCCAATACATTTCAGTGAGAGTGTTCTGGTCCAGTTGGGCACATATCATACTTTCGTACTTACATTGCCAGGAGTGATACAGCCCCAAAGTGAACCCGTTTTGGCAGCTGCTATAGCAATGTCCCTCAGATCTTGCGGGGGCCTCATTAGATCAAACTCCACTTGCACCCCTCCAGAGAAATCTACCAGGGCTTCTGATATGTAACCCCAATGCAGATTCTGGTAGGATCCGCGCAGCCTGCAATCAGTGTAACAATTGGTTAAGTCTCTGAGCCAGGAACATGATTTTCAACTATTACTTTTGTCCTTGCATTTTATATCTTGTTTATCTATCTATTTGTATCATCTATCTATCAATCAATCATCTATCAATCTTTCTATCTATCTATTTATCTATCTATCTATCATCTTATCTATTTATCTATTAATCATCTATCGATTATCTATCTATCTATTTATCTATCTATCATCTATCAATCTTTATATCTATCATCTATCATCTTATCTATTTATCTATTAATCATCTATTGATTATCTATCTATCTATCGACTATGTATCTATCTATTAATCATCTATCTTATATATATCTATCTATCATCTATCTAGCTATCATCTATCCTCTATCTATCTGTCTGTCTGTTTATCTATCTATATATCTATCAATATCAAATCTATCATTATTCTATTTATTGTCTATCTATCATCTATCTATCATATGTGTCGTTACTCTATCATCCATCTATCTATCTTGGGGACCAAAATGGGTTAATTCTTCTGTTCATTCTCTGTATGAGGAAAGTGTTCACAATGGCTCAGAGTTATTACAGTTGTTCCAGGTTAGTAGTGTGTAGAAGGGGAAGAAGCATATGCTCAACATCTATTTGGACTGAAGTGCTGGTAGGCCTCAGTAACCAAGACCAAGCTCTAAATTAACCATTCCTTAGTGAACCTGGGGTACAGGGACTCTATGAACACAGTAATTAAGTGACAGGCTCTCATGAGGGCACACCTTGGGTGTATAGGTTAGACAGGGCTAGTGAGCAAGAGCAGCCTTGTGCTCCACCAAGGAGAAGTGGGGTTGGTATTTCCCAGACGACACCCACCATATTGTAGGGACCACAGCTGGCAAAGGACACAGCTGTTACATATCTCTGAGAAGCTCCCACTAGAGGGGGACCCAAAGCATTGTGGTTTCCACCCAATTGGTGAAACTAAACTCCCATTCTATCAATTATCCAATTAGGCTGCAGAAACAACAACGCAGTTTGTATTATAAACCAGGTGCTTCTTAACCTTGTAACCCCCCTGTTCCAGATCTGTCTGTTTACAAGGCTTGAGGGTGTGTTGAATGATTTTATTATGGTGGGCAAGTAAAACGCTGTTTCGGCAGGCATATATGGGCGACTCACAGAATATTAGGGTGACTTGTGTCTATGGACTTGAGTACTTTATACTGTCTGTTCTCTTGGATCATTTTGTCTCATTTGTTATCTGTACAATAGATGTTCGCATTCTGTTCAATAAACCTTCAGTGTTCTATAACTGCTCTGCAGCTGGATATTTTGCAATATATTGCAGTGAGTGCGGCCTGTTGCCCCCATATTCCATGTGCCATTTCCACAGCTCATTTGGTGGGACACTTACTTGGCGTAGGCTTTCTCCAGCAGGCTGGGCCAGAATTCATTGTTACTGCGTGGCTGGACAGACAGGTACTTTCCATTCAGCATCGGCAGCCGGTCATCTATAACCACGTCCACCCACTCACCAAACTGCCAGAACTGCAGGACAAATGGACTGGTCATTTCTGGGTGGATATATATATATATTTCCCATTCATGGCCTGTACTCACCAGAGCAATATCTGACTCACCCTAAAGTGGAAGACGCCAGCGTATTTGTAATCAAAGTCCTGATCCTTGGGGATGACATTATATAGAAATTTCTGGTGCAAAGTCAAAGCCCCGACAGCAGACAGAACCCAGCAGTCAGCTGTGTTATAGATACACAATAAAGTGAACAATGAACTTAACATGGGATGTATGTCACAGGGACCTGGAGATATTTGCCCTCTATGAATTCTAATAAAAAGTACAATTATATTATAGAAAATACTTTCATACAGTAATAACAATTAAAAGTCATTCCAAGCAACTTCCCAATATCCGTTCATTCAGCATTTACACAAGATGTATATAATATACCTGGAAAGCTACAGGCTCTATCGGTTAATAATTTCTGACTTTTGAAACTATGTAGCAGAAGCCAGCTGATTCACAGACCTGGAGGAGAACTGACTACATTGTATCGAGAAATGTAATATAAAATGTTTGCAGTTTTTACATGGCGGTTTTTGGGCTGCAGTTGGCAGAAAATTAAGTTCATGAGAAGAGAAAAGCCTTGTGATGTTGCTCTGCTTAGAAATGGACAAGAAAATATCAGAGCACTCTGTCCATAACTAAAAAAGTCCAACCCTCATTCACTTCCTTGGACTTCCTCTAGTTCCAACATGCAATGTTCCAGAATGCATTGCAGATTCTAGATGAGCCCTTGTCTAGCACTCTATGAAGAGCCATATTTATGCTTTCAAGTACATTTTCTTACCTATTTGACCCTGGACAATATCAAAGATACTCGCCCCATCCACCAAGAGCCGGGCATCTCTCTGAATTTCCTAAATGGAGAAGGAAAAGGCTGTTTCACTGTGAGGCTGCATATCTCAATAAATGTTATGGCTAGAAAGACTGTATTTTACATACTGTACTTACTGTACCAGCCCAGAGATTCAGTAACCCTATAACAGTAATGATCCAGGTTTTCACAGTTGCCCCCCAAGCAGATCCCCATCTTGGATCTTGTTTGGCATCTTTTGTGTGTCAGTGCCACTGCACATGCTCAGTGAGCTCTAGGCTGGTGGGAAACAGCTAAGCTTAGGGGTCGGGGGAAATCATCAAGCAAAGGTGAGGTTCATGTGTCATAGAAGCTTATGCAGACTGCACTTATTTCTATTCTGCTATGTAATGTGAATATGAATTTATCAGCCTTGGATTGTAATGTTATAATGTATATATACTGTATATTGTGAGTGTGTTCCTAAGCTCAGTAAAGGTGGCCATACACAGTGAGATCCGCTCGTTTGGCGATCTCTCCCCGATATGCCCACCTTGAGGTGGGCGATATTGGGTTGATCCGATCGTAGGCCCTAGGAGCATATTTGGGGGCACAGATCTTCCCTGCAAAAGGCTGTGAGGGCCTTGGACTGGAACAGAACCACAAAGCATAAAAGATAAAATGCAGTATTTCTTCCTTAATTCTTTGATGAGCTATAGTTCTCCTTTAAAAAAAAAAAAAGAGAGAGAGCTGCACAGCTCATTTTAATGAGGAATATCATTCCCATTACTGCCAGGGGTAATTATAGCACTTGAAATCAAGATCTATTATAGAATGAAAGAAATGTTGAAATAATAATGTGTCAGTGGAGTTGCCCCTGCGTCTAATGACAGCGATCCTTCTTCTTCCATTAATTCCGTCTTCCATAATCTTCTGCTTTATGTTCCTTCCATAGATAAAGCCCCGTAATGTCGTTTTGATGCTGCCCTAACTAAAGATCTAATGTCTTCCATCTCTCTCTCTCTCTCAATTAAGGGAAAGCTGCTCATCATCAGACTTTCTGAAACTGTGATTATTTCGTTTTGATTCTCGCAAGATGATTTCAGTTAATCACGGAACCAGTCTCTTCTATCGTTCTAGATACCAGCACTCTGATTATCTGCCTCACCAGTTTTCCCTCATCTGATGCAAGTTCTTTAACAAAAATACCATGTATGTATATCTACATATGCAGGGTCAGAATGACACCGGGAAAAAACCCGGTCGGTGCCGCCGGCCCAGATCCGCGATTTGTGCTTCCTCCACTCTTCCCTGAACTCAGTGAGAACGCATAGGCGCACACTAGCGGCGTGGGGGGGGGGAATTAGACTGTAGGTGGGCCCAGAGGCAGCAGCCCCCAGGACCCCCAGCTAGTATCTCAGCCATAAAGCAGGGCAGGACTGCTGCTTACAATGGGGATCAGATGGGATCTGTGCAGCCACTGGGGCAGAATGCTCTGTTATACAGATAGCTAGAATCTCAGCCATAAAGCAGAACATGACTGCTGCTTACAGTGGAGATGAGATAGAATCTATGCCACTGGGACAGAATGCTCTGTTATACAGATAGCTAGAATCTCAGCCATAAAGCAGGACAGGACTGCTGCTTACAGTGGAGATCAGATAGAATCTGTGCAGCCACTGGGACAGAATGCTCTGTTATACAGATAGCTAGAATCTCAGCCATAAAGCAGGACAGGACTGCTGCTTACAGTGGAGATCAGATAGCATGTTCTGTTATACAGATAGCTAGAATATTTCCTAATCTCGGCTTTAAATCCAGGGAGATATTAACATTCAGTTGGGCGCAGGAGTCTAAATCCCTGAAACTGTCAGTGTTTCATTAAAACACAATCCCTCCCTGAAACTTAATGAACAGTTTCGCTCGCTGCTGACTTCATTCCGAACGGAAAACAAGACAATAAAGGCAGAATTCCGCACCTTATGTTTAAGAGCTCTGATAAAAATGGAAAGAGTCGATCATGTCACAGGACATTAATTCTGCTAATTCACTCCTGGCGCATATATTGCATTTCATTCACTGCACATTGCAGCTCAGAGGCTCCACACAGCGAATGGAAAGATACACTCGCACATCTTTTCCCACTATTTGTAATAAAAGACGCTAAGTTTAGCCAGGTACAGTAACGCATAGCAAGATGTGTGCTTTTAAAGGAACAGTAACACCAAAAATGAAAGTGTTTTAAAGTAATGAAAATATCATATAGGGTTGCCCTGCAGTAAAACTGATGTGTTTGCTTCAGAAATACTACTATAGTTCATATAAACAAGCTGCTGTGTAGCAACGGTGGAAATAGAAAAAAAGGCTATATGGCACAGGTTAAATAGTGGATAATAGATAACACCATTATGTTCTACAGAGCTTATCTGCTGTGTAACCTGAGCCTTTTCTCCTTTGAATGGCTTCCCCCATTGTTGCACAGCAGCTTATTTATATAAACTATAGTAGTGTTTCTGAAACAAACACAGCAGTTTTACCAATGTGGGGCAACACTGCATTATATTTGTATTACTTTAAAATACTTTCATGTTTTTTTGTTACTGTTGCTTTAAACAGGTGACCAGAAAATGCTTCCTGCTGATTGGTAGATATGGGTTACCACTCATTGGCAAACTTTGTGCCTTTTATTGTATGACCCTAAATGATAGAAGTCAAAACAACTGGGTTTCCTTATTCATCATATTTTTATTATTTGCCTTTTTCTTCTGACTCTTTCCAGCTTTCAAATGGGGGTCACTGACCCCATCTAAAAAAACAAATGCTCTGTAAGGCTACAAATGTATTGTTATTGCTACTTTTTACTACTCATCTTCCTATTCAGTCCCTCTCCTATTCATATTCCAGTCTCTTATTCAAATCAATGCATGGTTGCTAGGGTAGTTTGACCCAAGCAACCAGATTGCTGAAAATGCAAAATGAAAAACCACAAATAATAAAAATGATAAAAAATGAAAACCAATTGCAATTCATCGCTCTCTATGTCATACTAAAAGTTAATTTCAAGGTGACTAACCCCTGTAAACCAAGAGTAAATCAAATAGCCCCAGTGAGCTGACTCATGCATCTAATCCCACTGTGAATTTTGTATTGTATGTATCTAGAAAGTAAATTCCTTTGAACTATAGAACCTTGGACAGGCCCTGCGGGCAAGTGATTAAGTGAGCCAAAGGCACAACACCTAATATGTTTAACTTTGCAGTGATACTCCACCTGGGCAAACATGAATTTGGGTCACAGAGTGATAAGCAGGTAACCTTCTTAAAGGGAAACTGTCATGGGAAAACGTGTTTTTTTTTTTAACGCATCAGTTAATAGTGCTACTCCAGTAGTCTTCTGTACTGAAACAGATTTTTTTATATTCAGTTTTGAAATCTGACATGGGGTTAGCCATTTTGTCAATTTCCCAGATGCCCCTGGTCATGTGACTTGTGCCAACACTTTAGAAGGGAACTGCTTTCTGGCAGGCTCTTGTTTTTCCTTCTCAATGTAACTGAATGGAACGCAGTGGGACATGGGTTTTACTATTGAGTGCTGTTCTTAGATCTACCAGGCAGCTGTTATCTTGTGTTAGGGAGCTGTTATCTGTTACATTCTCATTGTTCTGTTGTTAGGCTGCTGGGGGGAAAGGGATGGAAGGGGTGATATCACTCCAACTTGCAGTACAGCAGTAAAGAGTGACTGAAGTTTATCAGAGCACAAGTCACATGACTTGGGGCAGCTGGGAAATTGACTATGGGGGGAATTCACAAAAGTGGTGTCATTGAGACAAAAAAAAAAATGGAGATAAAAATGTCGGCTTTCCCACCAAATTCACAAACCTCTATCTCCACTTTTGTGAATTTACCTTTTAAACAGACCATTTTCAGATCTTGTCTTTCGCACAATATTTTAGCAACATTTTTTTCTTAATTTGTCTTTAGCTCTTCCTGTCAGTTAGCCATTAAACTGGAATTTCCGGGGGAGTGGGTTATTTTACCTAGGAAAATTATACATCATTTTTTTTCGGGATGTTTGTGTAATTCCACTTCAATAATGAGATATAAGGGTCTAAATACAAAAAAATACTACTTTGCATAATATAGGGATTTCTACAAAAAGTATTTTTTATTTTCCTTTAGATTTTTAGAATATATTCAATGAAGTTGCTAATAATGCCTCATTCAATAAACTGAAATAAGTAAAATAAGGCAAATGTAAGTTAAAATGATATAAAATACACTTTTTTGTTTAATCAGAGTTTTACTTGTTTTGTTAGAGGCTTTTACACCTATAGGGTTAGACACAAACTTGATTATAAAATGCTAATCCCTATTTATATGCTAATACTTCCCCAATGAGGCATCTACAAGGAGTGAAATGAAGACTGGCTAAAGCAGAGCAGATTAGTTTAGAAGTGATCTGACACATGGGGAAGAGTTTAGCTTTACTCCATTTTTAAAATGTCGGGAGGAAATGTCGTTTAAAATATCGTTTTTGCGCCATTTTTATGTCGTTTGAAAGACAAATTCATAAAAGTGTCTGTAAACTGTTTTTCTTTCACTAAAAGATGATGGGGCAAATTCACTAAGATCCGAAAATTCGCTAGTGTCCGCCGCACTTCGCCAGGCAAATTGTCGCCAGCGCTACGCAAATTCACTAAGGTCCGAATTTACGCTCAGGTCGACAAACGGTAGCGTAGTTGCGCTAGTGTTACTTCGCTAGGCAGAGCGCTGTTACGCTAGCGAAGTCTAATTTGCATACGGCGGGAACTTTAACGTATAATAGAAGTATATGTTACAGCCACTACATTCCACTACACAAGCCCAGGAAACCTTTAATAAATAAAATAAAGTTGTCCTATTGCCCTACATGTGCCCCCTGTATAGTTGAGTTGCCATATGTTAGGAAATGTAGGGGGGAAGGAGGGTAACCCCCCCCCCAAAAAAAATATTGATCTTTTTCAGACTATCACCCTCCTATGCTAAAATACGCCAGCGTTTTTTTGGGACTTGTATGTAAATGTAAATTTTTTTTTCAACCTCCTATCTACTGTATTGAACTTCGCCTGGTCTGACCAGGCGAAGTAACGTCTAACGTAAGTGCTAATGTTCTGGAAAATGTTCATCTTAGTGAATGAGTCAGTGCACAACTTCGCCTGGCGTAAGGGTGCGTAATTGCGCAAGTCTATCTACTTTGCTAGCGTAAATTCACCAGAGCCGGTGTTAGTGAATTTCCGAAGTTACTTATTGACGTCACGCTGGCGAATTATCACTAGCGTTAGACGCTTCGCGCTATAATGAATTTGCCCCGAAAAGTGTTGGTTGAGTCGGAAATTAGGCGGATTTCTGTTGTGAATATGGAGAATATATTTTACACCAGTTTACCACCTCTTTTACTCCAAAAATGGTCTCTCTCCACTTTTGTGAATTCCCCCCAATACTGTATGTCTAGCCCCATGTGAGATTTCAAAATGAAATATAAAAAAAATCTGTTTACACTTTTGAGAAATGGTCTTCAGTGCAGAATTCTGCTGAAGCAGCACTATTAACTGATGGATTTTGAAAAAAAAACTTTTTTCCCCATGACAGTATCCCTTTAAGTCTACTAGAAAATCATGTAAACAGTAAATAAACCCAATAGACTGGTTTTGCTTCCAATAAGGATTAATTATATCTTTGCTGGGATCAAGTACAAGCTACTGTTTTATTATTACAGAGAACAAGGAAATAATTTTAAAAAATTTGGATTATTTGGATAAAATTAAGTCTATGGGGCATGACCTTTCCATAGTTTGGATCTTTCTGGATGATGGAATGATCGAATATACGATCATTCGATCTATTCAACAATTCAGTATTTGATGATCGAAGAGGCCAAATTTGAATATTCAAATATCCGATTAAATCGCACGATCGTAATTCGATCATATTCACGAATTCACGAGAATTTTGTAAATTTGCCTCTAAGTCTGCTAAAAATCATGGAAACATTAAATAGGTCAATTTTGCTTTCAATAAAGATGGATTATATCTTAGTTTGGATCAAATACAGGGCACATGAAAAGGGAATTGTTTTTTGGAAGCCCATTATCCAGAAATCTCTGAATTACAGAAAGGCCATCTCCCATAGACTCTATTTTATCCAAATAATCTAAAATCCAAATAATTAAAAATGGTTTACTTTTTCTGTGTGATAATAAAACAGTATCTTGTACTTGATCCCAACTAAGATATAATTAATCCTTATTGGAAGCAAAACCAGCCTATTGGTAATGTTTACTTGACTGATACAAATTACAGAAAGATCCATTATCTGGAAAAACCCCAGTCCGGGGATTCTGGATGATGGGTCCCATACCTGTACTGTTTTATTATTACAGAGAAAAAGCAAATCATTTTTAAAAATGGGGATTATTTGGATAAAATGGAGTCTATGGGTGATGGCCTTTCTGTGATTCAGAGCTTTCTGGATAACAGATCTCATACCTGAGTTATGAAGGATTTGCAGCAGACAGCACACACGGCCCTTGACACATTTGTATCACTGATCGGTAGATTGTCCCCTTGAAACAAAGTATTTGCATTACTGATATCAGTTCCCTGTTTGTGTTATTTACACAAAGCCTGTTTGTTGCCTGCTTGGCAAACAGGGGCCACTGATACATAAAAATCAAACAGTCCCTTTTAGGGTAGGGACAGACAGGGAGATTCGGGGAGATTCTGTCGCCTGCTTAAAACGCCAGGCGACAGAATCTCCCCGAATCTCCCTGTCTGTCCCCAGCCTTAATCCTGACCATAGATTCCGTTTACAAGACAAGGACAGTTCAGATCACACCGGCCCCACCACTGTTCCTTTCTACCCAGGCAGAATGAAGCAGCTCCCTGTGTCAACTACAACATTCACAAACAATGAGTCAGTGCGCAGCTAAATAAAACCCTGTGCATCATGGGGCAGAAACAACTCCCGGCTTTACTCACTCGTAACCTTCACGCCATTTTTTAAGAGTTGACTTGAAGTGTGAGGGATTAGGGCTTGTGTTTTCACAAAGCAAAGAGTATTTTTTGTCATTGTTTGATTTTTGTGAACCAAGAAGAGCACAAAGCCAGTCTATCTAGTTTTTTTTAATATATTGACCCGGAACAGTGATCCTCAACCAGTGGCTAATGAAGCAACATGTTACTCGCCAACCCCTTGGATGTTGCTTCCAGTGACCTCAAAGCAGGTGATTATTTTTGAATTCCAGGCTTGGAGGCAAGTTTTTGCCGTATAAAACCAAATGTACTGTCTCTTATAGGCTGCCAGTCCACATAAGGCTACCAAATATCCAGTCACAGCACATATTTGGCATCCTCAGTGACTATTATTATGCTTGTGTTGCTCCCTAACTCCTTTTACATTTGAATGTGGCTCACAGGTAGGGTTGCCACCCGGCTAGTATTTTACCGGCCTAGCCGGTAAAACACCAGCCAAAGCCGGGGCCGGTATTAGCTGCCGGTAAATTTGTAATACCCTTAAAAAGACCCATGGGCCAGCCGGTATTTTTTTTTCAAGAAAAAGGTGGCAACCCTACTCACAGGTAAAATGTTTGGGGACCCCTGATCTAGAACTTTTAATATGATGTAGAGCAGGGATCCCCAACTTGTGAGCCACAATCAAATGTAAAAATAATTTGGAAAGTAACACAAGCAAGCAAAAAGTTCCTGGGGGTGCCAAATAAATGCTGTGACTGGTCTTTGGTAGCCCATATGTGAACTGGCAGCATGCAGGAGGCTCTGGTTGACAGTAGTCCTGATTTTTATGCAACACTTGCCATTCAAAAATAAGCACCTGCTTTGAGGCCACTGGGAGCAACATCTATGGGTTAGTGAGCAACATGTTGTTCACAAGCCACTGGTTGGGATCTCTGATGTAGAGAAACAATCTGCAATTGGCTTTCATTATTTGTTATCTGTGGTTTTGAGACATTAGTTTTTTATTCAGCAGCTCTCCAGTTTGCAATTTCAGTAATATGATTGCTAGGGTCCAAACTACCCTAGAAAAACAAAGTAGCAATAACAATAAATGTGTAGCATTACAAATTACAGGCTTCTTAAATCCATATCATAAAGTAAAAGATACGGAATTGCAGGAAAAGACCATGGGGCAAATTCATAAAACGCCAAGAGTCTAGCGCTAGCGATAAAACTCTAGCGTGACATTCGTAGCTTCGTTAATTTATTAACACTGACTCTGGCGAATTTTGCTAGCGAAGTAGATAGACTAACGCAACTTCACACACATGCTGGCGTCTTTTACTTTTTTAAGGCTGAAAAAGATTGTGAATTTTTTTAGGATAACCTCCTTCCCCCCTCTACATTTCCTAACATATGGCAACACAACTATACAGGGGGCACATGTGTAGGGCAATAGGACAACTTTATTTTATTTATTAAAGGTTTCCTGGGCTTGTGTAGTGTAATGTAGTGTCTTCAGCATATACATCTATTATACTTTAACTTCATGCCGTATGCAAATTAGGCATCGCTAGCGTAACTTCGCTTTGCCTAACGAAGTAACTGTAGTGCAACTTCGATACCGTAGGCCTTCCTGAGCACAACTTTGCATTTTAGTGAATTTGCGTAGCAAACTACACAGGTGTAACTACACAGGTTAGTGAATTTACCCCCATGGCTACACCTTATGGCTTACATTGGTAGAAAACGACTTGCTCTCCAGATCTTTACTCATACAAATATACCACAAATCGTTTACTTAAATAAATGCCTAGTAAATAAATCAGTTCCAGATATTTATGGTCTCCCTGTAACTTACTTTTGGCCTCTCCCACTGTATGCTGAGCGGCTGGTCTTTGGGCAGCAGTTTTTGGCCGAGGGAGTTCACGTGTGCTGGAAACGTTTTGTCCTCAAACAGCTGCCTCTTGCTGTAGCAGGTTTCCCGGATTGCGTCAAAGTCTTGACCTTTAAATTTCTTGGGATTTTCCACTGTTCCGATCCTCTTTTGTGCCTGCTGGCCTTCTGCTATCTTCTGGTACACCCCCGGCATTGGCATGGCCACGCTGTTCTGGGTAAGACAAATAAAATCTATTTAAATTACTTCTTTATTTGAGGCAAAATGAAAGGTAGCTGGCAGTTAGGGCGATGGTACATGGCATTATTTATAGTGTGTTGCTGCACCTCCACCTTTCTAGTTTGGTGGGTGGGAGGCAAAACATTTGAAATAGCCCCTACATGTACTTGACTGGTAATTGTGAGGACCCTCCCAATGAACTCATGGATCAGGAAGCATCGATGATCATCATTTATGTTAATAGAGGGGAAATTCAGAGCATTTTGCCTTCTGCTCACTGAGCTGGAAATCTCA
>CM044439.1:20487328-20498801 GCA_024363595.1 Xenopus borealis | reverse complement strand
TTTACATCAACTGTTACATTTCTGAATTTTATATGAAGGTGAACAACCCCTTTAAGAGCACACGGCATTGGAAGGCTCAGCACAAGTACCATTGTATTCTATAAAAGTGTTGAGGAGGAATAGAGTAGAATATAGAGACTTTGTTTCTGCTGAAATGGATATGGGCACATAATTCTATTGTTCCTTTCACAACTGGTGTATGGTGCATCCATTATAAAAATGAATTACTACAAAATACAAGCATAGTACCAGAACTCTCTGTCTTCTCTCTTTGTATTCAGCTTCTTTCTGTCCTCTGGATTAAGATCATTCCACCAGGAACAACTGTATATCAGAATTAAAAAAAAACACAGATTTGTAGTATCATATTTCAAATAAATATGTATAAGTGGCTTTAGTTCTTGGGGGGGTTCACCTTTAAGTTAACATTTAGTATCTTTTAGAATGGCTTGTTCTAAGCAACTTTTCAACTGGTCTTCATTTTTTCTTTTTTTTATAGTTTTTGAATGATTTCAATCCGTGAATCAAGCTTGTCAACGCGCAATTGGAATTGTATAAACACACATACCTAGCCAGAGGCTGCCCAAGCAAGTTGGAAAATATTTGAACTCCATGGGGGAAATTCACTAAAAGGCAAAGCGGCAAACGCTAGAGCAAATTCGCCAGCGTGAGGTAATTTTTTGCGGGTGCCGATGTGAATTCGCTAGCGAAGTAGATAGATTCTAGCATAACTTCGCACCTTAACGCCTGGCAGAGTTGCGATCAGGCGAAGGGATGTAACTACGCTAGTTCACTAAGTTTTTGCTTTTACTGAAAGTTATTTTTTGCGCCAGACTTGCCTTCGCCACCTCAGACCAGGCAAAGTCCAATAAAGCAGATAAGAGTTTCTTTTTTTTCTAAATCCCAAAAAACGTTGACGTCTTTTACTTTTTTAAGGGTGATAGGCTGAAAAGGATCGTAATTTTTTTGGGGTACCCTCCTTCCCCCCTACATTTCCTATACAGTGGGCACATGTTTAGGACAATAGAACAACTTTATTTTATTTTAGAAAGGTTTCCCAGGCTTGTGTGGTGTAATGTACTTTATGTTGCATATACGTCCATTGTATTTGAATTTGGTGCCGTATGCAAATTAGGCATCGCTAGCGTAACTTCACTTTGCTTGACGAATTAACGCCAGCACAACTTCACTACATTTCGCCTCCCTGAGCGCAACTTCAGATTTTAGTGAATTAGCGGCTCCCTGGCGAAATTACACCTAGTCGCTAGTGAATCTCTGCAGGTTAGTGAATTAGTCCCCATGGCTTGAAGCGTAAACCACCTCATCCAACTAATGGACAATTAATCCAGTTAATCTCTCCTTCCCTTCTGTATGCTTTCCTTTCTTTTAACTGTTAAAATTCAATTAAAAGAATTCTATTAAAAAAAAAAGAAAAATACTCCGCACAGATTTTTACCCCTTACTTATCAATACATTTCCCCCGAAAATTTGCTGTGCGGTAAGAAAACTCGATAAAATCTCGATAAAATTCAAATCATACAAATTTTTGAAGATAAGCACATACATCTCTTTGGTACCCCTGTACAATAGCACAACTCCATGTAATGACCAAAGTAATATTTTATCTGTTTTACTTATCAGTCCAGCGCCCGGTCCATCCTCGTCGTCCCCATGGATTACACAGGCTAATGAAATCAATAGTGACTTTGAATATGTGTTTTTTATCTATAACCATTGTTTAACCCCTTTTTTCTTTTTCTTAAGGTTATTAATTAGAAGAACAGGAGTCGCTGAGTGCTCACACTGACACCAGCAGGTACAATCCATAGAGGTAGAGGTGCAGTGTCTCACAGGTTCATGTTCTATGAAAATAGAAACATGATGTATATTGCATGAATTATATTTTTGCACTGGATAATCACACTTGGGGATCTAATGTACTCTCTAAAGTTTTGTTTTTTTTCAAAATGTTTGGACTGTGAGCACAAAGAAAATAGGATGGAAAATATGAAGGACTAACTACAATCAACTTTCCAAATGGAATTAACATGGTTTTTCACATTAACCTAATTGCCGTAATTGGGTTCCACCCACAAACCTACCCCCCTCCCTTTCCCATCTTTCACACTATATCACTAAGGGGCAGATTTACTAAGGGTTTAATTTAAGGGTTAAAAACCCCTTAAATTCGACCATGGGAATAACTGGGAATACTGTGGGAAGTTAAATCCTTCGAATATTAAATTCGAAGGATTTTACTGCAATCCGATTAGGCGAACGATCGAATGGGAAATATTCGATCGATCGATAAAATTGTTCGAATCGATCGATTTTAACCATTTGATCGAATATTTTTATTCGATCAGAAATAATGACAGCCAATTCGGTAGTACTTCGACAGTCGAATATTCAAATTTATATTTGAATCGTTCAATTTGATCGAATTTTCAAAATTCACTGGTCGAAGTGGTCTTCAAAAATATTTGAAAATTCGAATCTTTTTGAAAATTCGATTGAACTTCGAATCCTTCATGTGAATTTAGTAAATCTGCCCCTAGGTGTTGTACAGGTCACAGATAGGCTTGAGAAAGAGCCCTGTGGGGTCTGAAACGTTGCCTTGCATGTATCTACTTTGTTTAGGGCCAATAAAACAACCTTGAAACACATTTTCAAGTCTGGTATGCTACAGTGTACCTTGTTTCGGATTAAAGGTGGATGGTCCTCCCACCATTAAGCACCCTACCCAGCAAAAAGGGTTTTTCTACAGGTGAAGCTCTTCATATTTGTGTGGGTTTGGGATAATATAAAGGCACAAGGCTGCAGGCTGAGTTATACAGGGAACTCTAAGTATCCCTCATGTATTATAAGGGATAATGTACCCCCTACTGTAAATGATGAGGATATTAGAAGTCACTGAGGGATCTGTGACCATATAAAGGCACATGGCTGCAGGCTGAGTTATACAGGGAACTCTGAGTATCACTCATGTATTATAAGGGATAATGTACCCCCTACTGTAAATGATAAGGATATTAGAAGTCACTGAGGCGTTCTGTGGGGTTTGGACTGAGAATCAAAATAGGCCATGGCATTTCAGGTACACAGAGGCCCAAACAGCCATCACCAGCCCATTAAATACTGATTTTCTAAGGCACCATATAGAAGCACCCACACATTGCCAGTCCAGGCCTGTCCAAAATGTAGATTGGGATCTACCAGTAGACCTTTAGCTGGTGTTCAGTAAATCTGAAGACACTGTCAACAAACAGCTTTTCTAAATCATCCTCCTGTTTCATTCAGATATTTATTATGTTAAGGTTACATAGTTGTTTGTTAAATATAACAATACATAATTTCCCATCAATCAATATTTAAGTAATTGCTTAAATGGAACAGAATGCTAACAATACTTTTACGGATGTAGATCCTAATGGGACAGCATCGCTAAAAGTAGACCTCACATTAGAAAAGCATGGACACTCCTGCCCTACTGTAAAAGATAAGTATAACATTAAACCAAGACAAAATGTTCATGTCAAAAGTTTATGTTTCGCATTAGAACTAACCTGAGCGGTGTCAGTTACAGTGTAAGCATGGCGATCACTAGGCCGTTATCAGTCTGAATATTTTCTGGGTACGTCTATAAACAGCTTATAACACTGTAGCATTTCTAAGTTGGAATACATTTTTAAATGCACACTACACTGAGAAAATATCATGGAAACTAAAAAAAAAAAACAATACTATACTGTTGTAAATATTTTACTTTTCAAGTATGTTTGGAATATATGCAGCATAAAGTACATGTAGACTGCGCATGCAAAGATTAACTAAGCAGTCCTGCAGCTTTGCTTACAGAAAATGTGCTGATTCCTGTTTACTTTCATGCACGTTAAAGGGATTTTGTCATGAATTATGGTATAGTTCTTATTACTAATTGCACTATGTACATTGAGCGTAATTCGTTTTGCCGTTTAACATTTTATTTTTGAACCAATACATGTATTTTTTTTGTTAGTTGTAATATTGGTGTGTAGGCAGCCATCATAGGTCATTATTCCTGGTCAGGTGCCTTCAGAAACAGCTGGCACTTTACATTAGAACTGCTTTCAGAAAAGTGATTGTTTCTCCTACTGAAAGTCATTGAAAGAGTAGCAACTTGGTTTAGCCAGACTTTAGTATATTTAGTATTGGGTGCTGGTCTCATATCCACCACTAGGGGATTCATTATCCAGAAACCCATTATCCAGAAAGCTTCAAATGATGGAAAGGCTATCTCCCATAGACTCGATGTTATTCAAATAATCCAATTTTTTCAAAATTATTTCCTTTTTCTCTGTAATAATAAAACAATACTTTGTACTTGATCCCAACTAAGATACAATTAATCCTTATTGGAAGCAAAACCAACCTATTGTGTTTGTTTTATGTTTTCATGATTTTTTTAGTAGACTTATCTGAAGATCCAAATTACGGAAATATCCATTATCCATTCTGGTATAACACATCCAATAATTGTATCTTTTAGGAGCAGAGGGATACTAGGACTAAATGCTGGACCTCAAAAGGGACCTTAGGTAAAAAATATTCTGATTGACTATAGTTTCAGCTAGACCTGTAAAAGTTCTAAAGCTCTGATTGGCTATAGATAGTGATGGGCAAATTGGTCCTGTTCCACTTCACCAAAAAAAATAGTGAATTTCCTGCGAAATGGCAAAACTGTTTTTGATCCGACGAATGTTCGCAGCAGTGTCATGAATTATTCGCCTTTGGTGAAACACGAAAAGTCGCCAAGAATCCACGCCTGCCAAATTTATTCGCCCATCACTAGCTATAAATTGTTGACTGATGTGAATGTTTTATTGCTCCTACTGACTAAAGCTAACAATATAAGATGGAAGAAAGCTCTAAGTAGAAGGTCAACTGAACTACCTTTAATAGGGAGCTTGGAGCTCTCTTCCTTCTTCTTATATTGTTAGCTTATATCAGTGGTCCTCAAACTTGGCCCTCCAGCTGTTAAGGAACTACAAGTCCCACAATGCATTTGCCTGACTGTGGCTGTCAGACTCCATCATTGCATTGTGATTCTTGTAGTTCCTTAACAGCTGGAGGGCCAAGTTTGAGGACCACTGTCTTATATTGTTATTAGATAAAATATTGTATTACAAGATCACTACAGTCACCAGGATTGTATTGTGTGGGTCGTATTGGCTAAAGGTTGGTCTATCTCAATGTAGTAACTAAGCTCTGGATAGGACACCAGGGTTTCTAGCCTTGTGTACATTAAGGGACCCATTTACTAAATTCGTGTGAAGCATTCGAAATTCGATCGAATTCCGATTTTATCGAATATTCAAATATGCAAATTTGGCCACTTCGATCATCGAAGTGAGACATTGCCTATGACTAAGTGCTAGGTAAGCATGAAACGCGTAATCATGTACCAATTAATAGTTTTTTACTTATCAATACATTGTTTTTTTACTTATCAATAGCATGCATTAGGAATTTTTTGCAGCTTTTTGAGTTTACCTCTGTTTGGCCACTAGAGGATTCATAGCATGCTGATAAATTATTTACTGATGGCTTTCCCCGAACAGTTGGAATAGTTGTATGCAATGAGGCTGTGACCACAAAATCCACACACATATATATATATATATATACACATAAATATAAATACTGTATATATTTTATTATGTAATAATAAGGACTCGCTTTCTTTTTTGAAAGAACCTTTTTTTCGAGTGCAAAATCCTTATTGTAGTATTCAAATAATGGAGGAAAATATGGTGTAAAATAAAACACACCTTGATAAATTTGCCATTTATTTTACACAGCTTTTTACACCGTTTTTTTCAGCAAATTTGATTTATACAGCATAATAAAAGGCTCCTTAGTATCTTGTAAACTGATAGAACTTAAACACCTTTGCAATTGGTCTGTTACTTATTTGGTGTGTTAGAGTATCAGTGCAGACCTGTCCACTCTCACGGTCGAAATGGGCCGGCAGGACACCAGGTAAACACCTCTGTGGGCCACACACCCGCACCCATCTGCTGCCTGCACCGCTACCCGCACTGCCTCCTGATCTTCCCCCTCCCGGACCCGACTGAGATAACTGGTATGTGCAGCAGTGCAGGGTGCCAGGAGGGGGGTTGTGGCAGTGCAGGGAGGCCAGATTGGGGGGTTTGCGGCATCATGGGGGGACCTGGAGGGGGGTTGTGGCTGGGGGTGGGAGCCCTGTGTTGGAACTCTGGTGGGCCTCAGAAACTCCTGTCCGACAATGCCCACTCTCCTATATTTTTCAGTAGTGTCCCATATTTACATTGTCGGACTGGAGTTCCAGGGTCCCCCATGCTAGGGCCTGGGATCCCCCCGTACTAGTGGCCAGCTGAAGCTCCTCCACATAACATCGCCAGCCACCCTACTACTACACAGTATGGACCACACAGCCTCCTGGAATTAGGGCAGGTGGAGGGCTGGTGCGTTTGCAGTTGGCCTGCATCGCCGACCCTCTGAATTTATATTGTATGGGTAGAGCAAGGGACATGCCACTGTGTATATTTGTCATACATAACCGTGATGTACAATGTGGTTCTAATGCAATCACTGAGGTGTCTGGGCCCAACGGGGCTGGTGCCTGGGGGTCCCCCCACCCCAGTTGCCAGCTGTATCTTCTCCATACGGCACTGGGCAGCCACTAACTCACAATGCAGTGTGGAATGCACTTCTGCCTTGCATTGAGTTTCAGTGCCCATGTTTTCTGGTGGGCGAGTGAGTTAGGGTCCCACAAATGTCCTGCCGGCCCAGTTAGACCCTGAATGCAATATGTTCATGTTACTTTGTCTATGATTTCAGCTGGACATTACTTGGCATATGCTTTTTCCAAAAGGCAGGGCCAGTATTCCTCTGCGCAACTGGTCCTCTATCACAACATCGACCCATTCCCCAGAACACCAGTGATACCAGTGATACAGTCAATGGTAGATAAATACATCATTATGGGTATGTATGCAGGGGGGGCTACTGTGAACTTTACTGATCACATTTTGTGTGGAGTCCCCCCCTTACTATAAGCTTGACCGTGTACAATTGCCTTTATATTGAGATGAGATGTAGATGCTCGAACAAGATGGAGATAGCCGTGACATTATTAAAAACAAATTAAGAATACATAAGGAAACTTGTCAAAATGAATTACATGGTGAGAAAGGAAAGTCATTTATATGCAGATTGTGCTTAACATATTAATTAAATTACCATGTTGTCTATTAGCAACAAACCGATTATCTACCAGTAAATCAACTCTTATAGCTTGTGTGCATCATTTCTCTCCAACTCCCTGTCTCCCTAACCCATAATCCTTCCACCGCATAATTAATGAATATTCAAAAATGAATTTACCAAGAATTCAAAAGCCTTCAAGTGTAAGATTAAGAATAAGATATACTTTAATAAAAATAAAAGAATGAGAGCATTACTGTTAACTGTACCATACCCTGAAATGGAAGATTCCAGTGTAGTTTTCGGTAAACCCTTGATCAGCCGGAAGATGTTTTTCAGTAAATGTTGTACCTGGGTAACAGAACCAATTGCAGACAAGACCCAGCAATTACCTGAAGGGAAAAGAACAGTCAGTCATATTCTGACCTACAGACAAGAGAGGGTTTATTTACGAAGGTAGTAGCAAAATTCAGGTATAAATTGCCATGTTAGTTACTCACATTCCAGTGTTATTTCCCAGACTTCCAGCATCCTTGTACTGTAGGTGCCCACTGAATATGTGATGATGTTCAACAACATGGATGCAAGCTATGCCTTTCAGTTCTATGTTTTCTTACTGTATTTGTGTGCAAAACATATCACATACTGGTTGCAGTTGGCCAGTTGGATGTGATAGTCCAGTATACTGCAGCATATTGTTGAGTGAATATCTTTTCAGTAAAGTGATTTTATTGGTTCAAAACATATGAGCAGACAAAGAGTGGCAACGTTTAGTGATTCAAATCCTGCTGGTCAATGAGTAAGTTGCTCAGGGTAACATTCTGTGCAGGTCAATAAGTAGGCTGCTCTGGGTATTACTTTGCAGGTCAATGTGTAGGGTGCATTGCTCTGTGCAGGTCAATAAGTAGATGGCCTAAGTCAGGGTTGTCCAACCTTTTGGCTTCCCTGGGCCACACTGGAAAGAGAAACATTGCCTGGGGCCACACACGAAATACACAAAACACATTTGATTTGTAAAAGTAAAAAAAATAAACACAAAAAAGAACTACAATACCAGTTTGATAACCAGATGGAGCTATACACTAGAATATGGGACACCTGGATAATAAATAGACTTATTATTATGACGTTTACTCGGGAACCAAGTGTTTCAAGCTGGGCAGCATTCAGATCTATCCTGGGCTGCAGGTTGGACACCCTTGGCCTAAATATTACTTTGTGCAGGAAATGAGTAGGGTGCTTTAGGTATTACTCTTTGTAAGTCAATGTATAGGGTCCTCTTAGTATTACTTCGTGCAGGTCAATGAGTGGACTGATTTTTGTAATACTCTATGCAGGTCAACAAGTAGTCTGCTCTGGGTATTTCCTTGTGCAGGGCAAAGAGTAGGGTGCTCTGAGTATTACTTTGAGCAAGTCAATGTGTAGGATGCTCTTGGTATTATTCTGTACATGCCAATGAGAAGGCTGGTCAATAAGTCTACTGCTCTTGGTATTACTGTATATTGTGTAAGTCAATGAGTGGGCTACTCTGGCATTATTCTCTGCAGTTGACAAGTGACAAGTCAGTTCTAGCTATTAATCTGTTCATGTCAATGATTAGGCTTCTTTGAGTATAACCATGTGTAAGTCATGAGTAGGCTACTCTGCTATTATTCTGTGCAGGGCAGTAAGTAGACAGTTCTGGGCAGTACTCTGTGCAGGCCAGTGGGTGGGCTACTCAGGTCTGTAATTCTCAAAAGTACTAATTTAGACTATTACAGGTTGTTTAAAGTCAAAGTAACTAGCTCCATCAACAATTAAATGGGGCTTGTTGCAAAATTCCTGTGGGGAAGTAGAAAAAATGTTAATATTTTCCATTATTCCCACCTCAAAAATGTTTAATACAGAACCGTGAACCCCCAAACTCTCTACTGTAAGGAAAATAAAGAGATCATAGTTAGAGTTGTCATACTTGTCAGTCGAAGTTGCATTACTGCTTATAACATGCAATTACTCATTCTGGACTTTATAAGATATTGTTTATAGTGGCTTCATGCATTCATACAGGCAGCTTATAGGTGAGGGTCATAAACAGTAACTCTGCAGTTGTAATATTAAAGATGAGAACAATAGAAAATACACAGCTATTAAAAAACTTTAAAATATGTTCTTATAAAGTGATGTCAAAAGTTAAAAAAGAGGCTTAGTGATGTCACTTGTCAGAAGACAAATTGGAACTGGATTTTTTTTCAAAGCTACACTATATTTCCAAAAGAATCCAGATACTCCATCTAAAGTTACATGTTCTTAGTTGGAACACTAACTCTTGAGTTCCTAACAGTCTCTGGAAACCACCTCAGGGCAAATGTATTTGTAGGGGTTTTTATGGGTGAGCAGCTGCACACAAGTCTATCCATCTCCATGTACAATACTGAGCATGGTCTGGAGTGAAGAAAAGTTCAGCACCTGTAAAATCTGGAAATGTTTCCTCAGGACAGATAAATAACATCTCATCATCTAGCAGTCTGATGGAAAAGTCTGGCTTGGGCTGATGCCAGGAAAATACTACTCAACTAAATGCATAATGCTTCATTGAAGGAGGAATAATGGTCTAGGGCTGTTTCCATGGTTTAGGCTAAGGTCCCTTGTTTCAAGGCAAACTTTAAGGCAATGGGGTATAATTACATTCCTGATAATTCCAGGCTTCCTACTTTGTGGAACAGTTTGGGGAAGGCCCTTTCATGTTTCAACACAATTGTGGCCCATACACAAAGCCAAATCCTTAGATTTCCAAAATGATGGTGAGAGAAAGCTACGATGAATACAGTAGAACAAGATGGAGACAGGAGGACAAGATGCAGACAGTACAGCAATATGGAGACAGCAGAACAAGATGGAGACAGTAGAGCATGATGGAGACAGTAGGACAAGATGGAGACAGTATGAAAAGATGGATACAGTGGAGCAAGATGGAGACAGTAGGACAAGATAAAGACAGTACAGAAATATGGAGACAGTATGCCAAGATGGAGACAATAGGACAAGATGGAGACAGTATGACAAGATGGAGACTGTAGAGCAAGATGGAAACAGCAAGGCCAGAAGAAGACAGAAGAGCAATACAGAGACAGTACAACAAAATGGAGACAGTAGTGCAAGCTGGAAACAGTAGGACAAGATGGAAACAGTAGAGCAAGATGGAGACAATAGAGCAAGCTGGAGACAGTAGGACAAGATGGAGACCGTAGAGCAAGATTGGCAATAAGACAAGCTAGTGACAATAGGGTAATATGGAGATAGTTGGACAAGATGTTGGAAGTTGGTTCAAGATGGCAGTAATATAAGAAGATGGTTACAGAAGAGCAAGAGTGTGACAGTTGGATAAGATGGAGACAGTAAAGCAAAATTTTGATAATAATTTTTATAGCAGAGTAGACCAACCTGCAGTATATCAATTGTTGATAAAATACAACTCTCAACATAAATCAATAAAGTCCATAAATCTTTCAAAAATTGCCCCAAACTTTAATGTGTCCATGCAGTCTCTGGTTATATGGCTGCCTTTATGAATAGCATTTGCACCCAATTTATGACCTTTATACTTCGGATTTCATTGGGTTTGAGACTGTAAAGGGGAAGGGTGTGTGACCAGTTGGGTATTGGTTCAAGCCTCTATATGTATAGCTCATATGGCAAACTTCAAATCATTAAAGCAGTTAATTACTACTTGTGCCTTCATGCTGAATACTATACTATATGCACTACAAATCAAGAATTTGAGATATAGTAATGGATGTAGAAGGTAAGTAAGGCAAAATGAAGACAGTAGGGCAAAAGAACAACAATAGGGCAGTATGAAGACAGTAGGACAAGATGGTTACTATAGGGGAAAATGAAGTCGGTAGGGGAAGATGGAGACAGTAGGTTAAGATGAAGACAGTAGTGGAAAATGGAAACAGTAGTGGAGGATGGAGACAGTAGGGGAAGATGAAGACATTAGGACAAGATGATGACAGTAGGGAAGATGAGGACAGTAGGGTAAGATGGACACAGTAGGGCAATATGGTGACCACAGGATATAGGAAAATGCTTGTTTTAATAGTAGTGGAAAATGAAGTCAGTATGGCAAGATGGAAACAGTAAAAAAGGTGAGGACAGTACGGCAAGATGGAGACAGTAGGGTGAGATGAAGACAGTAGGGCAAGATGGAGGCAATAGGAGAAGATAAGAATAGTAGGACAAGATGGAGACAGTAGAGTAATGGAGA
>CM044439.1:20454275-20470063 GCA_024363595.1 Xenopus borealis | reverse complement strand
ACTCATTTGCATGTTGTAGTCACAGTATGGACTCCCTCAGTGAGAGAACCCAGTATGGGATTTTTTAAAAGCTGCTGTTTTTTTTGTCCAAAAAACTGTATATGTAGTTTGATTAGACATGTTTAGGTTGTACTGCTCAGGTTGTTAATATATGTTTGATTTTGGCTGTGCCCTTTAAACCATTTTTTACATCTATAATAAAATCTTTGCCATAAAAGTATTTGCCCAATGCTGATTTCCAATATGTGGGGGGCTGCCATTTTTGTGCAGCAGGAGTCTGTTAGCATGAGGAACTACTGTATAACTGACAGGTTAAGAAGGGACAGTCAAGTTGACAAGACAGTCAGGTTTAAGAATATAAAGTAACAAAAAACTGACAAAAGCAGAATGTCTAACATGACCTATAGGTAACTTTAATGTACATTCATATTTTGAAAAATAGTTTTTTTAGTGTCAGTATCAGTTTAAGTGGTCAATTCCTGGAATCCACTCATGGACCCAAGACAAAGCTATTAGCCCAAATGCTGACCTGTACAATACTGTAAGTATTAACAGATCAGCATGGACTTTGTATTAGTGATGGGCAAATAACTTTGCCAGACACATATTTAGGTTGAATTTCGCCTCAAGTGAATGAATTCAAGAAAAAAACAATTCACTGAATAAAAAAAAAAAAATTGGCGCATGTCAATATTGTTGCTCGCGTCAAAATTGTCACGCTTCAAAATTATTCGAATGCCCATTGACGTTTACATTTGAACCAAATAGTCACGCGTATAAAAATTGTTGAATGTGTCAAAATTGGCACGCATCAAAATAATTTTGACGCCCATTGACTTCAATTTGTTTCACAAATTTTTTGCTGTTTCGAGTATTGCACAGATTCGCCCATCGCTACTTGTATCTCTTCATCCAGACTCAATCTGAGTCTGGTCTGTCTGCTGTGCTTCGCCTTTAAAGGGCAAGGAAAGTGTAAAATAGAATAAGGCTAGAAATGCTGTATTTTGTATACTAAACATAAACATGAACTTACTGCACCACAAGCCTAATCAAACAAATGATTTATGCTTTCAAAGTTGGCCACAGGGGGCTGTCATCTTGTAACTTTGTTATACATCTTTGCAAGACTAGACTACATACACATGCTCAGTGTGGTCTGGGCTTCTTAGAGATCGTCATAAATGATCAAAAAACAAAGCTGCTTGAGTTCTGCATGGCTGATAAGTAAGGCAGGGGCTCCCCCTGCTGTTCATAAGTTCATAAGTATGATTGTTTCCCTACCAGAAGTTAGGGACTGTCTAACAATTCCTATCCACAGTACTAAATGAAGGGAGAATTTCACTGCATACAGTCAGGTTTCTTATAAAAACGGTACACATTTTTAAATTAACGTATATTGGAGATAGATTTATTTTTCATTAAAGAAAGTAAAAATGGGATTTTATTTCTTAGCCTTTCCTTGCCCTTTAAATCCCTTAAATCTCTATTCCAACCCAGTTTCTTCTTGTGGACCACTCTCAGTTTCTCCTCCCCTGTTGTTACAGGGGATAATACTATACCTGCTCCTATTAATACTGTGACAATATAAAAAGTAATGTAAGACAGCTTAATCACATACCGTGCTAAGATAGGGAGCTATAGTGCTGGCAGAGAATTATGGACAATTGGTCAAGTTGATATGAGGGTTCATTAAACCCGGGGTCACTGGGAGATTTGCTGCTATGCTAGAGGGGTCCGTAATAATCAAAATGCTCTTAAAACATACAGAACAGTTTTTTCTGTACATTGTTTGTGCTCTCAAATATATATATATATATATATATCAGCCTCTGGCCTCCCTCCCAGCAATAAAGAAAAGGTTTTTAGTACAAGGAGTGAAGCAGCAGAAAAACCCATTATCTAATAGCTCAGAACTGCACCCACTGCATGTACAAAGGAACCTGGCTATCTCTCTTTATGAACATGGGGGGAGAGGGGGATTGTGGAACAGAGAGGGAAGTCACGGCACAGGGAGATCAAGAATAAATGTGTCAGAGTCGGAATCAGTGACAAATGTGTGAAATCAGGAAAAAATGGCATTTGACAAGGAACATGGGAAGGAAAATGTGCCACTATTCTGTCATGGTTGGATATTAGAAGAAAAGCTTTGCTAGCAAGTGATACAAAGAACATTACATATTATAGTCACACAGTATAATCTGCAAAGAGCTCTTCACTGGAAATTACTGAGGACCTGAGATAGGCATTGATGCCTGACTACACAGGGGACTGCATCATAATCACAAGCTTAATATTTACTCACTGAGAGCACAGACAGAAGTAAATTCCTAAAGAAAAAATAAAATAAATTTCCTGGTTTGACAGAGGCGTGAAAGAGGCGATTCATGTCAAGGTGGAGAAACCATCCCTGAACAGAGGCGGGGGCCTTCGACGCCACCTGTCTGCTACATACAAAGCTGTTCTAACATCTGTACCCCGGTGGTTTCAGAACACATCACACATCCATTCATGCAACTCTAACAAGTAACATCTGTGTCTAGGAGTTGCATCGCACATTGGTAATCCTATCACAGTAACTACACAGAATCAGCTCCTCTGTGAATTTCAGATGCCACCTCTTTGAAGAGTTACACTGTGCCTTTGTGATTGGATTGTTGGAAGAGTTTATATGCTGAGAACTTCCCCACACCAGTCAGTTGAACTGAAGAAGCTGCACGGATAAGCAGTGAAACGTCTTATTAAAGTCCAGTTGTTTTTTGAATTACATATATTAAATTCCTAAAGAATATTACTTCTCTCTAGCTTTACATACAATCATTCAGGAGTCCCAACTTATGCAAAGACCTTCTCCCTAAAAACATTTTCTCTCCTGAAGGTACACTACTGTAGCAAAGACCATCTAAAAGAAGGCTTGCAAAGAAAGCACATACTTCAGATTTTTTGGAGTCCCACACAGTTAGTTGCCTATTGTGCATTACACACTTGTGTACAAATAGATATTTGTTAGTATACATTTTATTAGATCCCAATGAGTGTGACCAATGCCGAGCCATCGTGTAATGAGTTTCTTGTGGGTTTTTTATCTGCTGACCCAGTTCTGCCCCCCCCCCGCTTGAACTTACTGGTATTTTTGTGATCAATGCAGCTATCTGAATCCATTTTCTGCTGTGATGTTACTGTCAGGGAAAAAGGCAGTACTCTGAATTCTGAATACTATTTTATGAAGTTATGTTTTGGTAGACGAGGATGAGCAGAGTATAACAGTGCTTTATTAGCAGTTTCATGCAGCCATTACACTTCAACAGAAATGTCAACTCTTACCCTTTTAAGCAGTATAGAAAGTACAGTGTATGCACAGTATACTCTTGTGCACAGTGACACCTACAGGCACAAACACCACAGATGTAACCTGTCTGGTGTTAATGTAATAAACATGCAAAAAGGAGAAAATGGATTAACGCTCATTCCCTGGTCCCCTGTTTCACAAATTAATTTAGTATCTAAGCTAATGCATGTATTTTGCAAAACAGGGGTTTTTAGTTACAAAACTATGACCATAAAATTGATAAGCCATTGATAATTAAGTTGGTTTGGGCAATTACTCTCATTTAAAACCTGCTGGAAGGGGAGGCCAAGCCTATTAAACCATTGCAGTACTTTGGTGCTGGTCTGGGCAATCACTTTCTTTTAGAAGCCTTAAGCAGGGAGGAAGGAACAAGCCGTTTAGGTTCTGACCAGTTCACTGGGGCCCACTGGGTTCCAAACCTTTGGGGCAGGGCTGGACCAAGGGGTAGGCAATCACTGATGTGGCTCACTTCTCTGGGGGGACATTTTTTTTTCAGTTCACTTTGCTTGTAGGCCTTTATTAAAAGCATTATAATTTACAAAATGTGCATGCCCCAACTTAGAATGGCAAATTTCTGAAAGGGCTCCTTCACCTTGGAGCGTGAGTTGGCTCTTTCCATGCTAACACGCTTGCGTGCTGCGGCGCCGGACAGAGGCGTCAGTCACAAAGGATTGGTTGGGACGTTGGCAGGGCCAGTTGCCAGGGGGCGGCAAAAAGATGCTTCTGGTAACTTTAAAATGTTTTATGTTTTTCAAAATGTAAATTAGGCTCTTCTACTGCAACGAGCACAATAGCACTCACTGCACTAGCGATGCAGCCCCTCCTCAACCAGCTAAAAGTTAGAAGCACGGAGCGGGAGGGGGGGCACATCCCAGCAGCAGCAGCCCCTGGAATGCCACTGGGCGTTGGGCAGCCGCAGAAAGGACCTGATATGCGGGCTAGAGGGGAGCACTCGAAATCGTGCTGAAGAGACCTGGCCTTGCAAAATCCCATAGAAATTAATTGAGAGCTGTGGAATTTCCCTCTAGTGGCGGAACTTCACTCTTTGATGAATCTACCCCTCTGAATCTGTACTGAAGGGTAAGTAAAAAGTTAGGGGCATTTCCCTGGGGGGTCTATGTGGGGTGTGGGTACAGGTTTTTTTGCTAAGGGGTTGAATTCTCCTTTAAGCCAATGCCTTGGTCTGAAGACACTGACCCTGAGACATGCAGTTATGCAGGGAGATGTCAACTCAGAAGAAACTTGACCAAAGGTAAACAGTTAGGAACACCATATAGGGTTTACATTGATGTGATGTGGTATGGTGGCTTATCAATTTTATGATCATAATTTTGTAACCTGTTTTGCTCTGCATAGCTCTACACATACATTAACGATAATATTGACCCTCTGATCGACCAATTTTAACATGCAACCATTGTCTGGACCAAACTATATATTACTCTGTGGGGTAGAATCAATCTGTATAAAATGCTCTATCTGCCTGAAGATACACAACTCTCCTATATGGATCCCAGAGACCCTCTTTTGAAAAGTGAATGCCCTGAGTGAGGTGCAATAGGAGGAAGCCACTGAGGTCCTCTGCTACCAGCCCTGAGTGAGGTGCACTGGGAGGAAGCCACTGAGGTCCTCTGCTACCAGCCCTGAGTGAGGTGCAATAGGAGGAAGCCACTGAGGTCCTCTGCTACCGACCCTGAGTGAGGAGCAATAGGAGGAAGCCACTGAGGTCCTCTGCTACCGGCCCTGAGTGAGGAGCAATGGGAGGAAGACACTGAGGTCCTCTACTGTGACCTGATTTCCCTACGGGATAAACCTATCCAATATAAATTCATTCATCAATTATACATAACCGCCATAAAGCTTTAGAAAATGGGCTGTCAATCTGAGGCTAGGTGCCCAAGATGACAACAACCTGATGTGTCTCTTCTACATTTGGTGTGGCAATGCCCTCCAATACAGAGGTTCTGGCAAAGGGTGATGAGATACCTGACAGATAATTTGTCACTCCCACAGGTGTGCTCTTTTTAACTGGTGTTATTGGCAAGTGTTGGGTTAATGCACTGCTGAATATGACTAAAACAGGTGCAAAATGTGGATGTGATAAATAAGATGTAACATAATCAAGTTTTTCCTTTAAGGACACGGTGCAGCACAGTCTTATGTTAAAAAAAATTTATTTTTATTTTCACCGTTCATCGAACAAATCTTTACAGCATTTTCATTTCTTTAACATATTAATAAAACTTTGGTAAATACAGAATTATAAAGTCTGTGATCCCCCCCCCTTTCCCTCTGAAACATTAGTGCATTGGGTTACTACAGCCAATCATATCAAAGTTCAGCATTGTCCCCATCCCTTCCATAGAATATATCTTTGTCATAAATAATCAAGGCAAATATATTTAAATACTTTACACTCGGAAAATGAAAACAAGTATTAGATATAGAAAGTATTGTCAGAGCCCCATCAGTGCTATAAATTCCAGTCCATAAGTTGGGCAGGCTCACTTTTGCCACCATAAGATTAAAGATGGCTGAGCAGAGCAGGGCTTATAGTAGACACATGGTACGAAAAATAAAGACTTGTGGTTTAAAGGAGAAGTAAAGTCTAAAATAGAAGAAGGCTAGAAATGCTGTATTTTGTATACTAAACATAAACATGAACTTACTGCACCACAAGCCTGATCAAACAAATGATATATGTTTTTGTATTGCTTTATACAAATTTTCTCCAACTCTCCAGAACCAGTGGCTGCAGCAAAATAATCCTCCAAATAGAATCCCAGTTTATCTGTTTAAATCTGGCTCCATGATCTTTGTCCCTGCAGCTGGAGTTGTAAACAGTAAAGGGGATGTAAAGGCAAAAATAAAATCCAATACAAATCTCTACACAGTCGCGACTGCTCTACAGGGAAACAAACAAAGCTGCTTGAGTTCTGCATGGCTGGAAAGTAAGGCGGGGGTTCCCCCCTGCTGTTCAAAAGTATGATTGTTCCCCTGCACAGCAGTTAGGGACCGTCTGACAATGCCTATCCACAGCAGTAAATGAAGGGAGAATTACACTGCATCCATTTTTAATTAAAGTATATTGCAGACAGTTTTCTTTTTCATTAAAGAAAGGAAAAATGGGATTTTATTTTTTTGCCTTTACATGCCCTTTAAATGAAACATATTTATGTGTATAGGAGAGTGGCCTGTCATACCACAAACCATAGAAATAATTTTTATTCTGGTTGTTACCGGTCGTTTTAGTGTCACCTGAAAGTGAGTCTGCCCAGCTTGGTTTGGTGCTTTTTTTCTAAAGGATTCCAAAGTAAACTACAGACTATTGGCTACAGAAACTATAAATAGTAGTAACTACATTCTGGGAATGATGAGGGCAAAGAAGGTCAATAAATTAGTAAAGAACAATTTAACCCTTTGTGCTGATGTCCACTACCGTGTCCTACTAATCGTGTGCTTCTGTCCTGCCACTCAGAGACGTATTTATCCTCTTTTCATTGACTCTGTGGCATGGGAACATCATCAGAACTTTCTGTAGAACCCAGATACAAAGTGTGTGACCCAGAACTGGTAGTTGGTTATTTTATCTACTGCTTCCATTCTGGATTCTCCTTCTTTTCCCCCTACGCCTGAGTTTGCCTTGAATTGTAAGCCGTTGGGTTCTTGAGGATCCCATTTATGTTGGTCTCCTCAGTTTAAATCATGGAGCACCATCTCCCAGCGTTGACTGATGGCCGTGGTCTCACAGGGGTTGATCACAATTTCTCTGCTTTCCTCCGTGTCTCCTATAATATCTGTATCCAGGCAGAAGCGAGACGCCATGTGCTCTATGTGGGAAGCTACTTTGCTCCATCTCTGACGAAATAAAACAATATAGAAGGGATCAGGAATTGTGAAAGGCAAATTTACTGTAATAAATGCTGACATTTTATATCCTGCTAAACTGCTGAAATAATTATATTGAAGCAACAGCCCAGCCTTATGATGTTGCTTAGAACTGACCAGAGAAACATCATATGACTGTTTTCTGTTCTAACTTAATTTTTTGTGCAGAGCAACATCACAAGACTTTCCTTTTCTGACTAAATTATTTTTCAGCTGACTGTAGACAGTTCAGCCAGAGGAAGGCACTCTTGTTTCAAATTCATTAAGTGTAAAAAATGGATCATGTCTTGAAAATTAGAAAATAATATTATGCTAATGACAAAAAGTGCTTATAAGGGAAACTGTTTTGAAATAAAATTTCAAATATATATATATATATATTAAATACAAGATTAAATGACATACATGAAATGGACTAAAGTAAATTTAACACGGTTTACATTTCATTTAAAATGATAAATATCATATATTATGAAGATTTGTTCTGTTAAAAAAACAGGTCACGTGTTTGTTAAAAAAATAAAATCTGTAGAGAAGAAAAATAATGAAATAATTGGAATGAACCTGTTTCCCATCTCCTTCCTTGCAGGGCAAGAGTACGACTTGCGTCCCCGGGAATAAGGTGTGCACTGACATGCAGAGTTGCCCCTGGCTGATCTGCTGAACCTGAGTATATACCCATTCCTAAGAGAGAGAAAATGCATGTAAGGTTAGTGATTCCCACAGAGAATTTAACATCAAAGAGGTAAATGGAATAAAAGGAAGTTAGCCCCTCATCAAGTTTACTATAGCAACCAATCAACAGGAGTATTTTGTATCCTATTGTTGGAAAGTTAGGGCAAAATGGAGACACTAGAACAAGATAACAACAGAAGAGCAAGGTGGTGACAGTAGAACAAGATGGTGACAGTATGACAATATGGAGACAGTAGAGCAATATGGAGACAGTAGGACAAGATGGAGACAGTAGGGCAAAATAGAGACAGTAGAGTATTGGCATAAAAGAAAAATGTTGACAATTAGGCAAGATGGAGACAGAAGAGCAAGATGGTTAGAGTAGGGCAAAATGGAGACAGCAGGGCAAGATGGAGACAGTAGGATAAGATGTTGACATAAGAGGAAGATGTTGACAGTAGGGCAAGATGGAGATAGTAGAGTAAGATGGTGAGAGTAGAGTAAGATGGAGACAGTAGAGCAAGCAAGATGTTGACATAAGAGGAAAATGTTGACAGTAAGGGAAGATGGAGACAGTAGGGCAAGATGGAGACAGTAGGACAAGATGTTGACATAAAAGGATGATTTTGACAGAAGGGCAAGATGGTGTCAGTAGAGCAAGATGGGGACAGTAGAGCAAGAGGGAAATAGTAGGGCAGGATGTTGACATAAGAGGAAAGTTAGTAGGGCAAGTTGGTGTCAGTAGAGCAAGATGGTGAGATTAGGGCAAAATGGAGACAGTAGAGCAAGATGTTGACTTAAGTGGAGGATGTTGACAGTAGGGCAAGATGGAGATAGGGCAAAACAGAGTCAATAGAGCAAGATGTTGACAGTAGGGCACGATGGAGACAGTAGGGCAAAACAGAGACAGTAGAGAAAGATGGAGACAATAGGGCAAGATGGAGACAGTAGGGCAATAGAGACATTAGAGCAATATGGAGACAATAGGGCAAGATGGAGATAGTAGGGCAAGATGGAGATAGTAGAGCAAGATGGAGACAGATGGTCAAGATAGAGTCGTATGATAGAGAAAGCAGGTCAATACAGAAAGATTAGGGCAAGTGACACAGGGAAAGAAGTTGCCAGTAGGGCAGGAGAGAGAGAGTAGGGAAAGATCATCATAATAGGGCAATATGGGACAATAATGCAAGGTGCAGAAGTTTACAAGATGGCAACATGGGGCAAGATGTATATGTTAAAGTCAGACAGATAAAGCAGAGCAAGATGGAGACAGCAGAAAGGGATGGAGGCAGAAACCTTATATCTGTGTTGTCCAACATGCAGATCATCAGTTGATACAATTGATACAATACATAACCCCTGCACATCTCCCTTCCATTGTTGGGCACTGCTGTTCCAATGTGTCTTTGTGTTGGCTCTGTAGTGTAGGATCATGTTCTGCAGCATCTTGTGAGTAACTTTTGTGCATTGCCAGCTCCCCATCCTCCACCAGAGAAATGAAACTGATATGAGCATGTAATATCCCTGTGCTGTCCCCAGTCCTATTCTTATGTATTAATCCTTGGGCAATGAATAAGGCCCGCCTGGGTATTATAACAGAGCGAGGAGTTGCACAACATTATCTCTGTACATCCTTCTGCTCATGTATTAATATACCCAAAAGCACTTGCACAATATCCATAATCCTTTGCTCTATCAGACTCTGCCCGGCTGCTGAATGGCTCTGAAAGGAATAGCATTATAGCCGGAATGTTTAATGGACCTTTCCTGCAATGACAATGCACCTTTAGAATTGGGGATTTACTTTACATTATCTCTCAGCTTTTGTAAGTGACGCCGCTGCCAGGCAATGTATTGGTGTGCGCGAGGCTCCTGCAATCTAATGGCGAATGTGACAGTGCTCCCGGGCCTGACCATGATAAATGGCCAATGAAGGAGAGTCTTTTCTTGAAATTGAAAACAATTTGATTCCTACGCTCCCTATGAGTTGCATTCATTTGCAGAGTTAGGGAGATACAAGCGGCCTGCGATTACTGAACGAATGTATTAATGCCGTGGAAAATAAATATTGCTGATCAAGCTGAACTAGACTAAGGTATATATGCACCGAGAGTGTCATTTTATATTTCTCTACTCCTTTCCTTGTACAGTTCATTGTAATTAAAGTAAGTACTTGCCACTTGTCTTATCGCTGTTAATTGGCCATTGCAGCCTTACATTTTCTTGCTGAATTGTGCTTAGTACAGGGGAATACCTATGTGACATAGTTTTATGGTATCTCTCTGTACAGACTATGAGCAAACTTAGGGGTCTGTTCCTGCTGAATTGTGTTTAGTACAGAGGAATACCTATGCTGTCTTAGTTTTATGGTATCTCTCTGTACAGACTATGAGCAAATGTAGGAGACTGTTCCTGCTGAATTGTGCTTAGTACAGGGGAATACCTATGCTGCCATAATTTTATGGTATCTCTCTGTACAGACTATAAGCAAATGTAGGAGACTGTTCCTGCTGAATTGTGTTTAGTACAGGGGAATATCTATGCTGCCATAGTTTTTATAGTATCTCTCTGAACCGGCAATGAGCAAACTTAGGGAACTGTTCCTGCTGAATTGTGCTTAGTACAGGGGAAAAACTATGCTGCATAGTTTTATGGTATCTCTCTGTACAAGCCATGAGCAAACTTAGGGGGCTGTTCCTGCTGTCATAGTATTTTATAGAATCTCTCTGTACAGACTATGAGCAAACTTAGGAGACTGTTCCTGCTGAATTGAGCTTAGTACAGGGGAATACCTATATTGCCATAGTCACCATTCTGTTGGGTGCAACTATTATAATCAGACCCTATATCTTTTATGGTTGCCCTGTCTGCAGCTCTGCCCTGAAATTGTGGGGCCAATGAAATGCAAACGTAGAGGGAATTCTCACTGGATAAGATGCCTGCAAATGGAACTACCCCTGGGCTGCCTGGACTATAGGCAACACAATAGGCCAGTATCCTAATAGGAGATACTTTGCAACAAATCAGCATCACAAATGTATCCCTTAGAGATATACATATATATATATATATATATATATATATTTATATATACTGTATATAATTCATAGCCTGATTGCTCCATGTCTGAAGAGTCCATGAGGCTGGAGCCATCGGCAGTTAGAGAGCAGACCCCTAGATGTCCCCCTCTTTGCATAAATCCAGCGACCGGATCACTCCGCGTATCGCACGAGATAATCAGCCGGAGATCATGCCGCGTTTAAAAGCAACTCACATTTTAATATAAAGCTCCATGCACTGCTGGTGCTGACTTAGCACAAGATTGAAACAATCTATTAATCTCCCGGCACTATTAATGAGAAAAGGGAATTAAAACCATGGCTGTCACAAGGCGATGAAATAAGCGTTGCTCTCTATATTGTATAATAAGGGAAATCAGAGTTCGGGGGGGGGGGGCTGGTGAGTGCCACAGAAGAACCCAATAAACAGATAAAGAGGTGGAAAGGCTGAAAATTAACTTTAAATGGGGGCAAAGTGCAAACATGGGATGGGGCAGTGAGTAATATCACAATGGATATGGTGCTCAGTGCCAGTGATCAGAGTCCCAACAATAATCACATTATATTTCTGTTGTACAAGGTCTAAGGCTCATCTGCATTCTGATTCCTACTAATGAGTAGCGGTATATTCGGCCTGACATATTTACCTGCTAGGGATTAGGCTCCAGCCCCAAATTGGCAACCTGTGGTTTCTGGCAAATGCCAATAGGGCTGCTGTAAGATGCCATAGCGGGTAGGGATGCACCAAATCCAGGATTCAGTTCAGAATTTATCAGCAGGATTAGGACCAATCCAAAAAATCTGACTTTTGTCTCACAAAAATGGAATTAAAAAAAAAATCTTAACCCACGTGAAATGCGTTGCGGTTCGTTTCCCCCCTAATTTACATATGCAAAATAAGGCCAAATCCTAAAATAGTGGATTTGGTGCACCCCTAATAGAGAGTCACTATTTATTGGGCTGGTGGAGGCTGTTTAGACCTTTCTGTACTTAGAATCAGGCCCGGATTTAGGGAAAGGCCCCCTAGGCCTGGGCCTAGGGCGGCAAGATGTTTAGGGGCGGCAAACAAGTGCCCCTAACATCTTCCAAGCCCAGACTTGCAATCCGTCACTTCCCTGTAGTGCCTATCTGCGGGCTTTAGGACCTGCTCCTCCGTCCTCACTCTGGTTCCACCCCTCCCACTCCTCTGTTCCAATGCTGCGTGCAGGCCCGCCCCCCCAGCAGGAGGAAACAGGAAGGAGAAAGATCGTGGACTTCATTGAAGCTGAAGACCTCCTTTTGTAAGTCTCTCTGTCTCTGCACACTCTTGAGTTTTTTTTCTGTAACTCTCTCTGTCTCTCTCACTGCACTTTCTTTCTGTCTTTGTCTCTCTACTCTATCTCTTTCTCTGCACATTGTCTCTCTGCACTTTCTGTGAGTCTCTATCTCTGTCTGCACTCTGTCTCTCTCTCTGCAGTTTCTGTGAGTCTTTGTCTCTATCTGTCTCTCTGCACTGTCTCTCTCTGCAGTTTCTGTGAGTCTTTGTCTCTCTGTCTCTCTCTCTGCACTCTGTCTCTCTCTCTCTCTGCACTATGTCTCTCTCTGTGAGTCTTTGTCTCTCTCTGTCCCTCTCTCTGTCTCTCTCTCTGCACTCTGTCTGTCTTTCTCTGTCTCTGCACTCTGTCGCTCTCTGCACTCTGTCGCTCTCTGCACTCTGTCTGTCTTTCTCTGTCTCTGCACTGTCGCTCTCTGAACTCTGTCTGTCTCTCTCTGCACTATGTCTCTCTCTGCACTCTCTGTGAGTTTTTGTCTCTCTCTGTCCCTCTCTGTGTGTCTCTCTCTGCAGTCTGTCTGTCTTTCTCTCTGTCTCTGCACTCTATCACTCTGCACTCTGTCTGTCTGTCTGTCTCTCTCTCTCTGCACTCTGTCTTTCTCTCTGTCTCTGTCGATCTCTGCACTCTGTCTGTCTGTCTGTCTGTCTCTCTCTCTCTCTGCACTCTGTCTTTCTCTCTGTCTCTGTCAATCTCTGCACTCTGTCTGTCTCTCTCTCTCTCTGCACTCTGTCTTTCTCTCTGTCTCTGCACTCTGTCGCTCTCTGCACGCTGTCTGTCTCTCTCTCTGCACTATGTCTCTCTCTGCACTCTCTGTGAGTCTTTGTCTCTCTCTGTCCCTCTCTCTGTCTCTCTCTGTGCACTGTCTGTCTCTATCTGTCTCTGCACTCTGTCGCTCTCTGCACTCTGTCTCTCTCTCTCTCTCTGCACTCTGTATCTCTCTCTGCACTCTCTGTGAGTCTGTCCCTCTCTCTCACTGCCTCTCTCTCTGAATTACACTTAAAGGGGTGGTTCACCTTTAAATTAACTTTTAGTATGGTATAGAATAGGCAGTTCTAATCAACTTTTGAAATGGTCTTCATTATCTATTGTTTATAGTTTTTTAGTTATTTGCCTTTTTCTTTGGATTCTTCTTAGCTTTCAAATGGGGGTCACTGACCCCATCTAAAAACAAATGCTCTGTAAGGCTACAAATTTATTGTTATTGCTACTTTTTATTACTCATCTTTCTATTCAGGCCCCTCCTATTTATTTTCCAGTCTCTTATTCAAATAAATGCATGGTTGCTAGGGGAATTTGGACCCTAGTAACCACCTAAAAAGCTTAAATTACAAGCTGAAGAGCTGCTGAATAAAAAGCTAAATAACTCAGAAACCACAAAAAATGAAAACCAACTGCAAATGGTCTCAGAATATCCATCTCTACAACAGTTAACAATTAAATTGAAGGTGAACCACGCATCACTTCCAGAAAATCCGGGGGGGGGCACAGTAGCTGGGCCTAGGGGGGCTGGAAGGGTAAATCCGGCCCTGCTTAGAATGCCACAGCCTATTTTGACTCCCACTCCAGAACTGTTAGGGGGGTAGGCTCTACCATCTAATAACAATAATATAATACAGGTAAGGGACCTGTTATCCAGAATGCTCCGGATCTGGGGTTTTCCGGATAACGGATCATTCCATAATTTGAAACGTCATTCCTAAAGTCTAGAAAATCATGTCAACATTAAATAAACACAATAGGCTGCTTTTACTTCCAATAAGGATTAATTATATCTTGGAATCAAGTAGAAGCTACTATATTATAATTACAGAGGAAAAGGAAATAATTTAAAAAAAAATTTGATTTGGATAAAATAGAGTCTATGGGGAAAATTCACTAAGCAGCGAAAATGTGCTAACGATAGCTTCACCACAGCTCGAATTTTCGCCAGCCCTTCGCTAATTCGCATTCAGGGCGGCAAACAGCGTAGTTGCGCTATTTTTCAGACAATCAACCTAAAAAAAGTAAAAGACGCCAGCGGTTTTTGGGGACTTTCATTTTGGGGAATTTCAAGTTTTTTTTTCAATCTCCTATCTATTGTATTGAACTTTACCAGGTCTGACCTGGCGAAGTAAAGTCTAGCACAAGAGGTAACGTTCAGTAAAATGGTCATCTTAGTGAATTAGAGTAGTTACCTCCCTTCGTCAGTGCGCAACTTCGCCTGGCGTAAGGGTGCGAACTTGCGCTAGTGAATTTTTGCCAGGGACACTGTTAGCAAATTGATGAAGTTGCAAAATGACGTCATCCTGGCGAATAAGCGCTCGCATTAGACGCTTCAACTTTTAGTGAATTTGCCCCTATGAGAGATGGCCTTTATGTAATTCGGAGCTCTCTGGATAACGTGTTTCTGGGTAACGGATCTTATACCTGTAATGGCCAGGGAGAGATGCAGAAAGGCAGGTACCTGAGATTGTGATGAAACCCCTTTAAGGCTGCTGCACGGGACTAAATTCAGAGACGGGGGATTTGATCCTTCTGACTTCTGAGACTCGATGCATTTCTGCCTCTGCCGGATTATTCCTGATTTAGATAAGGATTCGGCTGGGATCCTGCAAGGCATTAAGTCCATCACTGAATACATCTTCCTGCTGTAGAACATATACTATTAGGTTGGTGGGGCACACTGCTATTCGGGGAGATTAGTCGCCGAGCGACATATCACTTCTTCTTCGGTCGACTAATCTCTCCGAACTGCCTTACCGCCAGCTAGAATATAAATCGCCAGCAGGATGACACTCTGATCTCTTCGTTTTTCCAAAGTTGCCCAAAGTCGCCTCACGAGGAAACTTCGTATGACTTTGGTAATCAAAGTGTCAGAATGCCATCCCACCAGTGATTTAAATTCTAGCCGGCGGGAAGGAGCGGGGGCGATCCAGTCAATTTTGCCGCCGAGGTGACCTTCAATATGCCGCCCCCCCACCACTTCCCCACGGTGCTCACTTTTTGATTGCCGGACAGGGGTAGGGGGGTCCACAGAACAAGTGTGTGTTCTGCTCTAGAAGACCAGAATTTCCTGATTGAAAACCGGAAATTTGGCTGTTAGTTACCAGGAGCAGCATTTTTGCCGCCCCTGTTAACCATGGGGGCGCTGCCGCCTGAGGCGAGTGCCTCAACTCATCTCATTGGTGGAGCACCCCTGGGAAGGAGGTTTGAGGAGAAAAGTCACCCGAAGAAGGGATTTGTTGATGGGTGACTAATCTCCCCAAATAGCAGCGTGTGCCACCACCCTAACACATTTCTTTTTGCCCCAACCCTAATAAACAGACTATTGTTCCTACTTATTCCCCGCTCCCACAGCACCTTCCCTGATTTTATTAATCCCAAACGCCTAGGCAGATTATAAAGGGTTAATATACAATATTAGGGACTCACTGGAGCTCCGGATACACATTCTCCAAGTACCATTTGAACGAGCGGCACTTCAGCGTCCTCCTGAGTAACAATCGCTTCTGGATGCTGCAGCAGAAA
>CM044439.1:20409105-20425075 GCA_024363595.1 Xenopus borealis | reverse complement strand
TGGAGGGGTTGAACTTGATGGACTTTGTCTTTTTTCAACCCAATTTAATTATGTAATTATTTAACTATGATGGCTGCTAAAGCCCCACTATAGGGCAGTGGCAGCCTGTACCATTCAATCTAGTGCAGAGATATGTGTGCAAGGCACCCAGCCTCATTTATTTAGTGCAATGCAGGGTGTTAAGTGAAAAAATGGGTATAAAGTGTCATGTATCTTGAACTTTGCTCCTGTCCTACAGTTTGGGAGCAGCTATGTGTTCCCAAAATGAAGTGCATAAAGCTGCACCTTCCTATGAATAGAGCACTTCTTGTGATTGGTGGCTCTGTATTCATAAAGCTTTATGTTGCATCCTGTACCAAATACTCGTGGTTGCAATTGTTCCTCAGGGGTTTAGTTTTACACCCCTTAGGGCAGGGGCCCCCAAGTTTTTTACTCATGAGCCACATTTAAATGTAAAAAAGAGTTGGAGAGCATGAATGGGGGTGTTAAATAAGAGCTGTGAATGGCTGTTTGGTAGCTCCTATGTGCAATGGCACCCTACGGGAGGTTCTGTCTGGCAGTACACCTGGCTTGTATGCAACCAAAACTTGCCTCCAAGCCTAGAATTCAAAAATAAGCACCTGCTCTGAGGCCTCTGGGAGCAACATCAAGAGTTGATGAGCAACATATTACTTGCGAGCTACTGGTTGGGGATCACTGCCTTAGGGCTTCTGCACTTGCACCCATGGGATTAGAGCCAAATGGCTGCCATAGACAGGTGGTAAGCACAAGGCTCTCATCTGTATCTGATGGCTTTCCCTTACTTGCATGTCCAAATTACTGTCCAAAAAACTAGGGGACATCCAAAGAGATTCTATAAGCTGCCCACCAGCAGCCCCTTATGAATACAGTGTTGTCAAATACAGCCAGGGAGCACTGTATTCTCATAAAGAGCTGCACCCTTGGTTGCAAACTGCAAAAACCATGGCACTTTTAACCCTGCATTGCTCTTGATAAATAAGGCCATAAGGCTCTAAGAGGGGGGCCTAGGGTGGGCTCAAAATAAATGCCAGTTAAGGTAAGATTTGGGGAGAAAGCCTATTTGATCTCCTAGATACTGCTGAAAGCCCTGCCTGAAGACTAGTTAGGGTGAGTGCCCTATGGCTGAATGGTTCATATAACATATTTCCATAATGTTATTATGAGCTATGAACCATGCCCATTTTATGGCCACACCCCCTAATTACCATAGCCATTTAAAAAAAATGGCAGGTTATGAAAATCTGAACCCATTTCTGGGAGTTTTAGTGCAATGTTTTTTGTGTTATAACAGTTTTGCTAATGAAAGTGAAATGCCCTTTAAGCTGCAAGCCTCCAAAGAGACCTGCTTATCTTAAATAGTTACAATTGTATTACAAAAGTATTTAAAGGCCCACATAACACAGAATCCCCTAATATACCCATAACAGTTACCTTACACTGTACTTCAAAAAGTATGAATAAATGGCATTTTCTATGCTGAAATCCAGATGTTTAACAGTTCCCTTTCATTTGAAATCCTGGCAGGGAAGGAGGGACTAAAACACTGATGTTGCAAATTTTAGCAACTTCTCCACAGCTTACAGACAGCATGCAGGAACTACATAACCCACAATGCATTGCACTGTGATGTTCTGTTCCTAATTGAAATCATGTGTGCAGGGAGATGTATGGTTTGGAGGATGCAGGCTAAGGACAGAAAGCTGCTGATACAAAGTAACAGTAGTCAGCCAGCTGAGCAAAGTAGTCCGACAGATCAGCAGGTGAGTAGGGATCTAAACTTAGGGAACTGTTCCAAAATAGTAAAACTCATGAATATTGCAAAGTTGCCTTAAAAATAAATTATGTTTACAAAAAGCTTAAGTTGTGTTTGTGTGGAGTTCTCCTTTAAGTGCAGTTGTTGCGTGTTCTGAGCTCTCTGCCAAAAAGCCTCTCATTTTAATTAAGTTTCAGAAACTTTTTCTGGCAGGAGATCAAAGAGAAAGTCAGGAGGTATAAAAGGTTGGACCTCCAAGAGGGGGAGGGGGGGGGTTCAAGTGCAACAACCTCTGCTTTAAGGCACTTGCTTTTCAGCACCATGGAGAACGCAAAAGGCAAAATTTACAGGGGTTTACAGCTCAAACTACAATGTTAGTCTCTAAACCCCCAAAATATGGAGATCTCTAAAACTGGGTGAGTTCATTAGTATATCTGCATCCCTTATGTATTAAAAAGGAGCTAAAGAATATGTATTTTAGATGGTTATATTAACAGGTTGTTTCTTTCTCTGTATTGCTATTGATTTACTTGTCAAACACGAGGCAAGATATTTGAGTTGTATTAAATCAGAGCAATTAATAAAACAATCTGTTCATGTTGGGCTTTCCCTAAAGATTCCCAGGAAAATCTTGTTAGCCTGCTGGCTCGAAAGCCTACCATATTAGAAAATGTTGCTAACAATACAATTGGGGGATTAATGAAAATATATCACTGTACAGTCCCTGGGATATAGATCCAATAGGAGGAGATTATGTCATTGTGCAATAGTTATTCTTGCAAGCTGTTATGGGTACATAGACACAATTCTGATATTTTACTACAGACAAGGCATCAGCTGTTGTCAACTTTGTATAATCATAAGTGTCCTCGAGTGAGAACAGAAAAAACCTCACTAGGACCCAAAAATATCAGAGCTCAACAGAGCATTTGTAGGACAGTATGAGGGCAAAATGAAAACAGCAGGGTAACATGGAGACGGTAAGGACAAGAAGAAGCTAGCACAGCAAGATGGAGAATGTAGGGCAAGATCAAGACTTAGAGAATGATGGTGTCAATAGTTCAAGATCGGGGCAGTAGGACAAGATGGAGACAGTAGGACAAGAAGAAGTCAGCAGGGCAAGATGGAGTTAGTAGTACAGATGGAGACAGTAGGGCAAGATAAAGACAGTAGGACAAAACGGAGACAGTAAGACAAGATGGGGACAGTAGGGCAAGATGAGGACAGTAGGACAAGATGGAGACAGTAGGACAAGATGGAGACAGTAGGACATGATGGAAAAAGTAGGACATGATGATGACAGTAAGAAAATTTGGACACAATAGGGCAAGACGGGGACAGTAGGACATGATGAGGACAGTAGGACAAGAAGGATACAGGAGGACAAGATAGGTAAAGTAGGGCAAGATGATGACAGTAGGAAAAGATTGAGACAGTAGGGCAAGATCATGACCATAGAAAATGAGGACGTCAGTAGGTTTAAGATGGAGACAGTACGACCCGATGGAGACAGTAGGACAAGATGATGTCAATAGGTAAAGATTGAGACAGTAGGGCACGATGGTGACAGTAGGGACAGATGGAGACAATATAAGAACACGGCTACAGTAAAGCAAGTTGAATAATGTTTGAGTGTAAGGGAAGATGGAAATATTCGGGCAAAATAGCAACACTAGTGCAACATTTTATTGACCCCCCACCTTATTATCCATATTGTTGACTTTATTTTCTGGATCTTTCTTTGGGGTAGGGTGTATTGAAACAGACCTTAGTCCCTATTTCACACCCATATACAGTACTCTCTTATAGCAGAAGTAGTTATGTATAAAATGTCATCAGTCACCAACCTATCCCCATAACTCATTACAAGGTATCTAAATGTGACCATACCAACCCCATTACCACTCACCCACATCCCAGCCTCATGCTCCCTCATATCCAGTATACCATATGAAGCAAGGCGACACTCTTTCTACCCCTTGCTGGGTGCCCAGAGACTTACAGCACACAGCCGATGGCACTATGGTACTTTCTGTCTCCCCATCCCTTATTAAATAATCTCCTATATATAAATGTTTTCCTTTCTTAGCAATATGGCAAACACATTCATCACTGATTGTAAATGTGGCAGCAATTCATGTCCCCCATTAACCCAATAATAATCATATGTTCTAATATGAGAATAAGGAGCAGCTCATTGCTTTAGATTCATCACTGCTGTGGTGGAAACAAACCCATCTAAAGATGAAATAAAGGAGCAAACAGGATGGATTTATGATGTATAAACATAATTTCATTCAGCTCGGCTCCTAGGATTATTTCCTATCTTTAATAAAAGCTTTCCCTCCGGGTAATAATGAGACAGGACGTCGGCTCCTTCAAGTCCTTCATTTGTCCCCAAAATCTATTTTTTGCATGATAAGAGAGAATATAATTTTTAACAACTCCGAATATCGATTTGTTCCTCATTCTCACTGGGTTTATAATTATGTGTTAGGGCAGAGACATACAGGCAGATTCGGGGAGATTAGTTGCCTGGTGACAAATCTCCTTTTTTTCGGGCGACAATCTCCCCGAACTGCCTTCCCGCCGGCACTCAGAGTGTTTTGTTTTCCGAAGTTTCCTTGTGAGGTAGCTTCGAGCAACTTCAGAAAACTAAGAGCTTCACGTGCCATCCCACCGGTGATTCACATTCTTGCCGGCAGGAAGGCTGTTCGGGGAGATTTGTCGCCGGGAGCTACTAATCTTCCTGAATCTGCCCTTGTGTCTCTGCCCTAAATGCCATTGCTATTAAAATAAGTATTTCCTTATCACTCGCTATTCTCTGGTTCTGACCCATGAAACAATGTAGCAGAAGCAAGCTGGTTAATACAGTAAAGCAGGGTTGTTCACATTCTTGATGGCTGGAAAGCAGATCGGGGAGATTTGTCACTGGGCGACTAATCTCCCAGAATCTGCCCGTGTGTCTCTGCCCTAAATTAGAGTCCTTCAGCGGGTTGAAAACCTGCGGTACCCTGTGGATTGCAGGTAGAATTTCCCAGTGCGGGTATAGATGCGGGTCGGTGGTTCTGCGGGTTTGCGGGTCACGGTTTGGGCCACCGGTCTTCTCAATAGCAAGTTTTACTAATTTTTCTGACCATGCCTATTTCCAATGATGTCACTTCCAGTTACAATGACAGCACTTCCTGAGTCTTGATTGGCAGCATGACATCACTTGCTGATTCTTGATGGTCAGCGCGTTGCGGGGCCAGGTTTGTGAATAAGGTACTTGCGGGTCGGGGTTGGGTAGCGGGTCCAGGAGGGTAAGAATGCGGGTCGCGGGTCCGGGTTGCGGATTGCAGGTTGCGGGTACGGGTCAGGTACAGGTCGCAAAAAATGGACCCACGCAGGACTCTACCCAAAATGTCATTGCTATTAAAATAAGCATTTCCTTATCACTAGCTATTCTCTGGTTCTGACCAATGAAACAATGTAGCAGAAGCAAGCTGGTTAACCAGGAGAAGAACTGACTTCTAATACATTAAAGCAGGGTTGTTCACCTTTGTATTAACTTTTAGTATGATGTAAAGCGTGATATTCTGAGACAATCTGCAATTGGTTTTCATTTTTTACTATTTGTGTCTTTAGAGTTATTTGTGATGAGGCCTAGGGTCTCAAAATTTTAGGGGCAACATTCTAGGGCAACATTCAGCATGTGTGTGCAATTGTGGTGGGGTGAATGGGTGCCAGTAAAAGTGGGAGGGCGCTAGGACCTGGAAGGAAATCTGTGCCTGCTTGCTAGGATCCAAATGACTCTAGCAACCATGCATTGATTTGAACGAGAGACTGGAATATAAATAGGAGAGGCCTGAAACAGAAAGAGGAGTAATAAAAAGTAGCAAAAGCAATTCATTTGTAATCCTACAGGGCATTTGTTAAGACCCCCATTTGAAAGCCGGAAAGAGTCAGAAAAAAGGGCAAATAATTAAAAAAACTATCAAAAAGAAAAGAACGAAGGCCAATTGCTGCATAGAATTAGCCATTCAATAACATACTATAAGTTAACTTAAAGGCGAACCCCTCGTTTAAGTCAGGCGTCAGACCCAGAGAGCTGAAAGAGACAGACAATAGCAGTGACAGTTACACGCAACTATAAACTCAGTGAGAATGAGAAATGGATGGACATTGGGAAGCTTCTTAGAATTATACTTTCTGTCATTAGGCAAAATACTGATCTGTGGGTGGAGTTCACCTTTAAAGACATTTGCAAAAGGAAACTATTACATTTCCAGAAAAACACAGTTTATTTCCCCCCCCCCCAAAAAAAAAAAGAAAATCTATTCTCAGTCAGGCCTCTGGCAAATAAGAACGTCTGGAATCTTATCAGCATCCGGCAGAACAGTCCCCGGGCGCTAATCAGATACGCGCACACTCTCTTGCTCGCTGCTGATATATTGGCTGATAAGGCCCTACCTTCTCTCTGCTCATTGCGCAGGCATCTCACTTTGGGCAACTTGCTCAGCAGTCGGCAGTCGTCCACTGTCAAAACACAAAGACATTTAAGAAAGAGAAAGTTACTGTCTGGACAAATAAGGGACAGGGGGTAGAACTGGAGGAAGTATTGAGAGCAGCACTGATTGATTGTTTCATTTTAATTTATCCAGTGGAACAGACATGCGTGAAATTACACTGAGCTCTGATATGTTACATGTGCAATCTCTAACACTATATCAACACAACAACAAAGAATAGCAAGATATTCTCTGGGAAGGAAGTTCCATGTGCCATGATACTATAAATGATAATGTACCCCCTACTGTAAATGATAAGGAAATTAGAAGTCATTGGGGGTTCTGTGACCATATAAAGGCACAAGGCTGAGTTATACAGGGAACTCTGAGTATCACTCATGTATTATAAGGGATAATGTACCCCCTACTGTAAATGATAAGGATATTAGAAGTCACTGAGGGGTTCTGTGACCATATAAAGGCTGCAGGCTGAGTTATACAGGGAGCTCTGAGTATAACTCATGTATTATAAGGGATAATGTACCCCCTACTGTAAATTATAAGGATGTCCCACTGCGTTCCATTGAGTTACATTGAGAAGGAAAAACGACAACCTGCCAGAAATAAGTTCCATCCTAAAGTGCTGGCACAAGTCACATGACTTGGGGCAGCTGGGAAATCGACAATATGTCTAGCCCCGTGTCAGATTTCAAAATGAATTATAAAAAAAATCTGTTTGTTCTTTTGAGAAATGGATTTCAGTGCAGAATTCTGCTGGAGCAGCACTATTAACTGATGCGTGTAAAAAAAAATTCCCATGACAGTATCCATTTAAATTACTAAATAAATTAAACTACCCGTAGAACTGCAAAATAAGGAAAGACAAAGGGATTCTATATTCACGTGCGCTATTTTAATTTGTTTTTTTTTTCTCATACAGAGGTGCCCAGCTAAAACCATTCTGCTGTTACTGAATGTATCTGTGCCAGACCTATTACTCTGTCTGTGTTGTCACAAAGCTGTCGTTATTCAATATATATCTAATGAGCTCCTAGGCCAGTTCAGGGAATCTCCAGGAGAGAGATTTTATTCCATATCATAAAAATGTAAAATAAACTATTGAAGAGAGAAAAGCAATTGCATGTCCCCTTTAAACTCCCAAAATTGCACAATCCATAGAAAAAGTCTTATTCATATCTTTCATTCTGTAATGTAGTTTTCCCCATTTATCCCTAATATAATATGTACATATATGTCATTTATTGGCAGAGCATGCCTGGACTCCATACACACTGAGGCATGATTGATGGCACAGAAAGGCCATTACATCCCTCCCATAAATCATGCGCTGCACTTACCAGGCAGGCCGGGCTCCTTATAGCCCCCTGGATACATTATGGGAGGGACAGCAGACAAGAAAACATGATTAAGTGCGGTTGTCAGAGCAGAAGCATTAAGGGATAGACTGTTGTGAGTCTGTACATTAGATGTGGATAGATAGATGGGGGGAGGCAGGAGCTGAATGTTTTAAGAAAAATTTGATACAGGGGTGAGAAATAGGGGGATTTAAGTGGGATATAATGTATAGTGTATATGCAAAGTACAGCCCATGTACTAATTGGTCTAAAGAGTGCAGCTTAATAGAGTTGATCTGGAGCAGTTACTATGCCAATAATATAGTACAACAAATCATTCATGGATAGAAAACCATTTAAGTAAAAATTAAATAGGGAGGAAGATTTATTGGGTGTGCATAGGAAGATCTGCTCCTCCATTGCTAAAGCTGGCCATAAACAAAGAGATCCGCTCATCAGGCGACATCGGCAAACGAGCAGATCTTTCCCCCGATATGTCCACCCACGGCAGGGACAAATCAGGGTAATCTGAACATTCGGCCCTAGGGCCGAACAATCGGATTACAACAGGGAGGAATTGGCTCTGTCACTGGAAATATTGAACCTTCTGAAACAATATCTATTGGGAAGACATGTCCGAAGCCCCCATACGCGGGCAGATAAGCCCAATTAGTCTAAAGGACTGATATTGGCAGCTTTACCTGCCCGTGTATGGTCACCTTAAGCCCCCAGTCCAACACCTGGAGACAGAGCCAGACAGGGATGTGTGAGGCCCACGGGGGCTGCTATCCCAGGGACCCCCACACCCCCTCTGGGGCCCACTGACACACAAAAGATGGCTTACAAGATCCAAGATAGGGAGCTGCTGGGGGCAACTATGACGGCATGGATCATTACTGATATAGGGCTGCGGTGCTGCTGGGCTGTATAGTAAGTACATTATATAAAATATGTAATTTCTAGCCAGATTCATTTTTAGACTTTAGTTCTTCTTAAAGGGATTCTTATATGTACCCAGTGAGTTGTTATATGGTTACCTTCCCATTGTTCTGCTGATGGGTTGCTGGGGGCATGTGAGGGGAGTGATATCAACTTACAGTACAGCAGTAAAGAGTGACTGAAGTTTATAAGCGCACAAGTCACATGCAGGGTCTGACTGGCCCAGCGGGGTACGGGGGAAAAACCCTGTGAGCTCTAACCCTGACCCGCCAGGCCAGACCCCCTCTTCCCAAGACCCTGCAAAAAAATTCTTGATGCAGCACGGTGCCGTCAGCACATGTGTGTGGTGACATCAGCGCATGCATGCCAGACGCTTTGATGTGTCACTGAGCTTCTCTTGTGGCGCATCACAGTAGGGGGTTAGGGGGCCCTGGACAGCAGTCCCGTTGGGCCCCGGGCCCCCCAGTCCGACCCTGGTCACATGACTAGGGGAACCTGAAAACTAACAACATGTCTAGCCCCATGTCCAGTTTTCAAATATAAGAAAATCAGATTGCTCTTTTTAAAAAACAGATTTTAGTGCTGAAATCTGCTGGAGCAACACTATTAACTGATGCATTTTGAAAAAAAAAAACAAACAGGTTTTTCTATGACAGTATTCCTTTAAAAAGTATAAGAACACCCTAAGCTACAGCTTACAGTAATACAACAATTATCTTCAAAGTGAATTAATCTGAATGTTGGATCTTTGGGGGAGCAAATTCCAAATCCCTAATTATGGGATTGAGTTGAATATCAAATCCTCAGCATTAGGAGTGAAAGTATTGAGTTCTTCACAACCCTTTAAATATGCTTTATGTTATTTCTTCCAACTGGCTATAAACCGGCAGCCTTAATTTCAAAACAATCAGACATTAATTTTAAATATATAGTTTCCTCCTCATCGTTATATTCTATTCAGTGTTCCAGCAGGAAGACAAAAGCCATAATAACTGTATAATCAGTTTGCATGTCATTTCCGCACTGCAGTTAGTGTCTTTATAAAAGAGAATGAATTTATCATACAAATAGATGAAACTCTCTGGTTCCAAAAAATACACGGCAGCTTCCCTTAAAGGGACCTAGAGCTTTGATTGAAGGACAAAGAAAGTTAAACTAAAGAAGTAACTACTACAAGAAAAGTAGCTACAGTGTAATTAGCATCAGAATTTAATAATCAGCAAACCTGTAGCATCAGCTTATATTACAGCCAGGGAACCTCTTTTTCTGCTGTTGGATAATTAGTGACGACCCCTAAGCTTAGCTTCTCAACAGCTGCTCAGAGCCCACTGAGCATGTGAGTGTCACAGACACTTTCCAAGATGGTGACCCCCTGTGACAAGTTTGAAGTCCTGGATCATTGCTGCTATTGACAAGCTGAGACTTTAGGCTGGTGCAATAAGTTCACTATATAAAATATGGTATTTTTAGCCACATCCATTTTTAGGGTTTAGTTCTTCTTTAAGGTGGGGGCAGCCCAAATGCCATTCAGGGTGGAATTTGGGGAGCCCCAAGATCTGCAGGCTGAGAATCAGTCCCGTGTGGCGTTAGCCTAAGGGATATAAGGGCACATATTCCCAGGCCAATATTTCCTTTCATTATGAAATCCGTTTTGGGGTGGAGTTCCCCTTTAAAGGGGTTGTTCCTATGTTAACTTTTAGTATGTAGAATATGTAGGCTGTAGAGAGTGATATCCTGAGACCATTTGCAATTGGTTTTCATTTTCTGTTATTTTGTTTTCTTTTTTTTTAATTACTTAGCTTTTAATTCAGCAGCTCACCAGTTTGCAATGCCCGCAATCTGGTTGCTAGAGTCCAAGCTACCCTAGAAACCGTGGACAGATTTGAAAAAGAGACTGGAATATGAATACAAGAGGGCCTGAATAGAAAGATGATTAATACAAACTGAGAATTTCCCTTGAAAAAGGTTTATTGCAGAAACGTTGGGGTAATTATCATTCTGTGGCCACTATATCCCTGTACTTTAGAAAGGTTTCTATTGAATGCCTAAGGTGGTATGTATTTATATCCCTATACTATGCTCACTTAATTTCTATGCATGATATCAAATGCTAAGTGGGGTTCCTTATGTGATGTAATGTTGTAGAACTGTGCAAATATAATTCATTTTAAATACCACCTTGTGAGTTTTGTGTGCAGGAAAATGTGTTTTACTACCTTGCCTTGTATGGGGACTATTTTTGGCTTATTGCACCTTTACCTAAATGTAAGTGTTCTTTGACACATATTAACAACCTGATCAGTACAACCTAAACATGTTTAATTAAACTACATATACAGTTTTTTTTAAAAAACAGCAGTTTTTAAAAAATCCCATACTTTGTCAAATGGGTTCTGTCACTGAGGGAGTCCATACTGTGACTACAACATGCAAATGAGTTCACGAGCATGCTCAGATTGTAGCACTGCCCTGAGTATTCTACCCAGAATGCCTAGCTTTAGTAACTCTAGAAGTATCAGGAGATTTCCCTATCTTATCCCCTGCTGGTGATGTCATTATGCAAATAAAGGGCACACAGCAACTTCCAGAAGGTGGCAGCACTAACACAGAAGTTTGGCAGATTTCAAAATAGCTTAGAAGGTTTATTAGGCAAGCAAGAAATTTCAACTGAGCATGTGCGAGATTTCAGAGCTACAGTTGGCTGTGAAGATATAGGTAGGAGGAGTCAGTGAAATACAAGATGTCTGCCTCAGCTAGAACTGCAGTGGAGATAGGGGAGATTTTGCAGAAGGTATAGTGAGCTGATGATTTACATTATACAAACAATGCTAACTGTTTTAAATATCGGATTTCTTGAACTTTCACATAGTGTATTTACTTAAAGTAAATTATTTCAGTTATGATTGGTGCCCTTTAATGTGAACCACCCCTTTAAAGGAAAACTATACCCCCAAAATGAATACTTGAGCAACAGATTGTTTATATCAAATTAAGCGACATATTAAAGAAGCTTATCAAACTGGTATACATAATTTCCCTTTATATTTTTTGCCTTGAAACACCATTTAGTGATGGTCTGTGTGCTGCCTCAGAGATCACCTGACCAGAAATACTGCAGCTCTAACTGTAACAGGAAAAAGTGTGGAAGCAAAAGATACAACTCTGTCTATTAATTGGCTCATGTGACCTAACAAGTACGGTATGTTTGTGTGCACCGTGAATTGTACGATCCCAGGAGGCTGTCCTTAAAATGGCTATTTTCTATTTATGATTACCCAATGGCACATGCTACTAAAAAAGTATATTATTATGAAAATGGTTTGTTTACATGAAGCAGGGTTTTACATATGAGTTGTTTTATGCAATATCTTTTTATAGCCTACATTGTTTGAGGGGTATAGTTTTCCTTTAATAAACATATCATCTGGAACGCAATGGGTTTTCCATTATTACATCACTCTCCAGAAAGCTCAAAGGTTCCCGGACTCCATTAGCAGGGCACATACATGGTGTCACTATCACAGGTGGAGGGTGGAGCGGATCATTACAAAGGGTGCAACTTACAGTTATCACTGAAGTCATCCACTAGTAGGATTTCATGGATAAGGTGCATAGGTGTTCGGTTTAGTACACTGCAACACACAAACAAACATGGAAGAATAGATTAGTATGATTTATGGGAGGAAGGAAAAGGGATGTGATTAGAGTGCATGCTCATTATCTGGATGGCCGAGGGAGCAGCAGGATCAGTTATGTGTGCAGCAGGCAGCATTTTAGTAAGTGCAGAAAATGTACAGTGTAAAAAAGCACAAGATGTAAATACAGTTACTACAAGCACAGCTCAAGTTCAAGTTGTGATGTGTGACGCATGGTAGCGGGGAGTTGATTGCAACATTATAGCGGAGTTGTCTCTGTAACATTAAACGTACAGCAAGTAGTCTGAACAACAGCAAAGGCAGTGAGGCAAGCCCAATGTGTACCTCCCCAGCTCACTCCTTATGAATACAACACAGGCAGCACTGTATTCATGTGGGGAGACTGCAGGCCAGAAAACCTGGCGGATTGTGTATTTTATTTGCACTTTGCACTAGAGTCCTGAGCGGCTCCATTTATTGCAACCCGTACCTGCAACCAGCAACCCGGACTCGCAACCCGGATTCTTACCCGCCTGGACCCGCTATCTGACCCAACCCACAAGTTAGAGTCCTGCAGTGGCTCGGGTTACCTGCGAAAACCTGCGGTACCCTGTGGGTTGCGGATATAGACACGGGTCGGCGGTTCTGCAGGTTTGCGGGTCACAGGTTGGGCCACGGGTCTTCTCAATAGTGATTTTTACTCTTTTTTTCAGATCACACTGACCACATTTCATGATTCTTGATGGTCAGCATGAAAGCACTTCCTGATTGTTGATGGTCAGCGGGTCTGGGTTGCGAATAAGGTACTTGTGGGTCGGGTAGTCGGTCCAGGTGGGTAAGAATGTGGGTTGTGGGTCCAGGTTGCGGATTGCAGGTACAGGTCGGGGACAGGTTGCAAAAAATAGACATGTGCAGGACTCTACCTCAAGTAACTGTGACTAATCAGCCTTATATTGTGACTATATTTCTATGACACTTTGTGTACTGTATATTGTGAGTGGGTCCCTAAGCTCAGTAAGTGACAGCAGCACAGAGCATGTGAATCAGTGAATCAGAAAAGAAGATGGGGAGCTACTGGGGCATCTACTGGGGAGACACAGATCTTTACTGCTAAAGGGCTGTGGTTGCCTTGGGCTGGTACACAAGCACAAAACATCATGTACATGTTTAGTTAGGCTTTAGTTCTCCTTTAAGACCACCAAGCCCTTCAAATTATCTGCCCCTATTCCCTACATCCTTTGCTATTATAGAATGAAGATGTATTCCCTAGATCTCAGTCCTGGCATGTAATTTCATTAGGAAGTCTCAACCCCAACACTGTTGTCTGATCTTTTACTATTCGAGCTATGTGCAAAGTTGCACAATTTTAATAAATGTAGGGAAGTGCTCTAGTATGTGCAACATTGGTACAAGCCTACGGGTTAATTATAAAGGAACTGCTAGCCTAGATGATATTACTGTATAAGGTTCTATTGACCTCTATGTGCATTTTGCTTTCATCTTATGCCAGTGTTTCTTATTCCTGAGTCCTAAGTTTCCTGAGTTCCTATTTAGTATCTGCCTCTATTATGACTTCCCACATGTGCACTAACTTGTTTTCCTGTTTTCTTGCATATTTACTGGTGGTTTGTTGTTTGGGCTTTGGCTTGCCGGCTGTCTGCCCTGGCCTGTAGCCTGTAAACTGAACTTGTCTTAGCCTGCCACCTGCTCAGCTAGAAACAGATATTACTTTTTTGCCTCTCAGGAAGACCCCACAGGGCATGGTGTTACCCATCATTGAGACTCCATTCTGCCTACACTGGTCCTTCATGACAGAGAGGTGAGCTACTGGAGCTTTCAAAGTGGTTGACCCATTAATGATCCCAGGACCCCTATGTTTACTAAAGCTCCTGCTCTACCATGGCCATGCCCAGTCACATTCAAACCTCTGCCATGATCTGCCCTAAAACCCCCATACTTTTAGTATATACTGTTCTCTTTTCTCAGGTCCCCAAACCAGGGATGTCACCAGTGGCATAACTAGATCTTACTGGGCCCCACAGCAAATTATTTTTCAGGCCCCCAAAATGTCCAGTTGTTGACCTGTTCTACCAATATTTATTGTAATTGTATAGGAATTAGGGCCTCATGGGGCCCCTATAGCTTCTGGGCCCCCACAGCTTCCTCTGTAGTTACGCCCCTGGATGTCACACCCAAAGAGGGACAGCATGGATGATCAATAATTTGTGTAATAATGAAAACACGGGACGGGATTTGTAATTCTGTGGCTTGAGTGAATCAGGGATTTTGGAAGCAATGTATACTCTTGCACCAGCTGGGGCATATCAACACCCTTTATAGCCAATGCTGCCCCTTTTGCCTATAAGTTTCTGCCCCATTGTTGGTCCTTCCCAGACTGTTTAGCTGTTCCCCTATGCCTGACAATAGGAAAGAGAGCAGCCCAGGAGCTGGAAATACAGAGTCCCTAATGAAGCTAATGGGGACAGTTTTCATCTAAAATGGACCCGTCCCTCCTTAATAACATTCTGGAAATCTGCCCCAGGAGGGCACTTATAACTCACTTAATGAGCTCCAGACAATAACACAAACACATAAAAGCCACCAAAGCTGCTGTGAAATATGAACCCAATGCATAAGTATTTGGTTTCAATATTCCCAAAGCATTAAACACTTTAGTTTCAATTGTCTGCACATATATAAATATGTTAATATTTAAGGAGGGTGGCCAATTGCATGAGGATAGAGACTCCCATATCAGCTTCTGAAGCTGGCTGGTACTTGAAATGTTTCTTTCTCCAAGGCAAACAACTTTAAGGATCTATTCTGACTCTCAGATTGCTTAGACAGTGAGAAAGGTGTAAATAAAAGCCACAACTCTCCACCAGTGGTACAACTACCACTTATGGGCCCCAAATTAAATTCCCATTATCCCCCATGCAAATGCTCTAGTAAAACAACTGGATAAATGGTCTTGTAAGAAACCCCTTGATTGAAAACTTATTATGCACCCATCACTTTTGCAAAAGGCAAATGATTTTCCCCAAACGGCTCTGCTCCATGTTAAGCAAAGTTTTGCCACACAAAGAAACAGGTGGTACGTTGATGATGCTATCCCTTTAAATAAGCTCCTACTTTGTTGCAGCCGATAATAAAGAAATGTTGCAGAAGTTTAATATTAATTGTGCCATAAGCGGTGAGGCGACAATAGCAAGAGAGGATCTGAATAGCAGCAGTACACAATGGAAATTACTTTCTATTCTTATCGTGGCGCTGATAAGCCGAACGGCAGGTTGTATTTAATTGCAATGTATGAAAATCCTAATGCACAATAATTTCAGATAAGGAGACCTATTATGTTCGGATTAGAATACGTCCCCTTCCCCCCCCCCCCCCCCCCAACACACACAAAATTATCTTGCTTGTAAAGATAATGGTACTGCTTGGAAAAGCCCAAAGAATCCTACAATCCAGATATCAACTAATTGTGAAAAAGTCATTCAGCCGCACGTCATTCTGGGTGATGGAGACGAGGGAAGGAAACTCAAATAAAACAAATGGAGAAAAAAGTCTACAGCATCACGCCAATGAAAAGACTCATTCATTAATCCCAGGGCTAAAATTGCACCCTCCATCCATCCACTAAGCATTTGTCTCCTAAGCTTAGCCCAGAACACACTGAGCATGTGCAGTGCCGCTGACACACAAAAGATATCTAACAAGATCCAAGATGGGGGATTGCTGGGGACAACTGTGAGGTCCAAGATCATTACTTTTATG
>CM044439.1:20361982-20382006 GCA_024363595.1 Xenopus borealis | reverse complement strand
ACCATCTCTCCCTACTATACCTGCTATCCCATGGTAATACTCCCTTCCCAGAGACTATTATCCCACTGTTACTATGGGCACCCTCTCTCTCTCCCTACTATAGGTGCGGTTGAACAACCTGCACAGTAAATAGGTCACTTTGTGAGTCACAATTGTTGAGCCATGGGCCCATCTGTCACTGCTAATTGCACCCTACTAAAACAGCTCTGAATGATTCTTCTCCTTCTATGTCTGAAGGCAAGTAGCATCTTTTGTCTTTGGAAACTGCAGCCACCTTGTAATTCAGTAGGACCTTAGTACATAAATCACTCCCAGCGCCTCTGGTCACTTTCTGGCTTTGGGAATAAAGTCATTTTGTTCCTTACCTGCTTTCCATTACAAACAGATGCCTCCCAGCATTTCAGTAATGACTGTATTCATAGACTCTGCTGCTCAATCTACTTTACTGTGTTTTGCTATAAAGACTTCCAAGGACAATCTCACAATTTCTCTGGTTATTCCAAGGCTGTTTGCATTCAGAAAACCATGTTTGGCAGTGCCAGCTGTATTGCCGCAGGGACTGATATGGCCCAAATTAAGCAAAATTCCATTAAAATCCTATAAGGCTGGAATGCATCACTGTGGGTGCAGATTGTGAATAAAAATATCACTTTCCATTTTATTCTGGGTGCTTAATTATTATTCCCCTTGAGCATCTGCATGGAGTTGACAGTCATACCATGGAAGGAAAGAGTCACACTATAAAATGTATTTTCTCTTAAATAACTTCTTTATTCTTACTGAGCTGCTGGGACCAAAAACGAAATAAACCTGCACCCCCTTCCCATAACCTCTCAGCTCTTCATGCTAGTGGACTTTGGGCATAAATGTATGGGCTTTAGGCATAAATGTATGGACCTTGTCCTCAAAGCTTCCAATGTTATTGGTGTAAGGTTAGCCTGGAACAGTATTTGACTTTTGGACTCATTTGCATCAATAGCACAAGATCCAAACTGCAAGTATGGACACAGAGCACCATGTTTTTCCACTTTTCCCTGTTCGGAGTTGTTTATAAAAGAGGCAGCAAGTAGGTTCTCCACAAGCAGACTGGTAGCAGTGTGGGAGACCATGGTGATACCAGAATGGGGTCAAGTAGGGTTTGCCCCCAAGGCAATACTACTTGGCCCTGAGCCCCTTGCTCACCAAAGCCCCGTCAGACTCTTGCTCAATAACTTACTCCTTAAAGGAGTTGGAAAGTCTCCTTTAAGGAGTAAGGCACCCCCAAGTGATTGTATTGACTTACCTGAAACCTTGGGCCAGTGCTCCTATCAGCAGAAAACTGCACCGGCCTGGGGTTATGCCAGTGACCACTATGGAGCGATCCTCTTCCAGCGTCTTCTTGCACCCGCTGTTGAGTGAAAAGCTGAACTAAAAAGTTGCCTATTTCGTCCTACTGTGCATGCGTCTGCCCAGGAAATTTGAAGAATGAAGACACCGGAAGAGGATTGCTTTGTGGTGCTTGCTGTAAGAACCCCAGTTTTCTGCTAATAGGAGGACTGGCCCGGGGTTTCAGGTAAGTCAATACAATCACTTGGCGTGCCTAACATTTGACACCCCCAAGTGGAAAAAGACTTTCCTTCTCCTTTAAGTGTCAATTCTTCACTTGCACCATCTCTCTCTTGCCCCTTCTCTCTTGCCCCCTTCATAATTGCCCTTGGAGCTGCCTCTGCAGCCTCCCCCTAATCCCTGCACCAGCCAATGGTATAGTTCTCTATGCAAGTGGCCTATGAGGGGGAAATTTTGTACTTGATTTGGAAATAAGCCCTTGGATCGTCAAAATCATGGTAAAATAGAGAATAACATTTTCCATGAAGTTCTAATGTTTGACGACGATTATCTATTTACCAGGAATTCTTCCAGAATGGCCAAAATGTTACACAAGTGTGTGTTTTCAAATTACTTTTTCAACCTTCATTTGTTCTCCAGTTCAAATCTGGTGGAATAGTATTAAGCTGGTCGTACATTATTAGATCTGCTCGTTTGGCAAGGTCACCAAAGGAGCAAAACTTTTACTGATAGGCCCAGGTTGGGCCAACATCCAGATCATAATTGCTGTAATGCTTGTGGTTGGATCAAGGACCACATCAAAGCTTGGATCCTGAATCCATCAAGAAAATGAAACCTGCCCAGGCAATGAAAAATTCTCTTTATTTTTATCACCTTAGGAGAATTTGGAGGTTTTCACCTTGACTTGAGGCAAAATTGCTCTTTTTCACTTCAACTTTCAAATTGTCAACATTCAAATTGTCAACATTCAAATTTACTTTCTTCACACTTGCTAATGTCCCTCCCACAATATTAAAGTGTGCGTGTAGATGTGCTGCTGGGAATTTTCCCTGGTATTCCAGTAGATTAGGATGACCCTGCTTGGTTTGCAGCCTTATTCAGTGGGAGTGCTTTTCTAGACCACAGAAATTAAACTATTTACCATTTAGAAATCAAATGAAAAAAAGCCAAATCAAAACAACAAAAGATTATAAAACAGCCAAACTTAATTAAAAAGCCTTTTAAAGATTTTCACTGATGTCTCTTGCATCATTGCTTCGGAGAGAGCGCTGTCAGGGTGTATTATGGCTTCATAGGCAACAAGAAGAATTTGCAAATTTCAGCATAAAACAACTGATGACAAACGATGTCACTTTTTGCACGATGTTTCATTAATTGGACTGGATATTACAAAGCGTTTGATCATCAATGGCGGTCACAGCGTCTAAACTGAAATTGATCCTCCTTTAGTAGCCTCAAGGGGAACTTTCCTGAAACCAAATTCTATTCAACATGAAGAAGCTTCTTTCATCACTCCATATAATCCTCCCAAATTCTCTGCCTGCAGTGAGCACCACCTCCTGTCCACACAAAAATGTATGTCAACTATCCATCCATCTATCCATTCATATATCAATCTATCTATCTATCTATCTCCAACCATCCATCTATCTATCTCTATCTCCATCTTTCTATCTCTATCCATCCACCCATCCATCTATCTCTATCTCCATCCATCCATCTATCTCTATCCATCCATCTCTATCTCCATCCATCCATCTATCTATCTCTGTCCATCCATCTATCTCTATCTCCATCTATCTATCTCCATCCATCTATCTATCTCCATCCATCCATCCATCTATCTAGCTCCATCATCCATCCATCTTTCTCTATCCATCCATCTATCAATCCATATGTTTGTCTATCTATCTCTATCCATCCATCTATCTTTCTATCTCTATTCATCCATCTTTATCTATCATCTATCTATCTGTAATCTATCTATCTATAATCTATCTATCAAATCAAGTTAAAACAAATCAAATGATCTTTAATGGCAGGCCCAAATACAGTTAGCATTTCCAAAGCAGGAAGAGGGGTGAAATGGGTGAGGTTGGGGGGGGGGCAGTATATGAAAGATGAAAATTCCTATTTCTCTCAGTCTAGGACAGTCTCTTAAATATTTTGCAGTTATTGTCAGTCCGAGTATGAGTGGGGCTCATTCTCCACTGCCTCCTGGTCACATCACTGACATTGCCTGTTCTCCCTGGGCCTGTAGGTCTGTCCCAGTTTAATCTCTAAACTGTGGGCACTTAGTCTTTACATAGTCTGGATTAGTGATAAAATAGTGCCCATATAATTGAATGGATGAAAAAATTTGTCACGCGTCAAAAAGATTTGTTGCACTGCATCCAGAAAAATTTTGCCATTTCATTAATTTTCGGCAAAGAAAACAGGTCAGATTCACCCATTAATATTCAGGATATGTCTGTCTTTGGGGTTCTGTAGAGTTTCCAGGTATGGGGCCAGCCTTGGAGTTTGATATTTCATTCCATCTATCTATCATTTATCTATCATCTATTATCTATCTATATATCATCTATATATCTATCATCTATCTATATCTGTCATCTATCTATATATCTATCATCTATCTATATATCATCTATCCTATCTGTCATCTGTCATCTATCTATATATCTATATAACTATCATCTATCTATCTGTCATCTATCTATCTATCTATCTATCTATCTATCTATCTATCATCTAACTATCAATCAATCTATGATCTGTATATAAATCTATCATGTCTGTCTATCCATTAGTCTATAACGTAATCAATACTAAATCTATTTATCTTCCAGATGCTCACTCTTGTTTATCTGTTAAGTTATAAATCCATCTTCCCATTGATCAATACAACCATTGCATTTGCCGGAGCAGTGGAATAATGATATTATCAAATATAGGAAAGAGTAGGTGTTTTGAAGTCACAAGTAGCATTGTCTAATATGAGTTTTGTGTCTCACGTGTAGCCCAACCTTTCCATAGCCTACGGGAAAAATCAATTTCCCAGGAAATCAAACCCCATCAATCTGTCTCCCGGGAAGGAAAATACAGTGATGGCTTTGTTATTAGCAGCCGGCATTTATACACTGCCTGGTTTTCATCTCACATAGAGAGATATAAATGTGGAACAATAAATTGCATGCAAACATGCTCCCTTAGCTCCTTAAATATGTATCCACAATGAGCTGTACCTGGTGTATATATCTATATTTATAAACACAGCCTTCATCATTAGAGGTGCCAATATATATATATATATATATATATATATACAGTATATATATATATATATATATATATAGAGAGAGAGAGATGTAAATAATATGCTGCCTTTGTGTTAAATAAATGTCTGAAATGGAGAATGGAGTGCGTGCGATCACTGCATCCTTATCTATAGATAGATGTACGTATACAGGTATGGGATCTGTTATCAGGAAACCCGTTATCCAGAAGACTCCAAATTATGGGAAGGCCATCTCATAGAAACAATCACATTTTTTTTCTAATTATTTTCTTTTCTCTTAATAAAAAAACAGTACGTTGTACTTGATCCCAACTAAGATACTTATTCCTTATTTTAAGCGTATTTGGTTGGCACTGCATTTATCCTACCAGGTTCTCTAAGTTATTATAAATGGAACTGTCTCTGGGACACAATGAAGGAAGCTGTGAAATAAGTTTCTTCTCTCCATACACAAATCTGCTTATAATCGTCCTATGACCTCTTTCTTGCTCTGTTGTCCCCACCTTCTCTGCTTCTCCATATTTCCTCCATATTGCCATACTGTTGCCATCTTGTTCTGCTGTCCCCTTCTTGTGGCACTCTCTGTGATGCCCATGTCGCTAACCAACCCCTTGGGCGTTGATCTCAGTGGCCTCAAAGCATGTCCTAATTTTGAATTCCTGGCTTGGAGGCAAGTTTTGGTTGCATAAAAACTAGGTGTCCTGCCAAACAGAGCCTCCTGCTGCCAGTCCACAAAGGGGCTACCAAATAGCCAATCACAGCCCTTATTTGGCATCCCCAGGAATTTTTTGCATTCGTGTGTTGCTCCCCAACGCTGTTCACATTTGAATGTGGTTCAGTGATAAAAAAAAGTATGCTGGCCCCTGCTCTTTTTTTTCCCGCTGTGACTTGTCCTACCACTAGCCTATTTCATCTGCCTTTTTTGTACCAACCTTGTCCTACCACCTACTTTCTCCATCTTTTTCTAACATCTTCATCTTGCCCTGCTCTACCTGCAAAGACAGGTGTGATCTGTTGGAAAACTAAAACATGGTTCATAAAGGAAACCTAAAGGTCACCAAAGAGCACCCAACAACTAACAACCTTTTTATCAGAAACCAATTGTCAGTGACTGGCCTCACCCTATAATCTACAGTTCTTGGGAAGGGAATGCCGAGTGCACAATGGCATTGTTACAGGCCTGTTGTAACTTCTTCATGTTTAGCTCAAAGGCTCTCAGAGGCAGACTCTCAAAGATATTTACAAAGGTTGGTAAATATTACCTTCCAAGGTCCCTCTAAAGTCACTGTGCCAGCATTAACTGCCCAGTAGCAGCGATGATTTGCAGAGATGCCATCAGATTAGAAATATCACCTGCACTGACTTCTGAAAAAGGTGGCGCATAAAATCTCCATATCTCTGTGCTCCTCTGCATATAAAACAGCCCCCGAGAGACAAAATATATGTTTATTCAATATATTCTGCCACCTGACCTTGTATTGCTAAGAGCAAGTTTTCTGGTTTATGAAACTGCTCATAAATTCTATAGTGGGTTATATTAAAGGAGCATTATGCTGACACATTAATAAATACAGGGCTAATGTAGTAACATATATAAATTGCACAATTGCCTCACTGCTGTTCCTCATAACAACCATCCAATCGGATCTTAAGTTTCATTTTCTTATTTCTAATTTTACCTGATCAATAGTCAATATTAATTAAAACATAAAGTTGGCTCAGAATACCCCTCACTGTAATTAATTTAAGGGTCACCTTTTTCTTTTTAAGAAAATATACTTGTAAAAAAGAGTAAAAAGATTTAAATGTTGACCAGATGCAAGATGGGTTAGCCAAGTCCAATGAGGGTCCCATTAGGGTATGTCATAACTAGTTGGCAGGCTCACTTCGGAGTGGGTGGTTTGCTGTCCAAGTAAGTTTCCTAGAGAAGTTCCTGTAGGCCTCCATTGATTGGTGGGTATCTCTCTCTAATATATGTAGGAGGGAAATCCCTGTAAGCCCTCTGTGGAAGGGATATGTGTGGTGTTGGGTGCCTGAAATAGGAGGCCCCAGTAAGGATGAGAGTCAGGAGACTCAAGACACAACAAGAAAGGGCCCCTCAGCCCTAGTAATAGGGTGGTTTGTTGGCAATGGTGTTTAACACCAGTTGTTTCAGTGTCGCCCTAATTTAGGTAGGTTAGCCGTAGAGTATATATTAGGGATATAACTCAAAACCTGCAGAGAATTGTGGTTTAACCACAGGTTGCTTGAATTTGGGTTGAAATTTGGTGAACCATCGCAGATTAGAGTTGGGTGTGGGTCCAAAATAACCCCTCACTGCTCCTGATGACTCCCTGTTGGGTGAGGGTTGAATTTTTACTGAACCTCAAATCACTATTGTATGTAATCATGTCCCTAGTTTGCCAGGGCTGTCTGTTAAGGGGCCAAGTTGGGCACAACAGACCAAGAGAGTGACAGACAGCAATATGGGCTAGATGGTAAAGCAAGATGATGACTCTAAGGAAATTTTTTTTTATTTTTTTCTAGTTCCCCTCTGCAATCCCCCTTAACAATCTGTAGATACAGTGTCTGACTGGCCCACCGGAATACCAGGAAAACTCCCGGTGGGCCAAGGTGTCAGTGGGCCCTCATGCTGCTAAACTTTTGGCCTATTTCATGGCCATTTCCTATATCTATGAGAACAAAGAGGCTAAATAGATGGAATAATTGATTATAGTATGTAAAGAAAACAAACTAGGAGAATAGAGGTTGATTGAGGAGATGAAGTACATTAGTACTGAGAGTGGCCCCCTGGTCTAAGGTTTTATGGTGGGCCCCTGGTCTAAGGTTTTTGGGTGGGCCCCTGGTGTCCCAGTCCGACACTATGTAGATACTCCTCCTGCGATCCTTTGTTACACATGTTGAGGAAGCAGAACCTGGGGGTGTTGCCTAGTATGCTGGTAGTTATGAATATTAGAGGGCCATGGATTGTACTGGATGCGGAACTACAACTTTGCTGAGAATGATAGGAAGACATATTAACAAATTCTAATTTAGAGCTGTTTCCAGCATCTTACAAAACTCCAAACCCAGATGAGAGCGACATATCCCCTTTCCCTGAGAAATCTCATCTGCATTTTCTCTGCTGAGCCCCCCTTACTTATCTGCTCATCTTGAGTTGCCTGAGAAACTGTCCCCTAAATCACTGCATCAGTCTTGCCCTCATCCTATAGGCAATGCCCGAGGGTTCACTCAACATTCCTGCAGCCAATAAACCAACCTAAATGAGACGGTCTCATTTATCTGAGCTAATTAGCTGCAATTGGCCCCACTGGTGTGATGTAACCTCAGGTAAATTGTCCTCTGACGATTGTTTAATTAGTAACCATCTCTACATCTTCAGCTGGACCTCACTATAAGCGGGGGGATCATTATATTTCTCTGTGTACCCACGATGCCAAGGTTATAGTTCTCTATCCTTTTGCATTGAGATATCATTAGGGCAGGGATCCCCAACTTTTTTTTTTACCCGTGAGCCACATTCAAATATAAAAACAGTTGGGGAGCAACACAAGCATGACATCACTCCTTGGGGTGCCAGATAAGGGCTGTAATTGGTTATTTGACAACCCCTATGTGGACTGGCAGCCTACAGGAGGCTCTCTTTTGTATATACTTTTTATGTAATTAAAACTTGCTTCAAAGCCTGGAATTTAAAAAAAAGCACCTGCTTTGAGGACACATTCATGGGGTTGAAGATCAATATGTTTCTCACGAGCTACTGGTTGGGGATCACTGCAGACAGGGACAACTGCCCAAACAGTAGGTATAGAAGGGCAATTTGGCAATAAGCAGTTATTAAGCTGTGGGTGGATGGAACAGTAGAAGGTCCACGGTGGCTCCAGCAACATTGGCTCTAGCTAGGGTTATCCACTGCAGCCAATCAACAGTGAGCATTTACTGGCATGTTTCAAAATAATTTTTATTGTTTTTCACCAAAGATCAAGGCTGAACAGTGAAGCTCACCTAGATACAATAGGTGGAGCCATCTTGATTGTTCAAGAGATTAATACATATGAGTTACATCAATCATACAAACAAAACTACTAAACTATCAAACCTTAAAGTAACACTCAGAGAATATTACAAGTTTTTAAAATAGTACATATGTAATACAGTGAATAAAGAATATATAGACATTTTTCTTGAACCTTTATGGATTAGCTTATAGTTGTAGCAAGTCCAAGGTATGTGATTTGGAGCTATTATCTATTTGATCCCAAAATATTGACCAAATCTCAGTAAATGATCTTTTGTGGTGCGGTTCTGCTGATTTTATCCTGATTGTTTCTTGCCAACAAAGTTGGTTTAGAAGAGACAGGATGTCGGTTATTGAAGGAGTTGTCCCGGACAGCCAATTTAAGAACAATAGTTTTTTAGTAGCAGTCAGTAAACAGCAAAATTAAGTTTGACAATAAATCATTCTGGGAAATGGGCTGCCTCTTTGGACCAGGTCTTGGAGAGTCCAGGTGTAAGAGTGCAGTGGGTTTAGTTTAATTTTAAGCTTTAGTTTTAGCATCAAAAACTTTGTGCACGGATAACTATACTTTGTACACTTTTGGACAGTCCCACACGTAGTGAAATAAGTTTACGTCTAGTTGGGCACATTTCGGGCAATAGGTCTGAGAGCTCTCACACAATACAATTTCCCATAACCCAAGTGAACCATTTTAAAGTGTTGGACTCTCCAATTTTCGGCCACCAAATACTTATTATATTTATTAGGGATGCACCGAATCCAGGATTCGGTTCGGAATTCGGCCAGGATTCGGCCTTTTTCAGCAGGGTACGGACGAACCCTTCTGCCTGGCTGAACCAAATCTAAATCTTAATTTGCATATGCAAATTAGGGCCAGGGAGGGAAATCACGTGACTTTTTGGCACAAAACAAGGAAGTAAAAAATGTTTTCCCCTTCCCTCCCCTAATTTGCATATGCAAATTATGGTTCGGATTCGGTTCCGTATTCAGCCTAATCTTTCGGGAATAATTCGGGGTTTCGGCCGAATCCAAAATAGTGTATTCGGTGCATCCCTAATATTTATAAATGGAATATGAGAGTTGGGAAGGAGTAATTACAGTATTCAGGTAAGCATTTACTGGCCTTCTGCTTTAAAAACAATTGTTATGGGATACTAGACCTGAAACAAAACCCATTGGGGAGGTGTATAGATATGGCGCATACTTCTATTTCTTCCCCCATAATGCAGCCCCCCAGAATTCCAATATAACTGTGCACTCTGCAAATGCAATCTATTCTACAAACTGGTTACACACACATACTTGCAGTAACTGTCGGGTATGTGTCATACTAGGAATAATGCAAAGGGTATGGGTGTTCTGGTAATCAAGAGTCTGCTATTTTTTTGCCAGAAAAAACACATTCTTGGACCTCCTGTATTAGGGGTGGTTCACAATCAGGTAAATGTTTAGAATGGTCTGTTCTTAGCAACTTTTCAACTGTCCATTTAAGACTTTTTTCCCTCTGGACTTTCCAATAGGGGGATCACTGTTCCCCAGCACCCAAAAACAACTATTGCTATGTGAGGCTACAATTTTATTGTTACTTATTATTACTTATCGTTCTATTTAGACCCACTCCTATTCAAACCACTGACTGGTTGCTAGGTTAAATTAACCATATAGCTGCCAAAATTCCCAACAAAAAGCTAAGTAACTCTGAAACCACAAATAATAAAAAAGGAAGACCAATTGCAAACGGTCTCAGAATATCACTCTCTACAGCATACTAAAAAGTCATTAAAAGGGTGAGCAACCCCTTTAACTGCCTGGTCAGTGGCTGATGTGCAGGTGGCATGTGTGTTATTATTGGCATTAAAGGACAAGGAAAGTGTAAAATAGAATAAGGCTAGAAATGCTGTATTTTGTATACTAAACATAAACATGAACTTACTGCACCACAAGCCTAATCAAACAAATGATTTATGCTTTCAAAGTTGGCCACAGGGTCATCTTGTAACTTTGTTATACATCTTTGCAAGACTAGACTACATACACATGCTCAGTGTGGTCTGGGCTTCTTAGGGATCGTCATAAATGATCAAAAAACAAAGCTGCTTGAGTTCTGCATGGCTGGTAAGTAAGGCGGGGGCTCCCCCTACTGTTCATAAGTATGATTGTTTCCCTGCCAGAAGTTAGGGATCGTCTGACAATTCCTATCCACAGCACTAAATGAAGGGATAATTTCCCTGCATTCAGTCAGGTTTCTTATAAAAACGGTACACATTTTTTAACTAAAGTATATTGGATATAGATTTCTTTTTCATCAAAGAAAGTAAAAATTGGATTTTATTTCTCTGCCTTTCCTTGCCCTTTAAGCTGTTCAATGCACCATCATGAGTTCACCCACCGATTGTGAACAGATTGTGAACACCAGGTATAAGATTTAATACTCTCAGTGCTTTAAAACTCTGTCTAGCTATTATCTGTCTCTTCCTGTCTATATCTATATGAGTATAGCAGACACCCCAAAAAGCAGGCACCTGTGAATACAGCCATTTATTTCCATGCAGCACAACTAACGTTGATGAGAATAAAAAGCTGCAGCTGTACAGCAGCCCCATACAATCGAGGCTGGAAATGAAACGCATAATCTTTATTTAAGAAACAAATTCAGATGTTTCATAGAATCTCCTATTCAGATGAGTGCATTATGTTGGGCCTAAGTATCTCTGCTATACACAGGGAACACAATGCAGCAGATTGCTCTGGGCACAGTGGGAATCTATTGTAATGTAACACACTTTTAGCTTTCAACCGGGAACAACAGCAGCGGATAATGGTGACGGCTCAGTCCTGTGTATTGAGTTACAGAAGCCCATTCCATAGGGCATATTCCTGTTATATGGAAATGCCATCCTCTGCCCGCGGGCACCTTTCTGCTAAATGATAGAAGAACAACTTCAAGATTGTATCTAACAACACCACCAGGTCTGCATTTGTAATTAGCAAACATGGCAGATTATGTCTGGTCCTGGGCCGACGTGGGGTATTATGGGAAGGCGGGTCGCTGCCAAGCTGTCTGAGTGCGGCTCCAGATGTCCTGAGCGATTCCCAATTATCGCTTCTGATAACACAAAGCTGCACTCCATATGTAAATAGCAGTAAGTTTCCCGTCCAAAAGGCAAAAGCAGAGCGTTCGTACACAGAATATGAGACTATTTTGGGCTGTTTGTGTTGATGTCGAGTGCGGCGCTGTCAGCTCTGGATAATGAGGCTCAAGACACTTTCTAAGCAGCAGATACATAATGAACATAAAATAGCAGATCCACAGTGAGCATGTAAATCCTGCCTGGGAACTGCTCAGCCCAACAAAATACACGTGAAATATAAAAAAGTGTAACAAATGTAGGCCCAATTAATAGTTTGTATACGATCTACCCCAGCTGTAGCTATAGGGGCTCCTGCCAGTCTCATTCCCGCACCAAGGGCATTAATAAGAACTTGTCCCTCCCTTAGCTGCTATAACTGTCCCATCTCTTTTGGGAAGGTTCCCACTAGATGTTGGAACAATGTTGCTGGGAGTTGCTTCTATCCATCCACAAGAGCAATAGCACTGATGGTGGGGATCAGATCTGGCTTGGAGTTGGGGTTCCAGTGCATCCCACAAGGGTTCAGTTGGGTTGAGGTCAGCGCTCAGTGCAGTTAGGTTTTTCCCATCTCAGCAAACCCATTTTTTACAGCCCTGGTTTCAGCACCGGATTTGCATTGTGGGCGCCCCTGGTCGTGGCGTCCGGCCGCACGGTCCTAACGCTTGCCCACATACCGCACACAGGAACACAAGAGAAGGAGCACCGGGGAGCAGCATGTCCCTGGTACTCTCCATAGAGTGGCTGGGTGGCATGTCGACCCTAAAAATTTATGTGGCCCCACCACGAATCCGGGCCTGTCTGGCTTTGTGCATGGGGGAATTATTCAACTGAAACAAAAAAGGGCCTCCCCCAAACTGTTCCACAAATTAGAGTCCTGCGTGGGTCCATTTTTTGGGACCCGTACCTGCAATCCGCACCCCAGACCCGCATTCTTACCCACTTGGACCCACGAACCGACCCGTACCTGCAACCTGGGATCCGCAACCCGGACCCGCTGACCATCAAGAATCAGGAAGTGACATCATCGGTAGTAGGAATGCTCCGGAAAAAGGAGTAAAAATCGTTATGGCGAAGACCGCGACCTGAACCTCAACCCTGCAAACCCGCAGAACCATCTACCCTCTTCTATACCCGCACCCGGAACTTCTACATGCAACTGTACCGCGATTTTGCGGGTAACCCGCGGGTACCCGACCCGCTGCAGGACTCTACCACAAATTAGGAAGCCTAAAATTGTCAGGAATGTCATTGTAGCCCATCTTTCATAGGAATCAGAGGCCCAAACCATGGAAACTGGCCCAGACCATTTATTCCTCCTCCACCAAACTTTGCCATTGGCATTATACATTCAGGTATACATGGCTCTTAGGCATCTGCCCAGACTTTTCAGTTTGAGAAATGACATTTATCTGGTTATTTATTTGATGCCTTTTTATCACTCCAACCACCAGAAACAAGATGAGCATAAAGATTTAAACAATTGCTGACCCCGAAACATACAGGGCCACAATCAGAGAAGTGATAAGACTGGCTACGCTCATGATGAGTTTGACCGCCGTGAACCTATCAGGGAAAACTTTTAGTAAAATGATTTGTGAATTGACAGTGTCTTTCTTTCTAGCACATTCCTGTCACCGTGCGAGCAGCTCTATGGGGAGATGTTAACAACCACGTTCTATTTCTATCTTCCCACTGACCGTGCTGCTTGCCCTTTCCAGTCCTGTGGGTTGGACACTACAAGGCTGAGTTTTCCCGAGTCCCTGCCAAGCTGAAAAAAAATGAACTTGTCCTTTTCTGTCACTGAGCCGCCTTCATGCTGGCACCAGGGAAAGCCACTGGAAATGTTCTGGCTTATAGCATTAACACCTCCTTGGCTGGACAGCGGAAACCGCCTTGGTGCAATACAGTTATGTTTTGCTTTGTGGAACCCCCAGTGCATCTACAGACACATGCTCAGACTTGCTGCTGAACTACAGGGGCTGTTGAGGAGCTGTGATTAACCAGACACTGAATATTATATATCTAATTGTTTAGAGTCACTGCATCGCTGGTTCTGACTGCTGAAACGATGTTGCCAAAGCCAGAGGATTAACATACTTCTGCTACAAAGTGTCAAGAGTCAGAAACAGAGAACAGATAATGATATTTCCACATATCCACAAAACCAGTGAGAATAAGGAATGAATGGATTTTTTGCAAGTGCTTTATAATTATACTATATCAGTGGTGTAAATCCTGGGGGAGCAGGGGGTGCAATTGGACCACAGGCCGCGCCCACCCCCCGACAGATCACGCCCACTGTAGCCGGCTGCAGCCATACAGAAAACCAGCATTACCGGCGGCAAGGCCCACACCAGGTCCCGCCCAGACCTAGTTACCTTACTGGTACTAATATACTATAAATGTTTAGGTGTGCATTGCCTTACATAGTTACTGCCCTTTACAAGCCCCTCACAGATACCCTGACACTGTGTGTGTGTGTGCGATGGAGCGAGTGTGTAATGTTAGTTCCTTGCAAGGTAAGTCAGTGACAGAATAGAGTTTCCGTTCCTTTATTGCCTGTGCTCCATTCTATTATCTTTTGTTTAGAGCTGCAGGAGAAATGGTTCATTGGAGCAAGAGCAATAAAAATGTAAAATGTGTTGAACATTCCTCTCAGATAAAGCTGTTTCATACACAAGGTCGTACTTAGTGGGAATATGCAGGTGCTGTGGGGCCAGTTCCTGCGATGGAGAGGTTTAGACTGCACTCTGCATAGTGATTACACCTGAAAATATAATATAGTTACACACACACTGCTTACAATGGGGATCAGATAGGATCTGTGCAGCCACTGGGACAGAATGCTCTGTTATACAGAAAGCTAGACCCCCTACGACCCCTCTCCTGACCCTCGACGACCCCCTACCCCCGGTCATTGAAATATTTTTTGCCTCAACACCGGTCCTCGGACCAAAAAAGGGGGTTAAAAAAAAGGGAGTTTTGCTTTCATACTTTGCACACTGCATTATATTCATCAATGACCCTTAAAGTAAATATACATAAAGATGGTGCATTCCTAGTTCTGGAACAATTTAACCCCATCCCCTCTCCTAGGACACCACATCCCCATCCAATTAGCATTCTATCCCCACCCTCAGGTCCATAATTTAAAGATACAAAGAGCAGAAAAACTCCAACATGCTTAATGAATTGGTCCGTGTGTTATAAAAACATGTTACATTCTTTCCCCTACATTAGACTTTGTGCTGAAACCCACGTCCCATTTGGCAGCTATTACAGTAAAATCAGTTACTTAATTTCCATCTCCAAGATGAGGATTTAATAGACGTTTTATGACTGATAATTACCAACACATTTTAAAATGACTGTGGCAGCAATTTACTGAGCAGAGAGATTCTGCTGCGGGAGTCTCATCTGCTCTGTATATATATATATATATATTCCTAACCTTTGGCCGCTAAGCAAATTAATGCTGCCTTAATTCCAGGGCTGTCATTGCACAATGCCCGGTCCCTATATGACATTATAATGTTATAATGAATACAGGTATGGGATCCGTTATCTGGAAACTTGTTATCCAGGAAGCTCTGAATTATGGAAAGGCCGGCTCCCATAAATTTCATTTTATCCACATTTTTAAAAATGATTTCCCTGTTCTCTGTAATAATAAAACAGTGCCTCGAACTTCATCCAAACTAAGATATAATTAATCCTTTTTAGAGTCAAATTATGTCTACTTGGTTTATTTAATATTTACATGATTTTTAGCAGACAAGGTATGGAGATCCAAATTAATGAAAGATCCAGAAAACCCAAGATCCTGAGGATTCTGGATAACAGGTCCCATACCTGTATCTGACTTCCTATAAACTTAATTTATATTTTATTTGGGAAAATTGGGGTTCAGTATCAGTAATATTCTACTTAATCTCCCATACAAACAGCTAAATACAGGCACAGAACTTTCCTTGTATAGCTACATATAAGCTGGAGCCATCATGCCCATTTAAAATTTGTAAAATTAACATCGTAATTGGGGTGTGACCACAAAATGGGTGTGGCAAAAAAATTTTTGCCGCAGTACGCACAGAAAACAAACCTTTATACAAGTCTCCTGTACTTTCCTAACAATCCGCTCTGGGCTGGCAACGAAAATATTTTAATATTTTATGGTTGAGGGTCACCACAACATGAGGAACTGTATTAAAGGGTCGCAGCATTAGGAAGGTTGAGAACCACTGCCATAGACGCAAAGATCTTTCTCTGCCAAACGACCGATCTTAGGGAAGTCCGACCAATCTGTCAAATTATCGTGCAGTTAGTGGGATACCAACGATCGTACATCTTACGATTTTTCGTCCGACATCGGTCTGAAGATTCATCGGTCCCCATGTAATCTACCTATGTTTGCAGGGCCAAGCAGGCAGTGACCCTTCCGTTTTGCTGGCAATATCGCCTGAAATGGTCTTTTTAGTTGATGGACACATTGGACATGGCTTCACCAACTCTTGGGCTGGGCCTTCTAGTGTGAGGTACTCATTTTCCTAGATGGACCCAAAAGCCCATCCTGAAGTTCAATTAGAACAAGATTTGAGTGAACCTTTGTTGGACCTTAACATGCCTAAACCTCCCTTAGTCCTTAGTCTATTCTCTCCCAAAAGCACCCAGAGAAATCCACTTTACTAAGGAGAATGGTGATACTTCACTATACAGTATGTCTGTACTTCCAATACTTAACCATTGCTGTATGTGCCACCAGTTTCTCCACCCACTTTGATTCAGAGCAGTGTTGTCAACCTGCAATGGGGCAGATGGGAAAAGCTCACGTTTAAAACCTGGTTTCCTTGCTAAAACCCAAAGATTATTTTGAATAGTTTATAAGAGAACCAAAAATCTAAGAAGATAATTTTCTCATGCAACTTGTGGCCACAAAGTCTTCTTTAGATCTGGATAGAATAACTGTTAAGTAGACCCCCTATAGGCAACAAACATTAAGCTAGCATCAACAAAAAATTGTCCAAACTATTATTCAGTATACTTTGTAAACGGTCCAGTGCAAAAACATACAACTGTTCGTAGGAGTAATCTTTGGCTAATGCCCACTACCACCAAATGAGCCAACTGAGCATACCTTTACCTGTAACCAACACAGTGGGGCCAAATCAGTATATAATCCAGGATAATCAGGACCCATTAGAAAAGGACTGCAGATTAATGCATCTCTGTGGCCCTCACCTGCCTAATCAAGAGCTGTCTAAATTTCATGCCAGATATTGATTAGGTAGGGCCTCCTGAAGGCCTCCTACATGGACCGATAAGATGGTCATTTTAAGTCACTGGCTTTCAAAGAATCAATGGGCATTAAACAATGATTCAGTATTAAATGATTTCTGCTCCAAATGCAATAAACTATAAAAAAAATCTCTTACATAGTCACATTGGTCAAAGGGAATGGCTGGAAATGAACTCTAAATGTCATCTGCTATCTCATGTAGTGACAATCGGGTAAGTTCTCCCTAATCCATTAATATTAAATCTATGTCAGTCAAAGTCAATGATGGCAGGAGCAGCCGAAGTGAATCCAGACGTGCTGGGAGGGAAGTTTCTTTAACTTAGAAGCCTACGGGAGAGAAGATTAAAATGCCTGAGAGGAAGAGATATGGAACATCTCGGAAGATGATCAGATTCTCGGAATGTGTGGTGACAGCTGACTTTAATTCCTCCCGTTGCTCCTTGCATGATGGGCAGAGCGATGGCTTAGGTTGATAGTGCTGCAGTGATATTAATGCTATTAATTTGGAAATGTAGGACAGACAAGACAGAGACACACACATCTTGGTGGGCCAGACAATGCCCAACTACATTTATGAGCTGAGTGCAGGGAAAACCACTCAAGCTTTTGGGAATTACCCTTCATCAGCATTAGACAAGCTTTTCAGACAGAACTCCTTCAGCCACTATTCACTTGGCTCTTGCTTGCTGTTGAAAGTGTCTTCCCCAGCAGCTTGTGTGACATTCTTTGTTTTCAGTTAATATAAGGAATAGGGTTTAGTCGGGCCCCCTAAATATTCCGTGTTCTCCTGCTTTCTTTGCCCCACAAAGGGCTTCAGCTAGAAGAGGCTTGTGGACATGGTAGGCGCCAGTACTTCATTGTAAATGTGAACTGTTTGAGCAAACAAATGGAATTATATGGGAATGGCCTATGAAACTAGAGATGTAGATGTCCCCAGTATTTACTTCAACAACCCAATTTGTAATTAAAAAATTATTTAACTCAACCCCTGGCATGCACCTTGTGACCCTGGAAGTGACATCAATAAAAGTGATGTCACATCTGGACAGGTCAGAAAAGAGATATTTTTATCCCCATAAATTAAGAGCCCACACCCCCCTCCATTCAATCCAATCCCCCCGGGCAGGATACACAGTCAAAAGATAGGGGATTACCATTCCAATTCAAACCAGTTTGTCGATATTCTGGGCATACCTGACCCCTATGCTGTTTGAGTGTTTGAGTAACATTGGGTTAACCCAAGACACCAACTCTTGAAACCACTTTTGAAAAACTTTATGCACCAAAAGTTCATAAAACTTCATAAAAGGTTGAAGTTAGGACATTCAGGAAACGTAACACCAATCAAGTGTTCTGGACATTTACAAATGGCTAATTGATCAACTGTGGTTTATTTGCTCATTCTCAGCTGTTTTGAGGAATTACCATTAATTTACCATTAATTTACGCTTTTCAATCAGCCAATATCGATAAAAGTTCTGATTGTTTCTCTTATTTCTCAATCTTGAATCCCTAATTCAGATCTTACAAGGTGCCACTGATTCAATAAAAAAATACATGCCTCCATTGAGATTAGCCGAATTTATTTAAGAAAATTCTGTTCAGTTTTAAACAAATCTGCCTCAACTCTAAACTGGGAAGCTTTCAGCCACCCTCCTGCGCTAATGAGCTGCACCTCGTTCTGAGTAAAGATAAATTAAGAGTAATTAATTATTGGCTATGTTGGCATTTCACACTGAACTATATTATTGTTCAGTTGACTTTTCTCTCTGGGTCTGTGTCTTCATAGGTTTAAAGTTCTCAACAACCCCCTGTGACTTGTACCCAACACGAGCATTTCATCTATAGAGAATAAACTCCCTGGATCAGTTTCCATGTCAACAGCAAGTTAAACAGTTCAGTCTGAATGAATTCTGTGCATGGAACTCTATGTCGGCATTAAGTTCAGCTCATCAGATACCATTTGCATTCTGTGAGACTCTACTTGAGCTGAGAGATTTGTGCTTGCATTATCATATAGATTTCAAGCTTCGAGGTTCTGGGTTTCTGCTGCTAACAATGTGTTGTGAGGCTTATAGCTTCTAACATTCCTTATAACCAGAGCGAGTACAGGATTCTACATTGATAGGTACAATAAAGATTTGGAAGAAGGCAGGAAGAATACTGGCAGATATAACAATGGCTGCCACATGCAAGGAAGAACCTCCAAGAGTTTGTATCGCCTCTATACAATCTAGGCATAATATGGCAAAGGCAATATAATGATATATTCTCTCTTTATATTATATAAAATTAAAGATAATAAGTCTAGGAAAAATAATGTGCCTTTAAGTGGTTTATGTGAAATTTTTATAGCCTCATACATTATGAACCAGAAGGGTTAAAATCTGGTGAATGCAGGTCATATAATACGACAACACCTTAAGCCTCCCTGCAGGTGTCCCTGTTTGTATTCTGCACCACAGGACGCGTTCCACGCGAGGCTTTTGTCGGAATGAAGAGATCGCAGGCAGCGAGAGCAAATACACGTTTACTGTAACTACAAAAATAAATTTGCTTGATTTAAGCACCATCTGTTCCAATTCAGAATTATCTCATCGTAAAGGTCAAATCTGGATATTTCTATTCACACATATGTCTAGAGAGGAGCGCAAAGCTGAATAGGGGGAAATGAATAAATTACATTTGGATCATGACTCTCGGCTTGAATATTGATTCAGAGGGAAGCAACCTGTCTTATGTTTTATATAGGACATGTGTTAGATATGGCTCTGTGACTGGTGCAGCTATACAACTCCCAGCTGGCATATAGAGTGCTTCTGGGGCCAATCACAGGCTGAGCTGCAAAGTGCTGAATTAGCCAATATCAACTCTTAAAGCAAGTTAGGGGCAGAATTGGGGTGAGTGCTTATTTGTGCCCTGGGTACCCCTGGAGGGGTGACAGTTATGTTTCTA
>CM044439.1:20226657-20264354 GCA_024363595.1 Xenopus borealis | reverse complement strand
AGGGATGAGTAAAACGTTAGGGGCACTTGACCGGGGTACCAAGTAGGCTGGGGGGAGCAGGGAGGGGTCTATAGTAGAGGGAGGAGGGTTTTTTTTAAGTATGGGTTTAGTTCTCCTTTAAGGAGAAGGAAGGAGGTAAACAGTTTGTGGTAGGTAAGGAGCCATGCAATGGAGTGGCCACCAGAAGGAGGGCTCTGGAGGTTGCAAGGAAGTCCATTGACTTTACAGCCCAGTGGGCCCCTAATGTCCCAGTCTTACACTAGAAAGGGAACAAACTAATTAATTTTTCAACCCGATTTTTTTAAAAAAAAATTTGAATAGGAAGTGACTGAAAATAGTTGTACTTCATGGTTTGTGAAGCTGAATTACCAATTTAAGGGTAAGATTATTTACACAATAGAATATAAGATGGCACACAGTTGCCGTAACTGCGAGTTTTATTGGATTCAATTCCTTTCTGGTTTCTGACATTTTTGCCTTACGGGAAACTGCTGATAAAGTAGAATTCAATTTTTTTCTGGATACAGTTACAGAGGGATAGGGTTGCATGCCAATCTAAAGTAGATTTGGCTCAGTCTTTAGACTTAATGGCAACCTGATACTTGGAAGGGAAGAAGCCACAGGAAGGAAAGATGCAGAGCCCCAGTCTCCTTTCAGTAGCACCACTCATCATGACAAGGCAAAGCTCTGCAAAATGAGAATGAAAACCAGTTCTCACATGACAGATTTGCCTCGTCACAATGAATGAGATTGCAGCCAAGTGGACAGCAGTCCTGTAGTTCACAGAAATGTTATTTTTAGAAATGTTATATTATTTTTGAAAATTCTAGAATTGAATCTTATGTATAATCAGCTGCAATGCTGCAGGGCCACTACTATTACTCCCAATAGTATTTGTCTTACATTCATTCTAATGCAGTGGTCCTCAAACTTGGCCCTCCAGCTGTTAAGGAACTACAAGTCCCACAATGCATTTGCCTGACTGTGGCTGTCAGACTCAATCATTGCATTGTGGGACTTGTAGTTCCTTAACAGCTGGAGGGCCAAGTTTGAGGACCACTGTTCTAATGGATAAAGTTCACATTCAGCACCATGGAGAGCTGCCTTAATCCCGACAACTGTAATCCCCCCCATTGCACAAAACTTGTTCTAAATGCAATTCCCCTGGTCCATCCCTAGAGTTAAGACTGGGTATATCTGCACCTTCCTACCCACAATTCCTAGCAGCAGTAAAAATCATGCAATCTTTGTATATTTGTGTGGAACTGCTAAATTACAACAACAACTTTAAGTCCTAGGAGGTGTTTTAATGAAGCTTCTTTCCTCTCTTTATAATTTGCAGTAATGCTTGTTTTTTTTTTACACTAAAATAGTTATTAAAATAAAAATCGTTATTCCTCCTGAGAATACTCAGTCCTCACACTGCCAAAAGCATTTGCCTACTTTATTGTGTATGAAGATCAGAGCAGGCTTGTCTGCGTGTTGGTATCAAGCTGTTATCTTTTAGTTCTCTGTCTGTGCTAAGCCTCCCCCAAGCTAGCAGACAGATGTATCTGGTGATATAATACAAATATCCGCAGAATCCATATGCAGTGCGAGACACAAAGCCTTACATAGTCCAGGCCTAAAAAGCAGCTTATTAGCCCATACATGGGCCATTCTGTCAGCCTGCCAGACAAATAATGGTGACAAAATTGGACAGATATCCATCAGACAAGGGCAGCATTGGTACATTAATGTGGTCCTCTCCCAATGGGTCCCCGTAGGTCCACAGTAAGACCTAAATGTTGGCCTAAAGGTCAAATGATTGGTTGAGCCCAATATATATGATCACATCGGGTACAGATTCACTTGGTTGGTGAACTTAACAAACATGAACCCTACCCTGTATACGATTCTTAAAGGGCAAGGAAGGGCAAAGAAATAAAATCCCATTTTTACTTTCTTTAATGAAAAAGAAATCTATCTCCAATATACTTTAATTAAAAAGTTTCTATAGTTTTTATTAGAAACCTGACTGTATGCAGTGAAATTCCATGAGCCATGGGCCAATTCTGCTACAGAGTAGGGAGGAAAATTCTAAATACATGAAGGGACATATGATCTCGGGAAGTAAAGTGTTCACCTTAGTGCTCATTTGCCTCCAGCCACTCTGTACCTTACACCTCCGAAAGCTGTTTAATATATGGGGTGGGAGGGGGACCCCTCCATGCCTCCCCGTACGCTCCTGGGGTGGGAGGGGGACACCTCCATGCGTGCGGGGAGGCATGGAGGTGTCCCCCTCCCACCCCATATATTAAACAGCTTTCGGAGGTGTAAGGTACAGAGTGGCAGTACATTGCACACGTCTCTGCACTCCAAAATGATTCAGCTGCACAAAGCCCCACAATTGCAGCCTTGTTTTTGCACACTGAACACTGATGGTGCATTGTAAATGAAACATGCACTGCAGGTGGGAAATGATCCCTGTATTGCAAAAGGATAATAACGCAGCCACCTGAGGGCTGGACCTGAATGAATTCAAGTTGCATCGTAGAAAGAGTCAAGTGATTATTGCAAAGAAAGGAGACAAATAGCAAAGATACTTGTTATAGCCTTTTAGAACAAATATACAAATACCCCCCAGAATGTGATGCCTTTCATTTTCACCCATTGTTTACCTGTTGGTATGTTGTAGAGAGGGATATTCTGAGACCATTTATGATTAGTTTTCATTTTTTATTATTTGTGGTTTTTGAGTTATTTAGCTTTTTATTCAGCAGCTCTCCAGTTTGCAATTTTAGCCATCTGGTTGCTGGGGTCCAAATTACCCAAACAACCCTTCCCTGATTGGAATAATGATTTGAATAGGAGACTGGATTATGGACAGGAAAGGCCTGAATTAAAAGATGAGTACATGTATCTGGAAACCCCGAACTCAGAAAGCTTCAAATTACCGAAAGCCCGTCTCCCATAGACTCCATTTTATCCTAATATAATTTTTTCAAAATGATTACCGTTTTCTCCATAATAATAAAACAGTACCTTGTATTTAATTCCAGCTAAGTTAACATCAATCCTTATTGAAAGCAAAACCAGCCTATCGGGTTTATTTAAGTTTACTAGTGATTCGCGGCGAATTCCCACGATTCTCCACTGGTGAATAAATTTGCGAAATGCCAGCGAAAATTTGCCTGGTGAAAATTTGCAGAAAAAAAACGAGCCGCGCGTTGACGCGACATGCATCAAAAAGTGCCTCGACTAGTGATGGGCGAATTTATTCGCATGGGGCGAATTCGCAGCGAATTCGCCGCTGGCGAATAAATTCGCGAAACACCAGCAAAAATTCGCCAATTTGTCAAAAACGACGCGCGACTCGTTTCGTGAATTTTTTCGCCAATTTGCGAGTTTCGCTGGAAATTTGCACATTTTTTAGCGAAGCGAAACGGGTGAGATTGGCCCATCACTAGCCGCGACCCATTTCGCTAATTTTTTCGCAAATTTTCCGGTGAAGCGAAACGGGGTAGATTCGCCCATCACTAAAGTTTACATGATTTCTAGTAGACTTAACGTATGAAGATCCTAATCATGAAAAGATGCATTATCTGGACTCCAGATGGTTTAGTGGTTTAGAGGTGGTTTACAGGGCATTTGTTTTTAGATGGGTAAGAGAAAGCTGGAAGAAGCAAAAGTTAAAAAACAACTATAAAAAATAAATAATGAAGACCAATTGAAATATTGCTTAGAATTGGACATTCTATAACATACTATGGGCAGATTCGGATTCAGGGAGATTACTTGCCCGGCAATAAATCTCCTCTTCTTCGGGGCAACTAATCTCCCCGCAACTGCCTACCCGCTGGCTAGAATGTTAATTACCGGCAGGATGGCACTTGGATCGCTTCATTTTCCGAAGTCGCCCTAAGTTTCCCTGTGAAGCAACTTCAAGTGAATACGGAAAATAAAGTCCCCCAAGTGCCATCCTGCCGGCGATTTACATTTTAGCCTTTGGGAAGGCAGATTAGTCTCCCCGAAGAAGAGGAGATTTGTCGCCGGGCGACTAATCTCCCCGAATTTGCTTGTGATGTCTCTGCCCTAAAAGTTATCTTTAAGCCAGAATTTGTTCATTTTAATTTAAGATATTTCAAGGGAAAAACTTCTCCTGCCTTCTGTACTTACAGGACCTGATTATCCTTTTCTTATTTCCCTTCCATTATCTGCATAGCATCACTACTGTATATGAACAGACTTAATTAGTGAAACGAGTTCAGAGACTTGTCGATCTGATGCTTTTCATTGAGAGAAGCACAAACTTCCTTCTGATAATGTCCCCAGAAACAGTGAGGCTGAACAAATCTCCAGAGATCACTATTTTCCATAAAAACTTGATTAAGTCTCTGCGTGCACGGAATAACTTGTTTAGCACTTCTCATAAGAAGTCACAAAGAAAAAAGAAAAAAAAAACAGAATTATATATTGCGATACCGAAAGCAAAAGACCAAACAGAAAATGTAATCCTTTTTTTATTGTTTTTAAAATTAGAATGAGAATTCACTGGAGGATGGAGAAGGGGGATAATATTTTAACAGCATCAAGTACCAATATATCACCTCCTGCTTTAACACTATTGCCTTCTGTAAGATCTATAGCAAAGGTTTTAAGGTTGCACCCCTCTTTCCTGCACAAGATTTGGTCAGATTACCCCTAGTCCATGAAATCATTGTGATCTTACCCTTGAATACCAGCACATAATTATCCAACACAAATCTCACTGTCCTTCAGGCTGGGCCCCCTTAGCTCATAATAAGGTTACAGATATATAGAAACATTGGGGTAACAGTCACCCTGCTATAGTTCCAGGGGTACCCAGGGCACAAATAAACACTCACCCCAAATCTCACCCTAACTGGCCTTCAGGCTGGGCCCCCTTAGCTCATAACAAGGTTACAGATATATAGAAACATTGGGGTGTCACCCTGCTATAGTTCCAGGGGTACCCAGGGTACAAATAAACACTCACCCCAAATCTCACCCTAACTGGCCTTCAGACTGGTCCCCTCAGCTCATAACAAGGTTACAGATATATAGAAACATTGGGGTAACAGTCACCCTGCTATAGTTCCAGGAGTACCCAAGGCACAAATAAGCACTCACCCCAAATCTCCCCCTAACTGGCCTTCAGACTGGGCCCCCTTAGCTCATAACAAGGTTACAGATATATAGAAACATTGGGGTAACAGTCACCCTGCTATAGTTCCAGGGGTACCCAGGGCACAAATAAGCACTCACTTCAAATCTCACCCTAACTGGCCTTCAGGCTGGGCCCCCTTAGCTGATAACAAGGTTACGAAAACATTGGGGTAACGGTCAGTAATATCTGAACTAGAATAAAAGGGGAGCATAAGGAGACTATTCAGTATGATGACAATTCCTATTAATTCTGCCAGTTTATATGTGAACAATTAAGTCTGGGAGTAGATATTGAACTGAAAACATGGGTTTATAACATACATAGGAAACCTTGGGTTAACTGAGGTTGGGGGGTGGATATAAACTCTCTTTGTACATGAGATATTCTGAAAGGAAACGGGTAGATCATACATACAAAGATTACTGTTGCTGAAGATTTAGAGGGAGAAATGGAAATTGGATTTCATTGCACAGATGAGTTTCTTGTAAAATTACCTAAGCATGAAGGTCATGAGCGGTAACACCAGTTAAACCATTACGGAACCTGAGCCCAGGCCCCGACTGGCAATCTGTGGGTTCTGGCAAATGCCAGAGGGGCTGCTATAAGATACCATAGAAAGTCAGTATTTAGTGGGCTGGTGGGGGCTGTTTGGGCCTCTGTGTTGGCTAATTGGGCCTCTGTGTATCTGAAATGCCAGGGCCTATTTTAAAGGGAAACTGTCATGGGAAAACATGTTTTTTTTCAAAACACATCAGTTAATAGTGCTGCTCCAGTAGACGTCTGTACTGAAATCCAATTCTCAAAAGAGAAAACAGATTTTTTTATATTCAGTTTTGATTCTGACATGAGGCTAGCCATTTTGTCAATTTCTCATCTGCCCCAGTCATGTGACTTGTGCCAGCACTTTAGGAGGGAACTGCTTTCTGGCAGGCTGTTGTTTTGCCTTCTTAATGTAATGTAACTGAATAGAATGCAGTGGGACATGGGTTTTTACTATTGAGTGCTGTTCTTAGATCTACCAGGCAGCTGTTATCTTGTGTTAGGGAGCTGTTATCTTGTGTTAGGGAGCTCTTATCTTGTGTTAGGGAGCTGTTGTCTGGTTACCTTCTCATTGTTCTTTAGGCTGCATGTTAGGCTGCTGGGTGGGGGAAAGGGAGGGGGTGATATCAATCCAGCTTGCAGTACCGCAGTAAAGAGTGATTGAAGTTTATCAGAGCACAAGTCACATGACTTGGGGCAGCTGGTTAATTAACAATATGTCTATCCCCATGTCAGATTTCAAAATGAAATAGAAAAAAAATCTGTTTGCTCTTTTGAGAAATGGATTTCAATGCAAAATTCTTCTGGAACAGCACTATTAACTGATCCATTTTGAAAAAGATTTTTTTCCCATGACAGGATCCCTTTAATGCTCAGTCTGGACCTGCGGCCGAGCCTCCCATAAATACACTTGTACTCACTGCTCAGCCACTTTTAGGCAAAGTAAAGCAGAGGGGTCCCCAAACTGTGGTGCCTCTTTAATAATGTCACAATGCCTGTATGTTCCATTAGAGCTAGATATGGATGCAGTTCCATAGTCACAAACAATCCTCCTTATCTGTCGGGAGATTTATTATTTGCAGTGGCAGCGGTCGAGCAGAGTAATAAACTCAAGTTCCGCTGCTCTAGATAAAAAGCAATAGAAGCATGAAACACGAGAGAGAGCAGATATTACTGTGTATTACAATTCAATGTAACATGATGATCACATCCAATGAATGTGTATGGGGAACTTGGCATGGGGACACTCAGGGCAGATCTACGAAATTCACGTGAATAGATTGAAGTTCGATCGAATTACAATCGTACGATTTTTTCGGATATTTGAATATGCAAATTTGACCACTTCGATCATTGAATAATCAAAATTCTAGCATATCGAATATTATATATAATATAAAATATACTTCGCCAGATTGAACCTACCGAATAGCAATAGAAGCTTATGGGAATCCCCCCCATAGGCTCCTTTTTCAAACAACTGCTCTAATACCATTCGTACGATCGAACGCTTCGATCGTTCGAATCGTACACATTTTTCGAGCACTCGAAGGAAAAAGTACGAATTTTTGTGTGAAATCGAACAATCGGTATTCCATCGTACGATTTCATTGAGGAAAAAAAAGTCTAAAACTATTCAATAAGCATTCGATTCGCTTATGGAATTTCGAAGAAAATCAAGGGATTTTTGGGTGAATAATAGTAAATTTGCTCCTCAGGGTCACAAGACTTTCTATTGTACTGAGTTTGGATCTTGAATTTCGGGTCTATATTGGTTGGAGCCTGCAGTGCTATCAAGACAAGGCTCAGTGAATAAAACAAGATGTTACTGTATCTTATTTACTTGGTACAAACGGGCTTAGTTGGCAGTAGTTCATCAGCGGATACTTTTGGTGGTTCATTGAGTTTATATAATGAGAGCAAATAAAACTCTGGTTTATCTGGGTAATAAGGGTAGAGAATGGTCTAACCAAACGATCATTTTTCAGGTACAGGTATCCATTATCCGGAAACCCATTATTTAGAAAGCTCCAAATTACGGAAAGGCCAGCTCCCATAGACTCCATTTTAACCAAATAATTATAATTTTGAAAAATGATTTCCTTCTTCTCTGTAATAATAAAACAGTAGCTTGTACTTGATCCCAACTAAGATATAATTAATCCTTATTGGAAGCAAAACCAGCCTATTGGGTTTATTTCATGTTTACATGATTTTCTAGTAGACTTAAAGGGGACCTGTCACTGAAACGTAAAAAGCTGAACAATAAAAGTCCTTTTCAAACTGAACACAAAACCCAAATTCTTTTTTTAATTAAAACATCCATACCTGTTATAAACACATTTAAAAATCTCAGCTGACCTTAGGCACAGGGGTGGAGCAGGCTGTTACTTGTACTTTCCATTCTGTACTTCCCAGTAGTGATGGGCGAATCTATCCAGTTTCGCTTGGCGGAAAAAATTGTGAATTTCCAGCGAAATTCGTGACTTGGAGAAAAATTCTCGAAACGGGTCGTTTTTTTTTACGCCAGCAAATTTTCGCCAGGCGTCTCGTGAATTTATTCGCCGGCTGCGAATCGCGGGAATTTGCTGCCTGTCGAATAAATTCGCCCATCTCTACTTCCCAGATGTTACTGCCCTCCTCACATCCCCCCTCCATCCTTGCCATATAACTCTGTAGCCGGTGCATGGGCATCAGGTGCCTCGTTCTGGCTCATACACAAGATATCGAGATAATGCAAAGCATGGCTTATTAACAGTGTTTACTAAATATCTCCTTGCTGTTATTGTGAATACTCCGACTGAAGGGAACAAGATTTAAATAATTTATATAGTGTAAGTAAAGTTTGTTTTGCTTGACGATCATGGTAAAATAGAATTTGAAATTATTTCTTAGGGTGACAGGTCACCCTAGTGAGACGAACAATTTTGCAAGGACAGGGTCGGGAGGGGGTTGGCGTCCAATTTGGGTGTGCTGGCGTCAAATTCAATGTGCCGGCATCCAATTCAATGCGCCAGCATCTAATTCATTGCGTATCATTAATTCCAGGCAAGGCTCAGCGGCCCAGTTCAGGACTGTCCGCGGCCCAGTGGTTAGGGACCCCTGCCGACCATGCTGCCCCTACTCATGCACACTACTCATGCACACTACTCATGCACACTACTCATGCACACACCAGAGCAATTGCTCACTCTCATGTCTCCAAACAGACGCTGCAGTTGGGGGGGCACAAGGGTCTGAACAAGGGGAAAGCACCAGAAGGTGTGCCCTAGGCACATGCCTCTTTTGCCTACTTTAGTTCCAGCTCTGGTTATGGGACCTGTCATCTAGAATACTTGGGACCTGAGGTTTTCTGGATAATGGATCTTTCCGTAATTTGGATCTACATACCTTGGATGCCGGCACATTTAATTGGACGCCAGCACACCCAAATTGGACGCCAACCCCCTCCCGACCCTGTCCTTGCAAAATTGTTCGTCTCACTACCAGTCCCCAGGCTAAAAAAGGTTGGGGACCACTGGCCTAAGGCACCTGATCAACTTAGCCCAGCGTGCAACCAACTGAACCGTGTGATCAGACAGTGACTTAAGGTAGACATAAACCAGGGGTGTCCGACCTGCGGCCCAAGGGCCACATGTGGCTAAGGGTGGACATGAATGCGGCCCAGCTTGAAACACTTGGTTAGTTAGTTAGTAGTAATAATAATATAATAATAATAATGTCTATTTAATATCCAGGTGTCCCATATTCCAGTGTATAGCTCCATCTGGTTATCCAGCTAGTATTGTAGTTCATTTTCTGTGCATTTTCTTTATTTTTACAAAGTGTTTGTGTATTTCATGTGCGGCCCCCAGACATTTTTTTCTTTTTCCAATGTGGCCCTCAAAGCCAAAAGGTTGGACACCCCTGCCATGCACTGTTAGATCCGCTTGTGTGGTGAGGTCACCAAACAATCGAATCTTAACCTGAAATGCTACTAACGGCATGATATCGGATTAATTCAAACGTTCGGCAATAATGTAAATGGGGGCCGATGGGTCACAGAATTGCATCAACTAGCCCAGTGGTTCTCAACCTTCCTAATGCTGCGACCCTAATACAATTCCTCATGTTGTGGTAGGGTTGCCACCTGGCTGGTATTTTACAGGCCTGGCCGGTATTTTTGATTGTTGATCCCAATGTTATTAATAGGAAAAAAAGATAAATATATAGGAAGGCGGTATTTTTTTCAAGAAAAGGTGGCAACCCTATGTTGTGGTGACCCCCAACCATAAAATATTAAAATATTTTTGTTGCCAGCCCAGAATGGATTGTTAGAAAAGTACAGGAGACAGTGTGGCTACATAAAGGTTTGTTTTCCGTACGTAGTGCAGCAAAACATTTTTTGACACACCCCAATTACCATGTTAATTTTACAAATTTTAAATGGGCAGGGAAAGCTGTATGGCAGTCCCTACTAAGGGGATATAGAAAGTTGTAGTGCAACTGGCTTCCCTACACAGGCTACTGAACTACAACTCCCAACACACAAAGAGCTACAACCTTGCCCCAGGGCTAGTGGGGAGAGAGATGAACCTGCTCCTAGAACCCCTTTAGCGACCGCTGTGAAAGGGTTGTTCGACCCCGAGGTTGATAACCGCTGAGCTAGCCGATGCAGTCCTGGATTGAAGAAAAAAATCAAACTTGCCGGATTATTGGCTTTATATCGATCGGGGGACCTCTCGGAAGCCCATGCACATGGGCAGATAAACCATCGAATCGGTCAAAAGGACCAATATCAGAAGCTTTAATCTGCCCGTGTATGGCCCCCTTAAAGAACAAGTAAACGTTTTTTTTCTCTAAATTTGCTCTAAACAGCCCCTCAAATTAATGTACCTTAGTCCCTGCTGCAAGTCTGCTCTGGTTTCTGTGTTATCAGCAGCTTGTTTCACCTTCTTCCTGGTGCAGAGTGAAGCCCCGCCCCTTAGCTTTCTGAGCTGACCTTATATCTTGGACTAGTCCAGGAGATCATTTGCATACTATGACATAGCAGAGAGCAGTGTGTGTAGCAGCTTTTGCTTGGGGAAACTAGCTTACTAATGAAACACTGGCTCCCTCTTCCTCTCTATTGTGGAACAGCAGCAAATGGACTGCTCAGTAAACTAAGGGGCTGGGCTTCACTCTGCACCAGGAAGAAGGGGAAACAAGCTGCTGATAACACAGAAACCAGAGCAGACTTGCAGCAGGGACTAAGGTACATTAATCTGGGGGGCTGTTTAGAGCAAATTTACAGAAAGAAAAAGAAAAACATTTACTTTTCCTTTAACACTATGCACCGTAATCTGTGTACCTGGGATTTTCATCTAAATCCTTAAAATGACCGATTAAGAAGCACTAGTCCTTTTATGCTGCCTTCAGGCGGAGGGTGTGTATAATATGCCCCTGAGACTCATCCTTGACAGTCACCCTTGCCCTGTCCTTTGATGGGTGCCATAAAGGAGCAACACTTTAGTGAAACTTGTGAAGTTGCTTTTGTACTGAAATATCATGAGCTGCAAATTACATAAAAAAAAAAACATTGGTCAGTTTTATAAACCATATTTGTAATTTAGGTCCCCATGCCGACAGCACGTGCACAATAGCAGTTTCAAAGGACAGCGGCTCAAAGTCACGGCAGGTACAATAATGGCCCCGGGTAAAACAAAAGCTCATCGTCACACGCACAGGCTACAATGGAAACACATAAAACCTGAAAAAGGAACGCGCCGGCTGCTGCTAAGGATCAATGCTCGCTACAAGGTTGCACATCCCATATTGAATTAGCAAAAGTAGCAATGATTTCCATTTATCTAAACTAAGGGGGTCAAACTGAAGGCCAATGGCAATTGGAGGCACACAAAACCCTTACCAGGCCAATCAGAAAGCTTTTGTAACTGGGAAACGTGTTTATTCTACAGGCATGGGTCATTTTATCCAGAATGTTCCAGACCTGGGGTTTACCGGATAAGGGATTTTTGCGTAATATGAATCTCCATAATTTAAGTTTAGTGAAAAAAATTATTTAAACATTTAGGGGCAACTTTCTTTCTTTTTTCCACTAATCTCTCTCAAAATGTGTGGTTTTTCTATATTTTTTAAAAGCTCTAAAAATTCGAGATTTATTATGTGTGAAAACCACAAAAACATCTGAAAAGTGCGCCAAGAAAAAGTGGTCAAGATCCTATAGGAGTCAATGGGAGCGGCTCTGATTTTATTGGACCACTTTTAATTAATCTGGACTTTTAGAAGTTTTCAGATCTTTTTTGCAAGTGATTGTCAGAAAAAACTTACATTTTTAGAGGTACTCGAGGTATTAGTATTATTTTAGTGCATCAATCAGATTTTTTATTTCATTCATACTTTTTTTTTAATAAATTTCATGACATTCGTGGTTTTAGAAAAAGAAAGAGTTCAGTCATGGTTTCAAAAACCTGTAAAATCCGACTAAAAATTCCCAATAGGCTGGTTTTGCTTCCAATAAGGATTAATTAGTTTTGATCAAGTACAAGTCACTGATTTATTATTACAGTTATGGGATCTGTTATCCAGAAACCCTTTAACCAGAAAGCCCTGAATTACACAACTGCTATCTCCCATAGATTTGATTTTATCCAAATAATCCAAATTTGTAAAAATTATTTCCTTTTTCTCTGTAATAATAAAACAGTAGCTTGTACTTGATCCCAACTAAGATATAATTAATCCTTATTGGACGCAAAACCAGCCTATTCGGTTAATTGGATGATTTTCTAGTAGACTTAAGGTATGAAGATTCAAATTACAGCAAGATCCATTATCCGGGAAACCCCAGATCCCGAGCATTCAGGATAACAGATACCATATCTGTATAGAGAAAAAGGAAATCATTTTAAAAAATTTTAATTATTTGCTTATAATAAACTCTGTGGGAGATGACCTTCCTGGAATTCGGACTAATGGTTTTCCAGATAACGGGGATCCCAGTGGCCCCACTACACTGAAGCTGAGTTCAGATTAATTCAAGGGAGTTCTGGGAATAATGAGGCAGGAACTGAGAAGCAAAGAACAGAGAAGTAAAGGGGAACTAAACCCTTAAAAAAAAAAAATTCAAGTTTTTTTTTATATTTTGTACTTACTGTACCAGCTCAGAGGTAGAGCAGTCCTATAACAGTAATGATCCGGGGCTCCTATACTAATTAATAGGAAAGTGTATGCAGTTTTTATATTTTCATTAGGGCTTATCAAACCAGTCGAACTGTTACAGCTGCATTGAAATCAATAGAAACTATATGATTTTCAGTCAACGTTTTTACCACGATAAAATTTAAAAAAAAATTCTTAAAAATGCCAGGGATCGAAGAAATAAAAATAAATAAAAAAAAAAAACCCAGGAAATTAAAATTCCTTCAGAGATTTTTTTTTTTTACAATTGTATTTTTTTTCAGCGAATTCCGAAACGTATACATTTGGCTTTTAATTCTGTTCATTTAAAATTTTTACATTTTCTTCGAGCCCAAAACCACTCCTCTTGATTGGATGACAGGGTCTAAAGAATAATATAATCTGGAGAGAGAGTATAATTATTATGGGCAATGGTTTCAGTTTATTATGGGCAGTTTCATGTCACTTACTGGTGTCAGTTGCTTCTGGCATTTGTCCCCGTGCTGTTAATATGTCATATTTATTGTGGTGCATAAACGCAGAGCTGGTGCAACAGAGAGAGCTTGTTAGGGCAGCACTGAAATATGCGGGGCCGATGGCCAGGGAACGGTTCCTTTTGGGCCTCGTCCAAAGAGCAGCCGGCGTGTGGAATGGGGTTTCAGAGAAATCTGTGATAGCATATTTATTGCAAAGGAAAATTTCAGATGAAGTTGGACAGGTTCCTGGAGGAAATGGAAGAAGGCAAACAGGCGAGTTCTATGCTAATTCTTAATGAATATTTCACTTTCCGCCCCTTGGAATTTATTTTAATAGGATTATTTCCATTGTGCGTCGCTGGCGGATTTCAGAGACTGACTGTGAGCTCGCTGCTTCTGATACCGGCCTCCTGACATGCTCACGTGCAATTTAAAGTCACACACTTTTACACGAACGGCAGTATGGGATTTGGGATGTAAAAATGTGTAGTAAATGTTACTCAAATTTAAAAAAAATATGTGCCCATGCAGCATGTGATTTCTGATCTGTAAAGTGGCAGGTGGAGGCATTGAACTGTGTGCCATGGAAGATAGGAGGAGTTATAAGTCAGATGACTAAAGGAAGCTCCACCCCCAGCACACTACAGAGCACAAAACACATGCTGCATGGAGAAGTAGCAGATCTGCACTGGGCTTAAAAAAGCCCTGACATACAGGGGTGTGGCTTCCTAGGACGTAGTGGAGTCTAAGGCAGATCAGGGGTGTGTCTGAGCATAACTGGAAGGTGATTTGGCCTGAAATTTCCTGATTTTGGATGAGAGACAAAGCAGACTCTACAGCTGCAGGGGGCCCAGTAATATCTAGTGACACCACTAGACAAAAGGTATACTGTCAGCCTTTCAAAAAGGAACTCTGAAGTGACCTATTATCTCATATTTTACAACTGTGTACTATTTATGCAGAAGTCCAGTGAGTCATGTGACACATTACATCACTAAGCACTAGTTACAGCATAACTAAAATAACTATAATGACATCACTAAGCACATTTAGAAGAATAGAGTCCATGGGTTATTCATGGCTCTTGTGTATTATATAGTGAAAAAGGACCCCCTATTGTAAAATATAAGGATATTATACGTACAGGTCATGGAGCTCCAAGGTGACTCCTAATATCCTCCTTATTTTATTTATTACAGTGCGCATCTTTTAATGCGTCATGTGTCAAACAATGACTTCTCACCGTTTATAACTGATGACATCACAAGTCACCATTTATAAGGATATAATTTACAAGATATTAATGGCTTTTGAGTATCATATACACACAGTATATACCGCGTGAGACTGTGTTTATCTGAAAGCTATGTCCTTGGGATTGGGTAAGGGAGCTTGGAAATGGCTATCCCTTGGCCTCTAGGCCTTACATTTAAGGTGACAGACAATTATTGGATACTTGTCCTCTTTAATATAATGTGCTTGTTCAATGCTTTGTAAAAATCACTGAATCGTGACTGAAGCAATATCTTTAAATCTGTTATATCAGTGTCCTCTTTACCATGTCAGGTCAAATGGATGGTTATAGACTTTCCTGAAAATTAAAAGAGCAGTTTGCTATAACTATGCCTGGCACAGTCTACTCTTATCCATTCCTATATTTTTATATTTCTACATGAAATGTGTTTCGTAAAGTATAATAGCTATATATTTCCAGAGACTATTATCCCACTGTTACTATAGACACATCTCTCCCTACTATACCTGCTATCCCACAGTCACACTCCCTTCCCAGAGACTATTATCCCACTGTTACTATAGGCACCATCTCTCCCTACTATACCTGCTATCCCACTGTTACACTCCCTTCCCAGAGACTATTATCCCACTGTTACTATAGACACCATCTCTCCCTACTATACCTGCTATCCCACAGTCACACTCCCTTCCCAGAGACTATTATCCACTGTTACTATAGGCACCATCTCTCCCTACTATACCTGTTATCCCACAGTCACACTCTCTTCCCAGAGACCCAGGGGGAGTGGGGGTTCCACTTACTGTAGAGGAAGTAGACCCTGTAGTCTGGGCCCCCTGTAACCCCAGGGTCTGTTTCCTCTATAGTGACACCACTGATCCCACAGTCACAGTCCTTTCCCAGAGGTTATTATGCCCAGGGCTACTAGAAGCACTGCAGTACTATTTTCCTTGCTACTATAGTTGCTGCTACACAGTAGAATGTACAACTTATTGCTGCCTTGGGGCAGTTACCTCTATCTGGACCCAACCTAAAGACATCTCTGAATAATGCAGTACAACAGTAGAACCAATGCCTCGATTTCTATGCTGCTTTATATCTTTAGAGTAAAACTTGTAAATCACTTGATCCAATAGACTGGGACCGTAGAAGAACAGATTTTCTACACAAGTTCCCCTGGTGCTGCTGCTGCTTTATTGCTATGGTTTCAGGCAAATTAAAGGCTGTCATTTGAAGTTTAAAACCCAAATGCGACAGTTAGAAAGGCACCTTGAATGTAGGATCCATTTATACCGAGTCACATTTTAGCAATCGCCAGCTGGCTTTATTAGTCCTGTGACATAGGAGCTACATTTTAATCAAGTTATTTCCCACTTTCAAGTTGTCTTTGAAGTTTTTCTTCAGATCTTCTCCCCTTTCATGTTATTTTCTACCTTTTCCCTTTTTTTCATGCCTTGCCATATTTTTGTAGGCTGGCATCCACTTTTTTTCAACTTCTTTTGATGTTCAATACATGCCAGGCCTGCCTGAAATGATAACTTGGTTTATACTACAACAGTTATGGATTTCGAGAGATGCTCAGAATAAAAGTTTTTCTTTTCATACAAGAGAGCAGTTCACTTGTTTCCTGCCCTGACCAGTAGTAAAGGGGTTGTTCACCTTAAAATTAACTTTTACTATGATGTAGATTGGTTTTCCTTTTTTTATTATTTAAATAATAATAAATATAATAATAGTTTTTGAGTTATTTAGCTTTTTATTCGGCAGCTCACCAATCTGCAATTTCAGCAATCTGGCTGTTAGGGTCCAAATTACAAATACATTTGTAGCCTTACAGAGCATTTGTTTTTTAGATGGGTGAGTGAGCTCTATTGGAAAGCTGGAAAAGTCAGAAGTAAAAGACAAATAATGCAAAAAGTAAAAAAATAATTGGGACGTGAAAAGTTACTTATCATTAGCCATTGCATAATATACTAAAAATTTAAATGCGAACCACCCTTTAAGGCCTTTGGTTGAGGTTTACACATCAGAGATAATCTGATTATAATTCTGCTTCTCCAGTCCCCTCCCTGTTACCTCTGCTTCTCCTGCTGCGGCGCATCTTGGGAGTACAGGTACAGGGGGCGGGGCAGGGAGTCAGGCAGTGGGTGGGATTAGAACACTCTAATGGAAGCATACATGGGGAGGAGCAGGAAGTCTGTAATTCAGGGAGTGGGTGGGATTAGAACACACTAATGGCAGGGTTGCCAGGTTGGCTGGTTTCCAGCCAAATTGGGCTACTAATTTACAGGTTTTGAAACTACAAACTAGCCAAGGTACAGATTTTGGCTACTTTTTTGGGCCTTTGGCTGGTTTTTACCTTGGCAACCAGCCAAAGTTTTTTCTTGCCCTAATATGCCAAGTCTGTGTCTCCCAGTCCATGTTGGGTAATATAGTTTTTGTTTAGCAATTTGCCGACTCCCAAGTTTAATGTAAGGTGGCAATACCCAACATGCAATGGGACTGACGTGTAGAAGTCGTGAGTTAGCAGATTTTGGGATCTGTACCCCAGTCTTCCCTTCCCCTTTCTCACATTTTCCAGTGACTTTTCCACAATTTCACACAATTTGGGGGCAAAAATCTGCTGGCCGCCAAAATGTCTACAGGTTGACCTGTTTTACCAATATTTATTGAAAATGTATTTGAATTAGGGCCTCATTGGGCCCCTATACCTCCTGATGCCCCCCTCTGCAGTTACACCCCTGGTGAAGGGGACGAATCTTTCAGATTTTGCAAATCAGCGAAAATTTAAATGTTGTATTTTCATATCCATTTCATTTTTGGGCTACTTTTGAAGTTCCAAGTTTTAGGTTGGTTTTGTAGCTGATTTTGGCTGTCTTTGAAAATTAGACCTGGCAAACCTGGCTAATGTAGGCTGACAGGGAGAGGAACAAGGAGTCTGTAACTCGGGAATGGGTGGGGTTAGAATACTCTGATGGAGTCTTAAAGGGGGAGGAGCAGGGAGTCTGTAATTCAGGCAGTCAGTGGGACTGGAAAACTCTGATGTAGGCTGACAGGTGGAGGAGAAATTCGTTTTTTAATGTAGGAAAGGGGGGAATTAGAACACTTTTTATTATTTTCTTTAAATGATTGAACCCAGAAGTATTTTAGAAGCTCGGTATCCATTCTTTACAAAAAGGACTAAATGAGGGAGAAAGTGAACTTTTAGAAGACAAGACAATGGGATCTAATTTGATCAATTACGTCCTGCCGCCGTACGGCTTTGCTCTGAACAAAAGAGAGAGGCTGGAACAGGCTATTAATCAAATGAGTTTGCCTGAGCCACGAGTGGGTTTATAGAGAAGACAATGTGAAGGGTTCATTTCCATACACTTTGCATGCTCACAGTGCACTTGCAGGTCTCTTGAAGGGTATCCAGTAATCGCTTGACAAAAAAGTAAAATCATTAGAGATCCCTATCTACTGATGCATTTATGATGGATTGCTGTGAGCTGCAGTCAGGGGAGGTGAATACGGACCATTAGATATTTAGCAACAGCAGAAAAAGTCAAATATTCACTCAGCCAGTTCTGTATTTGGCCTGAAGAAAAGTGCAGATTCCTACAGTCTTCAAGCTATTTACATAATGTATTTGGTGTTTTTTTTCTTTACAAAGACAGGACAGACGATATGTAGGAGAAAATTTTCATTTTCTTAGATCTATTAGCGTTTGGCGCAACTCCTTGTTGTGGCCCCATGTGGTACCATATTCAGGGTTGGACTGTTGGGTGCAGGGCCCACCGGGGCTGCCGTCCTAGGGACCCCCGCACCCCCCATGGTCCCCCACTGTGCTGCCCGAACCCACCTATAGGGCCACTGCCACCCTAAATAAATGTAAAGTACTATCAGTGCGTCAGGGGAGGGATATCTATGGCCTGGTGGAGAGCTGCGAGGATCAGGTCTGGACGAAGTACTACCCTGACCATATTAATCCAATTGAATATATGTAAAACTTCAGTCTTTGGACTTTTGTGTATATTTTTATTGACGCACTACCACTATTAAAGTTAGCTGCACTATGTGGAGGATAGACATTGCACTTGGTCTCCCACAAAAAAATGTTCAGAGGGGCCCATGCACCCGCAGGCCCCCATCCCCAAAACAAAAACCACAACCCCGCCATCCGGGCCCCCTGGTATCCCAGGCCCCCACACACTGCCAGCGATCTATATAACGCAGTGGCCTCCATCATTTCATGATAAAGTTACCTCGGCATTCATGGCACAGTGGCCCCATCAATACATGACACAGTGAGTGGCCTCAACAATATATGAACCCAACATTTCATGTCACAATACAGTGGTTCCAACATTTCAAGGCAGAGTGGTCCTAGCATTTCATTACACTAAGGCCCCAGCATTCCACAACACGGTGGCCCCTGCATTTCATACTACAGTGCCTCCAGCATTTCATCAACTGCTCCCATCATTTCATGATACCTTGACCCCAGCAATACAGTATATATGACATTAGCCTAATAATTTCATGGGACATGTGAGACATGATCTCATGTTTTCAGGACTCAGTGGCCTCCACATTCCATAACAGTGTCCTCAGCATTTAAAGCCAAAGTGCCCAAAGGATTTCATCCCTCAGTCCTTCTTGCCTTCCATTGCAAATTGAGTGCAGTTGTGCCTATTGATGCTGGGGAACCCTGGGGTAACACCACTCCTTGACCAGGCAGCAGCTCCAGGGTTTCACACTTGCACCTAAAGCACTGGGCATAGAGCCCACTAACATGCCAGGCACAAGTTCCAAAAGGTGAATGTGTCAGTTCAGTAAGCCATCTTTGATATGGAAATGGGAAAAAATGTGAAAATAAACTACTTCTTATTAAAGTCAAGTCAAAGTATGAGCTGCACTGCTGTAGTAGCCCCCCAACACCATGGAAAATAGGATATGTGCTCATCCTACTAATATAAATGAAGAGAGCCATGGTTATTTCCAGTACAATGGGAGAGTTCTATTTTTACTCTGTGCTGCCTGTGCTCTCATTATATATAAATAAGAATTTATGGTAGGGAATTTGCAATGGGCAAGTGGCAGCAGCAAATAGAAATTAAGCTAAAGGCTTACATTTATAATTTTGCTCAGGGGGAGGGGGCTTGTTTCAAAGCAATAGTCACAAAGCATTTTTAGAATTGGCCATGCACCATGCAGCTGAAAAGCTAAAGGCTGAGATATTGCTAATTTAGCAAGCATTGTTCTGCTGATCAGTTCCGTGTTCACTTTTTTGTTCTAAAAGTTAACTTAATTTCCCTGTTTTGGCATTGGAAATGCTTACCCAGCAGAACAACAGCAAACCCCAAAATATGTCTTCATTCAGAAGACACAAAATCTATTGACCTTTTAAAGATGGATCCGGCGGTGTTACAAGAAAATCGGAGTGTTGCAGAGGAAAAGCTTCATTAATGTGGCGGATTTTACTCCCTGCAGAACAAGGAACCTACGGGAAGGGGGGGGTCAGAGTAAAACACATCAGGGTCATTAACGGGGAAGAATAAATAAAATGCCTGTCTGCTGCCAGCCTAACACATCTTTGGCTCTCATAATTAGTCAATGCATTAAAAAATGAACACTAATTAGTATAATAAGAGAAGCTCTTCTTTGAGAGCATTCACTGTGATACCATGTTAGTCAGCTGTGGTCCTAGAATAATGTGATGCGTTGTACGGTTATGGAGGAAAGTGGGAAATAATTGGAGGGTGTGGGTATATTTAGCACACGGGTTACCAATATTTTGGACCCCTGAGCCAGAAATAAATGTAAAAAGGAGTTGGAGAGCAACACAAGTACGAAAAAATCATTTCAGTGGGGTGCCGAATAAGGGTGTTTTTTTGGTCATTTCTATGTGGACTGTCAGACTGCAGGTGACTCTGTTCAGGGTCGTACTGGAGGGGGCCCGGGACCCACGGGACTGCGTCCAGGACCCCCCAGCTACCAAAACTTGTTTCCAAATCTGGAATTCAAATATAAATACCTGCTTTGAGGTCACTAGGAGTAACATCCAAGGGGTCATGAGAAACTTGTTGCTCAAGAGCCACTTGAGCAACAAAAATCAAATTGATATATAAATCAAATCTTAGGTTTGAGTCACGTAAAATCAGCAGATTTTGGGACAGCTATTGTCCAGTGTTCAAGGTAAAATGTCTTTGTTCTATGTATACTGCTGGGTAAACCAGTAAACATGCAGTAGGTATTGTTTCCCAAGAAAATATCCTTGGAATAAGCAAAAAGACAGCATATAGACAATACACAAGTCAGGAAACTTATTTGAGCAAAAAAATCGACAAAAAATTGCTGCGGGTGAAAATTTGGAGTCAAAAAATATTTTTATAATTTCTGCAGTGAAACAAGGCAAAAAAATTCACCCACCCCTACAAATAAGGCTTATTATAAAGTAACTTAGAATTTCTTTTACATATGGAGCTTCGCCTCGGACCCATGAGTGGGTATCAGGATTTGGATCATTGCTTGATTGGCATGTGACTACTATCATACAAAGTTGAGTTATTTGTGTGTGTTATTGCTCACTAACAATACATCAGGAGGCTTAATAATGGATCCTGCATATTTGTATTAATATTTTTTATTAATGATAATTCCTAAACATTATTAATATTAATAGGAGCTCACCCCCTTTATTACACTAGGTTCACCGCTTTCTTACTCTGACTCCTTGCCTCTTCTTTATGCCACCTACTGTATATCAATGCACCATCTCATGTAGGAAAACAGGTTGGAATATGGGTGAAAGTATTGTGGGTATAGCTGCAGGTTTCAAGTTATGGCTCCATTACAGGTATGGACAATCTAAATGGGAATATTGTTGGTGTTGAAATAAGGGGATATTACCTTCCTCTACATACAGGAGGGGCAGACAATAAAACGAGCCATCGCCATAAGTGATGAGTCAACAAATACTCAATTTGCTGTCTACTGCAATGTTGCTGGGATTCTGATAAGTAACGTTGCATTGTGGGTAAAAAAGAATGGCGGGCTGAAGACCAGGTTTGACCCCCTTTGGCCGCATTTACTATTGGGTAGTTATTTGTGAGACTGCACAAATGTTATCTAATTACAAAAACAAACTGAAGTCTGCTTTGGACCCAGACACACAGTACATAAGATCCATAGACAAGCCACCACTCTAGTGTAACACCCGATGGTTAATTCATTTTTTACAGATCGTAGTTAGTATTAATCTGACTCATCTGCCCACTCTTCATTCAGTTGGGTAATACATAAACCCTATATACAGTAATTGATAAGGAATAACCGTAGTGCATTTCTTGCCCTTGATCTGCATGGATGGATGGACTTTGCGGAATGAATTCATAAAGAATACAGTCATAATTCTATGTTGTTTCCCTTTAAGAATACATAATGTGAGTGTCGGCACCATAGGGAACTGCATCGCCCCTGCATGGCATTTATCTATACTGTGAATTTAAGCAAACAATGTGCTCTCTGCTCAATAATTCCATCTAGCACCGCTGACGTTTGCACGTTTCCCATTGACAGGTAAATCAATAGGCCCACCATTCTTCCCCAATTATCTTGACATGACCTCCTCATAAAAGTTTCACAGCTAAATCACATTTATTTTACTTTCCAAAGGCCTTTTATGAGAGCTTATTCTAAAGCCATGTTCAGCACAGACGACCTGTCAGCCCCTTCAGATATTAATATGTGCTTAAAGAGCTCCTTTCCTTGTATCATCAACGCCTGCTGGGCTCTGAAGCTGCCATCAATCTATCCGAAGGGCATGAAGGAAATGGGATAAGGAAAAATTAACCTTTCATTAGCAGCTGGACGTCGGGACTGTTATTACGCAAATAAATCGGGTGGCACTGCCCTGCCTCTTGCCGTTGGGTGCCGCTTGCTGCATTAAATACATAAACAGCTTCATATGGAGATACGCTGCATTTAAGCTGCATCAATTAATGTTCTGTTTAGTGTGAATTCACAGACTCTTTGGGTTGGGAGTGAAGCGTAATTACTGTTTCACGCTGAGCCGCTTTATTGCGCTTCCATGTGACTTCTCGGGATGTGTATTTATAGAATGGATTATTGCAACAAATAATTTTATATACCAGCTAGAAATGTACTCGTTGTGTCTATTCCCTACTTTTCCTGTTCTTTTTAAATTCCTTGAAGGGATTCTGTCATGCTTTTGTGGTGTAGCTTTTATTTCTAAATTACACAAATGTTTCACTCTATCGTGTAAAGTTTAATTTCTAACCCAACAAGTTTATTTGTTCTAGTTGTAATATTGGTGTGTAGGTGCATCTCAGGTCATTTTGCCTGGCTAAAATGTAAATCACCGGCAAGATGGCATTTGAATCGCTTCGGCTTTCTGGAATCACGCCTCGACTAATCTCCCGGAATCTTAGCGTGTGTCACCTCCCTTAAAGGTCACTTAATGCAAAGCAGCTATGGGTGGAGATTTGCACCTTCTTTTTAAGGCATAAGATGCTTTAGTAGTACACAAAGCCGACCCTACCGGAAATAAATAGCTATTTTTAATGTCTATTATTTATCACATTTTTAGAACAAGAAATGGGTAAATAATTTTTAACTTTCCAAATGTCCCATTTTTTGCAAAATTCATTCATGGCTCTTAAAAAAGGGGGGCTTGCTGGAGATATGGATAAAGTTTTCGGACTTGATGCAAGAATCGCTTGATTTTTCCGGGTTCTCCTCTTAAAACCCCATATTTTCCGGATTATCGGAAGAAACCTAAAGCATATCAAATTGTAAAAGGGACATCTCCCATTGACTTTTCGTTGAATAATTCTAGTTTTTGCCCAAAAACCCAACCAGAAAAAATTGTGGTTTAGCAAATAACCCCTTCATTTTTTGTATTAACTTTAAGTCTTTAAGGTATGGAGATCCACATTACAGAAAGATCCCTTATCCATAAAACTGCAGGTTCTGAGCATTCTAGATAACAAGACCCATACATGTATAGTATCTCATCCTGATTGCCTCTGCCCACCTATTCAAGCTGTGGCAAAACAAATATGGCAGCTTGTAATAAAAAAGGAGCAGATAGCTGGTTTCCTCTCTTTTCCAGAGGAAGCAAGAGTTTTAACTCTAAGGCTGGGGACAGACAGGGAGATTCGGGGAGATTCTGTCGCCTGGCGTTTTTAGCAGGCGACAATCTCCCCGAATTTCCTTCTCCCTGTCTGCCGCTAGTATAACTGACAAAGCGCCAGCGCCTGTGCACACGCGGCGCGGCGATTTCCGGAATCGCCCGAAGTTTCCTCACGAAGTATCTTCGGGCAATTCCGGAAATCACCGCACCACGTGTGCACAGAGCCGACGCTTTTACATTTCAACTAGCGACGGACAGGGAGAAGGACGTGCGGGGAGATTGTCGCCTGCTATTAAACGCCAGGCGACTGAATCTCCCCGAATCTCCCTGTCTGTCCCTAGCCTAAAGCAGCCATCCAATTGGTGATTATTATTTTAGCCTAGGGAGCCACAATAACCCTTATCTGACAAGTCTTGGGTTTTGAGGATTATGGATAATGAGCCCCATAGCAGTGCTAAAAATCAATCAAATAAAAACAAAGCTCCTTATTTAACCAGCAATTCCCCAGATTTAAAATGTTTTATAGCCCTGGGATTGGAAACGTGGTAATAACACTAATGGCATTTTGTCACGCTCTTGATATTCAGCATGAACTTTAATGGTTAGCTTAAAGGCCAAGGCTATTTTATTTGTAGGTTAGCAAGCACTTTTGCTCTTAACTGATATTCTGAAATGTGTTCCTTGCTACAATTTACTTTTGAATTACCACCGAACATTTAGAAGGACATTTATTACGTACCAGGGTCAAAGCAGTGCATTTATAGAATGTTGTTATTGCCTCTGCCTTCAGAATGTACAAACAGGCCGCAGCTTCCGTCGGGGACCCATTTTCTCCAATTTAAAAATTGACTTTAAAAAGTACGTAAATACATCTGTGTCACTTCAGAGAAGAGATTTGGAAATTCATTAATGTTGGGGTTTTTTTTTCTACCTCTTCTGTATCCTTTTTAAAAATCTAATTACCTCTTTTTTTCACAATCCAGCAGAAAGTATTTTGAGTTTGAATTTATAGGTCAGAAGGATGGAATATGAAGGAGCCTTAATGCTTTCATTCAAGTTTCAGTTAGCCAGCTATGATTTCATCTTTTTTCCATAAAGATGGCAGGGAACAAAAGCAGCAGATAATTATGCCTTGACTGAATTCAGATTCAAACAGTACAATGTGTTTGCAAAAAACTCCAGTAGTGTACAAGTGGTCCATGCAGAATATGTTCTTCACGCGTTCTCCAGCCCTTGGCTATTCTTCATTTCCATACCAGATGAATATTCTACCTTTTTCATCTGTAAGAAATTCTCACTTGTTCTTCAGCCTTTATCTGTAAGGAGTTATCCCTTGTTCGTCAGATTTTGTCTGTAAGGAGCTCTCACTTGTTCTTCAGCCTTCATTTAGATGGATCATTTTCCTGTGTTTCACTTTTCCTCAGATGAGACCCTCTGCTGTTCTTCATCTTCATTCAGTCAGACCCCAATTCATTCTTCAACCTTTACCTGGAAGGAGTATTCATTTGTTTTTCACCCTTTCTCGAAAGAAGCCCTAGACCAGGGGTCCCCAACCTTTTTTTTACCCGTGAGCCACATTCAAATATAAAAAGAGTTAGGGAGCAACACAAGCATGAAAAATCCTTTTTGGGCTCCAAGTAAGAACTGTATTTGGTTATTTGGTAGCCCCTATGTAGACTGGCAGCCTACAGGAGGTTCTACGTGGCACTATACTTAGCTTTTATGCAATTAAAACTTGCTTCCATGCCTGGAATTCAAGAAGGTTGGAGAGCAACGTCCGAGGGGTTGGAGAGCAACAGCTACTGGTTGGGGATCACTGCCCTAGACTATTCTCATCTCCATCCCAGATGAATATTCCACTTTCTTGAGCTTTCTTGTGAAAGGAATCCTCTTTTATTCATCATTCTTCCATTTTTCACTTTTCTTCAGGGGTGATCCTCTGTGGTTCTTTATCTCCATTCAATTTGACTTTTATGCAGGTTTTACTTCAAAGGAGGCCTCTTTTGTTCTTTAGCCTTTTTTCACGAGAGGTCCTCCACTCAAAGGCAGTCTGTTCACTTTTTGTTGTGAGAGATCTTCCCCTGTTTTTCTTCTTTGTTCAATACCAACTGCTTTTCTTCAGCCTTCATTCTAGAAGGAGCCCTCATTTGTAATTATGCCTCCATTCAGCAGAAGCCTTTTTCTTTTCTTCCCTCTTCCTTGGGAATGACCCTCATGTTCATGGATTTAAATTTATGACAATCCTGTAATAGCAACTCGGAAAGTATGACTTCCAGACATAAGTAAACAAAAGGCTAGCACCCAGAACAGAGAGAGCAGGAGAAGGAAAATTAACATGCAGACAAGTTATAACCTCATAATGCACGGTCTAGTATAGAAGCTACCATCCATATGCATAAATACAAGCGCACAGAGAAGTGTTCTGGACACACACATACAGTATATCCTTTAATTGTAAAGTCAACAATATGGCATCTCCTATCCTATTGAATACAAATGTACTGTGCATACAATAAGTTATACCCTCATACTGACTTGACTCAAGGAACCTGGGTATAAGCAGGGAACTGTTTGCCTTTAAACACCAAAATATGAAACTCTGTGGTACATCTGTTTTCCAGAATTAGGCAATAATTCTGTAAATATTCACAATCCTATAAATACAGTGAGGGATTTTGCAATAAACAGCTCCCTCTCAATCAATATTAATGTCTCTATCGCTCATTGTTACAATGGAAAAGCAGTAATGAAGTGTAATTGGGTAAAATTCATTAATTGTAATTACATGAGCCAAATGAACAAGCTCTTTTCAGTTTGCTATGTTCTTTCCCGAGTTCTAGGCAGAAAATTAACAACCTGTCTGCGTTGGGATGAAATAAGATTCTGCCCTGGCATTTCGAGTTGAGAACGGACAATCGCCTCTCACTGCTAACGGGAGATATTTTATAGTGAAATCATTAGCGCTACACTGGCTATTCATCAAACAGGTTCATTCCAAAATGTTGCAACACAGTGGAACCTGACAGTAATATATTGTTCCCTGCCCTGACACTAGCATTGCATCTTACAAATGTTAAACATTGTGATAAAAGATTTAAGAAGGAAATGCCAAGTCCAGCTGAGAAAATGGCAACAGTAGGACAAGACTGCCTCACTAGAACAAGATGGCAGCAGTAAGGCAAGATGGTAACATTGGAACATATTGGCTAAAATAGGGCAAGGTGGGACAGCAAGACAGGATGAAGAAAGTAAAACTAGCTGCCAATAATGTGTCGTGATGAAAGAATATATCAAGATGGCTACAACAGAGCAAGAAGGTTATATTAGAAGATGGCTAATGTAGGGAATGATTTTGGCAATAGGTCAAGATCACTGCAGTAGGTTAAAATGGGATAAAAGTAGAAGATAGCAACAGTAGGACAGTGCCAATATGTTGAATTTAGTACAACAGGCAAAATAGGACAGGAGGACACAATGGACACAAAGTAGGGAAAGATATGACAATAGGACAAGATGGCAAGAGTACAACAGAACAAGGTACTGTATAGAAAAAAAAACCAATGGCACACAGAACTGCTGCAAGCAAGGACCACCTTGAATGTTTAATGAGGAAGTGCAACGTGTCAGTGGGGATGTCCCTTTGTCAAGCATACAGACAATTAGTGCAACAGAGAATATAAATGCAATTACAATTATAACAATTACTGGTGCACGTTAGCAAGGTTCAAAAAAACTTTTTGCAGATGAAAATATATTTCTACAATTTAAAACAGGGACAGGAACTGCCCCTTGATTTAAAACATAGGTATATTAGAAGTCATTGTGAAACATGGTTTAGCACTGCTGCAAGCCACTGACAAGGTTTCCATTATTTATGGTATATTGTTCTGTGAATACAAAGGACATCAGATCAAAATTCAGCCCAAATGTCACAGAGATTTACTTTCAGACAGTGGGGCATTAGCTCAATACGATTACACTAGGGCAACATGGGACAACAGGACAAGGTGGTACAAGAGATGTTGGTGCAAAAGAACAAGAAGGTAGTAGTAGAACTAGATTGTTACAATAAAACAATATGGTGAAATAAGGACAAGGTTGGAAGACAATATGAACAGTAGTAGCAGATGTCTACAGATGTCTATCCCCAACCTTTTTACCCGTGAGACACATGCAAATGTAAAAAAAAGTTGGAGAGCAACACAAGCATGAAAAGAGTTCATGGGGTGCCAATTATGGGCTGGCGTTGACTACTGGTATCCTCTTTGTGGACTGGCAGCCTACAAGATGCTCTGTTTGACAGTACACCTGGTTTTTATGCAACCAAAAGCCAAGCCTGAAATTCAAAAATTAGCACGTTTTGAGGCCACTGGGAACAACAGCCAAGGGTGAGGTGAGGAACATGTTGCTTGTGAGCCACTGGTTGGGGACAACCAGCAGAGCAATATAGAAACAGTGACAATTTTTATCAGTGATACCCAACTTGCAACTTTTCAGTTGTAAATCATAACCCCAAGCATCCACTAGCAGCCAAAGGAATAAATTATCCCTAATGTAATACTTCGATGTATTAGAAGTCACAGCGGTATATGGTTTAACATCACTGCATTTTTAGCCATTAACAAGGTTTCTGCTATTAAAAAGTGGATGGTATCATTAATATAATGGTATAATATAGCTCTATGAACACAAAGGACACCAGATCAGATGGCAACAGTTCAGTTAAAAAGTTGACAGAAGGTTGACAGAACAAGAAGGCAGCTACAATGGGACAGTAGAGACGAATTTGTCCACAATGTCACAGTGACTGGCCTTCAGGCTGGCCCTGCAGGAGTGTGTAACAGATGAGGCTCCACTTCATGAGAGACTACAGAGCAGAATGCACACTGCATGCAGAACAGTCCTGTGGTGGGCATAGGATATTTTTATGTCTATCAAATAATGCCTTTAATAAGAAACATCAAATTTTTTTTTTTAAATTTCCTTTAAAAGACTGTTCCAATATCCAGTATTTAACGAAGCTGCAATTTGATGCACAGAAATAAAATGTTAATAACCAACTGCAAATCTGTGGAGAACCCAGGAGAGCCATAAGCTTTAGTGCCCACAAGCAAGTGCAACTGCCTACAAAGAGCTGTTCATTTCCTACAGTCCGATTTACTCCGGAAGACTGGAGCTTGCTATCATTTACCCAGCATGGAGCAAAGCCTTTGGTCACATTTCTTTTCAATTTTTTTTACTCTGCACATGAACACGCTGCCTCAGCAAAAGCCTAATGCTGACTTAACATTGGGTTTGGATTCGGTGGATGTGGGAAACTGTGCTTTTAACTAGATTTCCTTTCAATAAGGTGACAACTACGTGACTTCTAATTTGGATAGTGAAGGATATTCGGTTGAATATGAACCTTTGGGTTTCCATTTTTGAAAACTACACAAGCTTTTCTATGTGTTTTCCATGGACAGGTTGACTTGCACGAGCAACAGAAAAGAATACATAGACACATTTTATAAAAGGGTCCAGTTTTGCCATTATTTTGTTCTACCTATTCATAAAATTCATAAGAGTAGAAAAACAGGGCAATAAATGCAGCAACATGGTGGACAATTTTGTTATCCTATAAGACCTGGATAAATTATATTGTCCAGCAGACCAAGATAATCCTACTTAAAGGTAAAACTCCTCTCAGTTTAATCCTCAATGTAATTCATTAGTTTCCCACTGCTTGCCCTATGTGCAATAAACCGGTATAGCCACTTGTAGTTTACACTGCCATTACCAATTAGATCTTCTTCCATGACATTCAAATGTCTACACAAAACACAACATGGCTCTGGTGGGATTATGTAATTGTAGGTTTTAGGGGTGTGAATGACAAAAAGCATAGACCATACCCAAGATATTATTAGTTATCCCAGTAGTTCAGAGACTTTTATATAGATTTGATAATAATTTATTGTCAGTTGTACATCCATACCCATCAACTGTCCCGTCAGAGGTGGACAATACCAATCCTTGGACATCAAAAACAATGGGTTTACAAAAAAGTGGGATGCACTCAGTCTCGGTCTATTGCAGGGGTCCCCAACCTTTTTTATCCATGAACCACATTCAAATGTAAAAGAAGTTGAAGAGCAACATAAACATGTAAAACATTCCTGGCGGTGCCAAATATGAGCTGTGATTGGCTATTGGTAGTCCCTGTGTGGACTTGAAGCCCACAGGAGGCTCTGTATAGATTTTATGCAACTAACGCTTGCCTTGAATGCTGGAATTAAAAAATAAGCCCCTGCTTTGAGGCCAAACATCAACATCCAATGGGTTGGTGAACAACATGTTGAGACACTGGTTGGGGCATCACTAGTCGGTTGGATTCAGGCCTAATTGTTAAGGTTTAATTTATAATGAGTGTGTCTGGAACAGAATAAGACAAAAGATCCAGCATTGAGAAGCATAAACAGGGATTTACTTTCTTACAATACATGTGTAGTAGCTTTGTTTCTTCACTCAGCTGTACCTAACCAGAATGAATTACCACTTACTGAAGCTATTGGTTAGTTGGAATGCAGAACAGTGGTTAAGCAGTGCATAAAAGGCAAAAAGTCGCTTTTGTGTTCAAAGCATTAGTTTGTAATTCTGAGTTCCCTTAGCAAGTTGGGGGAAGTAGAACACGTTATTATGGACATTACAAATCAAGGTGATGTTACTTTTATGGAATGTTTTACATATTCCTTATTGCTAATGAATTGTAGAAGTAAAGGAGGAACAAGAAAGCAACCAGTAAATCATGAAATTACCCAAGCAGAACGCCAGTGATTTTCCTTGTGTAGCTATTAGATGAGCCATTGACTTTTGCCGGCAATGAGCAAACATTTTATTGAGATTCAGACAATGCCATGAATCCCGCCAGGTAGCAAAGCTTGGACATTTGTGTTATCTCCTTAGTTAAAGGCAGTCTCTGTATGTCTAGTGTTTCTGGAAGGTAATTGTGCTACAATAATGAAGGCAAAAAGACTATTGGGCCCCAGTGGGTAGTTAGCTGTAGTAATACTCTTCCCTGTAAAAGATGACTTCTGCCAGTGCTGTTTGTGGCCCTTGAATCTGCAGTGGCATGAACATTCCATTTCAGAAGTCAAACTATAAAAGCAGCAAGGTACATATAGGATGAGGCAAAATTGTAGTTATTGCCACGGCAAGGATCAGGGCAGGGGGCAAGAGCCATAATCAAGGGCATCTAGAGTTGACACTTGTTTCTGAAAGTATACCAGCCTTTGTGTCCAAGGCTAAGTGGATGTGAAAGGAGGGGTGGAGTGGGTGTGGAAAGGGGTGGAGTGAGCAGGTGAACGGGCAGATCAAATGCATGCCTCTCCGTGTAAGATGTAATAGGGCAACAAAAGGGTCATGGAAGGGAGGGAGTTATGGGGTGTTAAGAATTTACCAGCTAGTATATTGCTGGTCTGGTTGTAACCCTAAGGGAAGACAAGGTCTATAACCAGTAGAATACAATAAGAGGCTAAAGTGACCCAAATGCATCTTGTTTTTTTCTATGCCACCCCCTTCTGCCAAGTACTATCCTCTCATAATTTTTCCTTCTTCATTACATCTGAAGATTTTATGTGATGATTCTATGCATCTCCACAAACCGGGCACGTTAGATTTGGAACTGGAGCCCTTGGGAGCTTTTCGGACAACTGGTGCTTCTGGAAGGTGAAGAATGAACCAGTCTCTCAGTTTGACCAAACATTTGTAAACTGCTGTTTCCTTTTTATTTAGAGCCCTTCTTTATTTTTGCTCCATGCATCTGTGTTTAACCAAGTTTGAAGTGAGTCACCAATCAATCAATGGATCTGAATGTGTAGGAAATGCATGAGGAAATCGATATTTTATATGAGGACCAATGGATTTCAGACCAGTCTCTTGGACTGAATGTAAGAAGATACTACAGGCCTAGAAAACATGCAAGCAGGCAGGTAGCTCTTGGTTCCTCAAATTCTTCAACCCTACTCATATTCACTCAAAGATGTAGGCTAGTTTGCAGAAAATAAAGACTAATTTTTTATAATGATAGGGCTTCTTTAACCTTGGCACACTCCGTCAATAACATCTTCTGCATAAGATTCAGTTGAACAAGCCAAGGTAGTTCAGATAAACTGTACAATAAAAGTCTGACATCCCGAGTTAAGAGGCCGGTTTATCTCCACAAACAAAGGCTCGTTAAACCTCTCCACGGACTGAAAAACACTAATTTGAAACTGACGCGGATGGTACATTAGCATAATTAAACTCCATTCTGATATAAGTTATCAGCCGCATCTTCACATTGTTATTTTCCTTCTCTTATCAGGATGAGACGGGAATCAAACAGAAATATGTGTGTCTCACAAGGGCAAGAGGTAATTAAAATGGAAAGGGAAAAAAAATTTCCGACAGATCCGTCAGAAAGAGGAAAAAATTGATTTGTTAATATAATATGTGTCTATGGGAATGACATTCCGAGGATAAATGTCTCCTGCTGCCAGGGCCATTTGGCTACCTTTAATTACTAGTAATACACACAGCTGTCTAATAGACTGTCCTTTGCCGTCAGGACAATTACTCGATTTTCACACTTCAATCAAAGCAAAGAGGAATAACGGTATTAATCATCTTCTCCATGCTTCAGGAACCCTTGGCTTTCTTTCCTTCCTTTGTGATTCCCTGTATAACCTGTTTCTTTGTCTGATGGATCATTGGTCCCAGTATAATGACGCTCAGATGCCTGTGGTTGGGACATATCCAAGCTGAACAAGTCATGAAGGTACCTGTTTCTTGGCTCTGACTGTTGTTCTGCAGACCTAGGATCAACCTAATTAACCAACACTGGCAAACAGAAATTCAGGATATCCTAGCCCCACTCACAGTGTTCCCAGAATGAACATCTTTGCACTTTTTTATGGAATAATTCCTGTTCAACCAAGGCAAAACAGGACTGATGGTAGTTGAGGATAGGCCAATCCTGGTTTTCTTGAACTGGTGACCCCATCTCCCCCAAAATTATTTTTTTTCTATTTAAATATATATGAGAGGTTATTTAAGACTTTTGCTTTTGCAGTTGCAGCACCACAAATTTCTCTACAATGATTTTCGGCAAAACTCCCATTCAAGGTATTTGCGTCAAATAGTGTATAGTTGTGCTTGGTGCCACTCAGGAACCCAGGAGCTATCTCTACCTCTAACCCTGACAGAAGATCCAGGGTTCCCACTCATTCATTAGCATTGAAACTCAGCATCTCACCTATACATTGGGTTCTAGAGGATCTGACCAGAACCAAACAGCCAATAATAGGAGGGTCCGGTGAAATGCCCTCCTGGGTTGTCAAAATTTGGAAAAGGAAGCAGGGGTACACTACTTGGTCCTATATTTCCTAGAGTATATGTGGCAACAACTCCGATAATTTAAATAAAACACTATATATTTTGAGCTTTAACACCTGAAAAAGAGCTCTTCCTCTAAAATATGTAGCATGTTAATGAAAGCACTTACACTTTCGCAGTAATTAGCTGCGTTTGACCAGTTCTTGCCACATATCTTTTGCTGAATACAAGGCTTCATTGGGCAGAAGTGGTGGAAGTCGTATAAATTATAATACTGAATCCTCATTCTTGCAATTGGTGAAATTTGCCCTATATTACCTAGTCTGTCCATCTAACCATCAGAGTGGGGAAAAAGAAGGGACAAAACAATACCTTAAGCTTGCCATGCCCCAAACTCCCAAAGTTGCGTTCACTGGGACACTGTCCAAGAATATGTACATTTTCTCATTATCTAAAGCCAACATACCACATAATGGTCAAGTATTAAAGAACATGCTGAGGCCCCTGCCATGTGCAGTGTACCATCGAATGTCCCTCCTTACAGTGTCGGACTGGGACACCAGGGGCCTACCCAAAAACCTTAGACCAGGGGCCCACCATAAAACCTTAGACCAGGGGGCCACTCTCAGTACTAATATTCTTCATCTCCTCAATCAACCTCTATTCTCCTAGTTTGTTTTCTTTACATACTATAATCAATTATTCCATCTATTTAGCCTCTTTGTTCTCATAGAAATAGGGAATGGCCATGAAATAGGCCAAAGGTTTAGCAGCATGAGGGCCCACTGACACCTTGGCCCACCGGGAGTTTTCCTGGTATTCTGGAGGGCCAGTCCGACACTGCCTCCTTATATAGGTGTCTTCAGTAGGCTTTGGTTTTTATATTTGCCGACCAAAGGTGGTGTGATCACAGTAGGGTTCATTCAGACAAAAATACTTGCTTGGTAACCCATAAGAACAATTATTTGCTGTAGTCAACAAGGTTATTTAGTGATAGCTCAGTATTCATATTATGATCTTACAAGCTCATCATAGCTCCTAATGACCACTAGAAGGGTTTCTAAGGCCACCAGAGAGCCTCCTACATGTAGAAACAGGATTCCAGTTGGTTATGCACTAGAATGTCCAACTTATTTTTATATATAGTGGGCCGGCTAATTTTAAGCAGGCTGAAGGCCATAAAAATCCTTTGGATGGCCATATTCATCCCACAGGCCTCCAGTTGAACAGTCCTACACTAGATTGATGGTGCTCTAGGCTTCCTGCAGCAAAGTCAGAGCTAGGCACCCTATGCACTAAGCTGTGCAGACTCATTTTCTGTTTCTCACTGACACTTCTGTTTCAGACTCAACCCGCTGGCCAAACTGCTTCTGTTTACAGTAAATGAGTAGAATTCCCCAACAACCCAAGTAAGTTTTGTGGGATGGCCAAAGAGAATGACTGTGTTGTTTGGAGCAGAAAAAAAATAATGAATTTGTGGGTTGGCGCTATAAGTTTTTTATTGTCTCAAAGACGGTAAGAAAAAATAAAAATGATTTGCGGCTGATTGAGTCGCCGGTAGAGCGAGACTGCATCTTGATGGGTGTGACACTTCCTCGTTTACTCAGGGAGGCGGCGGAACGCACTCACTCATCTGTACTTTTCACAGCAAGAAGCCGTTATTGTGACGGTCGCTCGGCAGACAAGGCACTTAGTCGACTTCATTAATATGTACAGTCAAGAATAGTCACTAGGAAACAGGACTCGGTTTTTGCACAAATGACCTTAAACACCCCTAGAAATGGACTAGACTTATAGGATTTACTCACATACCTTGGGTGCAACAATAACATTTACAATTCCATGTTATGTACAGTACAAAGAAGGGGGTTCTGGCATCCCATGTACATTTTATACAGTGAGAAGCAGGGTAAAGGTTCCCCGAGGTATTAGATACAGTGAGAGGCAGTGGGTACTGGCACCCCAAGGTATTATACACAGTGATAAGCAGAAAGCACCGGCAACCCAAGGTATTATATACAGTGAGAGGCAGTGGGTACTGGCACCACAAGGTATAATATACAGTGAGAGGCAGTGGGTACTGGCACCACAAGGTATAATATACAGTGAGAGGCAGTGGGTACTGGCACCTCAAGGTATTATATACAGTGACAGTGGGTACTGGCACCTCAAGGTATTATATACAGTGACAGTGGGTACTGGCACCTCAAGGTATTATATACAGTGACAGTGGGTACTGGCACCACAAGGTATTATATACAGTGAGTGCAGTGGGTACTGGCACCCCAAGGTATAATATACAGTGAGAGGCAGTGGGTACTGGCACCACAGTCCTAGCAGGTACAGGCAATACGTATCACAAATCAGTACTTTGGGGAATACAGTGAGGGTACAGGAGCACCATTATATGATACAGCTGGTACAATAATCACAGAGCCAAATTCTATGTAAACAACAAAAAGACCAAGTGAATTGGCTGCAGAAGTAAGAACATTACGATTGTTACCATCGCACAAGCCAGGGGCAGAGGACACACCATACAATAATCCGCACTCGAGAGTATTACAGTTCTCGGCCTTTAAAGAAATAAAAACTTCATGTCACGCTGGCTGTCATGCTAACTGTCATTTAGCCGCCTTTCACTAAAGCTCAACTAAAAGCTTTTTATTTTCTCCCATGTTCTATATTTACAAGGGGGAAAAGAGAGGGACAAAAGCAGCTGCTCTGAAGCCTTCATTCCTAGCACAAACCCGAAATAGAAGAATGACAAGAAAGCAATTGGCTTTTAAAGACTGACTCCTGAATGGCGCAGCTTGGTCACATACCCAGAGAAAAGCCCGATGTAAAGGGCTGCTGTACACTTACCAGCTGAATTGTGCTTAGTACAGGGGATACCTATGCTGCCATAGTTTTATGGTATCTCTCTGTACAGACTATGAGCAAATTTAGGGGCTGTTCCTGCTGAATTGTGCTTAGTACAGGGAATACCTATGCTGCCATAGTTTTATAGTATCTCTCTGTACAGACTATGAGCAAACTTAGGGGGCTGTTCCTGCTGAATTGTGCTTAGTACAGGGAATACCTATGCTGCCATAGTTTTATGGTATCTCTCTGTACAGACTATGAACAAACTTAGGGGGCTGTTCCTGCTGAATTGTGCTTAGTGCTGTGGGTATTTTGCCACATGGATGACCAGGTTATCATTCAAAAACAACCTGTTTTCCTACTACATTTGTTGGCAAATCCCACATGCAGCCCACAGTTTATCCAATTAAACTAAACTAAAGATTAAAATGTAATTTGGCTAAAAATGCTGTATTTTATAGACTGAACTGAATGTACCAGCCTAGAGGTTCAGCAGCCCTATAACAATAATGATCCAGGTCTTCACAGCTGTCCACAGCAGCTCCACATCTTGTTAGGCATCTTTTGTGTGTCGGTGGCACTGCACATGCTCAGTGAGCTCTGGACTGCTGGGGAGAAGTTCAGCTTAGCGGTCGGGGGATATCATCAAGCAGAGAGTGAGGTTCATCTGTAAAATAAGCTGATGCTACAGGTTTGCTGATTATTAAATTCTGATGCTAATTGCACTGGTTTCTGTGCTGCCATGTAGTAATTATCTGTATTAATGACTAATCAGCCTTATATTGTGACTATATTTCTATTACACTATGGGGCAGATTTACTATTGGTCGAATTCGAGGGTTAAGAAACCCTCAAATTCGACCATCGAATTTAAAGGGGAAGTAAAATCCTTCACATTTGAATATCGAATTCAAAGGATTTTACCGCAATTCGATTGGTCGAACGATCGAATATTTCCTATTCGATCAAAAATAATTCGGTAACTTTGATCTGGCAAACTAGGCAGTCGAATAAAAATTTAAAGGGGAAGTAGTTCGACAGTCGAATAGTCGAATATTCAAATAAAATTTTATTCGAATTATTAGTTTCTAACTAATTTTCAAAATTCACTGGTCGAAGTGGTCTTCAAAAACATTCGAAAATTCAAATCGAACTTCGAATCCTTCATGTGAATTTAGTAAATCTGCCCCTATATGTACTGTAGATTGTGAGTGGGTCCCTAAGCTCAGTAAGTGACAGCAGCACAGAGCATGTGAATCAGTGAATCAGCAGAAAAGAAGATGGGGAGCTACTGGGGGCATTTTCAGGGGCACAGGTCTTCACTGCTAAAGAAGCTTGGAAGGCACAGAACCCCAAAACATGAGGAGTAATATTTCCAGCCTAACACAGGTTCAATATCTGCGTAAGGTCTGTGGAAAGTCAACTAATCCTTCCACTGTGCTACTCAGTATTCACAGCATGCTGGGTAAAAACACAGAATTATGGGTTAAAAACATGGCCGACTGCACAAATGTGCAGGGCTGATGGAACTGTAACACCCCTTAGGATCAGTTGTTCTTTATAATAGTCATATAAATGTATATGACATGCCAACCTGATTATTCCGATAACTCCAGGACGGATCGCCGGCTCTCAATGTGACATATAATAACCGGGGCGCTGTTTTATTATCAGCTCGAGGGCTCTTTTTATGTCTTTGTCTAATGAAGCCGGTGCTGGAGCTTGATTAAACAGATGTTC
>CM044439.1:19994156-20013440 GCA_024363595.1 Xenopus borealis | reverse complement strand
ATAAGGGATAATGTACCCTATACTGTAAATTAATGAATTTTATAAATTGTAGATACATTTTTGTTGGAAAATACACAAAACTGAATGAATAAAGTGCCATAAATTCATATGACATCATTGAGAAATATTTAAAAAGAATATTTTGCACACGTTTTTCATGACTGTTATGTATAATGTAGACATTAAGTAATAAAGATAAATACATTTCTGTACACCTTTCACCTAAAATGTGTATTTTTTTGTCTCCTTATCTTCTGTTGCTATTTAAAGCAGAACAAGAACATCCCATAGCACTTACTTTTAGCATTCTGCTTACGGCTCCAAACATATATCATTCCCTTTCAGCAAACAATGGGCTGTCGCTGTGATAAAATTAGTTATTTCGGCGTCTGTAAGATTCAGGATTTCTATTTACAGGATTTTTTTTTATTTCTAGATGAATATTTTCAGATGGGAAAAGTGGTTTTATTAATATTTTCAAGATGTTCAAGTGAAAATATCAGATTATAGTTGTAAATTAAAGATACAGATCACAGTATAAGACATAATACAAAAAAAATGCATAATATTGCCTTTTTAATAGTGACACTGACATAAATTATAAGTATTAAAATCACACAAAATCCATTTTGTGCAAGCACAAAAAATCAGCTTGTAGTCACAAAATAACATTTCAAACAAAATATTCTTTTTAAATATTTCTCAATGATGTCATATAAATTTATGGTACTTTATTCATTCAGTTTTGTGTATTTTTTATACAATTTATAAAAATGTTAGAATTCATTAATTTACAGTATAGGGTACGTTATCCCTTATAATATGAATGATACTCAGAGTTCCCTGTATAACTCAGCCTGCAGCCTTGTGCCTTTATATGGTCACAGACCCCTCAGTGACTTCTAATATCCTTATCATTTACAGTAGGGGGTACATTATCCCTTATAATACATGAGTGATACTCAGAGTTCCCTGTATAACTCAGCCTGCAGCCTTGTGCCTTTATATGGTCACAGAACCCCCAGTGACTTATAATATCCTTATCATTTACAGTAGGGGGTAGATACTGCACTGCTGCACCAGCTACCCCTCTGTGGTTCCTCCCTTGCCTGTCTTTTCTATTTAACCCCATAGATCTCTCTAAACAGCAGTAAAATGTATAGTAATAAAGGTGGTTCCTTACAGTGACTGCATGGACAGCTTTATACATGGAGCATACAGTCTAAATAGCCAATATATTTATTTATGTGTGCTTATATCATTTATAATTATTGTGCATTCCTGTGTGCAGCAGCTATCTTTTAGTAGTTGTATTATATAGTAAATAAAGTACCCCCTCTTGTAAAATATAAGGATATTATAAGTTACCGAGGAGTTTCATGACCATATAAAAACACGAGGCCAAAGAACTCCGAGGTAACTTATAATATCCTCATATTTTGCAACTGGGGTACTTTATTTATTATAATACACAAGTTTCAGGGAGTCATGTGACAGAAATGACATCAGAACTCACTGTTTATAACTGATGACGTCAGAACTCACCATTTATAAGGATATCATTTACAGTTTTTGTGTATTATATATATATATATATATATACATACATTTACACATCCCTAAAATAATCAGCAGGAAGACATAATAAATCACAGAGCAGTGGGAATGTTATCAAATGTACAGACAGCTAAAAGATACTGATTCCCCCCTCGTTGCTGTTTTTTCCCGTGCAATGTTCTCCTCCCTGATTTGGCCCTGGGCGTGACGCCCACCGGAGAACATAAATTTCTCGCAAGCAGGTTCTGACAGGGGCAGGAACACTAAAATGACACTTGTACTGAGCAATAAAGCTTCCTGCCCGGCTGATAAGCAGTTCCTGTTATTTCTCAGTATGGAGTGCAGGCCTGAAGCCCAGAACAAAAGCACTTGTGAGGAATTAACTTCATCTATTCATCAAGTCCTATGACTGGGGCTGAGATTTCCAGCAGCCATGGACCAGTTGTAAAGTCCCAGTAATCTAACAAAGGACAAGAATTTATTTTCCCAACTGGAATTAGAGTAAATGAGGCAATGGCACTGGAGGTGTTTTAATCATCACTATTGAGTTTTGATCCCAGCAAGTGACTTACAAATAAGGGCAATGGGAAAACCAGAGATGAGGTGGCTTAGATGCTCTGTCAAGTGGATTAATGCAGAAACGAGTGGACATCCACTGACACTACAGGAAAGCAGATTTCACCATCAGCATAGGAAGGATGCTGCTGTATATAGTTGTAGTATGGATATGACATTTAAAAGGTTCTTGAGGCCCCACCTGGTCACACTGTTTATATCACACAGCTCTAGGGTTTCATTCAGCATGCATGGTAGTCTGCAATCTTCGTCCCCTTTATACGGTGTCAGAATGGGCCTTCTAGGGCCCACCAGAGAACCTGACATTGAGGACCCACATAACAATTAGATGTAGAAAATGCTTAATGTAATTGGTGTCCAATGATCAGTGTCAGACTGGGCCTTGTAGTGCCCTCTAGAGAGAAAAACAAATGATTTAGAGGTTTTATAGGCTAAGGGTGGAAACAATAACGGTGTAATGCAGGGGTCCCCAACCTTTTTTGCTCGTGAGCCACATTTAAATTTAAAAAAGAGTTGGAGAGCAACACAAGCATGAAAAAGTCCATGGGGATGTCAAATAAGAGCTCTGATTGGCTTTTTGGTAGCCCCTATATGGACTGGCAGCCTACAGGAGAGAATGTTTGGCAGGACATCTGTTTTTTATGCAACCAAAACTTGCCTCTAAGCCAGTAATTCAAAGATAAGCCCTGATTTGTGGCCACTGGGAGCAACATCCAAGGGGTTGGAGAGCAACATGTTGCTCGCGAGCTACTGGTTGCCGTTTACTGGTGTAATGGAATGTTTCCCATACCCGTACCCACTAAGAACTCTGGCAAGCCAATCCAATCCTTCCTATACTGGAAATAAGAAATGGCTACTGGAAAGTCTGCTTGGCTGGGCCCTTTGGTACTCTGGGTGGCCACACTAACCCTACATTCATAGAACACTGTCTTGCTGTGATTTTCCAATGAGCAGTGAGGCTACTTTTTACCCCAAATACACAAAGTGGTGCCAAGGGAGCCATGTGTAGGTAAGATACAAGAGCTCATTTACTATGACCCTGAACCCAAGTGATAGAGCACTAAGGTGAGCAAAAGCATGTCCCTCAGTGCTGATTTATAAGGCAATTCAGGTTTTGGGAGAAAACCCGGTGGGCTTTGGACCTCTCCAACCCAGGACTGCTACCTGCCAGGGATCTGAGATGCCTCCACCTCTGCGATCATTTTTCCACCCTGCAGGAGGCAGGTGGGAGGTACACAGGGGGTGTGGGCAGAAGTTTGAGGGGGCTGAGGAGTTCACATTAAAGATGGGGTGGTGGGACCTTTAGATGGTAACTCTGGACCCTCCAGTCCAACACTGGAGAGCAGAGTCCTGCTGAAATTCACAAGAGTGCTGAGCACTTTGCACCCTGCTCTGTACCTAGTACAGGACCTCTAGAGTCTGCTTCATATTTTTTTGCCCTTGTCACTTTGTGTCCTGGGTTCCGCGTCTGAATAAAAGGTGTTCTGTGTAACCATACGGAGGAAAGTCCTCAGACAAAGCAAAACGCCAGAGTTAAATGACTGCAGTTTGATTTATGAACCAGCGCAGTCCTGGAGCTACAGGCTTACAGACTTGGTAAAAGTCCCAAAGGAAACGAATACAATGAATTACTAATATGAGTAAGCCATCATTTATTTCTTTCGACTATTTCTGAATTGTCTGCTCCTAAGAACCAGCTCCTCTAAAGCTGCAGCTATTTAATTTTAGTAAAGAATTCTGCCTATCTCTTCATGGAATAGCTGAGTATAAATAGAATTTCCTGTGCAGCGGGGAACATATTCCTGTTTTCTTTGACCATTCCACACTTTTAGCCGAAATCTCACTCACTTCAGCTGATTGATGAAGGGTTTATTTTTTCTTTCTTTACATTTTGGGGCAAATGCGCCTTCCCGGCTGGATGTTTTTGTGCAAAACTCAAGATCCGTATGTCTCTTTCTCCATGAGATATATTTTTAGAGCGCAGACGTTTATTTTCCTTGGACAATGCCTTTCTCCTTACTTCATATGTTTCTAGGAATAGGGTGATCAAGATAGGCCACAATAGAATGTGCACGTAGACGTCCCCCAACCCAAATCCAAGTTTTGCTAAAACACTGGAATTTAAGCAAAATATAATAATGTTTTGGTACCAACATTAAAAACAGTGAATTTCACCTTCACCATTATAGACAATACAGGTATAGAGTCTGTTATCCAGAAACTCATTATCCATAAAGTTATGGAAAGACCATCTCCCATAGACTCCATTTTATCCAAATTTTAAAAATGATTTCATTTTTCTCTGTTATACTAAAACAGTAGCTTGTACTTGATCCAACCTAAGATATAATTAATCCTTATTGGAAACCAGCCTATTGGGTTTATTTAATGTTTACATGATATTCTAGTAGATTTAAAGGATGAAGATCCAAAATATGAAAAGATCTGTTTTTCAGAAAACCCCAGGTCCTGAGCATTCCCTGAACAGGTCCCATTCCTGTATATCATTTTCTATATAATAAAAATTATCCATAACCTTTCTGTTTGTTTAAAATTTGCATCAGAGATGAAATGTGCAGATGGGTGTTAGTACCCAGTGCTGCTGGGTACTAACTATAATATCATTATGGCTCAAAGCAGTTAAACATTTTGACAAATTGATGTGCCTATCTGATTTCAGACTGAGCTATATTCATAAGGTATTGGGGGGGGGGTACTTAGGAATGGTGACATCATCTGGACAATGTGCCCAAGGTTATTGGTTCCATCAATTAGCGATGCACCGAATCCAGGATTCGGTTTGGGATTCGGTCAGGATTCGGCCTTTTTCAGCAGGATTCAGATTCAGCCAAATCCTTCTACCTGGCTGAACTGAAATCAATTAGTCAAATTGCGGTAAAATCCTTCCAATTGGAATATCAAATTTGAGGGATTTCAATAATGCCCCCAAGTGAAAGTTGAAGAAATCCGATTTTTAAAACAGAACTGTTTGTATAATGTAAATGATCAGCTCACTATACCTTCTGCAAAATCTCCCCTATCTCCACTGCAGTTCTAGCTGAGGCAGGCATCTTGGATTTCACTGACTCCTCCTACCTATATCTTCACAGCCAACTGTAGCTCTGAAATCTCGCACATGCTCAGTTGAAATTTCTTGCTTGCCAAATAAACCTTCTAAGCTATTTTGAAATCTGCCAAACTTCTGTGTTAGTGCTGCCACCTTCTGGAAGTTGCTGTGTGCCCTTCATTTGCATAATGACATCACCAGCAGGGGATAAGATAGGGAAATCTCCTGATACTTCTAGAGTTTACTAAAGCTAGGCATTCTGGGTAGAATACTCAGGGCAGTGCTACAATCTGAGCATGCTCGTGAACTCATTTGCATGTTGTAGTCACAGTATGGACTCCCTCAGTGAGAGGGATTTTTTTTAAACTGCTGTTTTCTTTCCAAAAAAACTGTATATGTAGTTTGATTAAACATGTTTAGGTTGTACTGGTCAGGTTGTTAATATGTGTTTGATTTTAGAGAGGAATGTTGATATTGAAATGTGTTAGAAATTAAACATTGCTGTCATAATAGTAATTTTTTGCACATTGGAAGAATCCAATATATATATATATAATTATTTAAATTAACTGAACTACTTTGACGCTAAATAGAACCAAATGTAACCACACAGCTCTGTACAACAATAGAATGTTTGAATTTAGTCACAGATCCTCCACTAAAGCTTTGGCTTTTCAAATGTGAACAAAATCAACATCATGCGTCATCTGAAAAAAAACTTTGACTATAAGGCTGGCCGCACATGTTCAGATTTAGTTGGGAAGTTTGGGTGAGTTTGGCCATATTGTGTGACTATCTGGGTATGTGAGGTCATACAGCGATGCAGGCGAATCAAGGACTATCTGCCTTGATAGAAAATTTTAATTTTTCGGTGAAAAGCAAGCAAAACTATATTTTACTTGCTAATGTTTGGATTATTGGAGCAGTGACTTCCAGCGAATGGAGCAAAAGATAGGTGTCCATGTAAGGCCCATTGCGTCAGTCAGATGCCATGTGGGTAGGACTTAAAATGATACTGACATTAAAAAAATACTAAAATTAATGTGCATTAAAAGTTGTCTACGGTGGTCATCTTTTTACTTGAAAATAACAGGAAGTAGGTCTCTTGGATGGTGTAAGGTAGACTCATCACAGCACACAATGAGTCCAGAGGTCCGTGCCCCAGATCTTCAGCTCAGGGAGGTTCACTTGATCAAAATTGCCAGCATGGACCAGGTCAATAAATGCTGCTCAATATTTTATTTAAAGGTTTCAACACCTTTTAACATAGTGCAAAAAAGACTACATTGGCCTATGTCTAAGCACCATTTATTGACTGTGGACAAGATTCTACAAGACTTTAAGTTTCTAAACCTGACTGTTTTGCCAACCTGGCTGTCCCTTCTCATCCTACAAAGTCATAACAGAGGGATGTAGATACAATTCACAGCAAGATCCTGAGTCATGTAGAGTTTCTACTGGGTTGTCTCCTGCCCTGGGACCTCAGGTTTCTACACAAGCATCAAACAAGCAGTCATCCCTGTACCCTGAATGACCACCAGACCGGGCCCACTGGGCAGGGCCTGAACTAGGGGTAGGTAACAAAGGTTAGGTTTAAGTTTATACTTTTTTATAGAGTTTAATTCCAATTATCTGTCAATAAGAGTGCCACACACCTGCATTAAAAATCAGCCCCCAGGTGCTTGACACCTCATGGATTAACCTGCTATGAAGGATGGTGGTGAAGCTCCTTAGCCCAGTTTGGCTGGGGCACATCCTTATAATTTTGGAATCTTACCCTCGCACACTTCTATTCATACATTAGAGAAAAGGTTGCACTGAAAACAAAAAGGAATTTCATGTCAGGCACAAGTCCAGGCACAGGAATAGCAACTGCTAAATGACTTAACAGTCGCAGGAAGAAAAACTCATCCACACGTATTTTTAGCTTGTGAATATAATGATGATTGGATGTACTTTCTTTGTGTGATAAAAGTATACATCCTGATGCCCTTGTAAAACCTAATATTATTTTCCTCTCAGGATGAGAGATTCAATAATAAACGACTTAATCACAGCTCTTGCCTGGAAAGAAAAACAGGAAAAGGGAGAGCGGTGGTCAACTTTGTCTTGCGCCTCCCCCCCCCACTGGCAGCTTACATAATTCTATAGAAATTCTACTCCATGACCTGTTGCCTGCTTTCTCTTTCATTAAAAACCTGTTGCCAAATATATATTGTATCATGAGGTCCATATTTGGTGGTTTTGGTAACATTGTACCACATATTCACCCACCATGCCATCTGGAGCAAACTTAAAAGAGTGGTTCACCATTATGGTAACTTTTGGCATGCTACAAAATGGCTAATTCTAGGCAACTATTCAATTGGCCTTCATTTTTTCTTTTTTATCGTTTTTGAACTATTTGCCTTCTTCTTCTAACTCTTTCCAGCTTTTAAAAGGGGGTCACTGACTCCATCAAAAAAACAAATCATTTGTATGGCTAACATGTTACTGCTGTTGCTACTTTTTAGTACTCATCTTTTTTTTTTTAATTCATATTATAATCTCTTATTTAAATCAATGCATGGTTGCTAGGGTAATGTGGGCCCTAACAACCAGATTGCTGAAATTATAAACTGAAGAACTGCTGAATAAAAAGCTAAATAAAAGAAAAATAAAAGCACAAAATATAAAATGAAAACCAATTGCAAACTGTATCAGAATAACCCTCTCTACATCCTACTAAAAGTTCATTTAAAGGTGTACAAACCCTTTAAATTGCTCTTGGGTAATCTGGGGTGAGATGGGATACCTAATCATTTTTTGTGAGATCTGGGATTTAATCTGCTGGTGGTCCCTTACAGTAAGTAAAACCCTAGGGCCTCAGCCATGACAACTGTCCTCTATGCAGATACAGGAGAACAAATGCATTTCAGACCACTGACTCTATTCCATATGAGACTGAGCTAAATTCAAATGAAAGGAAGAAAGTAAACAGCAGCACCTTTACCACGAGATAAGCAAGCAGAATTTATTTTAGTATTATTTTAGTATTATTTAGTATTTTAAGTAAATCAGTTTTTCCCCAAACATTCAGTAATCTATGGTCATTACTTTTAAGGTCAAACACTTTATTGGTCCTTTAAGTGATGCTAAAATCTCCTCTCCAAATGTCTCTTGGTCAGATCTTATGAGTTACTGCTGTTATGTAATGGCTGCATGAACCTGATAATAAAGCATTGTTATACCCTCCTCATCCTCGGCTCCCAAACACAACAACTAACATACAGGAGCTGCAAGACACCCTATGGCAAGCAAGACATTAGCACCCATGCAAAGACAAGAGAGCCCTGTTAGAGTATGAAGCACTGGGGCATTGTCCTCATGTCAGACAGTGCAGTAGCGCTCATATGAGTACAGACAGACTAGCAAAAAATATTTTTCATTTTCCCAGCTGGTTGTCTCCAAGCTGAAATCAAGTCCAGCCTTGTGTCTGCTGAGCAATTTGAGGTTTCCCTTTAGCAGCCAAAGGGGCCCATCTGTCTGTAATATCTATAAGCCCCATAACTGTCTGGTGCCTAAAACATCTGCATTTACTACTCTGCTCTGAAAGTATTACATGATTTGAAATATAACATTTAAATTAATTAATTAATTAATTAAAATAAATGTAGGAGGGTAAAGGTTTTGCACACCTTTATTTAGGTAGTCCCTATATGGGTTTGTACACCTAACAACTGGTTTTATTTTACAGTTGGAGTGGGTTTATTTCCAGGTCAAAGTATCCCCCTGGACATTTAGTGTTAGGGTTCCCTAGTCCATACAAAGGGGAAAACATCACATGTTCTGTCTTGTTCAGTGCCCACTTGGTAGAGGAGGTGGTATGCTGATGGGCCTGGGGTAGGTGAAGTAAGTGCAAGGAGAGATTTGTAATAGCTCACACTAGGAGTAAGAGGCAGGATCAGGGTAGTTAGTAAAGCAGGCAGGGGCTCCAACAAGAAGACCAGGGAGTGTAAGTTCCCTGCAGTTACCCACCAGCATGGGGAATCAAGTTGTCATGCTTTTGGATAGGAGAGCTGTGAGCTTTGTTTAGTTCTGGGGACTAATTCAGCCTTCTGTGAATACTACCTTTGGGGTGCTGAACACTACAGCTCAAGAAAGTATGGGTACCATCTGAAGGATGAAAGTACCTGGGCAGACATTGATACCTGTACCATCCAAACAACACCAACCAACAGCTGAAAGTTAGTGGCCTGTGTATGGGGCCTTCCCAGCACACCAATATCTGTCTGGAAAGCTTACAAGGCAAAGACCACAGGTTTATGAATTCCACTCCTGACAGTTTTCAATTGGCCTCCATTATGATCAAGTCATTGGTCTAGGGGCAAAACTATCATATCATTAGTGTGTTTTTGGGCAAATCATGCTAATAGGTCACTAAACAAGTGGATCTAACAATATATGCACTAGTCTAGGCAATATGAAGTTTTATCTACCAGATGCATAAACTATAGGGGGAGGGTCAGGGAGCCTGTAACTCAATCAGTGGATAGGGCTAGAAGACTAATGGTACCTTGCAGGGGAGGAGCTGATAGCCTGTAACTCAAACAGTTGGTGGGGCTAGAACACTCTAATGGAAGATTACAGGGGGAGGAGCAGAGAGTCTGTAATGAAACAGTGGGTGGGACCTAGAAGACTCGTATAGTACCTTGCTGGGAAGGAGCAGAGAGCCTGTAACTCAAACAGTGGGTGAGGCTAGAAGACTCAAATGGTACCTTGTGGGGGAGGAGCAGAGAGCCTGTAACTCAAAACAGGGGGTGGGGCTAGAAGACTCTTATGGAAGATTACAGGGGGAGAAGCAGAGAAACTGGAACTCAAACAGTGGGTGGGGATAAAAGACTCTAATGGAAGATTACTGGTAGAGCAGCAGAGAGACTGTAACTCAAACAGTGGGTGGGGCTAAAATACTCTAACAGAAGATAACAGGGGGAGGAGCAGAGAGCCTATAATGCAAACAGTGGGTGGGGCTAGAACACTCTTATAGTACCTTGTGGGGGTGGAACAGAGAGCCTGTAACTCAAACAGTGGGTGGGGCTTGAAAACTCTAATGGAAGCTTACAGGGGAAGGAGCAGAGAGCCTGTAACGCAAAGATTCTCTTTTTTAAGCTACTTTTCATATTACTTTAGAAAGGCACTGCCTATCAATTAGTTCCCTATTGTTGCACTTTGATCCAGCCATTTGCCTGCACTGCCTGATCAGAATAATCAGAGTATCTGGGAAGCTCAACAAAATCACTGATTCCATGCATGAATCCACTCAAAAGGAACAGGCACAACCGCTCTTCTACTACTCATATAACCTACTCTATATAACATTAACAAACATTGGCAACACAGTAACATCAGAATAATTTCTGGCTACTGAACAGCTATTTAAATATTTTCTTGGATCAACGACCAAATTCCTTGCCAGTGTCAATAGCCTGCAGCTTTGGGTAGAACCTACACTAGTCTGAACTCCCAACCAGCTTGTTAGATTACAGGTGAGACAAAAGAGCAATTGGAAGTTGAGAATTTAAAGGGTAACTTTAACAAAAAAATTTTTGCATAATGAAAGAAAATATAAAAAGAATCTCCCCAATATCCATTTTTTGTAGCCCCCACCCTTCCCAACTATAGTCAGGTGATCCCACTCGTGCCTAATAAAAGGGCAACCAAATTTGGGAGTTTTACTTTGAGAGCAGCAAGTAAGTTGCAGGTAAAAAATGTTGTCCCTTTGCAAAATGTATGATGAAGTAATAGAATTCTTAATGAATCAGATGAAAATTGAGTGTAGGACTGGCCAGATATGGGATGACTTTGACATAGTTGGCCAGCTTAAATATATTGCAATATATGGACAAACAATCCCTGTTGTTTAAAGGGTAAGGCATTTTTTAGTAGCTGTATGCAGTGAATGTCTCAATGTCTTAAATATATTGATAATGGGTTGAGTGCAGAGGACCTCTTGTATTTGTCTATATGTATTTTGTAGTCACAGCCTCATTGCACCCCCGCCTAATGGTTTTAAAAATCAGTGGTGAGCACAACTTTTCCTTGTTTGTTCTGCTGTATTGAGTCAGCAGTCAGAACCAGCAGTGTAGAAACTAATTAAAATTTACTTTTGTACTTTTTAAACTGCACCTAACTCACCATCATTACAGAACTATTGTAGGTCCCAGCAGAAGCTCCATATATATATATATAGATATATATATATCTATATATATATATCTATATATATATATATATAATATATATATATATACATATATCTATATCTATCTATATATATCTATATATATCTATACTACACTCAGTACAGGTTTTGCTGTGATCTAGCAGCCCCACCTAGTGGCAGACACAGTGTAGCACATGCTTACTGGGAAGAGGATACAAATTATACACAATGATTATATTTGTTTCCCTATGAATGTGACACTGGAGAGAAAATGAATGAGAGCAAAAATAATGGAATGAAATAGTTCAATACACACCTTTCACACCCAGCCCCAGCCCCAGACGTGTGTCTGTTAGGAACAAGCAAAACTCTGGGATCAGATTAATCATTTAGAAAGTCCCAGTGAACAAACAGAACTTTAACCCTTATCTCTGTTCCAGTGGGCACTAGCTGAGCAGGGCCCCCAGTGCAGGGAACTAGGCATGCTGCAGTCTGTAGCAATGAGGGTCAGGTTTGCCCTGCGGGTGTCTCTGATTGGAATAATAATCCTTTGCCTGTGGATTTGGATGCTCAGCCACCTCTCGTCCCAGCAAACAGGTACTGACCCCCCTACCAATGGGGATGTTATTATTCTTCATTTATGGATGTTATTATTTTGACTGAATGGAGGAAGCGTTTTGCATCCTGGGGTAACAGAGTATGAAATCTATAGGGGACCCCCCAACTTGACCCTTCTGGAAGCAGGTGCATTAGTGCGCTGTGTTGGGCTGGTGCAAATTATTCCCTCCAGCTTCCAGGAATGCCAAAAAGTGCTGAGCCTGGGTGCAAAAAAAAGTTCCCAATGTCCCGTTTTATTTCCCCTTTAAATTGTGTGCCCAAACTTAAAATAATTCTGGTGGGTCCAAGTCTTGCTGGGTTCTGCCCCCCAGGCTCAAACTACTACCACCTGTTACCTGCCACCAGTGCCCAGGGTGGACTTAGTCCACATTTCCCCAGTGTGCCCTAACCCCAACCTAAAGCTTACGGGGAGATTGTAGGGAAAGTTCAAAACTGTCAGGTAATGCATACCTCCCAATATTTTGGAAACAAAAAGAGGGACAAAAAAAGTTATTTTTACAATATTTAGCAAGTTATGAAAGTTTGAACATATTTCTGTGATTTTTTTTCCCATTATTACAGTTTTGCTAATGAAGGTGAATTAAGCTGTGAGTCTAACTTTTCCCAAGGGACCTGTTATCTTATCTTGTTACAATTACTTATCTCAAAATTGTTTGGACTCCCATCATCCTCCTCCCTGTTGCTGAGCTGGACTCCATGTAGCTATGCTACAAGAGGTTGATGATAAATGGCTGAATAAACAGACTTCCCATATAATTGTGTTGGGAGGAGTTTATTTGTGCCATTTGTTTCCATCTCACCTCCCCAAAGATTCCCATGTTGCCTATAACTTGCAGTATAGTATTGCCCCCGATACCCGGCCATACAACTTTACTATCACTTTGTTTCCTTGCAGTGATTAATCTTATGTGTTTCGGGGCTGTGAGTTAGTGATGTGTGGATCAGGCTTCTCCTGACCCGCATCCGACTCTAACCAGTGTCCGCCCGCACCCAGGGCCGCCATTAGAAATCACGGGGCCCCACACAACAAAATTTTTGGGGCCCCCCTGTGCCCTGCCCACCCAGGCCCGCCCCTGATCACCCGCCCACCCCACATCAAAGTAAGAAGACCTCTGCCTGTGTGTGCCATGCTCTGCCTGTCCTATGCTCCCTCTGTGTGCCATATTGTGTCTGCCTTATGATCCCTGTGTGTGTCATAATCTTCCTGCCCTATGCTCCCTGTGTGTGCCATAATTTGCCTGCCCTATGCTCACTGTGTGCTCCATACTCTGCCTGGGTGTGCCATACTCTGCATGTCCTATGCTCCCTGTGCATGCCATACTCTGCCTGTCCTATGCTCCCTTTACGTGCCATACGCTGACTGCCCTACTCTGCCTGTGTGTCCCACATGTTTGTGGGAGGGGAACCTGGTGGGGGTTGTTAAAATTTGACAATACTTGTTAGGGGATCCCCAAGTTTAATCATGAGCTGGGGGTTGCTGTGTTTTATGCAGGGGAGGAGGAGGCACATGGATTTAATTCAATAGATTTTATACATTTTAGTGATGATATCCCTGCAATGAACATCAACCAATACTTTTTTGTGTGCTACCACCATTAATCTTAACCTTTTTTGTGATAACATGGGTGTGGTTTAAAGTGTGGGGGGGGTTAAAAAGGTGGGGTGGTCAACACTTGCTTCCATTACCGCCCATCCACCAAGTAGACCAGAATAATTTCAGCCCTTGGTACTACAGAAGTTGGACAGTACTGAAATTTGGTTCGCTATCGTTTGACAGGAAAGCTTTCAGTCAGGGATGTAACTACAGAGAAAGCAGACCCTGTGGTTGCATGGGGCCCATAACTGTAAGGGACCCAGAATGACTGAAATTTAAGGAAAATTCAACCCTTCATTTAAAAAAAAAATTAAAAAAAAAATACCCAAGCCCCCATCCCCACCAAGGATGTTTCTGTAACTATAGTGAGTTTCTGCGCATGCGCAGTTGTTGCAAAGCAGAAGATTGGCATACACCAAAACGCCAGTCTCATTCCAAAGATTACTGAGGCGGCTGAAGATGATGCCCGTGAACTCCGATGCCTGAATCTGCATAGACGTAGACGCATTTACCAGGGATGGGGAGGAGGGTCTTGGTGAGGATGGGGAGTAGGGTTTTTTAAATGTAGGGTTGATTTCTCTTTTAATGAGCAACTTTTATCTTAGGTCAACTTACCAATGTTTTAGGGCCTAGTTATGCCTTTGAATTCAGTGTCCTGTGCCATCCAGTAAGTTGGTTCCCAATCATTCCAGTTCTGTTTTACTCTTTCCAGCACAACCTGAAGCAATGTCACCTTCAATATTGATCACCATAGACACTTTCCTTCATGTTCAACAAATGAGGAAGAAGAAGCTGCAAAATTTCTGCCTCGAGCATCCGAACCTGAGTACCCTACAAACATCGGAAGTAGCGGGGAATCTCCTCTCCACCATGGGAGTGAACCAAAAACTCCAGATGTTGTACTGCAAGCCAACATCTACAGGGAGTGACCTCTGGGAGGAAATGATAAAGCAAATAGAGAAAAGGACAGATATAACAATACAGAGCCCAGTTGTCCACAATGGTCCAAGAGACACACCATCCGACCAACTGAATGCTTACAATTTAACAATGCTTAAGAAGGTTTTCCGGTCCTACACCAAGGTCCTTTTCATCAGAGACCCCTTTGAGAGGCTTGTCTCCTCTTACTTACAGAACTCCGCTGGAGAAGACACTTTTGACAAGTTTCTTGAGGATGGCCTCACCGATGAACCTGAAGATGGTGATGGCTCTTGGACTCCTATTGTGTTTCTGTGCCACCCATGTTTCATTAAATACGACTACATCGTAAAGTATGACTTTTTTAATGAAGAGGTTCTTCACCTCATAAAGAGAATGGGTCTCCCTGAAAGTGTGTTGGCACCAGTGTTAGGAGACAATGGATCCAAATGGGCCTACAAGTGGCTGAATGAGAATTTTCTCAAGCGAGTGACCAAAGAACATATTAAACAGATTACTGAACTTTATTCCTGGGATTTTGAGGCATTTCCTTTCAAAACATTCCTACCGAAGGATCAACTCAGTGACATTTAAAGGATAATGTTTGTTCGATGGGCCATTGATCGATGGTTTATATTTGAAAGGTTTTTTTGGTTTCAATTTAGTTTGAAGAATATCTAGGGCACCAAAGAAGTGTTGACCTGAAATGTCATCCTAAATGACATTCAACTTGAAGGAGTGCAAGTGGGCAACTATCCTAATTTCGCTCTAGCTGGTACTTAGTCGCTGAGGGCCGCAGAGATGACTGGGGATCCCATTGTGAAAAGGCCTACAGTTTGGGAACCACTGTTATAGACTAATATGGATCACGGTTGCTTTCCATAACAAGGTTTTGTGCTCTACTGGGAGTTCTATTTACAGTAAGCCTAGCTAAATGTATTTACATGTCAGTGATGATTGGGCAACAAGGGTGACTCAATGACAAGATGCCCCCCCTGTTGTCTGTACTTTGGGTTGTTTTTCTTCTCTTGAAAAAATATTGGCAGCAAGTACCATTCACTTACGTTCCCTTTCACTATTAAAAGGGTTGTTCACCTTTAAATAAATGTTTAGTGTGATGTAGAGAGTTATAGTCTGAGACAATTTTGCAATTTTTTTATTTTTTGTGGGTTTTTTTTTTAGTAATTTAGCTTTTTATTCAACAGCTCTCCAGTTTGCAATTTCAGCAATCCAGTTGCTAGGGTCCAAATTACCCTAGCAACCATGCCTTGGTTTGAATATGAATAGGAGAGGCCTGAATAGAAAGATGAGAAATAAAAAGTAACAATAACAATACATTTGTAGCATTTGTTTTTAGATGGGTCAGTGACCCATGTTTTAAAACTGGAGAAAAAGTCAGAAGCAGAAGGCAAATAATTCAAAAACTAAAACCAATTGAAAAGTTGCTTGGAATTAGCCATTCTATAACATACTAAATGTTAAGTTAAAGATGCACCACCCCTTTAAATCTCTCAGCGGAGAGAAAAAGACTACTGATATTGTAATAATTGATCTCCGCCTTCTGGTGATGTGCAGGTGGGGGTTTTCCCGACCCGCACCCGACGCTCAGCCTGCACCCGCCTGAATCTGACTTCTGGGCTCATTTTATTGACCCGCTCAGACCTGCCCCGCCGATGATGTCACAAAAGGGGAAGAGGCCCAACTTGACGGTATTGGGCCGGCCCGCACATCACTACCACCTGCCACCATATGTAATGCATTGGATTCTTTACAGCTTTATTTAGATAAAGGCAGCATTGCAATGGTTAACATTAACCTTTTACCTTACAAAGTATGGTATTTTTTAAAAACTTCTGTTTTTAAAGGGCACCAATCACAGCCAAAATCAAACACATATTAACAACCTGACCAGTACAACCTAAACATGTTTAATCAAACTACATATACAGTTTTTAAAACTGTTTTTTAAAAATACCAGATTTTGTCAGTTTGGTCCATACTGTGACTACAACATGCAAATGAGTTCACGAGCATGCTCAGATTGTAGCACTGCCCTGAGTATTCTACCCAGAATGCCTAGCTTTAGTAAACTCTAGAAGTATCAGGAGATTCCCCTATCTTATCCCCTGCTGGTGATGTCATTATGCAAATGAAGGGCACACAGCAACTTCCAGAAGGTGGCAGCACTAACACAGAAGTTTGGCAGATTTCAAAATAGCTTAGAAGGTTTATTAGGCAAGCAAGAAATTTCAACTGAGCATGTGCGAGATTTCAGAGCTACAGTTGGCTGTGAAGATATAGGTAGGAGGAGTCAGTGAAATCCAAGATGGCTGCCTCAGCTAGAACTGCAGTGGAGATAGGGGAGATTTTGCAGAAGGTATAGTGAGCTGATCATTTACATTATACAAACAATTCTAACTGTTTTAAAAATCAGATTTCATCACCATCATATAGTGTATTTACTTAGTAAATTATTTTAGTTATGATTGGTGCCCTTTAAGCTATAAACCAGAGCCCTGATGACTCCGAGTGTCGCAATTTTCACTAAATTTAATTAACTACATACTTATATGATGCACAAAACAACAGTAATTGATACAGTATGTTTAATAGATAATGAATCAAATTACATGGTTGGCAATTGATCTATATGCATTAAAATTGATACATTTGATCCTGCATGTATTTTAACATTTTGTATGGAATTAAAAGAAATCCCAATCAACTTTATTCTAAATATTTAAAATAATCACTAATACATTATTATTAAGTAGTTATTTACTGTGTGCGAAAAATGAGATTATTTTTTGATGGTTCTATACCAGTGAGCACCACAGGGCAATCTTCTTCCTGCCTCCTCTTTCTTCGTGCACTTGCGCATGCCCAGTAGAATAAAAAAGCAGAACTTTAACTAAAAAGTCAGCTATTTCATTCAACTCTGCATGGGAAATTTAAAGACAGAAGAAGACAGAAGAAGATCACCCCATGGTGCTCACTGGTATAACCCCAGGCTGGTGCCGATTTCTGCTGATAGGAGCACCGGCCCAGGGTTTCGGGTAGGTCAATACAATCACTTGGGGTGCCTAACATTTGGCACCCCCAAGTGCAGCAAACCTTTCCTTCTCCTTTAACATCTTCAAATGGGTGAGTAGACCTCTGCCATTGACTTCTACACAAACTTAGCAGGTTTTATGTGATAACCTATCAATTTCCAGGGTAAGGATGATACATTTTCAATTTGAGTTGGTGATTTTAAACTCAAATTGTAAATTGCAAATTGTAAACTCAAATTGAAAATTTATCATTCAAATTTTATTCCTTAAATATGCCACAAGCACATTGCTCTGAAAATGTACAGTTCTGTTTAAGAGTATATCCCGTTAAAGGGGTGGTTCACCTTTACGGTAACTTTTATTATGTTATAGAATGGCCAATTATAAGCAACTTTTCAATTGGTTTTTATTATTTATTTGTTATAGTTTTATAGTTATTTGTCTTTTCGTCTGATTCTTTGCAACTTTAAAATGGGCGTCGCCGTCCCCTTCTAAAAAAACAAATGCTCTGTAAGGCTACAAATGTATTGTTATTGCTACTTTTTATTGCTGATCATTCTATTCAGACTCTCTCCTATTCACATTCCACTCTCTTATTCAAATCAATGCATGGTTGCTAGGGTAATTTGGGCCCTAGTTACAAGACTGCTTGAAATGCAAATTGAAGAGCTGCTGAATAAAAAGCTAAATATCTTGAAAACCGTAAATAATAAAAAATTAAAACCAATTGCAAATTATCTCAGAATGTCGCTCTCTACATCATACTAAAAGTTATCTCAAAGGTGAACAACCCCTTTAACCTGCTCAACAATAATATAAAATTTCAATGAATATGGAGTTGGGCTGGTTTTGTCCCTCCATGGAACTGTAATAAACCAGCCCTGAACTGCTGTAACAGGAATACTGTTACTGTTCCAGCAGAGCAGCTGCCTCTTCTTAGATGGTGCTGGGGATTTTTGTGGCTAACAAGCTGTGTAACTCTAAGCCTGTGGCTACTAAAGCAAACTAAAGGAATGAAAACATAATTCCATCTCGCTTTAAAGGTTCCTAGTTCCTAGGTTCCTCACTGAGTGGAGTTTTAAGAAGGATATAAATGAGTTGGGGAGAAGGCAGAGACAATGCACCTAAACTGGTTAAAGGCATGGAAGATGTGAACTATGAGGTTGTCAAGACTGTTGTCTTCTCTGGGGAAATGCAAGGGGATATGATTACTCTTTACAAGTACATTAGAGGACATTCTCTTTTCTCCCTTAAAAAAGATCAAAGAACAAGAGACCCGCTGTCAGTACTGATAGTGATGGATGGACATAACAGTCCTACAAGTCAGCCATGCCCTGATACAATACATACATTAATGATAGCACTAGCCATTATAAGCTAAAAAGACCAATAAAAATCTTAAAAGTAACCAGAAAGAAGGTTGCACCTGCAATAAGGCTGTTTACCAGCATTAATAAATGTTGTTTTTGTGACTTTTTCGGGCACCCATATTTGGTGTTAGAGCATCATCATCCCTGGACTCAATCTCTCCATCTTGTGGGGAAGAGCTTGTACCCAAATTCATTTCAGGATGCTCTTCTGAAGTGATTCCCACTGGGGAGAGTGCATCCCCATTTTCTTCACTGTGATCTTGTGCAGGATAATTCTCCATGGACACAGCGCCCCCGTCTGTCGGCAGCTTCTCCCGGTGCTTTACAGA
>CM044439.1:19874332-19884429 GCA_024363595.1 Xenopus borealis | reverse complement strand
AGACTATTATCCACTGTTACTATAGGCACCATCTCTCCCTACTATACCTGCTATCCAGCAACAGAAATTAATTTTAAAGGGACACTATCATAAAAAATAATGTTTTGGTGTCTGACTATAATGTGTAATGTTTTGTAAGGTAGGTAAAGTTGATTAAAGGTTGTATATCTATGGAACAAGCAAACTCAACCTTGTGCTCTAAAGCACCAGTTTCAACCTTTTCTACAAATACAGTGGGAGTATGTCTGCTGATTTTTGTTTTATGCATTCACCTTGCTCCCCTGTGCTCCCCAGTACTGAAAGGAAGTTTATAATTTTTCAGACTTGAAAGTCACAGTTCAGACATCTATTGTACTTCACTCTCTCTCTCTCTCTCTCTCTCTCTCTTTGTAAGAAGTCCTTTTAATTTATTATAATATACATAAGGTTTTACCTTTCTCCCATTCACAAAGAAGAGCAGCTCATCAGGGCTCCTATTTTGCTCCATAGCAGGGGATGTTGCAGAAGCAGCACAGGATTAATATGTTCCTTTTACAAGAATCAAACCATGCATCTACACTGTGACAAGAACAGTCTCATCTCAAAATCAGAGGAGCCGCCTGTCAGAGTTTTGATAATGAGTGAAGAAGCAGTACGTCAGCTCACACTGGGAAGTAGACACCATCCCCTGTCTGACAGCCAATGGGGCAGAGGCAATTTGCATTCCATGTAACTTCATGATTGAAAACAATTATACAATTTGTGCTTCTGTTGCATATTGTTATACTACATCTTATAGTCCATTTGGGCACTTGCAGCTCTGCTACATAATCATGTCAGATGTCTTCTTAATGGGGATGTAAACCCAAGAACACATTATTCCGAGCAACCTTCCTATATATATTAAAATAAGTTGTCTGTCTGCATTGCTCTTTCTCCCTCTTGAAACAATGTAGCATTTCATACTTCTTCACAGATCTGTTATTCAGCTGGCTTCTGCTACATTGTTTCAAGTCAAAACCACAGGGGAGATGTTTGGTAGGGGGTTGTTTGCACAGTGGTCATCCTCTTAGGTTTGTAGCCCATAGGGATGATGTACCAGTGGAAGTTGATGTAAAGTGCAACCTTTGGAAAGGGGGTTGTTTGCACAGTGGTCAGCCTCTTAGGTTTGTAGCCCATAGGGATGATGTACCAGTGGAACCTGATGTAAAGTGCAACCTCTGGTGTCTTGGTTAACCATGAAAAGTTGGAAGTTTTTTGGGTTCTTCAAGGGGAACCAGCCTACATCTACATCTTACAAACCAGCAACTCTGCTACAAAACCATGTCAGATAACTTCTTAAAGGTGGTGTAAACCCAAAAACACATCATTATATAAACTGCAACATCTGGTTCCTTGGTTAACCATGAAAAATTGGAAGTCTTTGGGTTCTTCAAAGGGAACCAGCCTTTCTGTTAACTCTGTCAATAGATTTTCTGAGGGAGTAGGCTGAACAGAAAATAGGAGCAACATTCCTGCAGAGGAAAGAGGATGGGTTAGGGAAAATTTTATTTTGAGAGTCCGAGTCAAAGGATGTGTCTTCTGTGGGGGTACAGTATCAGGTCCTAGGTTTCACCTTTTATTGGAGACTGTTTAGAGGGTGGTAGGGTGACTGGGAGGTTATTTTCCAAAGGATATTTCTTGAGGATTAGAACATTGAAAGAAATTGAGTCAGAGGAGAGTATAAAATCCCTCTACGAAGCAGCTGTATGCGCTGGTGTTGAACTCCTTTTCCATTTCTTCACTGGGTCCTGAGGGACTGTCCTACTGAATAGACAGTAGGCTCCCTAACTTTTTTTTTGACAATATCTGGCTTGCTTTCCAAGGAAAACTTTTTGTCAGAGGGGTCTTGGGTTACCTGCGTGTTATGAATAGATTCTGGCATTGGGATTGTGTTTATTTATCATTTGTATAGTTGAGTTTTGGAATTTTTAAGGTTGATTATTTTTTTGTTATATTAAAGTGGTGGTTAACTTTTAGTATGCTATAGAATGGTCAATTATAAGAAATGTTTCAATTGATCTTCATAATTTCTTTGTATTTTTTAAAATTATTTGCCTTTATCTTCTGACTCTTTCCAGCTTTTGAATGGGGGTCACAGACCCCATCTAAAAAAAACAAATGCTCTGTAAGGTTAACGAGTATTACAGTTGCTATTTTGTATTAAATATCATTCTGTTTAGGTCCTCATATATTCATCTTCAGCCTCTTATTCAAATCAATGCATGGTTCTTGAGTAATTTGGACCCTAGCAATCGTATTGCGAAAATTTGCAAACTGAAGAGCTGCTGGATAAAAATCTAAATAACTCAAAAACCACAAATAATAAAAAATTAAAACCAATTGCAAATTGTCTCAGAATATCACTCTTTACACCGTACTAAAAGTGAACTCAAAGGTGTACAACATCTTTAATGTTTTTTTCTTAATAAAAAATTTCCCACCCATATACATAAATACAAATAAAATGAATAAAAAACAGATTTGCGGTATTCGTAGGGTAATTTCCCCCTCAAGTAATCTATATGGCTGTGGTGTGTACCCCTACTAAAAGAGCATAGTCCAAAAAGATTCCAAAAAGTTCTTATTCCATTAAATCAAAATCTTTTACTGCAGTCTAATTCCAGACAGAACCCCAGTCCAAGGGCCATATAATAAAGTGTAATCAAACAAAACAAACATGGGATAGACTTACTGTTGGTTGAAAAAGGAGCCCAAATGTTATAAAAAATAGAGAATGTTTATTAGGACATATTCAAGCCTGATGCGTTTCATGCCAAGGGTGGGCACTTACTCATAGGCTCAGGTGATTACTGAACAAGAAATATAAATATTTGGTAAAGGCAGCTGATCGCTCATAGCACTACTTGTTTCCCTAAAGTTTGTTTAATGTGATGCAGAATGACAGCCAAAAACTTATTTCATGCTCCATGCTTGGGAGCCTCTCCTCTGCACTTACAACTATGGTAATAGACATTTCGAATAAAGAGACCAACTGGGGGCCATTTAGCAACACAGGGCAAGTGGTTGCATTCATTGTTTTACTTGTCTGGTGCTGATAAATGAGTCCTGATCTTCCTTATCTTCTATTATATCCTAATTATATTATATCCTGAATCTGATAGAAAAGTGTAAGGTTAGAACTGAGTTGCAAAATGCTAGTAGTAAACTGGGTCTAATGCCACAAAAGCAAGAACTCTGTTAGTTTGCTCATAGCCAGTATGGAGAGATACCATCAAACTGCCATCATAGGTATTTTCCTGTATTATAAACACTTCAACAGGAACAGCCTCTTTTTTTTTTTGGTCCAGGGACCGATACAGCGGAAATTTTGTTTTGTAAGGATGGGGAGGTTGGCATCCAATTCTGGTCACCAGCGTCCAATTCGATTGCGCCGGATTAATTTCAGTTCAAGACTGTCCACAGCCCAGTTCTGGGGTTGATTGGGGACGCCTGCACTATGCGACCTACAGAGAGAGACTCTTCTATTCTATGGCTGTTACTGTTTAATTCAGCTCCCTCCTTTCAATCATCTTAATCCTTTCCGTGAAATAATGAGCCTGGGGGCGTCACATGACAGATATTTTTTCATGTTTAACACCATTTTTGTTCTTTTTTAAATAAGAAACACTTCTTATGCATTTCACTTTGTCACGCACTTCATACCAAAGTCCAAATTCACACAGGACTGTCTGTAAAAGGATCTGCACCAAAAAGTACAAGGGAAAAAAAATCAAATACACTTTTGTGAAATGTATTTATCAAACATTCTTTTTATTTCACTTCTGCACCTTCATGCCACCACTTTGCACAACACAAGACACACAAATAAACTGGTGCCACCTCAAATACTCCATGCATATTTATGAATGCCATAACCATAACCTGTATTATGCTTTTGTGGGGTTGCCCATGCCAGTAGAAATACTGACTGTCAATATTTGATGTTACGGAGTGCCCAACCCTTCTTGTATTCAGGTTCTGGGTGTCAGGTGCTTAATCTGGACGAGCTTCTCCTGCCCAACAGGTCCAGTATCCAATGTAGAAATAAAACAGTAGCAGACTGTTTGAAGTGAAATATGTGGATTTGTTGTTTATTCAGCCCATGAACATAGAAAGTAAGGACAACGTTTCGGGCCCCACTGGGCTTGATAAAGGGCAGAGTGGGGCTGAAACGTTGCCCTTATTTTCTATCTACATGGGCTAAATAAACAACAGATCCACTTGTTGCATTTCAACCAGTGTGCTACTGGTTTATTTCGACAGTAGAAATAGACAGACATTTAAAGGAGATCCAAACCCTTTACCCCCTTCAAAAAATCCCCTACCCTACATAGACGCCCCAGAGTCCTCTGTGTCATCTTCAGGAATAGAGTGGTGTATCGGCACATGCACAGTTGGAGCAATCTTCTGTTTCACGACAACTGCACATGCTCTGAAAGTCATGGAAATTGCCGAAGCAACGGAATTAGATGGCACCCATGAACTTCGATACCCTGAATCTGCACCGAGGGGTAAGTAAATAGTTAGAGGCATTTACCAAAGGTACCACCTAGGCTGAGGAGGAGCAGGGAGGGGTGACCTGTGTAGGGTAGGGGTTTTTATTAGCAAGGGTTAGGTTCTCCGTTAAATAGGCCAGAGCTAGTAGAGGGCTAAACAATATGGTGGAAACAAATGCAGAATAGGTATTATTTGCTTCCATACTGGTCTGTGGTGAAACCAAACTAGTGGAACAAACAAGGCCCTATTTACCAAAAAAAAAACTTCCACCTAAAAAATTTGGGTGCAAAACTTTGCAATCTCTAGGTGTGCAAGGCATTAAGGGGGAGTTCTCTGTACTCTCATCAGATCATTGATCCAGCACAGGACATGGAGCCCAGGGGATGGAGCGTAGATCGGACCACCAGAAGAGATAGGCGCAAGTGCTTAGTGTGTGGGATATGATTCTGTTAGGGCCCTTACACACGGGCGTTTTTACCTGCGCTCCCCTGCGTTGCGTTTTGCTGCGTTCAGCCGCAGGGGAGCGCAGGTATAGACGCACTCAATTATTTTCAATGGGGCTGTACTCACACGAACGCATGTAGGTGCCAAACGCAGGAAAAATGCAGCATGTTGCGTCTGAACCTGCGTTCGGCGCTTACACGCGTCTCGTGGGTACAACCTCATTGAAAAGAATGAGGTGCGTCTAGACCGGCCCTCCCCTGCGGCTGAACGCAGCCAAACGCAACGCAGGGGAGCGCAGGTCGAAAACGCCCGTGTGTATGGGCCCTTAACCAGTGAACCATTCAGTACTGCTGAGTTAGATAAGGAAACAAACAAAGTGTTAATTATAGGGGTGATAGAGAATGAAGTGCTCAGAGTGTTCCTTGAATTGTGTTGCATTGAATTAGTGCCAAGCTTTAAGGCCTGGGGCAGCCCAGGATCTGGTTCTGTAGCGACACCCTGGCCCATGGCAGGGCAGGTGATTTATCGATGTGTTATTGTATGTTTAATGAGTCCAAGTCCCAAACAAGAATAAAAAGTTTGGCAGCCCAAGAGAGGAGGTTACAGTGTGTCTGTTTACTCTGAGACTATTGCTGGCCCCTGGGTTGTTAATTACTCTGTAGCTTTGAATCATTAGCAGCTGCTCACCCTGACACCCACATCTTTCCCAATCTTCTGAGCAGTCATCTGGACAAAACACAAGCTCTTCTATTGTATAATAAAGAAATTATATAGTTCTGGCTACTAATTGGCTGAGCACTGTGTGATCATGTCTCATTAAACTCCTTTGACCTCCAATTAACATCTAGTTATTGACTGTAACAGCAGGAGACCAGGAGATCATCCAGTGGGCTCAGGCTTGATACGTGCATATGACTACAGCAGTCTGTCCCGGCTGGGGTATGCAACGCATTTTAGGGCATCGTCGCGTCAAAACGATGTCCTGTATGCGCCCTCCTACGGTTATGGAAAGCAGCGTCGGGTGCTTTTTAAGTCACCCATCCTCCAAAGCTGCAGTTAGGGTATCGGTCTTCGGTCCTCCCTCGTGAGCCCTCAGCCCTCCCTCTTGCGCCCTTAGCCCTCCCTCTTAAGACGTCAGCCCTCCCTCTTCATGCCTCATTCCTCCGTCTTCAGTTCTCCGCCTTCCGCCCTCAAGCCTCTTCCCTCGGTTATTTGGGAAGGGAAATTACCTGAGGGCAGAGGCTTGAGAGCAGAAGGCGGAGAACTGAAGACGGAGGAATGAGGCATGAAGAGGGAGGGCTGACGTCTCAAGAGGGAGGGCTAAGGGCGCAAGAGGGAGGGCTGACGTCTCATGAGGGAGGGCTGACTTCTCATGAAGGAGGGCTCAAGAGGGAGGGCTGAGGGCTCACGAGGGAGGACCGAAGACCGATACCCTAACTGCAGCTTTGGAGAATGGGTGAGTTAAAAAGCACCCGATGCTGCATTCCATAGCCGTAGGAGGGCGCATGCAGGACATCGTTTTGATGCGACGATGTCCTAAAATGCGTTCCGTACTGGGGGCCCATGAGGGTCAGGGCACACCAGGTTTTTTCCCGGTGTCCTGCCGGGCCACTCTGACCCTGTTCTGTCACCTATCATAGCCCTGTATTCTCCCCAGACATGAACCCTATAAGAAAACCATGTAGCATTTTACGGTTCTGTACAAGTAGAGCATCGAAGCACTTTACTGCATATCTATAAATATTGCTTTTTAGTGCCCAACTGAAGACAACATATGCACCCTAACAAAACCCAATATAGAAATCTGCTTCTCAGCTGTTCACACAATGTAATATATCATATATTACATATATTATACCCCCCCCCCGCAAGCACAAATGCTTTCAATTTGCAAGGCATGATCAGCAGCCAATCATGTAAGTAAAACATTCAGAGGCCAATTATGTGTCAGCACAATCTGTAGATGTGAATGAGAAGGGGAATAAGAACTAAGAGCAACTCTAGATACACAAGCACTTATTTTATTGGACATTGACCGCAGATAATATTTGCTTTGCCTACTATTTAACTATACTGTACTAAGGTATAATGGTCCTGGTAAGGTAAATACCTTCAGTACGCTATAGGTAAGAAATAGTACCATCCTACAGGCTAAAATGCCAGCTTTATTATATATAACCCTAACATCCAAACGCTTGCAAAATCTTTTCGTATTCAACTAAACAACATTGCCCGAATATGACCACATCTCAGTTCAGAATCAGCCAAAACACTTATTCAGTCTCTTATCCTCTCCCGCCTTGATTACTGCAACCTACTTCTCGCAGGTATTCCAACAAGTCGCCTTTCACAACGCCAGTCTGTTCTAATTGCTGCTGCTAGACTCATTCATCTATCCGCTCAACATCAGCTGCTCCCATATTCATGTCTCTTCACTGGCTCCCAATCTCCTCTAGAATCAAATTCAAACTACACTCACTTACATGTAAGACCCTTAACAGGGAAACCCTTCCCTATATTTCATCTCTAATCTACTACACGCAACCTTCGCCTCGCCTCTCCTCTCATCACTTCTGCCCATTTTCGTCTACAAGACTTCTCTCAGGCTTCTGCTTTTCTCTGAAACTCTCTGCCTCGGGCTGTTAGACCAGGGGTGTCCAAACTACGGGCCGCAATCCATTTTTAATTGGCCTGCAGAAGGCCAAGCTGCTCTCGCCACTTCCCCTGCCTTTCAGATCTAGGGTGTCTGGCTGATCTGCTCCGCAGAACGCGTCTCCTTCATTCGGAAGGTGCAGGAACTGCAGGACTTTGTGCGGTTGTGTCAGAGAAACCCAGAGTTCAAGTTCTTTACGGACTGGCTCATTAGGTAATGGCTTACAACTGGGGTGCCACTTCCATACTGGACGTTTCCATTCATTTACACTGGGCTGCAGCATGGAGTCTGTACAACTAGATTCCCTGGTCCCATTCCTAATGTATACAGCTGCCTTTCATTTCTCAAGCATGGGCTGTCATATATGGTTTCCAGGCAGCTTCGGAAAGATGCCAGTAGTATGGTATTAGTTTTTATACTTTTTGCAATGAGGGCCAGATTTGGTGAGCTGAAAATGTGCGGGGGCCGACCATTCAGCCTGACACCAATATCCCTTCCGAGGAAGCTAACTAGCGATTTAGGCCCTAAATGAACCCGAGTCTGCCTTATAAGAAAGAGTGCGTAATATAGTGAGTTAAAAGGCCACCACCAACACCACATGCTGCATGTCTTATCCAACTATGTGCATCAATAGAAGGTTATGTTACCCTTTTGGTGCAGCTAATTATATATGCTAAATATGTGGCTTGACAACTGACAAATTACACGGAAGTACAAGAACTAATAACGTACTACTGGCCGCTAAAGGTCTTTCCGAAGTGCAGCATGTGGTGGTGGTGGTGGCCTTTTAACTCACTATATTACGCACTCTTTCTTATAACTGGGGTTCATTTAGGGCCTAAATCGCTAGTTCTCGGAAGGGATATTAGTGTCAGGCTGAATGGTCGGCCCCTGCACATTTTCACCTCACCAAATCTGTCCCTCATTGCAAAAAGTTTGGACACCCCTGTCCATACAATAACGACTTTAAAGAATTGCTGCCAAATTTTTAAGTGCAATCCTATCCGTCTGTGGTATATTCAATTATTTTCAAGTATATTTTCGCATTCACAAAATTCTGGGGAAAAACAGGAACAACACGATTATGTAAACACAGTATATTATTCATAAGAAGCTACTAATACTCCAGTTGGTTTATGTTGGGCAGACGTCATGTCCCATGAAGGAATGATGCAAAAGTTGCAGCTGGCACTCGCACACCCTCAGGGTAACACTCAATACCTGGTTCTCTATGGTAGAGGCTCGGCCACCTCCCCTTCATGTAGAACCTTCTACCATGGAGGAATGAACAAAGACACAAATCTGATATTGGCAATTTTAAATCTAGTACTCAAGCAGATACTTCAGTTGTATGCCATGTCTCCACACTAAAGCATAGTCAGACACAGTTGAAGTGGCAAGTACTGGAAGTGCAGGTAGGGTTGCCACCTTTTCTTGAAAAAAATACCGGCCTTCCAATATATTTACATTTTTTTCCTATTAATATCAATGGGCTCAACCATCAGAAATACCGGCCAAGCCTGTAAAATACCGGCCAGGTGGCAACCCTAAGTGTGGGGGCCATAGTGAGGAGGTAATACGGGATGACTAGATTGCTCCTGAGAACTCATGGACCCCAGACTTTAGATCTGCCATATCAGAAGCTGGTCTGGCTGCAAAGAATAATGTAGTTACCTCTCATTTAGGCACCTCCTCTGAGGTTGGTATCCTCAGACCACTGCCTTTATAAAAACATATGACAGAGAGGCTTGGGGTAACTCCAGCTTTCTATATATACCCTTACCAGGACAACCCCCTACCCCTTAAGGCATATAGATTGTAAGCTCTTCAGGGCAGGGATCTCATCACAACTTATTACTTCTCACTGTCTGATTTATAATAACTGCCCCCCTGATTATGGTGATGTCTTGAAAAACACTGCATGCATTTAAAGTGCTATATAAATAAATGCAATGCAATATTATCAGGAATATGCTGCCACCTAATGACTAAATACGATAATTTCAATAACAGAATTCAGCCATAGAACGTTATAGCTATCAACCCCTCGTTAAAGCAGCCGATACAGATTTCCCTGAAAACTACATTCTACTTATAGAGCTGAATCAAACACTGTGTCTGTAAACAAAAGAATGTTTCTGACCCTATTGAAGTTTCTGGGTTCTTTTTTTCCCCACAGACAAATTGTATAAAAGATTGTGTAAGTTCTACCAACAGCCACTAGGTGTCGGCCTGGTACAAACGAGCATTACATGAACTGATGCAAGACAAAACATTTAAAGGGGTGGTTCACCTTTAAAGGGATACTGTCATGGGTAAAAAAAAATTTTCAAAATGCATCAGTAAATAGTGCTGCTCCAGCAGAATTCTGTATTGAAACCCATTTCTCAAAATAGAAAACAGATTTTTTTTTAAATTTCATCTTGAAATCTGACAAGGGGCTAGACATATTGTAAATTTCCCAGCTGCCCCAAGTCATGTG
>CM044439.1:19784847-19796512 GCA_024363595.1 Xenopus borealis | reverse complement strand
CTGGGTACCCCTGGAACTATTGCAGAGTGACTGTTACCCCAATGTTTCTATAGATATATCACAGCCTGAAGGGCAGTTAGAAGAAGAGTGCACTAATGATTTTATTTAATTGTAATCTTGGATTATGGAATAAGGTCCTTCACCAAATTTTGAGCCATAAAGGTAGGCTTGACCCTAAAAAAGTAAAAAGTTACAAAAGTACAAATGTAATTTCTAGGTGCTCATTTTCTTATTGTCAGCCATTGTCTGTTATAGGATGATGTAAGCATAGTTCTACAATAACTGTTGAGATGTTGAATGAAGATTTCTATTATATAAAAGTTATGTATAAATCATTAGGATAGTATTGTTGTACTGTTCTGTATTGGTTATCTAAAGTAAAGGTATTGTGGAAGTGAGACTGACCTGTCCAAATTTGCTTCACTCATCCAAAGTAAGAGGGGATTGGTCAATGCACATTCCTGGGCCCCATGCTTTATTAGTTATTTATTCAGTGCCAGTGCTTACATTTTTAAATATATAACTTGTACACGGGTTTTTAGTTACAAGTTTGCAATAATAAAATTGCCAAGCTACCATAGTGTGCCAAGTTCAACCTCATATGGTGATCCTTACCATTTACCCCAATCATATTTTACACTGGATGGCATTCCTTCCTGCAAAAAAATTGAACTAAAATACAAAATGGTTTGTGGAGTATTCTGAATTTTAAAGTGGATAGTGGAAATACAACTTTTTCTTGGGAATTCTTGGCGGGATCTCAGATTTTTTTTGTTCCTCACCTGTATTGTTTGGCTGCACAAATTTATATTCTGTCATATGATAAAAAACAGCAGAACTATGCAGTTAGTTGGACATGTTACTTAGAGATCAGTATTGGCAGCCTGATGCAGTTATCTCGCATGTCTAATGGCTAGGGGCCACTGTAAGGCTTAGAGATCCAAAGACCAGATATGCAGATATGTTCTTTTGTCCCTTTTCTTCTTCCTCTTTTATCCTTCATTTTTTCATAATTGTATCCTCTGTTTCCTCTTTATTCTATCATCTGTTCTTCTCTTTCCTCTCTTTTCTCATCCTTCCACTCTATCTGCCTTTATTATTCCATTCTCTGGTCATTGTATTCACTCTTCTCACATGATTCCTTCCTCAGTTCCATCCTTTCCCCTCTCATTATTCCATTCTGTTTTTTACTCATAATTACATGTTTTTTCTCTCTTTTCTCATGCTTCTTTTCTCAGTTTTTTCCATCCCTTCTTCTCATCATCCTTGATTTTCTTTTGGCTTTCCTTCCTCTCTTCTCTCATCTCTCTGAACTCATCCTCTCTACTATCATAACATCTTCCTCTCTTCTCTCATAATTCCTTCTTCTCTTCTCACATTTCTATAACATCATTCTTTCTACTATCATAACACCTTCCTCTCTTCTCTCCTCTCATCCCTCTATCCTCGTCCTCTCTACTATCATAACATCTTCTCTCGTCTCTCTACCCTTATCCTCTCTACTATCATACCATCTTCCTCACTTCTCTCATCTCTCTATACTCATCCTCTTTACTATCATAACATCTTCCTTTCTTCTCTCGTCCTTCCTTCCTCTCTTCTTTCATCTCTCTACCCTCATCCTCTCTACTATCATAACAGCTTCCTCTCTTCTAGCATCCTTCCTTTTTCTCTTCTCAAATTCTTTGAGTTTTCATGTTATTCCTTTCTTCCAGTCTTTTCTTGTGAATGCTTCCTTGCTTTTCTCAGCAGTGAGTGCCCTCTTCTGTTATCATTCCATCACCTCTTTGTTCTGAATTTATTTTTCTGTCTTCTCTGATTATTCCATCTCCTCTGTTTTCATAGTTATTTCCTCATTATTTTCATAGTCTCCTATTCCATCTTTACTTTTTCTTGAAATTCCATTTACACTTACATAGTTACATAGTTAAATTGGGTTGAAAAAAGACAGAGTCCATCAAGTTCAACCCCTCCAAATTAAAAACCCAGCATACACACACACAAACACACACACACATCTCCACTCTTTCACACAAACTTCTTTATTTTTTTCTTTGCCTCATACGTATTTCCATGCTTCACTATGTGTCTGTAATGTAGTAGGGAATTCAAGTTCACTTGGGAAAGAAAATGCACTATGTAGTATGCAATGCAAGCTCTGGTGTGATGTTACTGAATGCCTTCTCTTTGGTGAAACCTCTTAGTGAAGGTTATATATAGAGTGTAATGAATAGAAGTTATCGGCAGGCTTATTTTAAGGAAGGGTAAAAAGGGTATTTTTCCTAGGATACCCCTTGGGTTGTTAAGAACTTTGTAAAAGTACAAAGAATGTACCTTGTAAATATTACTATTTAGTAGATATTTACATTATATAGCCTGCAACCCTTCTGCTGCCATTACTGTAGATGCCAGGAGTTGTACTTTAGAAAATTTACCTAGAAGGTTGATGAGTTGCTCATCCTAGATCTGTGCAATTAAACCCTTCTCAAATTGGGGGCTGAACCTTCCTGCATTGCCAGGTGTATACTATTCTTGATAAGTCTTGACCAAGTCTTGGTAGGCAGAATAAATTCATGTTTTAGAAAAAAAGGGATGAAGTGCACCATGTTGTGCCAACTCACATTATTTTCTCAGCACCCTTCTAACATGAGCATGTTGTAGCTGATGTGAAACCAGCTTCAACTGAGCATGCTCAATGATTGCAGTGAAGGGGTTCTGAAGTGGCATGAGATGCTGCCCACCAACCTCTCTACTCAGTTTTACAGAGGAATGGCCTGTGTTTATGGGGTCCTAAGTGGTGTGGTTCAGGAGAAGGTAAGTAAGTGAGGGGTTCTTTCTGCATTAAATGAGTAATACATGACTTCCATCCTACTCCAGAACGAGAGATCACACATTTTAATTTAGTACAGGGTAGATGAATGGAAGTTTGGCATTAGGGTGTGCCGAGGCAGCCATATTAATATTGTTCTGGTCTATTGAATAAGCAAAATTGCTTCTTAGAAGACCTTAAAGTTCCACAAGTGCTTCCTCCTAATTTCCTTCTCCTCTATTCCTCTCTGCAGGTTGCTGTGGTCAAGTTGAAGAGTACAGATAAAGTGTTCGCCATGAAAATCCTAAATAAGTGGGAGATGCTGAAAAGAGCAGAGGTGAGAACATGGCAAAAATGGGGCTTTTATAAAACTGTGGATTTTGGCATATGTGCAGTGGAGTGTCAAATTCTGCTATAAAAAGGGAAATGTTCTTGGAAAGAAAAAGACACTGTTTAGCGCCAATGCTTATTGCAACAGAAATGCTTCCCTATCTGACCAAAGATGGGTTGTGGCAGGTCATGGGTAGTTTACAGTATTGGTATTAGGAGATAAATTCACCTGACATTGACGTTTCATAAGGTAATGTGATTCTGAAGAAATTAAATTCCTAATTGCTTGTTAAATTCAAGTGGGGTTTTATGTGCTTGTTGCTAGGCTCACTGACCCTGACAACAATCTATTTAATTATTAATTGTAACGGGATATAAATGAAAAGGATACAATCATTTACTAAATGTAGCCTTAAAATCAGTCACGTTGCTGGGGATATTGACCTGTTTCAACCAAATGTAAGCAACATAATAACGAAAGACCAATTGCAGAGTTGCTTAGGTTATTTCATCTGTAGATATAAAAGTAAATGTAACTCGCTTAGGCAACCTATCCCCTAAACATGGCTGCTGCCAACTCTGTTATCTTGGGCGGCCTGATAATGGGTACAGTGCTGTTTACAGGGAGTGAGCTTGTCATGGGTTGGGACTTAGGCCCTTTTTGGGTTTAGTTTTCCTTTAAAGGTGAATATGCCTATGGTATAATGTGCTGCAAATGTTGTGCTCTTCTGTTTCACATCCCTCCATTAAAAGAGATTATAGCAGAGATATGTTAGTACAAACCATTCCAGTAATTGAGCCAATTGTGCCGTCCAGTGGAAAATATTTTAATATACAGATTACATTGGAGCAGCTAAGTAATTGACTAGAAGGTTGTTGAGTAAAGGTGCTGATCCGATGCAGAATGACAGCTGTGGTGAGGCAGGATGGGGTTACCAGGAACAGCAACAGCCCAGCATATATTAAATTATAAGGGATAACATAGAAGTACATTGCCTTTGTCATATCTTAATTGGGCAGTTCATTGTGATAGAATAGAGCTTGTTTGCTGGTCCCAAGGGACTCCTGGGGAAGAATGCAACCTTGAATACTTCATTTCTAGCACAGCACTTAGATTGCAAGCTCTATGGCCAGGGTCCTCCTTCCTCCTGTGTCTCTTAACATGGGCCACTCAATCTGTGTTACTATATTACTCTGCTCCAGCCAAGGGGAATCAGTGCTGTCATTGAGCTGTTTTGGGCTGATATGTGAAGGTCACACTGCTGCCTGTAACTGATAGGGGAGGCAGACGTTCCACGTTACGCCTACACGGGCAGAAGCAACTGCAAAAATATTGCACTGATTCCTTTGTGAATTTTGCTGCTTGTTAGAGGGTAGAATGGGGTCACTGATATGAGAGGGTAACCTTACATAGGAAAAGCCTTGGGTTTATTTTTAATTTATATTAGAAAGGGCATTGATACACTCACATAAGCATATTTCTCTCCTTCTTTTATATCACATTAGCCCTTTAAATGCCAGGGATACAACCACATACCTCGCCAGCAGCTGCTGGATTTACTTAACTTTCATGCAGAGTTGTGAATTGTAAGAGTTGTGTGTGATTCTGTAGCAAGGAGGGAAGGTAGGAAAAATTACAGCTTGTTTGCTGCTCTCAAGGGATTCCTGGCACTGCAGCAATACCTACTGTATATATACTCAGGGTGGGTAGGGATAGATGGTGCCTATAGTAGCAGAGGGATAATAGCCTCTGGGAAGGGAGTGTGACTGTGGGATAGCAGGTATAGTAGGGAGAGATGGTGCCTATAGTAACAGTGGATAATAGCCTCTGGGAAGGGAGTGTGACTGTGGGATAGCAGGTATAGTAGGGAGAGATGGTGCCTATAGTAACAGTGGATAATAGTCTCTGGGAAGGGAGTGTGACTGTGGGATAGCAGGTATAGTAGGGAGAGATGGTGCCTATAGTAACAGTGGATAATAGTCTCTGGGAAGGGAGTGTGACTGTGGGATAGCAGGTATAGTAGGGAGAGATGGTGCCTATAGTAACAGTGGATAATAGTCTCTGGGAAGGGAGTGTGACTGTGGGATAGCAGGTATAGTAGGGAGAGATGGTGTCTATAGTAACAGTGGATAATAGTCTCTGGGAAGGGAGTGTGACTGTGGGATAGCAGGTATAGTAGTATAGTAGCAGTATGGTAATGTATATGTATATGTAATTATAGAGTCCCTTGGTGCTTTGCACATGAGATGCTGACAGTTATAGTTCAGCCCAGATGCCCCAATCAAACCTGGCACCTTTGTATGAATGATTGCTAGCAGTGCACAGGTTAACACTTTCTTTGGTTTTCTGGGATGGGAGAGGAGAAGACATGGGAGAACGCCAACTAGCTGCCTTTTTTGTTCTTCCCTTTCTGCGGGAGAAAATATGTGATAAACAAGCTGTGCCATAGCAACGGAGCAAACCGAGTACATTTTTATACTCATAAAAATAGAACTTGTTTCCTCCAATGAATCTTATTTAACTAGCAAATGTCACCGCGACCTTTCTTTATTTTGGATAACCCCCTGCTTTCATATTGTTCAGTCATCCCAAGATGCAATGCTAGAAGGCAGTGCAGTGAGCAGAACCCATTTTATCCTCTGTATGGATCATTATGTGATTGTACAGGTATGGGACCTGTTCCAGAATGCTCAGGACCTGGGGTTTTCCAGATAACGGATCTTTCTGTAATTTCAGTCTTCGTGCCTTAAGGCTACTAGATAATTATGTAAACATTAAATAAACCCAATAGGCTGGTTTTGTTATGGATTAGTTATATCTTAGTTTGGGATCAAGCTACTGTTTTATTATTACTGAGAAAAAGGAAATAATTTTAAAAAATTTTAATTATTTGGATAAAATGGAGTCTATGGGAGACGGCCATTCCGTAATTCGGAGCTTTCTGGATATCAGGTGTCCAGATAAGGGATCCTATACCTGTACTGAATGTTAAATATTGTATAATCTATTGTAAAGCACTGCAGAATATGTTGGATTTTTATAAACGTGATAATAAAAATGAGAGATGACCGTGAGAATGCACAGTGAGGGCACAGACATTGTTAATATGGTTGGTTTTGGGCTGGCGCGGGAGCTCAGGTCGGGTTGGTTTCGGGCCAAACTCGCAAGCTCCTTTCTGGGAGGAGCTTTCCGACCTTGCAACAGCCAGCTTCCGACTTCCGGGTTCACTTTTAATACACGCATGCCTGCTTGCCCCGCCCCTTTTGTTATGACATCGGCGGGGCGGGTCTTTAAAAGGAAGTTGGGCTTGGGCGGGTTCAGGTGGTAGGAGGTTGGATGGTGGGCAGGTGCCCATCACTATTCTGGGTAACAGCTGAATTTATTCATTTACTAGTTTCCATTATAACATAGAGCTTTGCACCTGTACACACAATTACTGAGCTCACAATGCACAGGGTATGGCGTCTCCCTTCTCTCCCATGCTTGTTGCCTTTCTATGGGGAATAGCAAATGAATAATCCACTTTGTTTGCCGGATGGAAAAATAAAGTCTACAACTTCCCATTTCTTTATTCGTATTCTTAATCCGACAATGGAGGAAGCAACCCGCCTCCCTGTTTGTAATATAATTTAGTTCTATAATGTCAAACACACAGTTCAGCAGGAACAGCCCTATAAAGGGGTTGCTCACCTTTTAATTATCTATTCATATGATGTAGACAGTAGGGATGCGCCAGATCCAGGATTTTGTTCGGGAATCGATCAATTTGACTTTTTTTCAGCAGAATTCTGATTCAGCCTAATCCTCGTGCCTGACTTAACCAAATCTTGATCCATATGCAAATTGGGGGCAGGAAGGGAAAATCACATAATTTTTTGACACAACACATGGAAGTAAAAAAAAATGTTTTCTCTTCCTGTCGCTAATTTGCATATGTAAATTAGGAATCATTTCGGTATTCACCAAACTCTTTAATAAAGGATGCATCCCTTGTAGAGAGTGATCTTCTGAAACAATTTGCAGTTGGTTTTCCTTTTTTTATTATTTTTGGTTTTAAAAGTACAGGTATAGGATCTACTATCTGGAAACTCATTATCCATAAAGCTCCGAATTACAGAAAGGCCGTCTCCCATAGACTCCATTTTATCCAAATGATCCAATTTTTTAAAAATGATTTTCCCTTTTCTCTGTAATAATAAAAAAGCACCTTGTACTTGATCCCAACTAAGATATAATTAATCCTTCTTGTAGTCAAAATCAGTCTACTGTTTGTGCCTATGTTTACATGATTTTCTAGTAGACTTAAAGTGACACTGACACTAAAAAATGAATTTTAACATATGAATGTACATAAAATGTTACCTATAGGTCATGTTGATCATTTTTTGCGGATAGGTTTGTTTTTGTATATAATTGTTAGTTGAAGTTCCTAAGCCTGACTCTCTGACACTCTGACTTTGCCAACCTGACTGTCCCATCTCAGCCTGTTAGTTACAGTTTCTAATGATAACGGACTCCTGCTGCACAAATATGGCAGCCCCCGCATACAGGAACATGGGATAACAGACAGGTAATGTAAAAGCATCATACAAATACTTTATGGCAAAGTTAGAAGTAGCTTTCAAAGCCAAAATTATAAAAGATGTAAAAAAGAGTTTAATTTCAGGTGTCGGTATCTCTAAGGTATGAAGATCTAAATTACGGTAAGATCTGTTATCCGGAAAGCCTTAGGTCCAGGGCATTCTGGATAATTAAATTTTTATTCAGCAGCTTTCCAGTTTGCAGTTTCAGCAATCTGATTTCTAGGGTCCAAATTACCCTGATTGAAATGAGAGACTGGTATATGAATAGGAGAGGGCTTGAATAGAAAGACGGTAATAAAAAGTAGCAATAATAATACATTGTAGACTTAGACTTAGTATTTGTTATGTATTCCCCTGTACTAAGCACAATTTAGCAAGAACCTAGGTCTCCTTATAGTCTGTAAAGACATATTATAAAACTACGGCAGCATAGGTATTCCCCTGTACTAAGCACAATTCAGCAGGAACAGTCCCCTAAGTTTGCTCACCGTCTGTACAGAGAGATCCCATAAAACTATGTCAGCATAGGTATTCCCCTGTACTAAGCACAATTCAGCAGGAACAGTCCCTAAGTTTGCTCATAGTCTGTACAGAGAGATACCATAAAACTATGTCAGCATAGATATTCCCCTGTACTAAGCACAATTCAGCAGGAACACTCTCTAAATTTGCTCATAGTCTGTACAGAGAGAGACCATAAAACTATGGCAGCATAGGTATTCCCTGTACTAAGCACAATTCAGCAGGAACAGTCCCTAAGTTTGCTCATAGTCTGTACAGAGAGAGATCCCATAAAACTATGGCAGCATAGGTATTCCCTGTACTAAGCACAATTCAGCAGGAACAGTCCCTAAGTTTGCTCATAGTCTGTACAGAGAGAGACCATGAAACTATGGCAGCATAGGTATTCCCTGTACTAAGCACAATTCAGCAGGAACAGTCCCTAAGTTTGCTCATAGCCTGTACAGAAAGATATGATAAAACTATGGCAGCATATATTATCTTTATGCCCTGCATTTAAAAAAGTGCAGTTCATGGTGTAAAACAACATGGCAGGTTGCACACCCTGTACTTAATGTTGCACCCATTTAAATAAATCTAGATACAAAGGACAGGGAGTGCTAGATGTTCGCTCCTTAGTGCCCTTGGTAAATGAACCAGAATAACTCACAGCTACTGTTGTTTAGTGCATCTGGACCAGAGCTAGGTAAGGCTGTGGGCTGTGGACTGGCACCCAGATTAGTGGTATGGCCCCTGTGTATTTGGAAAGGAGAGGAACAGGGTGGCTGTAGTTCAGGGCTTGTATCTGTAGGATGTTGGCTTCACACACTTGCTGTAATTGTGCTGCTCTCTGAGGTTTGTGTCCATTTGCAGTTTATCAACCTTACAAGATTGCACAAGTCTAATTCATTCTATTTGGCCAAGATCTGTTGATCTTGGCTGCCTACATAATGTGACTTTAATATTAAAAATAAACTTCTTTAAAATATATATTTATATGCTTACTTATAGCAATTAATAATTTCCCTGGCCAAAGTAAACACCGTTCTACTGAACTTTTCTTAGCAAACTTTATAAAGTTTCAGTAGAAATCTGATAGTTGTAGCTGTCCTTATGGGCATCTACCATTGGCTTTGTAAGTAGTGGGGCCCCAAATAGCAGCAGTTATAGATAGAAAGACTTCGGAATAGTAGGACAAGGTGGAGGCAGTAGGACAAGATAAAGACATTAGAGCAAGATGGAGACAGTAGAGCAAGATGCAGAGGATGGGGCAATATGCAGACTGTAGGGTATTTTGGAGACAGTAGGACATTATAGAGACAGCAAGGCAAGGTGGAGACAGTCAAACAATATGCAGACAGTAGATTGGATGCAATGGGACATGATGGAGATGGTGGAGCAAGATGGAGACGGTGGAGCAAGATGGAGACGGTGGAGCAAAATGGAGACAGTAGAGCAAGATTGAGGCAGTAAGACAGGTTGGAGGCTGTAGGACAAGTTGGAGACTATAGGACAGGTTGGAAGTTGTAGGACATGACTACTGAGAAACTAGAACAAGATGGATATAATAGGGCAGGTTGTAAGCAGTAGGACATGATGGAGACAGTAGAACAAAATAAAGAGAGTAGCGCAAGATGAAGAGGGTAGGGCAGTATGGAGATAGTAGGACATGTTGGCAATAGAACAAGATGGAGACCGTAGACCAAGATGAAGACAGTAGAGCAAGATAAAGACAGTAGAGAAAGATAAAGACAGTAGAGAAAGATAAAGACAGTAGAGCAAGATGAAGACAGTAGAGCAAGATGGAGAGGTTAGGACAAGATGGAGGCAGTAGAGCAAGATGAAGACAGTAGAGCAAGATGAAGAGGTTAGGACAAGATGGAGGCAGTAGAGCAAGATGAAGACAGTAGAGCAAGATAAAGACAGCAGAGCAAGATTGAGAGGTTAAGACAAGATGGAGGCAGTAGAGCAAGATGAAGACAGTAGAGCAAGATAAAGACAGTAGAGCAAGATAAAGACAGTAGAGAAAGATAAAGACAGTACAGCAAGATGAAGACAGTAGAGCAAGATAGAGAGGTTAGGACAAGATGGAGGCAGTAGAGCAAGATGGAGACAGTAGAACAAAATAGATATAGTATGACAATATAGTGACAAAGAGCAAACTGGAGACAGTAGGGCAATATATAGATGGTAGAACCAGATGGGGACAGTAGGGGCAAGACAGATAATAGTAGGGCAAGATGGCAAAATTAGAGTGAGATAGAGTAAATAGGCAAGTACAGAATGGGGCAGGGCAGAATGGGCGCCAGTTCACTTTCAGCACCACCAGCATGCCAGCCATAATGAGGCAATTTGTGCAATAGGCACAAGGAATACACCTATAATGATGCATCAGTTGAAATATTGTCTGAATGTTAGGGAATATTGCAGCATTTTGGGAAACATTTACAGATGACCAAAATCATCTCACACCTTGTTTCTGGCATGTGCATCTCTGATGCTCTGATCCCAGCTGTGCATCTAGGCAGATTATTTTGGAAGATGTTCAGGACCCATCCAACCAAGCATCTATGTGTCTGGGCTGCTTACAGGATCTGCTGTCATCATTGTTCACTCTCCGACCCAAAGTTTAACTGGTTCTGATGTCTCAGTCTCTGTGTCTGTAGCCTTGATTGCTACATCTGTAATGCTCTGATGCTTTAGGCCCCTAGTAGTGTCAGGCTCTGCTTTCTATGTTGTGACTCCATGGTGCACAGTAGTGTTTCATTTGCCATGTAAAGATGGAGCCTGAAATGAGACCTCTTATAGAGGGGCCAGTAAGCAGTTTGATAACAAATTTCAGGGGGATCCTTACATTTTTTCCCTTTCTGTCCCACAGACGGCTTGTTTCCGAGAGGAGCGGGACGTACTGGTGAATGGAGACTGTCAGTGGATCACTACCTTGCACTACGCCTTCCAGGATGACAGCAATTTGGTAAGTTGTCTCTTTTGTTCTTCATTACTAATGGCTTGAGATAAGTTCAGCCTGTGGCCCTCCAGCTAGAGTCCTCCAGTGGGTCAGGTACCCGCAGGTTACCCGCAAAGACCTGTGGTACCCTGCAGGTTGCGCGTAGATGATCCGGGTGCGGGTATAGACGTGGGTCTTCTCAATACCCATTTTTACTCATTTTTTCTGATCACACCTACTTCTGATAATGTCACTTCCGGTTACAATGACAGCACTTCCTGATTCTTGATGATCAGCAGGTCGTGGCTCCAGGTTGTGGATAAGGTACTTGCATTTGGGGTTGGGTAGCGGGTCCAGGCGGGTAAGAATGCATGTCCGGGTTTCTGATTGCAGGTTGCGGATACGGGTCGGGTCGCAGGTTAGGGTCAGGACTCTACCTCCAGCAGGGCCGCCATTAGAAATCACAGGGCCCCGCACAACAAAATTTCAGGGCC
>CM044439.1:19713724-19739576 GCA_024363595.1 Xenopus borealis | reverse complement strand
TATATATATATAAAACACTGTTCATTGGTAGACTTTGTATTCTAGCAAATGAAATATTTTTGTTACAATAAAGAGCCCAACAGTCCTGCCCCTATTTCTCTCAACGCTTGAGGAAGACTTGCCCTGTTCTATATGCTTAAAAGGTTCTAGATCTGCCTGAACTGGGCTGCTAAAGGGGAAATTCATTTTCGCCATATTTGCCATTTTCCGTATATTATAGATGGGCCTATCCTAAGCAACTTTTTAAGCTTCTTATCATTATTTATTGCACACAGTTCTTATTTGGAAATGTTCCAGCTTGCAGATGAAAATGCTGTATGACTCTTGGGGGGTCACTGACCCAACAACAACAAACTAAACCCCCAAAACAAATACTTAAGCAACAGATTATATGAAATTATCTTATCAAACTCGTATATAAATTTAAGTAAATATTGCCATTCTACATCTCTGGCCTTGAAACCCCATTTCATGATGGTCTGTGTGCTGCCTCAGAGATCACCTGACCAGAAATATTTCAACTCTAACTGTAACAGGAAGAAGTGTGGAAGCAAAAGACACAACTCTGTCTGTTAATTGGCTCATGTGACCTAACAAGCATAGTTTGTTTGTGTGCACTGTGAATCCTAGGATCCCAGGGGGCGGACTTTATTTATTAAAATTGCAATTTTCTATTTAGGATTACCCAATGGCACATACTACCAGAAATGTAAATTATTATGAAAATGGTTTATCTACATGAAGAAGGATTTTAAATGAAACAGGCTTTGTCCTGAGATCCCCTTACCAGCATTAACTGGGGAACAGGGTAGGTGATACAGGACGAGGAGCAATAAGGGGGTAAAGAGGGGTCTCAGAGCTCCTGTACAAGTAGTTTTATGTTAAGCGTGTAGGAAAAAAATGCATTTTGGCTCAGTTTCCCTTTGATTTCTGATCCTTGCTTAACATGGCTGTGCTTGCAGGTGTACATGGCTAAAGTTATGGCACCACTGGGCCAATTTGATGGCATTAGTTGTACACCTGCACAAGAGTCCAGTGCGTGTCTGTGAGCAGTCCCTATAGAGAGGACAGACTGTGAGCAGTCCCTATAGAGAGGTCAGACTGTGAGCAGTCCCTATAGAGAGGTCAGACTGTGAGCAGTCCCTATAGAGAGGTCAGACTGAGCAGTCCCTATAGAGAGGTCAGACTGAGCAGTCCCTATAGAGAGGTCAGACTGTGAGCAGTCCCTATAGAGAGGTCAGACTGTGAGCAGTCCCTATAGAGAGGTCAGACTGTGAGCAGTCCCTATAGAGAGGTCAGACTGTGAGCAGTCCCTATAGAGAGGACAGACTGTGAGCAGTCCCTATAGAGAGGTCAGACTGAGCAGTCCCTATAGAGAGGTCAGACTGTGAGCAGTCCCTATAGAGAGGTCAGACTATGAGCAGTCCCTATAGAGAGGAGAGAGTGCCTCCCTGTCTCTCAGTCTGTAACACCAGGCACTGTCCAAGCATATGGTTCTAATAGACAGACGCACAAACTTACTTTTGTTCTCTGTAACACGGGAGAAAACTTTGAGGAATTCCAAGCAGTGCCAAGTATGCAAAGGATAACAGCAGAGAAAGCCTGGGCTCAGCAGTATGACATCCATGCACTTGGTCTTTTCACTCCCCAAATACAAAACTTGATGTTCAGTTTGTTTCGGTGTGTGTGTGTGTGTGTGTGTGGGGGGGGGGATTATTTTTATTGCAAGTGTCCTTTTGCTGTTCCTCTCCCCTGTGCCGGGGGAACAAGTGTGTAGGTGTAGGGAGAGATGTGAGGGCATAAGTGCTGTGAGTCTTCAGGGATTGGATACACTGCTGGCAATTCTGCAGTATCAGTGCTCTGTACCAGTACTAGGGATGCCAAACATTCCCCCAGCACTTCATTTGAACACTGGAAGGCAAAGGCTGACGTGTTTCTGGGAATTGTGGTTCAACAACAAACTTTCATTTAAAGGCACATTGCATTCACTAATCATTGGGATGGATATTTTATTTGCAATCCACCATAATGGATTTCCTGACCCATCCTCTAACTGAGACTTGAAACCTAAATTCACTAAAAGTACTTTCCATTGAACATGCTGGGTGGGGCAGTGAGTCTTTTATTCAAGCAGTGGGTGGAGTTAGAAGACAGATGGCTGCTATAGGGCAGGGAAAGGAGTGTAAATCAAGCAGTGGGCGGAGTTAGAATACAGATGGCTGCTATAGGGCAGGGAAAAGGAGTGTAAATCAAGCAGTGGGTGGAGCTAGAATACAGATGGCTGCTATAGGGCAGGGAAATGAGTGTAAATCAAGAAGTGGGTGGAGTTAGGATACAGATGGCTGCTATAGGGCAGGGGAAAGAATGCTGCTATCTGACACTGAAAAGGAGTGTTAAATTAAGTGGGTGGGACTAGAACACTGATTCCAGGTTGAGTGAGAGGGACTAGGTGTCTGTAACTCAAGCAAATACTGGAATTATAACACATTGATGGCAGTTCACAGGAGGGGCAAGGAGCCTGTAACAGAACCAGTGGGCTGGGCTAGAAGATGCTAATGGCTGCTTAGAGGAAAAGAGGCAGGGAGTCTGTAACCAAAGCAACTATGGAAGCTTAGAGGGGAGGATCAGATAGTCTGTAACTCAAGCAGTGGGTGGGACTTGAAGTCTTATGGCAGCGTACAGGAGGCAAGGCAGAGAGTCTGTAATGAAAACACTTTCTCATATTTTTCTCTTTGGATGTAGTTTTAAGCAAGCATGGACTGTGCTTCACTAATACACTACATTTCAATAAAAAAATTTTTTTTTTGGATTTCATTTTCTTTTAAAGGAACAGTTCAGTAAAAAAAATAAAACTGGGTAAATAAATAGGCTGTGCAAAATAAAAATAATGTCTCTAATATAGTTAGCCAAAAATGTAATGTATAAAGGCTGGAGTGACTGGATGTCTAATATAATAGCCAGAACACTACTTCCTGCTTTTCAGTTGATCAGTGACTTGAGGGGGGGCCACATGGGCCATAACAGTTGCGTTTGAATCTGAGCTGAATGCTGAGGATCAATTGCAAACTCACTGAACAGTTATGTCCCATGTGGCCCCCATTATAGTCACTGACTAACTCAGAGTTAGAGAGCTGAAAAGCAGGAAGTAGTGTTCTGTTCTGTTAGACATCCAGTTACTCCAGACTTTATACATTACTATTTACCAGTTTTTTACATTTACACTGAACTAAGACTCACAGGCTAATGCATTTGATCAAATACACAGATTGTCTGCTTGTTCTTTCTCACAAAAAGGGAAAGCTTTACCTTCTATACACAGATATGTCCCAGAACTGTTCCTTCTCCCTGCTCATCTGATATCACTGTGTAATGCTCACTAAACATATCACTGGGACAGATTAAACCCTGTATATGTGCAGCATGGAAACAGAAAATTCTACCTACAAATCAACTCGGTCATCATTGGTTTTATTGACTTTTAGGCCCCTGTTCTGTTGCCTGTCCATATGTACACAGATGATGTGACACCAGCGATGTGTGAGGTTTAATGATACACACAGCTGGTATATGGGAGAGGTGCCTCATGGGATTTGCTGTTTGTTCCATAGGTGCCAACCAACCCAACCAGCAACTGGAGAAGTCGAGTTTAACGCGGACAGATATCGAGGAATTCTCCCGACAAATCAAAGTGTTTGAGAAACAAGTGAAAGTTCTGAAGCAGGAGAAGGAGGATCTGAATAAGGTAGGACTCCAGTAGGGCTAAAAGCACTCACTCGCTATAGAGATTCCAAAACTGTCTCCCCAAGTGGATAGAGCTAGAGTCCTGCAGCGGGTTGGGTACCCAGACGTTACCCCCAAAAACCTGCGCTACCCTGCAGGTAGAAGTTCTGCGTGCGGGTATAGACGCGGGTAGGTGGTTTTGCGGGTCGGGACGCGGGTATTCTCAATAGCGGTTTTTACTCCTTTTTTCTGATCACGCCTTCTTCCAATGATGTCACTTCCCGTTTACAATGACAGCACTTCCTGATTCTTGATGTTCAGTGGGTTGCGGATAAGGTACATGCGATCGGGTAGTGGGTCCAAGCGGGTAAGAATGTGGGTTGTGGGTCCACGTTGCAGATTGCAGGTTGCTGATATGGGTCGGTACGGGTTCCAAAAAATAGACCTGCGCAGGACTCTAGATAGAGCTATCAGCCCGAGAATGGGTTGGGGTCAAGGTTTGGGGAGTGCTTATTTGTGCCCTGGGTACCCCTGGAACTATAGCAGGGTGACTGTTACCCCAATGTTTCTATATATCTGTAACCTTGTTATGAGCTAAGGGAGCCCAGTCTGAAGGCCAGTTAGGGTGAGATTTGGGGTGAGTGATTATTTGTACCCTGGGTACCCCTGGAACTATAGCAGGGTGACTGATACCCCAATGTTTCTATATATGTGTAACCTTGTTATGAGCTACGGGGGCCCAGTCTGAAGTCCAGTTAGGGTGAGATTTGGGGTGAGTGCTTATTTGTGTCCTGGGTACCCCTGGAACTATAGCAGGGTGACTGTTACCCCAATGTTTCTATATATCTGTAACCTTGTTATGAGCTAAGGGGACCCAGTCTGAAGGCCAGTTAGTGGGAAATTTGGGGTAGGTGTTTATTTGTGCCCTGGGTACCCCTGGAACTAAAGCAGAGTTTCTATTTGTGTGTAATGAGATAAGGGGAGATGTGACCATATGTTGGTCCTTAAAGTGGGTCTGATGCACGGTGACCAATGTCCCAAATCCTTGCTTGATGCATTTTCATTAGGACTTGGTGGATTCCAATGAGAAGATGAAGACCCAAACAAAAGAGCTGAAGGAGGTGCAGAGCCAAAGGAAACAGGCCTTGCAGGAAATGGCAGAGCTTAACGAGCGACTTACCGAACTGCGCTCCCAAAAGCAGAAATTTGTGAGGCAGCTCCGTGACAAGGAAGAAGAAACGGAGGCCATGACGCAGAAGGTCGAAGGCTTGAGGCAAGACCTTCGCCGGGTAGAAAGAGCTAAAAAAGAGGTTCGTTGTAGCTGCAATTTCTCTGTTGTGCTTTAAAAGTGTTTAGAATACAAATAGACAATGTAACATTAAATTAATTATTTTATGTTTTGTGGTTACTGGTACTTTAAACTGTATACATGCATAAATTCCAAATCTCTTTTGGTTTCTGCTACAAGGTCAGAACCACCAATGCAGAGAATATCAGTCAGCTAGACAAATAACCAAAAAAACAGTGAGAAGTGTAGATTGGAAAGTTGCTTAAAATTACATTTTCTTTCATTATGCAAAAAAAAAATCCATCACTTTTTGGGTGGAGTTACACTTTAATGAAAAACGTGGCTTCTCATTTGCAGCTTGAAGCCCAAGTTGAATCCACAGCCTCTGAGGCCTCCAAGGACAGGAAACTGCGGGAGAAGAGTGAGCAATACACCAAGCAGCTGGAGAGCGAGTTGGAGGGACTGAAAGTGAGTGCAGAGTTTTGATTGGTGATAGGGAGGGGTTGCTTGTGGGTATTGGAGTGGAGTGAGAGTAGTAACAATATTACCTAAACCAGTCATCAGGGTGTGACTAAGGCTTTCATCCGGAATGGTACACATGGCATCTGTTCAGTGTATTCATAGACTCTTCAAGATACCATAAAACTATTCCAGCTTAAGTATCCAATTATTCACTATTTCATCAAGAACAGCCCCCTTAGTTTGTTCATAGCCTGTACAGAGAAATACAAAAAAAAAGTGGTAGCATAGATATTTCCCTGTACTAAACACAATTCAGCAGGAACAGCCCCTTACGTTTACTCATAGCTTATACAGAGAAATACCATAAAATAATTTCAGCATATGTATTCCCCTGTACTAAGCACAATTCAGCAGGAACAGCCCCTTACGTTTACTCATAGCTTATACAGAGAAATACCATAAAATTATGGCAGCATATGTATTCCCCTGTACTAAGCACAATTCAGCGGGAACAGCCCCTTACGTTTACTCATAGCTTATACAGAGAAATACCATAAAATTATGGCAGCATATGTATTCCCCTGTACTAAGCGCAATTCAGCCGGATCAGCCCTTAGGTTTGCTCATAGCCTGTACAGAGAGATACTATAATACTATGACAGCATATGAATTCCTCTGTACTAAGCACAATTCAGCAGGAACAGCCACCAAAGTTTGCTCATAGTCTGTACAGAGAGATACCATAAAACTATGGCAGCATAGGTATTCCCCTGTACTAAGCACAATTCAGCAGGAACTGACCCTATGTTTGCTCATAACCTGTACAGAGAGACACCATAATACTATGACAGCATAGGTATTCCCCTGTATAAGAGGATGGCACGGTCTATGGGGTGGCATTGAATTGCTATAGATTTGTAGTTCAGCAGCAGCTAGAGAAGAGTAGATTGTAGAGAATCGCTGCACTGTGGCTCATGGGAGAGGATAAACAAATGGGGGGCCAAAGGAGATGAAGCCCAAGCAAAAGCAAGAACATGATTTAATTCAAAACACATGAAATGTAACCGAAAAACCATCAAGGAGGAGAGAAGGCAGTAAAAGAGGGAATAATAAGCAGCGCCTCACAGAGAGGAGAATCCTATTCCTGGAATCCCAGATGCCTCGTGCTCCCACCACTGAAACCTCTGTGCAGTAAAGTTTTACACTATTTGCTTTGTACATACCAGGAAATCATAAAACATTGATATTTTTCTGCAGCCGGCACGGTCTGGGCAGGTATAGTGTGCAGCTGTGCATGTGTGTGAGGAGCCACTCACTGGGAGTCTTTGGCCTCTTTGCTGATCATGGTGATTTAGGGCCACTAGTTAAAGACTTACATGGATTGTGAGTGGGAGGGGCTTATTCACGTGATATTAACTCCATATGTCATCTCTTAGCTGCATGCTGGGTTATGCGGCTATACTTGGCCTCTGCAGGTGTTGGGGAGTGAGGTCTCTGGGGGTCGTATAAATCTGAGACAGGAGAAGGGCCCTAAATTGTCTTGTCTCACTGTCACCTGGATGTGTCCATTGTGCACAGTGATTTCTAAGCTGTACGTGCAAAACCAATTTGTGCAGCTGTGTGTGTGTTTTACAGGGCTGGTTCCCTTTTAGATGAACTTTTAGTATGTTATAGAGTGGACATTTCTAAGCAACTTTTTAAGTAGTTATATTTTCTAGATTCTTAATTACTTGCATTCTTCTTTTGACTCTTTCCCTCTTTCAAATGAGGGTCACTGTCCCCTTCTAAAATAAAAAATTATCTGTAAAGACTACCAATTTACTGTTATTGCTGCTCTTTTACCTTTTTATACTTGTCCTCTCCTATTCATATTCCGATCTCTTATTCATATCAATGCATGGATGCTAGGGGAATTCGGACCCTAGCAGCGAGATTGCTCAAATTGCAAACTGGAGAGCTGCTGAATAAAAAGCTAAATAACTCAAAAACCACAAAAATAAAAAATGAAAACCAATTGCAAATTGTCTCAGAATATCCCTCTCTATATCATACTAAAAGTTCATTTGAAGGCGAGCCATCCCTTTAAAGGGCACCTGTTGGTTAAAAATGCCAAACCCAACCAAAGGTGCGGGCCAGAGCCTGCATTCCAGTTGGTTTTTAAATGCCCCCCGCCAGCGCTATGCTACTCGCAAGGGGAGGGAGCTCCTGGTGTGAGCAGCCATGTCCGCTCACTCGCATGTGCATTACGCGCATGTGACTTCACGCACATGTGCACAATGAAAAGCTGCCTCGATTAAGGACCGCTTTTCATTATGCACATGCGAATGGCTGCTCGCAACAGGAGCTCCCTCCCCTTGCTAGTAGCATAGGGCTGGTGGGGGTATTTAAAAAAAAAAAAAAACTGCTGTTATCCCCAACTGGAATCCGGGCTCTACCATCCCACACCTTTGGTTGGGGATAGCATTTTTAACCAATAGGTGCCCTTTAAGTGTGTGTGAGTGTATATACTCTGGCAGGTTGGCAGCTGATTGGCCTGTGTATGGGGTTAAAACAACAGACCAGTATCAGTTTAGTGAGATATGCATCAGGCTGGCTGGAAAATACCATTGGCGGGGGGACCCTTGCTGTAGTCATGTGCTTGTGTTTTACAGCAGTATTGGGATGGGGGGGGGTGTTTATAGCACAGAGCCTTGTATGAGCCAGAGGGACTGCAGTGTATCAGTATGGGATTGTGGCACTTACTATATGTTATTGAATCTGTACCCACCCCTTATAATCCCTGATTTTGTATCCTCTAGTTAAAACATGTCGGACGCTCTCCAGGGGTCAGCAATTCCGAGCACCAGCAGGAGATCACCAAACTGAAGACCGATCTGGAAAAGAAGAGCGTCTTCTATGAAGAGGAGTTCGCCAAGAGGGAAGCGTTTCATGCCAGTGAAATCAAGAACCTGAAGAAGGAGCTGCGAGACGCGGAGAGCCAACAACTGAACCTCAACAAAGAGATCCTGGTTCTGAAAGACAAGCTGGACAAGACTCGCAGGGAAAGGTATAGGCTGGACTGTGCTACCTGATGATATTCAGCTGTTACACGGGTTGTTCACCTTTAAATTAACGTTTAGTATGATGTAGAGGAGTGACAATTTGCAGTTGGTTTTTATTTTTTGTGTTTTTTGAATGAAAAATAAAAAATAAAAATTAACTAAAAGGTGAACCCCCCATTTTTAGTGGTTTCTGAGAATAGACAGATTTAGTCTGGTATTAGCAATCAAACTATCTGAAGTTGCTAATATCTCAATAAGTATCTTGGTTTGATGTGTACTAAATAATTTGGGGGGGGGGGCTGGGAATTCAATCCTCTTTAAGCTCCTTTAAAAATGAATTGATGGAAACTTACTTTAAATGCATTGACCACTTTTGAAGTTTTTTGTGGTTTCTGTGATATCCGTTTTAGATTGCTAATACCAAGAGTGTTTCTGTGCGCTTCCTGTATAGCCCAATAACCCTAAGGTTGCTGACTTTCAATGGAGCTAAAATCCTGGTGTTAGCAGTTCAGAACAGCAAATATCTTAAAAAACTCTGAAAGTAGAAAATAAGTGTAAATGGCAAAAGTGCAGAGAGAAGCTGATTTTATTTATTTTGTTGTCAAACGACATCTAATAAAATCCCTAGTTATGGAATGAAAAGAAATCAGAAGGGGTGTAACAACATATACAATAGACATGCAGGGGGCCTGAACAGTGGGGTCTGCTGTATTTAGCCCCCCACCCCAGATCCTCTCCTATGTTTAATTTAGGTGCTGTGCAAGTAGGTAGCAAGCTGGGACTATTAGTGACCGACCCCTCAGAAGATATTTTTTATGGGAGGCTTGGCTCTTGCAAGTTAGGATGTAACTGCCCCCCCCCCCACCCCGCAGATTCACAATGGATTAGCCCTGCCTGCACCCCATAATAAATCCTTAAAAGGGAAGAGATGAAGATGCGGAGATTCTTTGTTTCACATGTACAAGTGCTTGTTTTCTTTTGCTTAAGTGCAAGGGGATTTATGGCTAAACAAAAGCAGAAATCCTTAAAATAATAGATCTGTGGGGGGGCCCTGGCGCTTTGATCTGGGATTACTGGTTTAACCCAGTGTGAGCCAGAGAAGGGCAAACACAGGGCCTTGTCACCAAAGGGGATTGACAATGACCGGCAACACATGTTTTTATTGCTATATTGCAAAATTCAGCAGGAACAGCCCCCCAAGTTTTCTCATAGCCTGTACAGAGAGATCCCATAAAACTACGGCAGCATAGGTATTCCCCTGTACTAAGCACAATTCAGCAGGAACAGCCCCTAAGTTTGCTCATAGTCTGTGGAATCATAGGTATTCCCTGTACTAAGCACAATTCAGCAGGAACAGCCCCTAAGTTTGCTCATAGTCTGTGGGATCATAGGTATTCCCCTGTACTAAGCACAATTCAGTAGGAACAGTCTCCTAAGTTTCCTCATAGCCTGTACAGAGAGATACTATAAAATCGTTTGAATATTTTAAAGTGCTCTATTTCTGATGAGGATTAATGCAAAGAGTCAAATAAATACCAGGGCTTGCCCTGTGGAAGCACAAAGTGTCGCTACATTTCATTCAGAAAATTCAGAAAATAAGATGTTTGGCAGCACTGCTGTACATTACATTACTCTGTACTCTGAGGTTAATACATTTATTTTGGTGCCGCATCCCATTCACCTAAATGCTTTTCTCTTCACAGCCAAAGCGAAAGGGAGGAGTTTGAAGCTGAAATGAAGCAGAAGTTTGACCGCGAGCGGCTCCTGTTAATGGAGGAAAACAAAAAGCTCTCCAATGAGCTGGACAAGGTAGAATTCCATTGTGGCTGTGTTGGCAGTGCCTGTGCTTGTGTGTTCCTGGGGGGGTAGAGGACAAACAGATGCTTGTGGCACCAAATATTTATTTAGAATGCACTGTCCAACCTAAGACCAACATATTGTATATTAGCCTTGGCACTCAGCAGGTGCTCAGGATTTTTTATAACAACTGCAGATTTGGTAACACTGATATTATATTTTGCTTTCTCAATATGACCTACTGCTTCCATCTTGCTCTACTGTCTCCATCTGCAGTTTCCATCTTGCTCTACTGTCTCCATCTTGCTCTGCAGTTTCCATCTTGCTTTGCTGTTTCAGTTTTACTCTACTGTCTCTATCTTGTTTCACGGTCTCCATCTTGCCCTACTGTCTCTATTGTGTTCTACTGTCTCCATCTTGCTCTACAGTTTACATTTTACTCTACTGTCTCTATCTTATCCCACTGTCTCCATTCTGCCCTACTGTCTCCATCTTGCTCTACTGCTTCCATTTTACTCTACTGTCTCTATCTTATCCCACTGTCTCCATTCTGCCCTACTGTCTACATCTTGCTCTACTGTCTCCATCTTGCTTTGCAGTTTCATTCTTGCCCCACTGTTTCCATTTTGCTCTACTTTTTTCTTTCTTTACCTACTACCCCCATCTTGTCCTGCTGTCTTTTTCTTTTTCTCCATGTCGCCATGCTGTTTCCTTGTATGTTGCTCTCTCACTGTTCTCCCTTATAGCTGCTGTTTGGGAGGGATTTGTGTACAGGATCCTGTTTGCATCCCCGCCTTCTATATCATATTATTATACATTGTTATCCTTTAAATTAAAGAACACAATATGTTCTTAAAATACTATGGATAACTAATTAGCTAAACTGAATGTGGCCATAACTACAGTTATGTAAATATTTGGACAGACAACTTTTTTCTAATTTTGGTAATGCACATTACCACAATTAATATTACATGAAACAACTCAGAAATAATTGACCTGCAGACTTTCAGCTTTAATTCACTGGGTTGAACAAAAAGATTGCCTTACTAAAGCCTTTTTTTTAACACAGTGACTTCATTTCAGGGGCTTAAAAGTAATTGGACAATTGACTCAAAGGCTATTTCATGGGCAGGTGGGCAATTCCTTTGTTATGTCATTATCAATAAAGCAGATACAAGTCGATTTCAGGGGGTTCCTTTATGTGGAAGATTTTACTGTGAACAGACAGCAGTCAAAGGAGCTCTCCCTGCAGGTGAAACAAGCCATCCTTAAACTGCAAAAACAGAAAAAAACCATCCGAGAAATTGCTTCAATATTAAAAGTGGCAAAATCTACAGTATGGTACATCATGAGAAAAAAAGAAAGCACTGGTGGACTCAGCAACGCAAAAAGTCCTGGACGTCTACAGAAGAGAAACCCCTTCACAACAGCCAAACAAGTGAACAACACTCTCCAGGAGGCAGGCGTATCCATATCCAAGTCTACCATAAAGAGAAGACTGCATGAAAGTAAATACAGAGGGTGCACTGCAAGGTGCAAGACACTCATAAGCATCAAGAATAGAAAGGCTAGAGTGGACTTTGCTTAAAAAAAAAAAAAATCTAAAAAAGCCAGCACAGTTGTGGAAAAGCATTCTTTGGACAGATGAACCCAAGATCAACCTCTACCAGAATGATGGCGAGAACAAAGTATGGAGAAGGCATGGGAACAGCTCATGATCCAAAGCATACCACATCATGTTGGAGGCAGTGTGAGGGCTTGGGTGTGTATGGCTGCCAGTGGGACACTAGTGTTTATCCATGATGTGACACAGGACAGAAGCAACTGAATGAATTCTGAGATGTTCAGAGACATACTGACTGCTCAGGTCCAGCTAAATGCTGTCAAATTGATTGGGAGGCGTTTCATAATACAGATGGACAATGACCCAAAACATACAGCCAAAGCAACCCAGGAGGCTATTAAAGCAATGAAGTGGAATATTCTTGAATGGTCAAGTCAGTCACCTGATCTGAACCCAATTGAGCATATATTTCACTTGCTGAAGACTAAACATCGGACAGAAAGGCCCAAAAGCAAACAGCAAGTGAAAGCCACTGCATTAAAGGCCTGGCGGAGCATTACTAAAGGAGGAGACCCAGAATCTGGTGATGTCCATGAGTTCAAGACTTCAGGCTGTCATTGCCCGCAAAGGGTTTTCAACCAAGTATTAGAAATTAACTTTTTATTTTCACTTTTTTATTTTGTCTAGTTACTTTTGAGCCCTTGAAATGAAGTGATTGTGTTAAAAAAAAAACTTTAGTTCACATTTATATCTTTTTGTTCCACCCACTGAATTAAAGCTGAAAGTCTGCAGTTCAACTGCATCTGAGTTGTTTCATTCCAAATTCATTGTGGTTATGTACAGAACCAAAATGAGAAAAAAGTTGTCTCTGTCCAAATATTTATGGACCTATGAACTATTATTAGTTAGACTGTGGCTTTATTAATATTATTATTTTGAAAGAGCTAGTATTATTATTATTATTAATAACATGTATTTCTATAGCGCCAACATATATCGTAGAGCTGCGCAAACTCAGTGCAGTAACATCCAGGAATAATGCTTGAAAGATCCAACAGGTGGCATGTAGGGACTATTAAAAAGTAGTGTGTGAAGTCAAGACTGATGAAGTCAAGACCATTTAATGATAATTAGATATGCAGCACATGACTGGATTTTTTATTCAGTTCTTATCTAACTGCATCTTCCTATCCCCCAAATCACAGCAGTTCTTACTGGCACAGCAGGAATCACTGTCACCAATCAAAAGTACAGAAGGGGTTAACAGGGCAGCATGATAGCGTCATTACGGCTTTGTGATTGTCTGGCACATATAATCACTGGGGAAATCACAAGTGTGTCTGGGAAGCTACAAATTACCAAATTAACCGTATCGAGAGAAACAGCGCAGCCGCATTTACTGTAATGAGAATTAGCGACACTTATATATTTATTACATGTGGATTCTATGGTCACAGATTCCCCCCAGTGACTTCTAATATTCTTATCATTTGAAAAAGGTTACAGAACTTAACTTATACAGGTATGGGATCTGTTATCTGGAAACTCTTTATCCAGAAAGGTCCCATAGACTTCATTATAAGCAAATGATTAACATTTTTAAAAATGATTTTCTTTTTCTCTGTAATAATAAACCTTGTACTTGATCCCAACTAAGAAATAATGAATCCTTATTGGAAGCAAAACCAGACTATTTGGTTAATTTAACTTTTACATCATTTTCTAGTAGACTTAAAGGGGAATTCAACCCCTCCGGTGCTAAACCCCTCCCTCCCCCCCCCCCCCCCCCCGGCCTACCTCTCCCCCTGGGAAAATGCCCCTAAACACTACTTACCCCTTTGTGCAGGTCCCCTCCAGCCAGGTTCTCGGACGCCATCTTCTCCAGCAACGTCTTCTTCCTGGATCCTTCGGCACTTGGCGGCGCATGAGCGGTAGGACGCATTTGCAGGTTGGTACTACTGCGCATGCGCCCAAAGTTCATGAAGTTCAATCGGCAAATCTCGTGAACTTTGGGCGCATGCGCATTATTACCAACCGGCAAATGCGTCCTACCGCTCAAGCGCCGACGGATCCAGGAAGAAGACGTTGCTGGAGAAGATGGCGCCCGTGAACCTGGCTGGATGGGACCTGCACGGAGGGATAAGTAGCGACTTAGGGGCATTTGCCCGAGGGGAGAGGTATGCTGGGGAGGAGGAGGAAGGGGGGGCCTATGGGGTGGTGGGGGTTCTGGGTTTAGTGCCGGAGGGGTTGAATTCCCCTTTAAGGTATGGAGATCCAAAATACAGAAAGATCCCTTATCCGGAAAACCTCTAGTCCCAGGCATTCTGGATAACAGGTCCCATATCTGTACTAATATATGATCAGTCTATATAATAATATATTCATAATTGCATACAGTGCATGGATACCTGCTATGCTAGTGCAGGTTGAAGAGTCTTTTTGTTTCTGACTCATGTTCTTATTACCCCTCCAGCTTAGCACCATGTTTGAAAAAGTGAGTGTGAATAATCGGCATCTGGAGGAAGAGATGAGAGACCTGGCTGATAAGAAAGAGTCAGTGGCGCACTGGGAGGCCCAGATCACTGAAATAATTCAATGGTTAGTACTCCTGGGGCCATTATTGCTTTACCATTGCATGCTCAGTACTAGCATCTTACACTCTCAGTTGTGTATGAAACATGTTCCCTGCTCTTTCTGCCTCCCTGGGGGATGAGGTCCACATATAAACAATGCATACATAATAGGATAATGCTTAGAACAGATATATAGTGAATAAAGTACCCCCTCTTGTAAAATATAAGGATATTATAAGTTACCGAGGAGTTTCATGACCATATAAAAACACGAGGCGGAAGGCCGAGTGTTTTTATACAGGTCATGGAACTCCGAGGTAATTTCTAATATCCTCATATTTTGCTACTGGGGGTCATTTATTTATTATAATACACAAGTTTCAGTGAGTCATGTGACAGAAATGACATCAGAACTCACCGTTTATAACTGATGACATCAGAACTCACCGTTTATAAGGATATAATTTACAAGATATTTACGGCTTTTGTGTATTATATATATATATATATATATGCTCCCTGTACAGGCCATGAGCAAACTTAGGCTGTTCATTCTGAATTGTGCTTAGTACAGGGAATACCTATGTGATATAGTTTTATGGGATCTCTCTGTACAGACTATGAGCAAACTTAGGGACTGTTCCTGCTGAATTGTGCTTAGTACAGGGAATACCTATGTCATAGTTTTATGGGATCTCTCTGTACAGACTATGAGACATCTTGGAGCTGTTCCTGCTGAATTGTGCTTAGTACAGGGAATACTTATGCTGCCATAGTTTTATGGGATCTCTCTGTACAGACTATGAGACATCTTGGAGCTGTTCCTGCTGAATTGTGCTTAGTACATGGGAATATCTATGCTGCCATAGTTTTATGGTATCTCTCTGTACAGGCCATGAGCAAACTTAGGCTGTTCATTCTGAATTGTGCTTAGTACAGGGAATACCTATGCTGCCATAGTTTTATGGGATCTCTCTGTACAGACTATGAGCAAACTTAGGGGCTCTTCCTGCTGAATTGTGCTTAGTACAGGGGAATATATACACTGGCATACCAATTGATTCCCAAACCTTACCATGGCCATTTTCTTAGACATTAAAACTTTAACTACTAGAGGTGTGGCCAGCCATTAGAGAACAGACGTTTATATAAAGGTTGAAAACATATGTCTTAAAGGGAAACTAAATTTTATAATATTTGACCTGTGTATCTGTTGCTCTGTCTATGAAATGCATCATGGATTGTGAACTAGTTGGAAAACGTGTACTTCCATCTTAGATTTCATGTGTTTGGGGTGCAATATTTAGCAGGTGCAAGTCTGGTCGGCCGTATCCGTGCATCTTGTTAATGTGCTTTACTGATGCTGCAGGGATGACAGAGTCAAATTAGTCCTGTGGCCAAGAGAGAGGAACTAATATTGTCTTTTTATGGGAATAACGCCTCACATACAGATTCCCATCATTTTCCATATTTGGGCAAAAGTTCTTGAAGGTTTCCCCAATCGCTTTGGCTTGGACATTGAGGAATCATAGCTGTGGCCCTCTGGATATCCGCCAAGCCCCGCTACGTGGCTCATGCTGTTAACTCTGTCACAGCCACTTGCCAGCTGCACTCGGCTATGAGTTGTGTGTCTTTAAGAGCTGCAGGGGTTACAGAATTCACATGGATCAAGTGCAAATAGTGGGATGAGGCGGATGTTCTCTGTGCATTGTCTCCCAGTGATCTCATCCTCGCACTGAGTAAACAAGGAGCAGAGCGAATTCACTTTTTTACCCGGTTTGGGAACATTTGATTAACCCCTTCTGGCTAATCTACTTAGGGGTTTCTTAAAGGGGAACTATCTTGAAACCGAAAATGTAATATAAGCTTCAACGTACTGAAATAATAAACTTAAATACAATCAATTAAATATTCTGCATTGTTTCTGAAATAATCGAGTTTTAAGTTCACTATCCCTCTCTCAGCATCTGTTTCTCTCCATTGTGTCTTCATGCAGCAGTTGGTGTCAGATATTCACTGACAGTTACATCCAATATATCTTATAGGGGGGCTCCTTTCCTAGCAGATGTATTAGAGCTCACTCAAATAACTGATTCCAGTACAAACAAAATCTAACAAAATAACTGCCTTCTGCACTAATTCTGCATGTAGAGAGACATGATTTTTGGTGAGTTTAATAGAGGGATAGAGACTAATACATCTTCTAGGCAAAAGGAGCCCCCTATCTGCCAATGAATATCTGACGCCCAACTCTTGCATGAAGACACAATGAAGAGAAACAGATGCTGAGAGAGGGATAGTGAAGGTAAACTTGGTTATTTCAGGAACGCTGCAGAATTTTCAATTGATTGTTTATAGAAAGTTTCTTATTTCAGTTTGATGAATCTTATATTACATTTTCATTTTTGCAGCTAAATGAAAGGCAAGGGTGGTGCCCTTTCTCCAGTAATGACCAACTGCAGGAAGTTGGACAGCATCAGGGATAGCAGGCTGAACGCATGCAAGTTAGGGGTAGATGGGGGCCTCCTTTGTGCCTTCCCTTCCTTTCCATCAGCAATTCAGCTCTGACTAATGCAGCCTTTGAAAGAGTCTATGGCAGCAGAGTGCAGATAAGCAAATCCTAACTGCTGTACTTACAGGCTACTGACTGACCAAGCCCACCCTAACGCAAGCAATAAAAATTAGGGATGTACCGAATCCAGGATTTGGCCTTCTTCAGCAGGATTCGGCCGAATCCTTCTGCCGAACTGAATCCAACCCCTAATTTGCATATGCAAATTAGGGGCGGGGAGGGGAATTGCATGACTTTTTGTCACAAAACAAGGAAGTAAAAAATGTTTTCCCCTTCCCATCCCTAATTTGCATATGCAAATTAGGGTTCGGATTCAGTTCGGTATTCGGCCAAATCTTTCTAGAAGGATTCGGGGGTTCGGCCGAATCCAAAATAGTGGATTTGGTGCATCCCTAATAAAAATACAGCTTTTTAAACAGGTTATTCACCTTAAAATTAAGTTTTAAGTATGATGTAGATTTTGAAATTCTGAGACGTTTCGCAATTGGTCTTTTTTTCAAGTGAATTTCGAATGATTAAGCTGTTTGTTAAGCAGCTCTCCAGTTTGGAATTTCAGCTGGTATCTGGTTGCTAGGGTCCAAATGACCAAGCAACCAGGCAGTAGTTTGAGAAGGAGATGAGTTAAATAGAAAGACTAATAAAAAAAAAAAAGTAACAATAAAGCTGTAGCCTCACAGAGCTGCTGGGGACAGTGACCCCCATGAAATAGTTGAAAAGAGGAATTAGGAAAAAAGTCAAATAATTTTAAAACCTATAAGAAATAAACATGGAAGCCAGCTGAAATGTTGGAAAGAAGCAGCCATTCTATAACATACTAAAGGACAATTTAAAGGTACAACACCCCTTTAATAATAATGCAATCTGTATGTTGTATTGACCAGTTATGCAGGGCTCTCTGCAGTAAATATAAAGGGGAACTTTCCTTTTTTTTTTTTCCTTTGTGCTTCCCTTACTGACATTCTGATTCCTGTGTCTGTGTCATTGTCAGGGTGAGCGACGAGAAGGACGCACGGGGCTACCTGCAAGCTTTGGCTTCCAAGATGACTGAAGAGTTGGATACCCTGCGGAATTCTAGCCTGGGTGCCAAGTCTACTGTAAGATCCACAGACGAGAGACAACCCTATTTTTTTTTCTTTTAAAGGAGAACTAAAGTTTAACTAAACAAATAGGCTAGAAATGTTGTACAGTATGTTTTGTGCTTGTGTACCAGCCCAAGGCAACCACAGCCCTTTAGCAGTAAAGATCTGTGTCTCCCCAGTAGATGCCCCAGTAGCTCCCCATCTTCTTTTCTGCTGATTCACTGATTCACATGCTCTGTGCTGCTGTCACTTACTGAGCTTAGGGACCCACTCACAATGTACAGTACACATAGGGGCAAATTTACAAAAATTCACATAAAATCCCTCGAAATTCGATAAGCATTCGACTATCGGATGCTTATCCAATAGTTTTAGCCTATTATTTCCTCGATATTCGATTTCACAATGAAATCGTATGATTGAATACCGATCATTCGATTTCACAAAAAAATCTTACTTTTTCCTTCGAGCCTCTGGAAAATTCGTACCATTCGAATGACTGAGGCGTTCGATCGTACGAATGGTATTCAAGCAGGTCTTTGCAAAAGAAGCCTATGGGGGGATTCCCATCGGCTTCTATTGGTGTTCGGTAGGTTCAATCTGGCAAAGTAGGCATTTGATTAAGTTTAAAAGTTAAAATCCTACGATCATCAAATGGTCGAATATTCGATCTATTCGATGATTCGAATATTCGATTTGGCCAAATTTGCATATTCGATCCTCCGCGAAAATCCTACGATCTGTATTCGATCAAATTCGATTGAACTTCGATCTCTTCACGTGAATTTTGTAAATTTGCCCCACAGTCTCATAGAAATATAGTCACAATATAAGGCTGATTAGTCATTAATACAGATAATTACTACATGGCAGCACAGAAACCAGTGCAATTAGCATCAGAATTTAATAATCAGCAAACTTGTAGCATCAGCTTATATTACAGCCAGGGAAGCTCATTTTCTGCTGCTGGATAATTAGTGACGACCCCTAAGCTTAGCTTCTCAACAGCTGCTCAGAGCCCACTGAGCATGTGAGTGTCACAGACACTTTCCAAGATGGTGACCCCCTGTGACAAGTTTGAAGTCCTGGATCATTGCTGCTATTGACAAGCTGAAAATTTAGGCTGGTGCAATAAGTTCAGTATGTGAACTATGGCATTTTTTGAGGATTAGCTCTCCTTTAATGCTATTTTTTTCCCATCAGTGCAGATTTCCGACATCTGCCTGTTCAATGTACTACAAATACTTAGGGGTCTTGCGTTTCACACGGGCACCATGGTATGATACTGAGAGCGCTAGCTGGGAGGTTATTATTTGCCAGAGCTACCTCTGCCAGACCTTTGTTTGCCAGCCCCTATTTACCCTATGGATGCCAAAATAATGGGACATATCTAGACAGGCGCATGTGCTAAAATGACACTGCCCTTTTAAATAACAAGATCTAAAATGTATGTACGAGCCCCTCTACTCTCTTTGCTATCTATGTCTCAGGCTTACAGATAAGGAGGAGTTCATTAGTTTCATTTATTTTGCTTGTGTGAATTCTTCTGGCATTAAGCATAAAATTAAAGTTCTTTCAGTGTTATCTGGTATTAAAATCCAAGCCAATTTATAAATCCATTTCTGAGATACTCTGATCTGTTTGTTACATACAGGACATGCCGTGGAAAATGCGTCGCTTTGCAAAGCTGGACATGTCGGCCAGGCTGGAACTGCAGTCAGCGCTGGATGCAGAGATCAGAGCCAAGCAGGCCATACAGGAAGAACTGAACAAAGCTAAAGCTGCCATTATCTCCACTGAATGGTACATATGTGTATGAGGAACCATTGGCTAAGTTTAAAGCAACAGTAACACCAAAAATGAAAGTGTTGTAAAGGAATGATAAGATCATGTACTGTTGCCCTGCACTGGTAAAAATGTTGTGTTTGCTTCAGAAACACTACTATAGTTTATATAAACAAGCTGCTGTGTAGCCACGGGGACAGCCATTAAGCACAGGATACACAGTAGATAACAGATAAGTACTACTATAGTTTATTTAAACAAGCTGCTGTGTGTAGCCATGGGGGCAGTCATTCAAGCACAGGATACACAGTAGATAACAGATAAGTACTACTATAGTTTATATAAACAAGCTGCTGTGTAGCCATGGGGGCAGCCATTCAAGCACAGGATACACAGTAGATAACAGATAAGTACTACTATAGTTTATATAAACAAGCTGCTGTGTAGCAATGGGGGCAGCCATTCAAGCACAGGGTACACAGTAGATAACAGATAAGTACTACTATAGTTTATATAAACAAGCTGCTGTGTATCCATGGGGACAGCCATTCAAGCACAGGATACACAGTAGATAACAGATAAGTACTACTATAGTTTATATAAACAAGCTGCTGTGTAGACCTGGGGGCAGCCATTCAAGCACAAGATACACAGTAGATAACAGATACGTTTTGAAGAATCCCGTTGTGTACCACAGAGCTTATTTATCTGCTGTGTAACCTGTGCCTTTTCTCCTTTTTCATCTTTGAATGACTGCCCCCATGACTACACAGCAGCTTCTTATATAAACTATTGTAGAGTTTCTGAAGCAAACACATCAGTTTTACCAGTGCATAACAACTGTATATTATATTGTCTGTTTAAAGGGGAAGTTCAGGTATATTTCAATGTGTCATTGGGACGTAACGCAACATAGGAAGAGGCTGTCAGCATCAGTTTCTCATGGCAATATAAATGCCAGAAAGTGGCAGCTTGTCAGTCAATAGCACTGATAATGGCTAAATATTCTATTGGCTAGTGTGTTGTCCCTGTGAATAAAAGGCTTGTCCTTGCAGCTCTACTATGCCAGTGTGAACCCTTCTAATTCTAGTAACCGCTATATAAAGAAATCATTCCTAATGTCCTGACTGCACATTCAAATACTAATTCAAATACTAATTGCTTAAATGAGGGTTTCTTTTTTATTTTAAAGCAAGCTGCAAGAATCTGAGAAGAAGAATCAAGATCTCACGACGGAAATTGAGAAACTGAAGTGGGAGACAGACGAGTTGAGATCAGAAAAAGGTACTTGGCCCATAGGGAATGCCATGATAGCACAGCAAGATATAGGGAGGAGGTGTATATCTTTTTTTGTAGGGAATTCCATGATGGCACAGCAAAATATGTAAGTATATCTTTTATGGTGCCACACCTTGAAACCTGTGTGTGTGTGTATATATATATATATATATATATATATATATATATATGTTTGTGTATATTAAGTATTCAACCTTCCTGGTGTGCACCCACCTACTCGAATATATACTAATTACTTGATTGTGGGTAGCACCTGGGTAATTTTTGGAGTGCACAAAAACATATGGACTATATATGTATATATGGATATAACTGTTGGTGCAATTGTGTGGTTCAAGTATGGTGAGTATAATGATTTTGGTTGAATAAAGAAGGGGCATATAAATGTATTGGTGGTACAAGAAAGGTGCATATGATTTGGTGCCAATGATATGCCACAGGAATGACAACTGTAACTTTTGTGGAGATGGAAAGGTGTGTGTAGAATGCTTGGTGGTGCAAAGAAGGTGCAATCAAATTCTGGTGCATACAGTTGTTGGTGACACTGTGCATTGCTTAAAGGGCAAGGAAAGGCAAGTAAATAAAATCCCATTTTTACTTTCTTTAATGAAAAAGAAATCTAATATACTTTAATTAAAAAATGTGTACTGTTTTTATAAAAAAAAAACCTGACTGTATGCAGTGAAATTCTCGCTTCATTTAGTGCTGTGGATAGGAATTATCAGACGGTCCCTAACTTCTGGCAGGGAAACAATCATACCTATGAACAGCAGGGGAACCCCGCCTTACTTACCAGCCATGCAGAACTCAAGCAGCTTTGTTTTTTGATCATTTATGATGATCCCTAAGAAGCCCAGACCACACTGAGCATGTGTATGTAGTCTAGTCTTGCAAAGATGTATAACAAAGTTACAAGATGACAGCCCCCTGTGGCCAACTTTGAAAGCATAAATCATTTGTTTGATTAGGCTTGTGGTGCAGTAAGTACATGTTTATGTTTAGTATACAAAATACAGCATTTCTAGCCTTATTCTATCTTACGCTTTCCTTGCCCTTTAAGGTAGTATCCATATCTATGTAAAGGTGGCCATACACAGGCAGATAAAAGCTGCAGCTTATTGGCCCGTGTATGGAGCCCTCCGACGGGCTTCCCCGAAAGTCAGCCAGATGTCGATCTGACGGGACTAAAAATCCCGTTTGATCGTGGTTGCATCTGTTCATTGATGCGGTCCCGCGATCCAACCGCCCGTTGCCGATTATTATGATGTGATCGCTGGGCCACCTCAAGGTGGGCATATCAGGGAGAGATCCGCTTGTTTGATGACATCGCCAAACGAGCGAATCTCTCTGTGTACGGCCACCTTAACTCTTGATAACATTGTATGGCACAGGGCAATGCACATTTTCTTGGTGGATGTAGAAAGTGGCCTATAACTTGGCGCTATAGGGAAGGTGCTTATGACTTACAGTGCAGTGGTACAAAGAAGGTGCATATAATGTTTTGGGCACAACATGTTAGCTGATATTCGGATATATTTGCTTGGGTTTAAGTTAAGTAAATTAGGTTTCCTTCTTTCCTTTAAGGTGTCAAACACCAGGAGTCCCAGAATTCCTTCTTGGCTTTCCTGAATGCACCTACCTCTGTGCTTGACCATTTTGAAGTAAGTATATAAATAAATATGTATTCAAATGTCATGGAATATTGAGGTTGTGCTGTCTGAGCAGAGTTGCTTCTCTGTCTCCTGTCTCAATAAGGGACCTGTATTTTTGTGCTTATATTTGTCCACTTGGGCATCCAGTGAGTCGTTATCTGATGCTTCTGTAACCTGCAGTGGTATCTCTTACGGAGTGGCCCTTGCAGATGACCCCCCAGGGTATAGCTGCTGATTTCCTGAGAGGGTTCAATCTGATTCTTTCTCAGTTGCAGCCTATCCCCTGTCTGATCAGTCTGTGAAGCTTGAAAATAACAGTTTAGAGTAGAGACAAAGGATTTCCTCAGCAGAAAGGTAGTGCTATCAGAGTATCATGTCCTTGTCTAGCGTAGGAATAGAGGGGTCTGTCAGGAGTCATGTGCTTGCCTTAGAGTAGTTGCCTCATGCCGCAGGTGTTTGCTTCCATTCACAGTAGACAAGACCATGCTGCTGATTGGTTGATGTTGTCTAATGGACACTAGATCATCATTAATGGACACTAGATCATTATTGCAGCACTGTAGATCCATCTGCAGGTTTCAAGACCAGAGAACTGTAAGTGGGATCCTTGGGAAGCTCAACTTCAGGTTTTCTTTTAGTAGGCTGCAGGTGTATCTAAGCAACCCTGCAATTGCCCATTTATACAATTTTAAGTATTATGCCTTCTTTTTTGAAGAAGTGAAACTTATTAGGACTGAGTGGTATTATTTTTAGGCTGGAGTGTCCCCATCTCTCAGGTCAGGCCCTCTCCTAGTTATCCTTCCATGCCTTAGTATTCCCACTTAGAAAATCTGCTTAATGGAGTTGATAGTAAACACCTGCCTTTCCATCAAAGATCATGCCCGCATTCAGGTAAACCTCTCTCCAATGTCCAGCCATTGTTTAAAGCTGCAATAAATAGTGATGATGTTGCATAACTACAGCTCTAGTAAAGCTGCCGATGTGAGTAGTAGATCTGCAGTAAGGGGTATAGCACTACTTGAACCTGTCTCCCAGAGTGCCGCTGTATGTGTGCAACTGTTTTGCTATGTACAGAGCCTGTAACCTGTTCTCCTCTCTTTGTTGAAGCGATCTCCGTCCAGCAATCCCGCCAGCAAAGGCAGACGTGTAAGAGGCTGTCTTGCTTTGTGTGCACCCCCTTTTCTGCCTGTGGTATAAATGTCTTTGTTCTACCTGGTTCATTTCAGGCTTTGTTTTGCAAGTCTAACCGCTTTGCATGTCGTGTGGCTATTTCTTTCTTCTTTTGCACTCTGGCGGTGAAGGGGTTACTGCCTTAACCCAATAATACCAATATTGTGTTTGCCTAATGTATTGCTGATCACAGGTAGAGCTCCAGGGAAACCTCGTTTAAAGGAACAGTTCAGTATAAAAATAAAAACTGGGTAAATAGATAGGCTAAATAAATAAATGTTTCCAATATAGTTAGTCAAGCAAAACTGTAATGTATATAGGCTGGAGTGACTGGATGTGTAACATAATAGCCAGAACACTACTTCCTGCTTTGCAGCTCTCTTGGTTTCCACTGATTACCAGGCAGTAACCAATCAGTGATTTGAGTGGTGGCCCATGGGGCGTAACTGTTGCTTTTAAATCTGAGCTGAATGCAGAGGATCAATTGCAAACTCACTGAACAGTTATGTCCCATGTGGCCCCCCTTATAGTCACTGACTAACTCAGAGTTAGAGAGCTGAAAAGCAGGAAGTAGTGTTCTGTTCTGTTAGACATCCAGTCACTCCAGCCTTTATACATTACATATCTGACTAACTATATTAGAAACATTTTTTATTTTGCACAGCCTATCTATTTACCCAGTTTTTATTTTTTACACTGAACTGTTCCTTTAAGCCTAATTAGGAATAAATATGGGCAGCCTTACACTGTAACTAACTGATTGGCTCTTTCTATTGTTGCTGCGTCTCCTCTTGGACAGACGAGTCAGCAGCTTATTGGCCCATGTGTGGGGCCCTCCAACAGGCTTCTCCGATTGATAGCTGGCTGAAAGGGGTAAAAATACCGTTGGATCGCGGATCGCAATCCACCTGCCTGTATGATCTGATCGTTTGGCCCTAGGGCCCACGATTGGTTCAGCCCAAGGTGGGCATATTGGGGAGAGATCTGCATGTTTGGCGACCTCTCATGCTTCTGAAGTGGCGCAGTCACAACAGAGAATTCTGCAAATGAAAACAATTGTCCGAGGAACAGGACAGCAGACTATGAATGAATTCACTGACTTGGAACACAAGCTTCGAGCTACGAGATACCACCCCCATGCCGTTGACACTTTGCTTGTCCTTTAAAGAAACATCCAAGATTGGAAGCACAAGGTTTCTCCAAGCCTGCAGAAATATGGCATGTGCCACTAATTCTATCAGACTGTGACCTCTCTTGGTTGCAGTCGTGTCCTTGTAGTTCGGCATCGGCAAGCTTTAACCCACTTGTACATGAATTCATTTCATGATAACGTTCCATTATCCATTCAGGTGGGGCGACAGGTTATCATTGGGTTTCCAACCTCATTTGCCCCCCTTTATTGATTTCAAATATTCCAGGTTGCGGCATTTGCTGTACTATCATTTATCTTTCTTATTTTGTTGCCTACATCCTTCATGGCCAGTTTTTTATCTGATGCAGTTGGGGTAATTGTGTGCTTGTTTCTTCCAGATGGACTCTGTGGATAACTTCACCCTGTCCAATACTCCTTCACGTGATGAGGATGTCAAATCCCAAGCCCCCTCCCGATCAAGATCTCCCTCTACTATGAGCGACATTGAACCTGGCGAGGTACCTTCCCCTCTCAATGGTCACACACTTTATATTGGCACAGATGCACTCCTAGGAGCAGCAGGAGACATGTTTTTCTCAATATATTCAGCTCACACACCCTAGGTTCCCTGTAGGACAGAAAACATTTTTACCAACTGTCACGAAAGACACCCACCTCTCACAGGCTCACGTGACAAAGCATGCAACTGTAAGGG
>CM044439.1:19635704-19653593 GCA_024363595.1 Xenopus borealis | reverse complement strand
TTTTTTTTTTTTTTTTTTTTTATAGTTTTTGAATTATTTGCCACCTCTTCTGACTCTTTTCAGGCTTTGAAATGGGGATCACTGACCCCATATAAAAACAAGTGCTCTGTAAGGCTACAGATTTCTTTTTATTGCTACTTTGTATGAGTTGCCTTTCTATTCAGGTCTCTCCTATTCATATTCCAGTCTCTTATTCAAATCAATGTATGGTTGCTAGGGGAATTTAGATCCTGGAGAGCTGCTGAATAAAAAACCAAATAACTCAAAACCCACAAATATTAAAAAAACGGAAACCAATTGAAAAATGTCTCAGAATATCACTCTCTAAATCATAGTAAACTCAAAGGTGAACAACCCCTTTAATAAGAAATCCAGAACTGTGGGTAACACTCCTTCACAGATTCATTCCTTGCCTTTAACTAGGGTTTCTGTCAATGGTACTGTGGGTCCCCATGCTGGTCTACTGACTTTATATTAAAAAGAAGAAAAAAAAAAACACAGGTGTCATGACTTCTCAAAGCTTTTTAAGTGCTGAAAAATATTTTGGCGATTATGCAATTACAATGAATCGGTACCTTGTATACTGAGCATCTGGCCCAGCTTCAGAGCAGCTCCACGCACTTTGCAAAGAGTCCGTACAATCCGCTCAGCATTAGCCTCCGACAAGAAAGGGCTGGAGTCCATGACGGACTTCTTACCTGCAAAGGAGGAGGGGAAAATACAGACATATTAGGATGTGTCCTGCCAGACAACAATGAAGATTTAGGCAGGACTGAATCTGTAAGGACATCCAGTAAATACCTCAATACAGAGGTCAACAACTTTTGTTTTTTGTTTTACCTGTGAGTCACATTCAAATGTAATGTCTCGGGGAGCAACAAGCATGAAAAAAGTGCCAAATATGGGCTGTAATTGGATATCTGGTAGCCAATATATGAATGGGCAGCCTACAGGAAGCTCTGTTTGGCAGTACACCTGGATTTTCTGAAAGCCGGGAATTAAAAAATAAGCACCTGATTTGAGGCCACCGAGAGTAACATCCAAGGTGTTGGTGAATAACATGTTGCTCACGAGTTACTGGTTGGGGGATCACTCCCTTAAAGGAGAAGTCTACCCTCCCCCGTAAGACCCCCTCGCCCCCGGCAAATGCCCCTAAGTTGCTACTTACCCCTCGGTGCAGGTTCTGTCCATGGACATCTTTACCACAGCCGTTTTCTTGCTGGATCCATCAGCATTTGGCATGCACGTTCACAGTCGGAGCATTCGCCGGGTCAACTCTACCTCACATGCGCAGAAAGTCACGAATCTTTCCCGATTGAAAGTTCGTGACTTTCGGTGCATGTACAGTAGAGTTGAGCCAGCGAATGCTCCTACTGCGCATGCACCGCCAAACGCCGATGGATCCAGAAAGATGATGGCTGGGGAGAAGATGGCGCCTGAAAACTCCATGGACAGGAACTGCACCAAGGGGTAAGTAGCAACTTAGGGGCATTTGCCTGGGAGGGGGGGGGGGGGGGGGGGGGGGGGGGGGGAGTTTTGTGCCGTGAGAGTAGACTTCTCCTTTAAAGGAGACATATAGGATAAGTGAAAAAAAAAACAATTTTCTAGGTGATTATGAATAATATATGGCACTGCTTTTACATGGTACTAAAAATTAACTTCTTTCAAAATAGTCCCTTCATTAGAGCTCTGTATAGAAGTCGACTGGTCCATGTCCCAAATGAGGGGTGAGCGAGTACTAACAGTTCCTTCCAGGAGCACAGTAGGAGGGGGACAGTCAATCACAGCCCTGCATTCACACAAGCACAGACAGGCTTCAGTTCCCTATCAAGTCTTGTTAGCTGCTGATTGGTTCCTGTTGTACAGTGCAGTGAGCCGGGTCTGCTAGCCCCCCTACACAGCCTGCGAATTCAGGTAGCAGGAAGTTAAGGAAGGTATTAATAGGGTTTTTGCAGAAATATTTCCTTTAATATAAAGAAATTAAAACAAAGCAAAAAAAGTGTATTAATATTAATATTTCCATAACAAAAAGTGAGATAGTTCAGGATTAGTGATGTGCAGGTCAGGATTTTCCCAACCCGCAGTCACCCACCCACCATCAAACCTCCCTCCTCCCAGTGCACAGCCGAGCCCCCCTGCTGCATATGCAAATTAGCATTTGGTTCAGCCATGCACAATGATTTGGCCAAATTCAAAACTTGCTGAAAAAGGCCAAATCCTAAAAAGAGTAGAACAGCCCTTCAGTTTCACAGGGTGATGCACAACTGAAATAAAACCCTTTAGGATAATCTTGAGTGGTGAATATCTGTTGGCTCAGCTGTAAGGGACACACAGCCAGGCCAGATATGAAGGGGTATAAATAGATAAATCTTGCTCTGTGTCACAGAATCCATGTTGAAATGAAAAACAAATCATGTAGAAGAGAAAACACTTGCACAAGCATTATACACAATAAACAATTGCCCGTGCCGGCCTAGAAGCCCAACAAAGTAACTTCTCATAAAGGGAAAGGCATGAGGTGCAGCTACACTCACAGTTCTCCCAAGTGGGAAGAAATATGAATTGTAACAGCTGTGTCTTCAGCGAAGGTTACATTCATGCATTGAAAACGGCGCAGAGAATGTTGCCCCCTGCTACAGTATATAAAGGAGTTCCTGAGGAGTTATGTGTGACCATATAAAGCAGGGATGCCCAAACCTTTTGAGGCCGTGAGCAACATTCAGAAGAAAAGAGAGTTGGGGAGCAACACAAGCATGAAAATTGTTCTTGGGGTGCCAAATAAGTGCTGTGATTGGCCATTTGGTAGCCCATATGTGGGTTGGCAACCTGTATTGAGACTCTGTTTGGCAGTACACCTGGTTCTTATACAACCAAAACCTTCCTCCAAGCCTGGAATTCAAAAATAAGCACCTGCTTTTAGGCCACTGGGAGCAACATCCAAGGGGTTGGAGAGCAACATGTTACTCACGAGCTACTGGTTGGGGACCACTGATATAAAGGCACAAGGCTGCAGGCTGAGTTATACAGGGAACTCTGAGTATCACTCATGTATTATAAGGAATAATGTACCCCCTACTGTAAACTATAAGGATATTGGAAGCCATCCAGTGGGTTCTGTGACATATAAAGGCACAAGGCTGCAGGCTGAGTTATACAGGGAACTTTGAGTATAACTCATGTATTATAAGGGATCATGTACTCCCTACTGTAAATGATAAGGATATTAGAAGTCACTGAGGGGTCTGTGACCATATAAAAGCACAAGGCTGCAGGCTGAGTTATACAGGGAACTCCAAGTATCACTCATGTATTATAAGGGATCATGTACCCCCTACTGTAAATGATAAGGATAGTAGAAGTCACTGAGGGGTTCTGTGACCATATAAAGGGACTATAACGTTTATACCATAAATCTTTAATCTAGGTATTTCCATGAGGCATTTAGAGGTTAAATATATAGTATTGCCAATTCCAGGTGTTTACAGAAGAACCCGAACGCAATCTCGGCTTGTGCAACAAAAGCTATATATCGCTAGAATGCCTAAAGTGTGAGGGTTTTCAACACTTGGATTTTGTACAACGGACAGTGGAGTGAGAATTTGCTCTTCAAATAAAGATTCCATCCGTCACCAGTTAATTCATTTGCATTCCACATAGCCACCATTCTCAGACCCGGTTATGCCCTTCATTAGTCTATATACTTATATTCCTATTATATAATCCCAATGAGAAAATGCATTCACTGGCTTTCACCATCACCTCCTGGACTATGTCAATCAGTTTTACCCTAGTGATCTCCAATATTTTGCATGTGTATGTGCATTAAATTTGTCCTACTCTAATCTGCAGGATGTATGTAGCCCTGCATTTATGGAGAGCCCTACCTCACCAAACTCAACCCATCCTTCTGTGATGTACAACTACTGCAACTGCATAACCCATCCCTCTGATCAGAACCTTAACAAGTGCCAAGTATATATTACTTGAAAACCCTTTCATTTTTTGATGCTGCTGTTCCTTTAAAGGGAAACTGTCATGGGAAAAATTTTTTTTTTTTTTTTTTTTTAAAGCATCAGTTAATAGTGCTGCTCCAATAGACTTCTACACTGAAATCCATTTCTCAAAAGAGCTAACCGATTTTTTTATATTCAGTTTTGAAATCTGACATGGGGCTAGCCATTTTGTCAATTTCCCAACTGCCCCTGGTCATGTGACTTGTGCCAGCACAATAGGAGGGAACTGCTTTCTGGCAGGCTGTTGTTTTTCCTTTTCAATGTAACTGAATGTGTAGCAGTGGGACATGGGTTTTACTATTGAATGCTGTTCTTAGATCTACCAGTCAGCTGTTATCTTGTGTTAGGGAGCTGTTATCTGGTTACCTTCTCATTGTTCTGTTGTTAGGCTGCTGGGTGGGAGAAAGGGAGGGGGTGATATCACTCCAACTTGCAGTACAGCAGTAAAGAGTGATTGAAGTTTATCAGAGCACAAGTCACATGACTTGGGGCAACTGGGAAATTGACAAAATGTCTAGCCCCATGTCAGATTTCAAAATGAAATATAAAAAAAAAATCTGTTTGCTCTTTTGAGAAATGGATTTCAGTGCAGAATTCTTCTGAAGCAGCACTATTAACTGATGTGTTTTGAAAAAAATGTTTTTCCCATCACAGGTTCCCTTTAATATAGCTAGGGATGCACCGAATCCACTATCTTGGAATCGGCCGAACCCCCGAATCCTTCCTGAAAGATTCGCCGAATACCGAGTGGAAAGCGGAAAACATTTTTTGCTTCCTTGTTGTGCCAAAAAGTCAAGGGATTTCCCTCCCTGACCCTAATTTGCATATGCAAATTAGGATTCAGATTCGGTTCAGCCGAATCCTGCTGAAAAAGGCCGAATCCTGGATTCGGTGCATCCCTATAATATACAAATGCATTTTCAATGTGGAGTGCAAGAAGTTAAGTATTTTATCACTAACAATGCTCAAACATATAAAGCACATACCTTGATCATTCTAAAACAAAAAAGTAAAACTACATAAACCAAAAATGACTGAAACTACTGAAAACTGAAACAACTACACTGAATAGTTTTTATAGCAGGATTCAAGGTTTGTACCATAACCTCCTGAACCACTTGTTCTTTGAATAAGAACGAGCTGTAACACAAGACAATTACTATAAGGAAACCAAAAACATTGCATTTCTTGAGTGGACTTCCTATTCGGATCAAGGTGAAGTTTAATGATAAAAAGAAAAACAAGTTTCTCAGGAAGTTTGATAAGGAAGTTTGATAAGAATGGAGACTCCTTGCCAGTCACCTGTTGCTTGAGGGGCAAATCCTTTCCTTGCTTCCAGAAAATGCCCAAGTTACTATAAACAGCGCCGATGATATACATGACCACTTAATACTGAACTGGGGCAGGTTTATCAAGGGTCGAACTGAAAAACATTTTTTTTAAGGTCAAATTTGATTTGAGTTTTTGTTTTAAATTAATTTGATTTTCAAGATTCATCATACTCTGGCCGTTATCAGACTACTCGCCATCTAAAACCAGCCGAATTGCTGTTTAAGTCAATGAGAGAGCTCCGGGTTTAGTTTGGAGTTGTTTGCAGCCTTCCTGACATTTGAGGTGTTTTTCAGAGAAAAACTTGAATCAAGTTTTTAAAATTCGAATCAAATTCAATTAGAGTTTTCTGGTCGATTTAATGCACAGTTTTAAAAAAAAAAAAAATTTTTTTAATAAATACATTTCGATTTCCGAATTTATGGGAGTCTTTAAAGGGGTTGTTCACCTTTGAGTTAACTTATAAGTATAATGTAGAGCGTGATATTCTGAGACAATTTGCAATTGGTTTTCATTTTTTATTGTTTGTGGTTTTATAGTTATTTCGCTTTTTATTCAGCAGCTCTCTAATTTGCAGTGTCAGCAATTTGGTTTCTAGGGTACAAATTACCCTAGCAACCCTGCATTGATTTGAATAACAGACTGGAATATGAATAGGAGAGGGACTGAATAGAATGATAAATAATAAAAAGCAACAATAACAATATATTTGTAGCCTTAAAGAGCATTTGTTTTTAGATGGTGTCAGTGACCCCCCATTTGAAAGCTGCAAAGAAACAGAAGAAAATTGCAAATCATTTAAAAACTATGAAAAATAAATAATGAAGACCAATTGAAAAGTTTCTTAGAATTGGCCCTACTACAATATACCAAAAGTTAACTTGAAGGTGAACCACCCCTTTAAAAACTGAAATGAATTGGAAATTTTACTTTTGATAAATGTGCCTCCCCCGTTCCCAATCATTTTGAAAATGGCTAATCTCACTCCATGAAGGCACCATATTGTTCGGGTCCAGGCCCTGCTTGTTCTGAAGCCTCCCTGTGTCTCTCCGGTTATATTTTAAGGGTGAGCTTTCCCTTTATCCCTTGGCACGACTAACCCATCAGGATATCCAATAAAACATGATGCTCGTTAAATACCAGAGCCATACAAAGGCACTGAATAAGATATTTTGATTTGCAGACAAGTGAAGTGTTACTGGCTCAGAGATCAAACCACTAGCAATATTTATCCTTTCTATTTATGTACTGGCAGTGCCGGAGAGAAGACGAGCTTCGCATTTCTGACTTACGGGTTATTATGGAACAAACGTGTAATGCACAGAGAGCCATCATAATCTGCATCATGGGCAGTTAAGTGTGGGAACAAAAGGGTATATCAAAGTTTCCATTGTTTAGATTTACTGCAGATCACAGAGAGATAAGTGGAAGACCAAAGCTTTACTCTTTAAAGGAGAATTCAACCCTGTAAAAAAAAAAAAAAAAAACGAAAAAACCTGTCAGGTTTGTCAGGCTTTTGTATTTATTATTGAACACGCGCCAATACCTGGCAGCCATCACATGATAACACAACAATGGGCGTCCAACCAGGTTTGTGTTTCGGCAAATGGATTACCCAGAAATCATGTGCAGGGGGTGGAGCTACCATACAGCAAAACAATGAAAAAAAAAAATAGAAAATTATAAAAAGGTATGTAGGAATCTCCAAGCTTCTCTCAAACAGAAGTGGACTTCTATCGTTCCTCTTGCCCAGACTTGGATGGCATCATTTCGGAGAATGAAAAAGGGATATAAATCCCCAACCCATTTTGCTGAATGCATTGATGTGTAGCTCTCCAGCCGATATAGAACAAGAACTCCCAGCACCTCCAAACTACCAGTTAAAGGAGAAATTAACTCTTTACCAAGAAAAAAAGCTACCCCCAAACCCACATAGGCCCCTCTGCCTCCTCTACCCAGCCTAGCTGCCCACCCGGTGAAATGCCCCTAACTTTTTACTCCCCTTGGTGCAGATTCAGGGATCGCAGTTCACAGCAGCCATCTTCTGGGCCTTTGGTAAGGTGAAACCGGCGTAGCAGCGCATGCAATTTACCGGTGTGCGACAACTACAAACGCTCCAAATTAGACAGAAATTGCCGAAGCGCAAAAAGAGACATTTGTATGATGGTTGCGTTGAACTGTGATCCCTGAATCTACACCGAGGGGTAAGTAAAACGTATGGGGCATTTCCTCAGGTGGGCAGCTAGGCTGGGGGGAGGAGAGAAGGGGGTCGATGTGAGGTGGGGGGTAGGGGTTTTTCTGGTAAAGGGTTGAATTCTCCTTTAAATGGGTTGTTCACATTTGAGAACTTTTAGTATGATGTAGACAGAGAGTGATACTCGAGATAATCTGCATTTGTTTTTTTTATTATTTGTGGTTATGGAGTTATTTAGCTTTTTATTCAGCAATCTGGTTGCCAAGGACCTAAATAGAACAATGAGTAATAAAAGTAGCAATAAATACACATTTGTAGCTTTTCAGAGCATTTGTTTTATAGATGGGGTCAGAGACCCCCATTTGAAAGAAGAAGTTGGAAGAAGGCAAATAATTAAAAAACTATATAAAAAATAAAGATCAATTAAAAAGTTGTGTAGAATTGGCCATTCTATAACAAATTGGTTAAGGTGAACCAACCCCTTTAAAATAAAACACCACCAGCATTGCCTTTCCCTGTATGCACAAAAATCCCACCATACGTAACCTAGACCCAGCAAAGAAATAACCCGTGGTGGTTTCCCCAGCTTGCATCTCACTAAAGCAGTGGTCCTCAAACTTGGCCCTCCAGCTGTTAAGGAACTACAAGTCCCACAATGCATTTGCCTGACTGTGGCTGTCAGACTCCATCATTGCATTGTGGGACTTGTAGTTCCTTAACAGCTGGAGGCCAAGTTTGAGGACCACTGCACTAAAGACAGCAGTGATTTCATGAATTCTGTGTCCCAATCTTGCTGAGCAGAAGGAGTGTCCAGGGAATGACAAGGAATATGCAAACTTTGCTCTCCTACACTGGTATCAGCAATGAAAACAAGGCATGAGCCATCATGCTTTATGTTAGTGCTGGGTTACTCACAGGGGTGTCTGGTATATTGGTCCATATGGTTTAAAAAGGTCTGCAAACCCTAGCACAAACACTGCCTGGGCTATTTCAATACATCGGGAGAAGATACCTACCGTCAGCCTGTGAGACAAACCAGATGGCACAAGTACAGGCCAAAATTCCCAAGCTGCCTACAGTGAGATTAAACACACAGCAAACAAACTGACCCCAATCAGAGACAAGTAAAAAGGAAACTGTATCTCTACTTCTACATTATTAACATGTATTTCTATAGCGCCAACTTGTTGCGTAGCGCTGTGTTGAACAGGGGACATAATTAAGCATAAATGTTAGAAGTGTGGCTGTTAATGTGCCATATCTAACAATGCACTTAGTTTTAGGCTTCTAATGAAATGGTGAGCGACACCACATATGGGGTAAATAATCATATAGTTAGTCTGTGTGTGACGATGCACTTGGGGAAAGATTTCCCTAAATGTTTGCAGTAAAAGGTATATTGCTTAAAATAGAATCCCAAGAATGTTTGTGGCAAGTTTAAATAGCACACCCTCGTCTGGAATTTTTCTGCAGAGTTTGCTCACATAACACCCATATTAAAATGAATAGAGATTTTGGTTCTTTGGTAGAGGTTCATGGTATACTAGCATAAACACATGCATTAAAATTCAGCTTAGTGCTTGAGTTTCCAGCACCCCTAGATAATTGCGGAGAAAGGGAGACCAATGACAAATGGGTCTCAGCCGCTCAATGCTCTTGGCAATGGCAACAGGTTTAGTATGTACAGCCGGAACAGATAAACACAGGCAACATTTGTCTCCTCGCATACCAAGTCAGATTGCAGTACTCCTCTATATTTAACCTGTGACAAGTGATGTTTCCTATTGTAGCTCTGCAAACATGAACTTGTTGTCCCGCTCAAGAACAAGAGTTCCAAGTGCCATTTGTGCCACAGACCTAGAGCTGCCCAGTTACACTTGTAGGACACATTCCAACAGCTCAGGTATTAGGGAAACCAATATCAACTCCAGACCACACCCACACAAATACAATTTTCACAAGGAACATTTACCTGAGCCATTGTCTGGTTTTGGGCTTAAGCTTTTCTTTGCAACTTCTGCCAAAGCGCCAATTCCCAACCCAACAGCCAACCCTGCAAATGGAACAACACACTGTTACAATGTATACGGATTAATCAGGCCTGGACTAGAAATCTGTGGATTATGGTAAATGCCAGAGCGGCTGTAAAATGGCATAGAAAGTTGCTATTTAGTGGCTGGGGGGGTTGGGCCTCTTTTTACAGTACAGACCTGTGGGTAAGGAATGGGGTCCACCCCTAGCTTTGGGTAATGCCTGTAGAGAGCTGTACAGTCCCATAACAATATGTCAGTAGGTAGTCCCCTGTACTGAACATGATCCACTGATAGATATTTTTGTGTTTGGTATAGAGGCGCTTTAAACTGGTCTAGGTCCACCAGCTGGCCATATTTAAATCAACAGATCTAGAACATAGTGAGCAGAAGGGTACATTCCTCTACTATTGTTTTGTTTAAAAAAAAAAAAAAAACTTAAAGGGATATTGTCATGGGAAAACATGTTTTTTTCAAAACACATCAGTTAAAAGTGCTGCTCCAGTAGACTTCTGCACTGAAATCCATTTCTCAAAAGAGCAAACATTTTTTTATATTCAATTTTGAAATCTGACATAGGGCTAAACATTGTCAATTTCCCAGCTGCCCCTGTTCATGTGACTTGTGCTAGCACTTTAGGAGGGAACTGCTTTCTGGCAGGCTGTTTTTTTCTCTCTCAATGTAACTGAACAGAACGCAGTGGGACATGGGTTTTTACTATTGAGTGCTGTTCTTAGATCTACCAGGCAGCTGTTATCTTGTGTTAGGGAGCTGTTATCTGGTTATCATCCCATTGTTCTGTTAGGCTGCTGGGGGGGGGGTGATATCCAACTTGCAGTACACCAGTAAAGAGTGATTGAAGATTATCAGGGCACAAGTCACATGACTTGGGAGAGCTGGGACATTGACAATATGTCTAGCCCCATGTCAGATTTCAAAATGAAATATAAAAAAATCTGTTTGCTCTTTTGAGAAATGGATTCCAATACAGAATTCTGCTGGAGCAGCACTATTATCTGATGCATTTAAAAAAAACATTTTTCCCATGACAGTATCGCTTTAAAAGAATGTTTCCGTTGCAACATGCTCCATGATTTAAGTGACAGAAAAAAAAAAAACCATAAGCCTAACAAATCAGAATTATTAAGCCTAACAAATCAGATTATAGGACTGGAGGCTTCAGATGAGAGTTCATATTAGTCGGAGTTGTCGTAGGGCTGCAAACTGGACATCTGGGATATATTGCCAATTTCTAGTAATGATTATTAAAAATATATATTCTCTTTGTACATATGTTGTTACCTTAAAGTGGGAGGCAAGGACAAGTTTCCTCTCTAGCCTACCTTTACCTCATGAAAACCTATTTTCAGCATTGCCCTAATTGGCAAGGCTAAGGTACAATAACATGCTTATTTGGTGCTGGCTGACTGCTCTTAGCCCTGTGACTGCTACGCCTGGTGTCCTTTACTGACCTCTCACAGGTATGTTAACGGCAATGTTCTTCCATAAAGTGTAATGACAGTGAGCACTTATAACATTACCTCCAAAGTTGGCCAATCTTCCAATCCGTGTGACTGGTACTTTCCTTTCCCGAGCTCGATCACTGAGCTGAAAAAAACAAAACAAAACAAAACAGGAAATTAAAGATACAAAATATTAAAACCCCTTAAAAAAGATTGTGCTTCTAAGCAACTGTGCAAAACACATAAGCATTTCAACAATGCTGCAGAAGTCAAGGCAAAGAGCAGAAAGGGACAGAGACAGTCACGGAGGAGAAATTACTTTTGCTAAATAATCATCAAGAGACAGAAGCAGCAATGCAGAAAGGGATAGTTGGCTGGGTCTATATATTTTACTTGCCAGCCTTAAAGGAGAAATAAAGGCTACATTTAAGTAAACTTCATCAGAAAAGTCCATATAAATATAGCTATGAGTGAGCAGGGAGAGACTCCGGAAGAAAAACAAAGAAAGAAACAAAGTGAGCTTCTACAACGGTTTATGGTAAAACATTCTGCAGAATAAAAATAGTGTTAAAGCTTGCACTATTGTGGATAATCTATTGGCATAATCTATTGGCAATAAACTGCTTCAGTAGCTTTCCTTCTCCTTTAATATCAATATTTTATAACATTTTAACATGTAAACAAATAGCAAAGAACACTGCCCCATAAGCTGCCTCTGAAATTAGTTAAAATGGATGAACACTGTTGCTTATCATGAATGTTCCTGCCCATTAGTCTATGACGACTCCCACACAACCATCTGCTTAACAAAAAGAATAAACAAGGCGACAGTCTGTCAAGGTGGTTAAGCACAACAACCCCACAAAGAGAGGGTAGGAAGGAATTCATGCATTTGAGGTTCTTGTTGTGCTCTGAACGTATAAGCCAGTGGCCACAGTTTGGGCATTTTGCTCCCAGGTTCCTAGACCAAAAAACAAAACAAGACCTTGTTTATTAAATAGATTAAAGGGGTGGTCCACCTTCAAGTTAACTTTTAGTATGTTATAGAATGGCCAATTCTAAGCAACTTTTCAACTGCTCTTCATTATTATTATTTTTTATAGTTTAGGAATTATTTGGCTTCTTCTCCCGACTCTTTTTAGCTTTCAAAGACAAAATCCTCTCTAAAGCTACACATTTATTGTTATCGCTACTATTTATTACTCATCCTTCTGTTCCAACTGTCCCCTATTAATATTCCATATTTTTATTCAAATCAATGTAAGGTTGCTAGGGTAATTTGGGCCATAGCAACCAGATTGCCGACACTGCAAACTGGAGAGCTGCTGAATGAAAAGTTAAATAATTCAAAAACCACAAATAAAAAATGAAAACCAGTTGCAAGTTGTCTCAGAATAACCCCTTTAACTAGATAATTCATCACTTGGATGTATGGGAACTACTGAACTACTATTGGCAATCTGGGAAGAGAACTATGGCGTGACTTCATTGCCCAAATGATCACACAGATTAGATATCTGTCCTGCATAACACTTTTATGTTGAACAGCAGGCAGCTTAGGAGATGGTTGTTCGCTGGCTTATAAAGCACTTCAAATCAACTGGACTTGCTGTATTTTCTTTTGCCTATTCAAGGAAAGAAAATACAGCAAGTCCAGTTGATTTGACTTACTACTATAGATGTATCCAGCACTTGGACTGGCCAGTGTTAAGCCAACATTACACCTAGGCCACTATCAGTGCGGACCAGTCAAATGTTGGCCTGAACATGTAGTGCAAAGTTATGTAAATTGCAATATGAACTTTCCAGCAGTAGAATGACTAATAGTTACTGGGCCCCACAGGCCCCTTTGGGAACAAGACAGTTTCACAAATATATATTGCAGCTGCTTATTAAAGTTCTACTGCAGTGGTTCTCAACCTGGGGGTCGAACGACCCTTTCACAGGGGTCACTTAAGGGGTTCCAAGAGCAGGTTCATCTCTCTCCCCACTAGCCCTGGCGCAAGGTTGTAGCTCTCCGGGTGCTGGGAGTTGTAGTTCAGTAACCTGTGTAGGGAAGCCAGTTGCACTACAACTTTCTATATCCCCTTAGTAGGGACTGCCATACAGCTCTGTGTGACCACAAAATGGGTGTGGCAAAATTTTTTAGCTGCACTACACGGAAAACAAACCTTTATGCAGCCACACTGTCCCCAGTACTTTACTAACAATCCACTCTGGGCTGGCAACGAAAATATTTTAATATTTTATGGTTGGGGGTCACCACAACATGAGAAACTGTATTAAAGAGTCACAGCATTAGGAAGGTTGAGAACCACTGTTCTACTGGGTCCTCTATAGTTGCATTTTTCAGGAAAATGATTTGAAAGTTTGTATCAAAGTAGTGGTGTGATGATGAAGGAGGGGGGTGTCCAGCTAAACATGTATGGGGCCCCAAAGCATTCTGGCAGATAACACTTCCCAGTTTGGATCAATAGGACCTGTATCTCATGTGTTTTGCTTCTGTGGGCCAAGAAAGAGACAGAATGGTAATGTAATCTAGGCAATGATTATATTGTTATTATACACAAAAGCCGTGAATATCTTGTAAATGATATCCTTATAAATCAGTGATTTTCAATCTTGTGCCTCCAGCTGTTAAGGAACTACAAGTCCCACAATGCAATGAAGGAGTCTGACAGCCAAAGTCAGGCAAATGCATTGTGGGACCTGTAGTTTCTTAACAGCTGGAGGCACAAGGTTGAAAATCACTGTTATAAATGGTGAGCTCTGATGTCATCAGTTATAAATGGTTGATTTCTGAGGTCATTTCGGGCACATGACTCACTGAAATGTGTATTATAATAAAGTACCCCACTTGCAAAATATGAGGATATTAGAAGTTACCTTGGAGTTCCAGGATTTGTATAAAAACACTTGGCCTTTCGGCATCATGTTTTTATATGGTCATGAAACTCCTCAGTAATTTATGATATCTTTATAATTTACAAGAGGGGGTACTTTATGGACTATATCTTGGCTCATGTCCCCATAGTATTTGGTCATTCAGACAACGTACCCCATTGTGTGCATCACCGGTTAAGGGTTTATTGACCACATTGATGCCAGTTCCACCATAGAGGTTAGCATGGATTATTATTCATTTTAATACCCAAGAGTCTTCATAATCTGAATCCCAAGATTATGGAGACCTACAACTCCCTCCTTCACTGGTTGCTGGAAGGGCTCAGGTTAAAAAAAAACAAAAAAAAAAAACAACTTGGCCTACATTAATAAATTGGCACTGGGCAGCCAGCAAAAACTTACATACACACAGCTAGGGGTGGGGGAAAATACAAAAAGGTAATTATGTGAACACAACCAAACAGCAATGTCACAAGGATTATCACCTGAAATGAGGGAAAAAATATCGGCCCATTCTGCTTATCAACATGTCATATTGTAAACTAAAGATGCAGTTGGTTTTCGTTTTTTTATTATTTGTGGTTTTTGAGTTATTTAGCTTTTTATTCAACAGCTCTCCAGTTTGTAATGACAGCAATCTGGTTGCTGGGGTCCAAATTACCATAGCAACCATGCCCTCATCTGAATAAGAGACTGGAATATGAATAGGAGAGGGTCTGAATAGAAAGAGGAGTAAAAGTAAAGACAACAATAGACTTCTAGCCTTAGAGTGCTTTTATTTGCTAGATGGGGTCATCCTCATTTGAAGGCTGGGAAGAGTCAGAAGGACAGATAATTAAAAAACTATAAAAAATCATGAAGAGCAATGGAAAAGTTACTTAGAATTGGCCATTCTATAGCATAATAAAAGTTATCTTAAAGGAGAACTACCCATGTCAGAGTAAGATTTGGGAAGTAGACCTATTTACTTTATACACCTGAAATCCCAGTTTGAACTACAACAAGCAAGATTTTGGGGTGGATAAAAAGAATGTTCCATGATATTTGAGTTTCCTTTCAGCACAACTGGCAAGTCACCTGTAAAGTCTGCAAACTTTACATCTCATTCCGAATAGTTTTTAGACCACTATATGCGTCTCTGCTTCAGGCCCTTACACATGCTTTTCAGCAGAACACCTACCATTTGCTTGTAAGGCTTTTGCTGTGGGTTATTCTTGGCTTCTCTGGCTTTATCAATATCCTCAGCTGTCAGCCCACCGACAGAGGAATGGTCCTGGTGAAAAGCTCTTTTTTGGCCGTATGCTGCAAAAGGGCCGGCACTGTCACGGACATTTCCAAACACGGCCCCATTGTCCCTTTCAGGATGGAGAGAACTGTCTGTTTGCACCTGACCCTTGTTAGATGTATCCTCGCTCTGTGCATCAGCCTCATTGTGGTGCAATTCCTGAGTCTGACTGGAAGACGGGGAATACTCCATGCCAGCAATCTCTGAAGCCGGCCCAGAGAAGCTGTATTCTGTCTCCATATCCTGCCCAGCAAGGTTCTCTTGCTGCTTTCCCAGCTCCTGCAAGCAAAAACAATTTATACAGAGCAAGAAGAAAAGGCTCTGGCCCATAAAAAAGGCAATGGCATATCCTTGTACACACAATAACCACGTCAAAATGCCCCCGAATCTCCCCGTCTGGCCTTAGCCTTAGAAAGTATGCAAGACATACAAAGTCACTGCAATGTGTCCTATACACTACCTGACAAAAAGCACCTACACATACCCAATTTCAAAGGGAAAAAAAACACCATTAATTATAGCAGATAATCTGTTCTAGAAGGTAGATTTTTACTCTGAGAGTTAGATCTTGAATCTTAACTGCAAACAGCACAACAGTGTTTGCAGCAGAAAATAAAAAAAACTATTTAATATCTTCTACAGGTCAGGCAAATGCTAATGACAGCAGCCCTAATAAAACAGAATTTCAGATAGATACTTGCTGCCCTAAATTTTTTTATTTTCCCCAAAGTTTGTATACATCTATAACCCTGATCTGGGCTATGAGGGGCGAGTGCTTATTTGTGCCCTGGGTACCCCTGGAACTTGCACTTTGACGGTTACCCCAATGTTTCTATATATCTGTAACCTTATCAGCTATGTGGGCCCAGTCTGAAGGTCAGTTAGGGGGAGATTTGGGGTGAGTGCTTATTTGTACTCTGGGTACCCCTGGAAGTATAGCAGGGTGACTGTTACCCCAATGTTTCTATATATCTGTAACCTTGTTATGAGCTAAGGGGCCCAGTCTGAAGGCCAGTTAGGGGGAGATTTGGGGTGAGTGATTATTTGTACCCTGGGTACCCCTGGAACTATAGCAGGGTGACTGTTACCCCAATGTTTCTATATATCTGTAACCTTGTTATGAGCGATGTGCTTCATAAGTCTTCTGCCATGAAGTGACACTGTCCATGAGTTACTGTGAGAAGCACCTTCTCTCCCCACTTTCAATGTGGTTTATAATCACATAAGAAAAATTCTTGTTAGCTGAAAATATGAAAACATAAAATAACCTCCATGTTACCTGTTTGCAGACAAGACTTCTGCCATAGGGTTGAAGCATTGAAAAAATACACAGGATCTCTATAGCATGAAAATACATTTAAAGGACCAGTAACATCAAAAAATGAAATTGTTTTAAAGTAATAAAAATATAATGCAGCATTGCCCTGCACTGGTAAAACTGCAGTGTTTGCTTCAGAAACACTACTACTGTTTATATAAATAAGCTGCTGTGTTGCAATGGGGGCAGCCATTCAAAGGAGAAAAGGCTCAAGTTACACAGCAGATAGCAGATAAGCTCTGTAGAACATAATGTTATCTGTTATCCATTACTTATCCTGTGCCGTATAGCCATTTTTCAATTTCAGCCATTGCTACGAAGCAGCTTGCTTATATGAACTATAGTAGTGTTTCTAAAGCAAACAAATCAGTTTCAACAGCGCAGGGCAACACTACATGATAAGATAAAATCAAACAGAGAATGTGTCTCTCTGCAGCAGCTTCATACAGAAGCCGTCACAAGTCAGCACTCAGCGTGGGATTATACCCCATCAACAACTACCTTGTGATGCCATTTTTCACGCTTGAAATTAAAAAGGAAAGTATTTTAATGGAGCCAAAGTCTGTATTGGAGTTGGATAAACACTGCATTTTGTCAAGAATCCAAACTCGGCTTCAGCATTTCTCGGCACTGAAAAAAATTCCCAGATGAATTATGATTCTGCCCGGAAAACTGAAAAAGAAATTCTATTGGGCAAGGCAGCCTTACAATACATAAAAACACACACTTCCTTCCTAGAGAGAAACTAGAATTATAAATCCATTCTATAAAAGCAAGTGTTGAAGATGAATTTAAAAGAAAGGCACTGAGCACTGGAACTAAACATATGCCCATTGTATAACTCAGACCATTAAGCATCTCTATACTATATTTAAATAAAGGTGTAGGACCTGTTATCCAGAATGCTGGGGACCATGTTATAGACTGGTTTGGCTGCCAGTAAGGATTAATTATATCTTCGGTGGGATGAAGTACAAGCTACTGTTTTATTATCACAGAGAAAAAGGAAATAATTTTTTTTAAATGTCGATTATTTGGATAAAACAGAGTCTATGGTAGAAGGCCTTTCCCGTAATTCTGAGCGTTCTGGAGAACGGGCTTCCGGATAATTGACCCCATACCTGTATTTTATCTAGTTACTTTATGTAACCCTCTTTTTATTTTGGGTTGGGTTTCATGCTTGTGTATAATTTATTAAAATTCCCAGTGATGCCACTTCCTTAATTAGTAGGTCAATATGGACTATTTATATCTTGATTGTGTTTAGGGCGGTGTTGCCTTTAGAAAGGTCTTAATGAGGGACAAAATGTCACATTGGCTGTATGTACTCACTTAATACACTTTTTTGATTGT
>CM044439.1:19582503-19596199 GCA_024363595.1 Xenopus borealis | reverse complement strand
GGGCCCACTTAGCTCATAACAAGGTTACAGATATATAGAAACATTGGGGTAACAGTCACCTGGTTATAGTTCTAGGGGTACCCAGGGCACAAATAAGCACTCACCCCAAATCTCACCCTAACCCACACCCATTCTAAAGGCGTCCATTGATGGTACAATTACGATCTTTCTTGGAAAAGATGTTTCCAAGAAAGATCATTAGTTTCAATACACATGTCTAGAGCTGAATTGTCAGATAAACAGGTAGAAACAATAGAATTCTACCTGTAAGTGATTACAATCACTGGGGGTATCAGGTAAGTGATTACATTCACTGGGGGTATCAGAGTAAGTGATTACAATCACTGGGGGTGCCTAACACTTGGCACTCTCTAATAATTCTGATTTCTCCTTCACCTTTAACAATCACCTTTAAGCTCTGGTCTGAAGAAACATAGATAGATATTCAGGTTTGAGTGCAAAACAGATTCACAAAAGCTTCAAGTTTGCATGTTTTGCAGAAACAAGCAGGAATGTGCCTTATGGGGCAGGGCTGATATTTATGTTTCAGGAAATTATTATTGAGAAATACATTTTCCTCAGAACACGTATTGCCTACAGGGTTGCCATTGTATGCATTGTTACTAAACGAATTCAGGTGCCTGGAATCAGAACATCCATTACCTGAGTGCAAATGCAGTTTGGGTGACTGTACAGAGCCTGGCACATACTGGGGACCCAATAGAGCAGCGATCCCCAACCAGTAGCTCATGAGCAACATGTTGCTCTCCAACCCCTTGGATGTTGCTCCCAGTGGCCTCAAAGCAGGAGCTTATTTTTGAATTCCAGGCTTGGAGGAAAGTTTTGGTCTTATAAAAACCAGGTGTACTGACAAACAGAGACTCAATGTAGGTTGACAATGCACATAGGGGCTACCAAATGGCCAATCACAGCACTTATTTAGCACCCCAAGAACAATTTTCATACTAGTGTTGCTCCCCAACTCCTTTTACTTCTGAATGTTGCTCACGGGTTCAAAAGGTTGGGGGATCCCTGCAATAGAGCAACAGTGGTTGGTAGGAATAGTAGGGGATATCAGATAAACTAGACAAATGGAGATAGTATTACAGGATGGCAATCAGAGGCATAAAGGTGGCCATAGACGCACAGATAATATTGTACGAAACTAATTTTCATACGGTATTCAGTGCGTGTATGGTGGAAAGCAAGCCGACCAATATCGGCAGAAGACTCTGATATCGGTTGGCCGGTCGATCGGCTGGACGGAAAATTTTGATCGGCCACTGTTAGTGCTGAATCGTCAGATACAGGTAGAATTCTATTGTTTCTACCTGTATATCTGATGATTCGGCTCTACACGTTTATTTAAATGAACGATCTTTCTTGGAAAGATCTTTTCCAAGAAAGATCGTAATTATAATGTCTATGGTCAACTTAACTTTAAAGGACCTTGTTAGGACCTGAATTCTGTCACATTTACCTCTCTCCTGTTTGTGCCTACACCTCCAATGTATATGGTGGTAGGGGCAGACCTATTTTTTGCTGGGCCCAGGCAATTGACAGTACCACCCTAATGACAAGTTTGCAATAGTAGGGAAAGGTGATGATAGTAGGACAATATAGCAATTGTAGGGCAAGAACAAAACAGTAGGGCAAGAATGTGACAGTAAGACAAAATAGCAACAGTAGGACACCATAGAGACAGCATGGTAAGGGGACATTATCTCTTTATTACACTGTTACCCAATCTAGGGTTCATGAGTTGTTAAAGTGCAACCTGCACTCACTGACAGCTATCAGCAGTAGGGTTGTATTTTGTGCATCTATTATGCACGTATCAGATTTTTAAGAATATTGATTTTTTTAGGCTTGTCACATGTCAAAAAACCCTTCTAAAGCAGGGGACCCAGGTCAAATTCATTTTTCTGTCCTAATCCTAAAAGTATTTTTGACTATAGTTGGTTTTAATGTATATGAAGCCCAATAAGGCACAGAAACTAAGATAATTTTTGGGGTATATTTATCCCTTAGTATCTTCTAGACCTAAGTCTATCTGCCTTGTGTAAAGTATTTGCCTTTCTGTTTTCCCCCTTCAACCCTGTATGTTTGATAAATAGCATCTGTAACAGCCCCTGATTTTACTGCAGGCTTCCTAATTTTAAAAGTATTCCATATCTCATTATCAATACCTATAAAGCAGAGATAAACGACAGACAGGAGCAGCTTGGCCATGTCACTGACAGCACCATAGATTGCCTTATTTTTCTGGAACGGCCTTGATTTACTTAATAGGGATAAATACAAAATTCTGGTATTTTTCAGCCTTGCAATTGATCCAATAAAAATCTATGACACATCTCCAACACTTCATTTTATGTAGCAGATGCAGATCCATCCTTAGGTCCTATGAAATCTAAGGAACCAGACACTGATACATTGGGCAATTTCCACAGAGATTTGTTAATATTAAATGTAGTAGGTAGTGATGTGGGGGCCGACTCGAAACCCATGGTGACCCATGGGTTGACCATCAGTTGGGTGAGTGCAGGTTGAAATTTGGCCAACCATTGCATGTTAAGGTTGGGTGTAGGTCAGACTCGGGAAGTACACTCCTCTGCTCCCAAATATTTACTTAGAATTAGAGGTGCGCACAACAGTAGAGATAAGATCTGGATACGGGTTGGGCATGTGCCCTATTCCTTATCTCATTATGTCCCTGTTTATCTTCTCAAAATACCATGGTGATTCAAAAAACGTGTTTCAAAAAAAGCGATACTACTGCAGTGGAAATTGATGACTGCCCCTACCCTTAGCTTTTGGAAGCAACTAATCAATGACTCTCTTACAAAACAAAAATTGACTTATAAAGCTAGAGGATGTCCCAGGAAGTTTGACGCAGTATGGGGTACCTGGGTGATGGCTCAGAGGAAATAAAGTGAAGTATATATATCTGTATGTAATCAGTGCTTGAATTTGAGTGAAAAAAGTGGAGGGATGCTCAGTGTGTTGAGTGTAGCGCCTCATGCTAAAACAAGCCCCTCCCACAACATAAGACACACCCATAATTATATATATTACTCACATGCCAATACTTTCTGGTTTCACCCACTTTAAAACAAAACCATTTTGATAGTTCCTTCTAATGCATGTGACCTGCAGGGACCCCAAAACAAAAATTGTGCTTATTAATTTTCTTGGCTGTCAATCCAGCTTCTGCCTGTGTATTTTTTCATAACATAGCACAACCCCCATCATATATTACCTAAGATTATTTCATAAACCTATCTTAAGCATACGGGATTGGGTATATAGCAAGCAACTCTAATATTACTAACTGAAGTTGGTCAGAATTCCTGGTTTCTCCCATATGCCAGTACTGACATGAGCACTAACAAATGCAGACATCAGCTTAGCTGTGACTGGCTATTATGGACAGCTCATTTACATTTCTAAAGTGATCTGCTCATTAACATATTAAAGACAGACCTAATTTGCATTTTTTTAGGTGAGAAGCCCATGGGGCATTTGCCCGAACCCACAGATTGCCAGTCCGGGCCTGCTCTAACCTCTGTACTTTTTTCTTCCTTCTCTATATAAAATAAATAAAAATAAAATAGAAGCTTTTAAAAAAAAAGTTTTTCAGATCTGTGCCAGGTTCAGACCCTGACTGCCAATCTGTAAGTTGTGGCAAACGCCAGATGGTCTGCTGTAAGTTGCTATAGAAAGTCACTATTTATTGGACTGGAGGGACTGTTTGGGTCTTTGTGTACTTGAAATGCCAGTGCCTATTATGTATCCCAGTCCAGGGCTGGACAAAGTGACAGAATGGTGTTACAAAGGTGACTAGCATCTTCAATGGGATCCTCTCTAATAAACTCTCCAAACAGAAGAACCACCTCGTCTATCATCCAGGTTTACTCTTATCATCCCGCTTTATTCCTCATTATGATTCCAGTGCTCATTCTTATGGCTAGCCGCTGTCTGCTTCAAAATAAACAGCAAATGGCAAATTTACAGGTTTAATGCACAGCTCTGTTTCCTATAGCCAGTCCAGAACAGACAGAGACTGTTACACTAAGCTCTAAATTTATAACCTGTCTGCAAAATCTGTGTAGCACACATAGTTATATACAGAGTTGGCGCAGATTGATCCGAGCCACCCAGCAGTCGCATGCTATGCTTACTCTATAGTTTCAGCCCTGGCATCTTTCCTTGCAATGTATCCAGTGTGGCTGTTTTGTTCTGTGCATGCTGCTGAGAACTGGGCAAACCTGATTTGTATTACTTTGCCTTTCACAAGATAGGCTTCAAGCCTTGCTCTTGGCCCGCTCAGATCTTTTTAAAAAGAGACCCACTCGTACATGTCTCACCAGGATCTCCTATAAAGCAGAGATAAACGACAGACAGGAGCAGCTTGGCCATGTCACTGACAGCACCATAGATTGCCTTATTTGACAGGAACGCCCTTGATTTACTTAATAGGGATAAATACAAAATTCTGGTATTTTTCAGCCTTGGAATTGATCCAATAAAAATCTATGACACATCTCCAACACTTCATTTTAATTAGCAGATGCAGATCCATCCTTAGGTCCTATGAAATCTAAGGAAGCAGACACTGATACATTGGGCAATTCCACAGAGATTTGTTAATATTAAATGTAGTAAGTAGTGATGTGGGGGTCGACTCAAAACACATGGTGACCCATGGGTTGACCATCAGTTGGGTGAGTGCAGATTGAAATTTGGCCAACCATTGCAGGTTAAGGTTGGGTGTAGGTCAGACTGGGGAAGTACACTCCTCTGCTCCCAAATATTTGCTGTCTTGGAATCAGAGGTGCGCACAAAAGTAGAGATACAGTTGGGCATGGGTCCTACAATGGCAACATTTTGTGGGTTTGGAACGGATGTGGGAGGGTAAAGGTTTTGCCAACCTTTGATTCCTTTAGTGCCTGAGGGTTTTGGCTAGCTAGGTTTGGGCCTATATTAGCTATATAGTTGGGAGGGGGTTTGTGTCCCATGGCAGTTCATTATTTGTCCATAGGATGAAAGGATTCCCCTAGTTTTTAAAAATGGAAGCCAACGTGTGATCTGCCTGTTTTGGTTCCCACTTACTGGAATAGGTGGTGCTGGAGGGCTGGTATGTAGGTAAATTCCAGTATATGAAGTAAATGTCAGGAATGATTTGTAATAACTCACTCTAGGAGTGAGAGACATGATCAGGGTAGTTAGTAGAGCAGCCAAAGGCTCCAACAAGGAGGCTAGTAAAGGTTAGTACCTTGCTGTGTCAATGCTACCAGTAGAGGTACTCAGTTGGCAAGTCTCAGGAATACAGAGATTCCTGCAGTAGAACACCACTGTGAACTCTCCATGCTTTCCAAAGATAAGGCTCACAAACTTTGACTAACTTTGGAAACCCAAACTGACGCATGTTTTCCCACTGGTAATAATGTAAAGCATTTGTTCTGCCATCAGCTTAATATGTAATTCTATGATTATTTGTGAAATACTGTTTTGGTGTTAAAAATACTTAAAATAGGATAATATCTTTATAGACTACTAGCATCATTTCCAGTTGCTAGGGCCAGAATGAATTAGGGCCATTCAACAACTTGCTCGAGTCATGGCTACAGGGGGCCCTGTACATAAGACTCAAGTTGACCATACATGTTACAATCAGGGTTGGACTGGGCTGGCGGGACACCAGGTAAAAACTCAGTGGGCCCAGCTGAACTAGACCCACATCCATCTGCTGCCCACCCCTGATCTCCCCCCCCGACCCCAGTCGAGAGGACAGAGAGGCTGAAGGGAGGTAGGCTGGGGCCACTGTGACAGACACCCCGGTGGGTATCAGAGCCTCAAGTCCCACGCTGGTTACAATTATGATCTTTCCTGTGCCCATTGGTCATTTTGTACAATAATATTGGTGCTTGTATGGCCACCTTCATTATTGTGACAGTTGAAACATACTGAGCCCATGCATGTGCAACCCACATGCCACCTCTTTGCAAAAAGGCAAGCTGCACCCATAAATTACTAAATCTTTGCATTGGATTGGGCAGCATCAGTTAAGCTCAACTTCTTATAATCACTTATGTTTATATTGCACTGGTTTTCTTTCCTTTTCATTGCTTTAGTAAATCAATGCACAAGCCTGTTCTCTGCTTGAAAAAAGATATAAAAATGGGCTTTTGAATTACATTCATTTAAAAAAACAAAAAAAAACCCCCCAGAGAAGCAGAATTGTCACCTTGAAAAATGGGTTACCATTTGTCTGCATACAATGTCTGCCTCCTGAACTATAGTTGGTACAAATATATAAATAACATACAAATCAGCCTGTTTAGGGGGCAGTGCTGGGATGGAAGGAACCTGTTTCTGAGTCTTCAAAGTCCTGTTCAGATGTGAGTTTGACAACAAGGCACCTTTATGCAGAACAATAGGGACGAGTCCCAGCTTGTCCATGACGCAGAGGGGAGGCCATTTCTTTCCTCTCCGGGTAAGGCTATAGGATTGTTACTATAACCTAGAACAATAATACTGTGTATTGCAAGATGTATACTGTAGGGAATATCAGCAAATGTCAATCACACTGTTAAAGGAACAGTTCAGTGTAAAAATAAAAACTGGATAAATAGATGGGCTGTGCGAAATAAAAAATGTTTCCAATATAGTTAGTCAGGGGAAAATGCAAACTATAAAGGCTGGAGTGACTGGATGTCTAATATAATAGCCAGAACACTACTTCCTGCTTTTCAACTCTTTAACTCTAAGTTAGTCAGCGACTTGAAGGGGGGCCACATGGGACATAACTGTTCAGTGAGTTTGCAATTGATCCTCAGCATTCAGCTCAGATTCAAAAGCAACAGTTATGAACTGTGTGGCCTCCCTCTATTCACTGATTGGTTACTGCCTGGTCACCAGGGTAACCAGTCAGTGGAAAACAAGAGAGCTGAAAAGAAGGAAGTTAGATTCTGGCTGTTATGCTACACATCCAGTCACTCCAGCCTTTATACATTACATTTTTGGCTAAACTAAACTAAATTTTTTTCTTTTATTTTGCACTGCCTATCTATTTACCAAGTTTTTATTTTTATACTGAACAATTCCTTTAAGCATTACAGTTATAATAATAATGTAGGTAATCTCCAACTAAAAATGATCATAAGGGTATATTTATTAAAGGAGAACTAAACCCATACTTAAAAAAAAACCTCCCCTCCCCACTCCCCCCCCCAGCCTCCTTGCTACCCCAGGCAAATGCCCCTAACTTAAAGTCAGGGGACGTAAAACTGAGGTTTCACTATACTGTATGTTGGCTGAACGACTGAAACTTTTTTCCTGTGCTGGGAAATGGAACAAATGAATATGAGATAAATAATTGTTCTTGAATGAAGAATGTTTTGATTGACGAGTAAGTGTGAGCCAACTGTCGAGAGGGGACCTGACTAGGGGTAGGCAGGCGGCAGAGAAGGTACATGCCTGGTGCCCCCCCAGCACATGCCTACCCCTAGTTCTGGACCTGGTATGAGGTGAGAAAATAGATAAAAATCAACGATAAAGATCCCTCTGTCTGTAACATTAACTGTAGGTGTGAGTGTCTCCAAATGTCTCATTTAATGTCAATGACATAGGCTGTAGCATTACAGGTCTGGTTTTATTTTTATTCATCCCCGCAGGGCACGGCAACAGGCACCTTTTGGAGAAGAAGGATACTGACTTCCTCTTTGTTTTAATTGTGCATAAAGACCTATAGCAGAATTGCTCATTGTAAGCAGCAGTCCTGCCCTGTTTTAGAGCTAAGATTCTAGCTATTCAGTGAGAAACTCCCGGGGGGAGCAGGGGGTGCGATTGGGCCAGGGCCCACACCCTGTCAGGACCCCGGCAGCTCAGGAACCACTGATTTCCTAGCGCAGTGATTTTCAACCTTGTGCCTCCAGCTGTTAAGAAACTACAAGTCCCACAATGCATTTGCCTGACTGTGGCTGTCAGACTCCTTCATTGCATTGTGGGACTTGTAGTTCCTTAACAGCTGGAGGCACAAGGTTGAAAATCACTGTCCTAGCGCATCGCAGATTTTTGGGAAGATTGCGTACGGAGGGGGGCTGCATGTCCCGCACCAGGGCCCACCCCCTGTAGTTACATTACTGTAGCTATTTGTATAACAGAGTATTGTGTCCCAGTGCCACAGATCCTCTCTGATCCCCATTGTAAGCAGCAATCCTGTCCTGCTTTATGGCTGAGAATCTAGCTATCTGTATAACAGAGCATTCTGTCCCAGTGACTGCACAGATCCTATCTAATCCCCATTGTAAGTAGCAGTCCTGTCCTGCTTTACGACTGGGATTCTAGCTACAGTAAAACACCCATTTTACATCCCCTGATTTTAAGCTTTCCCTCATTTCCCATTGTTGTTTTGTGGTCCCATCTACAGTATATAGTATGCATAATACATTTCCCTGATTTTACATGTTCATGGATTTTACCACATTCTTTTCTGGTCCCCTGAAAAACATATAATGTGGGTTCTACTGTATCTGTATAACAGAGCATTCTGTTCCAGTGGCTGCATATATCCTATCTGATTCTCATTGTAAGCAGCTGTCCTGCCTTGTTTTATGGCTGAGATTCTAGCTATCTGTATAACAGAGCATTCTGTCCCAGTGGCTGAACAGATCCTATCTGATCCCCATTGTAAGCAGCAGTCCTGCCCTGCTTTATGGCTGAGATTCTAGCTATCTGTATAACAAAGCAGTCTGTCCCAGTAGCTGCATATATTCTATTTGATCCCCAGTGGAAGCGGTGGTATATCAGTGAGCTCTGTGAATGTCTAGAACAAGCCCAGGCCCTGTTAGGCCTGGTCAGGCAACCAAGAAAACTGAGGCCTAGGCTTTGGGGCCTAGCCATGTGGTTGAACTTTCAAGGCCAAGACTAAGATCCTCATCTATTCTGGCAAGGGGTAAGGGTTAGTGTGGAGCCTTTGGAGGGTTCAAACGTATTTTGAGGCACTTCTTCAGCACCAGTTTGGGAGAGTCCATTTTTATGACACTGTGTCATCATGGTGGGAAAGCGCAAAAAGTTAATTCTTCCTTAAGCTATCTGTATGTAGGGATAGCAAGTATAAAAAGTACTTAACTCTTTTAAAGAAGTTGGAGTCTTATATTTCAGATGGGGTGGCAGGATGAAAAATGACCCAGCTGAAGGCCCAAATCAGAGAATGTCAGTAGAGCCGCTACAAATCTCTTGTGCAGGAAAGGGACTATGGGAGTTTTCACTTGCCTGACCCCTTTTTAAACTGCAAAGAGAATGTTGGGTGGAAGCTTGTCACTGATCTGACTGGTCCCAAGGGTGAGTTGCAGTCATCAAAGGGAGGGCATTCTTGGGATTGTAAAAGACTATTATGCTTCTCTGTTCCGAGGCAAGACTTTGGATAAGGGGAGGACTTCATCCTTCCTGGAGGTGACCCAGGACCTGATGTAACTAATTTGGACTATGAGCCTTTGACAGCTTAGATCACGGAGGACGAGCGCAAAGCTGCCATCAACTGCCTCGCTAAAAACTAGGCTTCAGGACTGGATGGCCTTACAGCCAAATTTTACAAGAAATTTAAAGATCAGCTATCTCCGGTTCTCGTAGATGTTTTTAGAGACCGCCTGGAAGGGGGTATCTTACCGGCCTCTATGAGAGCATTCTCATTGATCCTGCTGTCAAAAGGCAAGGATCCAAAGCATGTTGAGAATTGGAGGCCAATTGCCCTTCTCAACACTGATAGGAAGCTTCTCACACGGATACTTTTTACTAGATTGAGTTTTTCAAGCACTTTATTATCTCTTTGGGGCAATCCTTACTATTAGGGAAGCCTTGGAGCTATGCAAAGTCCAAAACACTGGCTGCTACTTTCTGTCTCTGGACCAGGCTAAGGCCTTTGAGCGAGTGGATCATGAGTATCTGTGGGCTGTTTTGACAAAGTATGGCATCCCAGGAACATTCATTAGATGGCTCTCAGCTTTGTACAAAGGGGCAGTAAGTTTTCCACTTATCAATGGATGACGCAATGAAAACTTTGAGGTTCAGGCCGGGGTGTGACAGGGGTGTCCCTTAAGCCCTCTGCTTTACCTTTTTACAATCGATACTTTTTAAGGCGTTTGCAGGAGAGTGTAATTCAGGGTCTCTCTGTTCCCCATAGCTAGCCCCTCAGGTCTCAGCCTATGCAGATGATGTCACAGTAGCAGTCTCTTATCTGGAAGATGTGAAAGTGCTGTCTGAGAAGTTACTCAGAGGCCTCAGGGTCTCTGGCTACATGTATAAGTCTCAAGCTTTTTGATCTTTAGACGAGGAGCCGGCCTTTTCGCTTCAGGAATTTTCAACAGCCCAAACTCAGATTAGAATCTTAGTTGTCAAATTTAGAAATAGAGATGATGATAGGCAAAACTGGGAAGACTATTTGGATGCTGGAAATGTTAAAGTACATCATTGGAAGCAGTGAAAGGGTGAAGCTTGTGAAGACTTACCTGGTCCCTATCTTTTTGTTTGTTTACTACATATATCTGTTGCCTGAAGCTCTCTATGCTCAGATCCAAAGCCTGTTCTTCCAGTTAATCTGAGGGAGCAGGCTGAATCCAGTAAGAAGGGGTGTCATCTGTAGAGAAAAGAGGGAGGGAGGGCATGTTATGTTCAGTGGCCTTCTTTGGATTCATCTTCCTGAATTTCAACTTTGGGCCAAACAACTGATTCCCTGTTGGAATATTGCATCAAGAATTGGGTATTGCCTCTGGTGGGAGATTGGGTGCTGGGCAGTAGTGTGAAAAAATTGCGTGGATGGCCCACCACATAATGAGCTGGGACTGAAACTTTTTAGGAAGTGGGACATAGGAACTGGAGTACTAAGTTCTGTTGCGAGGAAGCAAATGTATCGCAGAATCCTGGGAACTTTTTTCATTGTCCCCTTGGCCTTGCAGGACTGCGTATCCCTTCAAGGGCATGCTTTCTCAGAGCCTCCAGTTGCTCAATGACAGAAGGCTGTCCCCCCAAATATTTTTATCTGAATTGGCTCAACTTTCAGGGAAGAGATTTCGTCCAGGGAAATCTGTGTTACTTAAAGTGTAAGACCTGTCACCCAGACACAAAAATCTGTATAATAAAAGTCCTTTTCAAATTAAACATGAAATCCAATTTCTAATTTTTATTAAAGCATTCATAGCTGTTTTAAGCTCATTTAAAAATCTCAGCTGTCAATCAAATATTGTCTGCCACTCCCCTATGCCTTAGGCATAGAGGCGGGGCAGATAATTACTTTCACTTTCCATTCAGCACTTCCTAGATGTCACTGCTCCCCACACATTCCCCCAGTTCTCTTAACCATTTAATTGTGTAGCCAGGACATGGGGATAGACATCAGGTCCCCCATTCTGGTGCACAAACAAGATTCTGAGATGATACAAGGCTTGTCTTAATAACAGTGTCCACAAAATGGCTCCTGCCTGCTTGTTATAATTATGAATTCCCATACTGAAGGAAACAAGATTAAAATAATTTATATAGTGTAATTAATGTTCATTTTGCTTGACTAATGTGATAAAATAGGATTTTGAATATATTTTTTGGGGTGACGGGTCCACTTTAAAAAGAGCAGAAAAGGTGTGCCCATGGGGTTGTCCTACTAATGAGACCCAAGAACTTTTTCTTGTGGATTGTCCTGTGACAAAAACTGTGCGATCTCAGCTAGCAGAGGCCATCAAAGTTCCCTACATCAAACAACTACTTTATGCTAATGCAGCCTATGGTATTTTGTCTGTTCAGCAGCCCTTGGATAGAGGGACCAGGTACCTATTAATATCAGTGATGAGGTATCACCTGTGGCACAAAATTCAATTAGCCAGGGAGATGTTATTATTGACCAGATAGTGAGGACTGTGGTGAGCAAATTGGGTTTTGGGGCCCCAATTTTTTTATCTTGTAAGAGGGGCACTGGCACCAATGCTTTTTTTTAAAAAAAAACAAAACTTTTATGGGGCCCCGGTGCCAGTTTTTTTTAACTTATAAGGGAGCCCTGAGTTGACCATCAATGTGTGTGTGGGGGGGTTACTTTTTTAGCACTGATGTCTGTGTGGTCTTTTAACTTTGATGTGGAGTGGGAGGGACCAGGGGTGGGGCTTGGGTGCCAGGGTGGGCGGGGCCCACGACCCCCAAAATCTTTGTTGTGCGGAGCCCCGTGATTTCTAATGGCGGACCTGTAATGTGAATGGTTATCAATGGAACCATTAGCTTTACCAAGAAGCTTTGGATACACTATTATGTATTGGAAGAACAGGCTTTGCCCATGGGGTTGTCCTACTAATGAGACCCAAGAACATTTTGTCCTGTGACGAAAACTGTGCGATTTCAGCTGGCAGAGGCCATCAAAGTTCCCTACATCAAACAACTACTTTATGCTAATGCAGCCTATGGTATTTTGGGTTTCCTGAAAGAAAGAGAGGTCAAGCAAAGCTGTTTGAATGCCTACAAATGGAGATGTGTGAATCTGTGACAGCTTTTATTGGCTTTTTGTTGGTAGTACCTGTGATATGTAAATGCCCTCTAAAGATAAAATATTCCTATCTGATCCCCATTGTAAACAGCAGTCCTGCCCTGCTTTATAGCTGAGATTCTAGCTATCTGAATAACTAGCTAGCACATATTACATTTGTGAATAGCAAGGATATATATTTATGAATAATCAGACTTGGCTACAGGACATAACCATAGGTTTCAAATTGGTATTGGAATAGAGGAGAGGATACATATGAAGAGATGTTTTCAATTTTTAAATATTACAAATAATGATGTGTTTGCTGCCCCTGAACATTTTAGATGTATGAAGCCAACATTTCACAACTGCTTCAGTAAATTAATAAATATTCTTTCTCCAAAGGCTGACTTTGGGATAGTCTGGGCCTGGCAAAGATACTTCCTGGATCTGAATGGTTTAAAGCAGGGGGGCCGCATGCGTCCCAGGATGGATGTGAAAGTGGCCCAGCTTGAAATGCCTGGTTTGTCAAACTTTTCAGCCAGCTCAAATCTACAAGGTTAGTGCCACTAATAAAAATAAATCGTAATATCAGCTAATTATAATATAAATAATTACAAAGCTAAAGGGATTCAACTTTTTTTCTTACCCTGGCCTGACCTTCTTATCAAAAGCAACCAATAATATGCAATATTTTATCTTGGAACTTCAAAAGACAGTCTCAACAAGCAAAGTGACACCATATTATTCTGAATAAAGAGCTTCTTCTCTGGAGAAGAATATATTACCATTTCAACAGTTGTGGCTGAACTAAATGGGTGCAGTTGATGCACTAATTTCTATAATTTATTAAATATGTTTGTGTTCAAACACACTCCCTTTTCTATAGATGGAGGTAGCTTCAGGGTTCCCACAAAACCCACAGCAGAATTGGTCAAAAATGTCATTTTGATAGCAAGCGCCAAGCAACAATGCCACCCCAATTTTCTGCTCTATTATGACAGGAGGATGCCACTATACCTTGAATGTGAACAGGGCCGGCATCGGGGGGACAAGTGTCCCAGGCCTGAAGGGGGGCCCGTCAGTGCTACACTTTTCGAAGAGCCGGCCCCCACTTACGAGTGCTGAAGGAGTGCTGCCTTCCGTCCCAGCAGAATGCGGAAGTGCCGAACTGTCGAAGTCCTGAAGCGG
>CM044439.1:19541729-19554339 GCA_024363595.1 Xenopus borealis | reverse complement strand
CACAACCCTCTGTTTTACTTATAGCTGAAGTAAAGAAAATGCAACATGCTGTGTCTAAACCAGGAATGCCCATTCTTACTAAAGCAAGGTCTACTTTTAGCGATGTTGTCCGATTATGATCTACATCCATAAAAGCATTGTTAGCATTCTGTTCCACGAACATGCGTTTATTTGCACTCAAACCTGCATTGAACCCATGTTAAATGGAGGAAAAAACCCTTGTGTGTCAGAATCAGCCAAAACTAAAATGAAAGAAAATTGTACACAACTCCACAGTTTATATTTATTCCACACTGCACAACTGGTTCTGACTATTGAAACATTGCAGTGATAGCCAGTTGATTAACAGAATGGAAGGCATTGTGGGGAGGCATTGTCTTGCTAGAGGGACGGCCTTCTAGTACATAGTTTAAAGATTCAGAACCATCAGTGCCAAAAAGGACTAATGATCCAAGGGGGAAATGGGGGTTCATTTTTGTTACCTCCCCCACTTCGCCTGTTGGGTCATAGCTTTCAACTAAAGTCTTTTACTCATACATATAAAGTTGGAGATCACCCTTTTGAGGTATTTGGCTACTTTTACTGAGAATTGATCGATAAGATTCCGAACTGCTTCAGAATGAGTGGTAATTATGGTCACTCACCGGCAGAGGACACATCTCTATGTGGGCAATGTTATGTTACTTGGGGCATCCCCAGACCTAAATACAGACACAACTCTCTGATACCATATGTCATGATTCAACTTTGAACTAAATGAACTGTTTCTGCTCTATTTGTTCTATATGAACTCTAGCCTATAGGATAGCAAAGTCTCCAGTCCAGTGCAGGTGACAGAACCAACTGGCTCTTCCTGCTCAAGTGCCCAGTGCTGTTACTGACACTCGATTATTCATTATAGGAATGTGCTGGTATGAATTAAAGTTTCATTCTGGTTGCACAATGTATACGGTAGCCCTTGATAACTGCTTTGACTAACTTTCTGGGAGGGGACAGAGAAGGAACTAAGTTCAAATATACAATAATAGTAATACATTCCATAGTAATTATTAATAACATGTATTTCTATAGCGCCAACATATTGCAAATCCGACATTTGCTTTGTAGATGTGTGAGCACATCTGGCTGACTTGCAGGTTGCTCTACTTCTGAACCTGTCCCCAAATCATGGACTGATCAGGTCATATTGTGGATCTTCACCAAATCTACCTTTTAAACTATGTGGGGTTCTTACCAGAATGAAGTCTGTTCTCGAATTAGAGTCTCTAGAGTAGGGGTCCTCGTTTTTTCTTTGAGCTACATTCAAATATAACAAGATTTGGGGAGCGACAAAAGCACAATAAAGTCCCTGGAAAGGCCAAATAAGGGTTGTGATTGGCCATTTGGTAGCCCCTATGTGGACTGGTGGCCTACAGGAGGCTCAATTTGGCAGTACACCTGGTGTTTATGCAACCAAAACTTGCCTCCAAGCCAGGAATTAAAAGTGAAGCAGCTGTTCTGAGACCACTGAGAACAACATCCAAGGGCTTGGTGAGCAATGTTTTGTTCATGAGCCATTATTATTAGCATGTATTTATATAGCACCAGCATATTTCATAGCACTAGTTTGGGAACACTGATATAGCATATTAAAGGGTTCTTAAAAAAGTAGGGAAGGCTGAAATTTTAGCTTTACCTGAAAAGTCTATATAGATACACTAGTAAACCCTCAGAGTAACACTGATCAGAATCCTCTGTCAAAAGAAACACCACATTTCTTTCCTTCTATTGTGCACACATGGACTTCTGTATCAGACTTCCTGTTTTCATCTTAAACCTACAGGGCTAGGGCTTGAGCATGCTCAGTTTGCTCCCTCCTCCCCTCCCTGCTGTAATCTGAGCCAGGAGCTATGAGCAAGCAGGGAGAACCTCGGGCAGAAAGTGATGTCACAGCAAGCTTATATGGCAGCTGCTATCGTTAATAGAGAGAGCTTCTACAGCTTTTTACTCAGGCATGGTAAAGCTTTCTGCATAATAAAAACAGAGTTATAGCTTGCACTATTGTGGCTAATCTATTGGCTATACACTGCCTTAGTGGCTTTCCTTATCCTTTAAGAGTGCCAAACATGGGCTGATATAGGCTCCCTAGACGGAGTAACTTAAGCTGGCCATAGGCTCAAAGATCCGCTCGTTTGGCAATCTTTCCCCAAAATACCACTAACAGTATGGCTATATCAGGGGTAATCCAAACGTTTGGCCATGTGGTCGAACGATCGGATTATGATGACGCCAAAGGTCTCTGACTGGTTAGTCGGAAGAAAATCAAAGACCCTTCAGAAGCCCCCATACACGACCAGATAATCTGTCAAATTGGTCTAAACGACCGATATCTGCAGCTTTATCTGCCCGTGTATGGCCACCTTTATTTTCACATCTACAGGGTTCAACAGACCCACTGGGATACCAGGAAAAACCCTAGTAGGAATTGTGGCCAGATAGTTTTACTTCTCCCCACTAGAGAACACCCCCACTACTTAAAGGGATACTGTCATGGGAAAACATGTTTTTTTCAAAACACATCAGTTAATAGTGCTGCTCCAGTAGACTTCTGCACTGAAATCCATTTCTCAAAGGAGCAAACATTTTTTTTTTATATTCAGTTGTGAAGTCTGACATGGGGCTAGACATTTTGTCAATTTCCCAGCTGCCTCTGGTCATGTGACTTGTGCCAGCACTTTAGGAGGGAACTGCTTTCTGGCAGGCTGTTGTTTTTCCTTCTCAATGTAACTGAATAGAATGCAGTGGGACATGGGTTTTTACTAGTGAGTGCTGTTCTTAGATCTACCAGGCAGCTGTTATCTTCTGTTAGGGAGCTGTTATCTGGTTACCTTCCCATTGTTCTGTTTTTATGCTGCTGGGGGGTGATATCACTCAAACTTGCCATAAAGAGTGATTGAAGTTTATCAGAGCACATGACTTGTTGCAGCTGGGAAATTGACAAAATGTCTAGCCCCATGTCAGATTTCAAAATGAAATATAAAAAAGTATGCTTGCTCTTTTGAGAAATGGATTTCAATGCAGAATTCAGCTGGAGCAGCACTATTAACTGATGCATTTTGAAAAAAACATTTTTCCCATGACCGTATCCCTTTAACAAAGCCCATGAAAATGTAGGTGCATCACAAGTCTTTTTCCCCCACTTCATTCTGCCGCCAATTTACATGATGCATTGAGCAGGGTAAGTTCTTAGGTCAGTCCCAATTGCCCCAGTGGGGGCCAAACCAACAGCTGTCCCAGCTGAGATCTGACCAGGTTAGAAGGTGCCATCAACAGGAAGACAATTACCATAAGTCTGAATTGACCCTCAAAGTGGGTGGCCAAATCAGGGAAAGATCTCAATTGGTGAAGTTCATCTTTATTGCCAGAAATCAATTGCTAATGTTTACATTATTTATTGAGGGCCCAACGACATCAGAGAGTTTCCCACAACGAATCCACCAGTAAAATGCTGAAAATTACTGCCACATTGATGCATTGTTGAGCCTGATGCAGTTGTGGGGCTTTACCTTTTTAGCAGTAAAATGTTCGGTATTGTGTTTCTACTCCTTCCCCCCCATTGTCTGTCTGCAGTTTGCCTGTCTCACTCTCTGGCTGGGAGCCCAGTATTTCTCATCGACGTAATAAAGAGACTACAACAAGGTGCAGTATAAAGCAGCAACCCTGAACTTTACACAGCACTATAAAAACGACATCTCTCTCTCTAAAACCGCGCCAATGACTCCCGCGTCATCTTGTGTTTACCCTGCACCCAGCAACCTCTGGGAATTTTTAAAGGGGAAGTCAGAAGTTGATTATATAAACTTTGTTGTATAATACCCTATGTTTTTTTTTTTTTACAATAATTTTGCCTTTCTGCTCTGTACTGATATTCTGAGAAATCATTTGAAATATCTAGTGCTGTACATTATGCTGGGTAAAGCTGGCCATAGACTGTAAGATCCGCTCGTTTGGCGACATCACCAAACGAGCAAATCTTTCCCTGACATGCCACTAACGGCAGAGCTATATTGGGGATAATCTGAACTTTTTACCCTATGGCCGAACGATCGGATTATGATAAGAGCAGTGGGCTCCGATGGGTCGGTCGGGGAATGATCAAACCTTCCGGATCGATAGTTTGGCCAGATATCGATCGGGAAGACAGTCGGAGGCCCCATACGCATCTGATAATTTGTCAGATTGACCTAAACGACCGATATCGGCAGCTTTATCTGCCCTTGTATGGCCACCAGTGGCACAAAACTCCAGAAGGCTGATCTGCAAATATAAACAATAACCCAGCTTATCAGAGCCAATCAACAGCCTGATGGGACTTACAGCTGGGACAAGAGTGGCTAAAAAAACAAAGACAAAACTGAAAAAAGGAATGCAGGTATAGGACCCATTATCCTGAAACCCATTATCCTGAAAGCCCTGAATTACGGAATGGCCGTCTCCCATAGATTCCAAATAATCCTAATTTTAAAAAACGTAGCTTGTACTTGATCCCAACTAAGATATAATAAATCCTTATTAGAAGATTATTTAATGTTTACATGATTTTCTAGTAGAGTTAAGGTATGATAATACGGAAAGATCCCTTATCCAGAAAAGCCCAGGTCCTAAGTATTCTGGATAACAGGCCCCACACCTGTACAACCAGATTGGTTGCAATGGTTTGCTATGAACTATGGTCAAAGACAGGAACATAAATTAAACAAACCCAAGAGCCCAGCACCAATCGAAAAGCATCATTACTATGTTTTTTATTTACATATCTTTGTACGTTTCCGTATGTTTTATGATCACTGTGACACAGACCACGTGGAGATCCTCTGTCATTCACACGTCTTTCCTTCTCTTTTTTTTTACAGTTGATTTGTTTATGGAGTTTTGGGCAGGAGCCCAGAGCAGCTTTTTTCAGTTGAGCGTTTTGGGCAATGCTGTTCTGGAAGAGAAGCCTTTGGGAACCCCGCACGTAAACCTCCAGCGCAGAGCCACCTCCTCACACTACTATGGCTGTATTTTGTTATGCCTTGAATAGTTTGGTGATCATGAATAACAGCAATGTGAATGCAGGCAGTGTCAGTGTGACTAAATCTAGCCCTAGTTGCCAGAGACCAGTGCTGCCTGTACCCGAAAGACGGAGTGCCTATTATCCAGCGAGCCCATCTATGTCCCTCTGCAGCCCTGGTCCTTCCAGCCCTGGGTGCTCTCCCAAGAACAACAACTCAAGAGCTTTTATTTTCCCTACAGAAGAGCAAGATCAACTCTCAATGAGAAGTTGCAGCCCAAGCTGGAATAGGAGAGACAGACAAATGCCAAGAGGTGATCGCAGTCCTTCTCCTCTAAGGCTTCCTGGATGCCATGTGGGAGAAACAGGGTCTTTGATAGCCTCGCGTTCCAGGACATTGTCAGAGCTTGGACAAGGCTCAAGTTCTGGATCTGGAATGGGTCAGGGGTCACGGTTAACAGAATCCGAAGAGAAGAGGCGTCTGTCTCGGATTCAAAGGGAACTCCAGAATGTGCAGGTCACTCAGTATGTGGAGCTTTTTGAAGCTCACATTCAAGCCCAGAACAGTCCCACTTCACCGGTGCTTCACAGTCCCCGAATGGGCAGTCGGTCCCCATCACCTTTACGCAGAAACAGAAGAGAAGAGACCGCTTTTAACTTTGGACCAGAAACACGCCGCAGGTTGTCCTGCTCAAGCCAGGAAGAAACATCAACGGCTCCTCCATCGCCAATGCTGATTTCTCCATGTATAGCTAACAGTGCACCATGCACAGGAGAGCTGTTTAATCCTTCTCCCCAGTTGAATGACTTTGAAAAACCAAACTCCCCTGGTAATGCAAAGCCAGTACCCATACCTGCTGTCATTGTGACTGACCATGGAGAAGACAGCGAAGAACAGATGGAAAACTTTAGCCCAGACACCAATCCAGCATCTTTACCTAGGAAACTGTCCTCCTCCTCTGCTTCCTCCACTGGCTTTTCTTCCTCTTGGGATGAATCGGAGGATGATATCTCCAGTGACCCCGAGAAATCACCAGAGAAGAGCACTCCTTTCCTGCAGACTATCGAGCACCCAAAACCACGGGTGGTAAGTGTATGTTAATATTTCTTCCAGAATTGTCCATAAAGAGACAACCTTTGTGAAACCTTGATAATGCATTTCATGTACAGTCCTTGACTGTCCAGGTTGCTGAGATAACAGCACAAGAACACCTTTAGTAAAGTATAGCACAGAAGTGCTATGGTTGCAGGGAAAATAGCACCGCCACATCTATGGAAGTATATGGTGGGATCAAAATATAGCACTGCCTAAAGTAGCAGAATAACCGTACTGGCCTTTAATTAAGGGAATGGTGTTTAGACAATGTCAGATTTCAAAATTAAATATTAAAAAATCTGTTTGCTCTTTTGAAAAATGGATTTCAGTGCAGAAGTCTACTGGAGCAGCACTATTAACTGATGCGTTTTGAAAAAAACATGTTTTCCCATGACAGTATACCTTTAAAGTGATACTGTCATGGGAAAACATGTTAATTTTCTAAAACACATCAGTTAATAGTAGGGATGCAACTAATCCACTTTTTGGGATTCAGCCGAATCCTTGAATCCTTTGTGAAAGATTGGGCCAAATACTGAACCGAATCTGAATCCTAATTTGCATATGTAAATTAGGGGCGGGAAAGGAAAAGGTGGAAAAAATGTTTACTTCCTTGTTTTGTGGCAAAAAGTCATGTGATTTCCCTTCCCACACCTAATTTACATATTCAAATTAGGATTTGGTTCAGCCATGCACAAGGATTCAGCCAAATCCAAATCCTGCTGAAAAAGGCCGAATCCTGGATTTGGTGCATCCCTAGTTCATAGTGGAGCTCCAGCAGACTTCCGCAGTGAAATCAGTTTTTTTAAAAGAGCAAGCTTTTTTTATATATATATTTAATTTTGAAGTCTGACATGGGGCTAGACATGTTGTAAGTTTCCCAGGTGCCCCCAGTCATGTGACTTGTTCTCTGATAAACTCTTTACAACTGTAGTGCAGAACGATGGGAAGGTAACAGCTCCCTGGTAGATCTAAGAACAGAAAAATAGGAATCATCCATGTCCCACTGAGACTCCTTCAGTTACATTGAGTAGGAGAAACAACAGCCTGCCAGAAAGCAGTTCCATCCTAAAGTGCTGGCAAAATGACCTGAGATGCACCTACACACCAATATTACAGCCTACAAAAATACACTTGCTGGTTCAGCAATGACAGTTTATATGGTAAAGTGAATTATTTGCAGTATAAGCAGTTTGTAATGAAAAAATAAAAACTACACCATAAAAATCATGACAGAATCCCCTTAACATTCCTACTTTATAAATAATATAATACAATGTTTGTTTACCTTGACCCCTAGTACCACTTGAAACAGCTGTTGTTCTGGCCCAGCTGGGTTTGTGCCGAAGGATAGCTGATCTTCTGGGGCAGTTTCATAAGTCAAAAATTTTCCAAACCCTTCCAAAACTTTCATGTGTATTTTCCACTTCACAGTTTTTTTCCGCTACGTTAATATGATTTTATCACCAAGGAAAAGGCAAAAAATAGAAGAAAAAAAACAGAGTTAATTGGGAACAGTTCCTAACTTAGATGTCGACTCTTGGTTACAATGTTTCCTTTACTTTAGCACAAAGCAAAATATTTGAGACCGCATACTATGCTTTGGAGCTGTTTATCTCCAGAAAACATTGTTACCTCTATATGCAGAAATGCTAACATCATTAGCTGAAACAATCCAACCCCTCCAGGAATCCCAAAAGCAGCAAATAACTATGTAGGGGTGGTTCACCTTCAAGTTAACATTTAGTATGTTCTAGAATGGCCAGTTCTAAGCAACTTTTCAATTGGTCTTCATTATTGTTATTTTTAGATTTTTTTAATTAATGCACTTTTTCTTCTGACTCCCTCCAGCTTTCAAATGGGGGTCACCGACCCCATTTAAACAGCAAATGTTCTGTAAGGCTACAGATATATTGTTGCTGCTACTTTTTATTACTTGTCTTTCTATTCATGTCCTCTGCTATTCATATTCCATTCTCTCAGTTAAATCGGTGCATGGTTGCTAGGATTATTTGGATCCTAGCAACCACATCGCTGAAATTGCAAACTGGAGAGCTGCTGAATAAAAAGCTAAATAACTCAATAGCCACAAATAAAAATGAAAACCAATTGCAAATTCGTTTGGAATTTCATTATCTACATTATTCTAAAAGTAAATTTTAGAATTCCCCCAGCAGCCATGCATTGATGTGAATAAGAGACAGGAATATGAATAGCAGACGGCTTGAATAGAAAGATGAATAATAAAAAGTACCAATGACCATTAATTTTGTAGCATTTTTTTCTTAGATGGGGGTCATTGACCCCCATTTGAAAGCTTGAAAGAGTCAAAAGAAGAAGGCAAATAATTAAAAATCTATAAAAAAAAAATAATGACCGATTGAAAAGTTGAAGGCGAACCACCCTTTATAACTGGGAGGTATGCAAATAGACTCCTTGTCCTGGTGCTAGTAATACTAAGTAATACTAAGTAAGTAGTAGTAGTAATACTAAGTAAGATGGGCCTTGGTGGCAACAACTGATTCGGATCCAAAGCCTAGAATACTGCTGTCTTCCCAGGAAGCAGTCGGAGCAAATGGAAACTGGTTTTACATAGCCGCCAGGACATCAGCACTCATGAGCTTTATAGCTGACAGTTTATTCAGCAATGGAAACTCAAACACGTATCTGCAAATGCCGTGTGTGGCACTTCTACGTCAGAGCAGCTTTCCTTTTATCACAAGACTTACGCTGTTCGTCGGCCGTACTTCTCTTTAATTTGCATTTCATAAGCATGAGCCCAGGAACTGCGTCAGGGCCCAGTGTTAGTGACACATTTGCTATACTGAAACTAGAGGTCCGATTTGGGTTGCCACCTTTTCTGGAAAAAATACTGGTCTTCATATATATTTATCTTTTTTTCCCTATTAATAACATTGGGATCAACCATCATTTTTACCGGCCAGGCAAGGCAACACTAGGTCCGATAGGGAGTTAAAACTATACAATTATTTGTATAAATAGTAAAAAATGTCTCCAATTGAACTGATATATTACAACTCACAGCATACTGTTACCTCAGTTTTCTGTGGTCAGGGATGGGTGACTTGTCTTGTGGTCCTCTACCTGTTAAATTTTAACTTCCATAATCCCACTGATAGATGAAGACATGGGTTTCCCCTTCTGGTTTTATAATTTGCAACTGGAAGTGTATCAGATAGGATCTGTCATACAGATAGCTAGAATCTTAGCCATAAAGCAGAGCAGGACTGCTGCTTACAATGTGGATCAGATGGGATCTGTGCAGCCACTGGGACAGAATGCTCTGTTATACAGATAGTTAGAATTTCAGCCACAAAGCAGGGCAGGACTGCTGCTTACAATGGGGATCAGATAGGATCTTAGTGCTTTGTTGTACAGATAGCTAGAATCTCAGCCATAAAATAGGACAGGACTGCTGCTTACAGTGGGGATCCATAGGATATTTGCAGCCACTGGGACTTAATGCTCTGTTATAGAGATATCTAGAATCTCAGCCATAAAGCAGGGCAGGACTGCTGCTTACAATGGGGATCAGATAGGATCTGTGCTACTGGGACAGATTGCTCTGTTATACAGATAGCTAGAATTTCAGCCACAAAGCAGGGCAGGACTGCTGCTTACACTGGGGATCAGATAGGATTTGTGCAGCCACTGGGACAGAATGCTCTGTTATACAGATAGCTAGAATTTCAGCCATAAAGCAGGACAGGACTGCTGCTTACAATGGGGATCAGATAGGATCTGTGCAGCCACTGGGGCAGAATGCTCTGTTATACAGATAGCTAGAATTTCAGCCACAAAGCAGGGCAGGACTGCTGCTTACACTGGGGATCAGATAGGATTTGTGCAGCCACTGAGACAGAATGCTCTGTTATACAGATAGCTAGAATTTCAGCCATAAAGCAGGACAGGACTGCTGCTTACAATGGGGATCAGATAGGATCTGTGCAGCCACTGGGACAGAATACTCTGTTATACAGATAGTTAGAATTTCAGCCATAAAGCAGGACAAGACTGCAGGAGAATACTGCTAATTACAAAAAACAAAATAAATAGGGTGTTATTTTCTACATTATGTCAAGCTAATTGTGACTTCCCCTTTTAAGTTAAACATCAGTTTAGCACAGGCCATTTCTGTCTGTTCTGTTTGTCTGCAATGGAGCGGCTGAGGCTCGGTGCGCAGGGCGTGGGCGAGGTACAGAGCATTGTAACTGAGTGGAAAAAAAAAAACCTTAAATGTGGTTATGGTTCTGCAGAAAGTTTCAAGCTTTCACATCAAGCTTGTTGGCAAAAGCAAGATTTTTGTAGCATGAAGCATCTGCTCCGAACACTACTGCATTGCACCATGAATTTGCATTCAAATAAAATAACTTTTTTGCATTAGATCCTGGCAAAAATACCAAATTCTTTTTGCCACTGAGGGTAGAACTGCCATGAAAAGTGAAACTGAAGGAAGGAATGTGTGAAATACATACCACCAACCATTTATTGTGATAACAATAACACCAGTAAAGTTCTTGTTGATGGTGCACCTCTTTGACTTGTACTTTAAAGAGAGAAGGTTGCCTTTAATGATAATAATGATGCAATTTGCACACTTCCAGAATTTAAAGAACAAAGTGTCTTAATGAGCATGCCAATATTTTTTTTTTAGGGGAAACTCCGCCCAAAAACTTTTTTTATTTTGTCTAATGAAAGAAAAATGTTTCAGTGGTTTTAAAGCTGTATTTGTCTTGCTGTTTATATTCTTTGTACTACTGGTTCTTTATTCTGAAAAAAGCATAGCAGGGTGATTTAAAGGAAAACTATACCCCCAAACCATGTAGGTCTCTATAAAAATATATTGCATAAAACAGCTCATATTTAAAACTCTGCTTCATGTAAATTAAGCATTTTCATAAAAATATAGATTTTTTTAGTAATATGTGCCATTAGGTTATCCTAAAAAATAAGGGCCGCCCCCCTGGGATCGTAGGATTCACAGTGCACACAAACATACCAAACAAACCATACGACATACATGCGTCATACAAGTTAGGTCACATGAGCCAATCAGCAGACAGAGTTCTGTCTTCTGCTTCAACGCTTCTTCTTGTTACAGTTTGAGTTGTAGTATTTCTGGTCAGGTGATCTCTGAGGCAGCACAAAGACCATCATGGAATGGTGGTTCAAGGCAAGAGATGTAAAAGGGCAATATTTGCTTAAATATATATACCAGTTTGGTAAGATTATTTAATATGTACTTAATATGATGCAAACTATCTGTTGCTCAAGTATTCATTTTGGGGGTATAGTTTTACTTTAAAGAAAAGGTTTAAGTAAAGGGGGCAAGGTTCCAATTTGTTAATTAGGCACGTACCTACTCTGCATACCCCTTGTTCAGGCTGTGGCAGTCAATAGCCCAATTAAGAGCATATAAAAGCATGCCTCCACCAACAACCTAGGCTGAAAAATTGGTTATCCTGCTTTTGTCCAAGCTGTCCGGGTTCTGAGTTTTTGTTGTGTAAGTTGGTTCCTGTCATACCTTGTCTCTGGTTTTGACTGCCTGGTTTCTGAGGTTCAGGCACAGGGTCAGGGCAGACAGCAACGAGTTTGTGGTACAGTCACTAGACCAGGGTAGGGATCAGACAAACAGAAATACAATAATTGGCATGGGGTCAGGAACCAGTCAAAACCACAGGGGAGTGTGGGCAAAGCACAAGCTGACTTACAGGACAGGAACTTAGAACAGAAATTCTGAACTTGGACAGCTTGGACAAAGCAGGATAGCTAATGATCTAGCCCAGGTTGTTGGAGGAGGCAGGCATAAATATTAAGCTGGCCATAGACGTAAAGATTTTTGAAAGATCCAATGGTTATCGGGAGTCTCAAAATGATCATTTAAATGTCCGATGTGTCCATCAACTAAAAAGACCATTTCAGGCGATATTGCCAGCAAAACGGAAAGATCGCAGCCTGCTTGGCCCAACAAACATAGGTAGATTGCATGGGGACCAATAAAGATTTTCTAACCTGGCCGATCAATCTTCAGACCGATGTCGGACGAAAAATCGTAAGATGTACGATCGTTTGTATCCCACTAACCGCACGATAATTTGACAGATTGGTCGGACTTAGCTAAGATCAGTCATTCAGCATGGAAAGATCATTGGGTCTATGGGAAGCTTAAAAGCATGGTAGGTGGTGTCAGATCGGGAAAGCGGACAGGGGGAAAAGTCACAGACTTTGAAATTTGTATAAGCTAGTAACCCCAAGACGCGCAGTATTCAAGAAGTAGAGTGTCATTTGGCTATTTGGAATAAAATATTGGGGTGATTCTAACACAGAATAAACTGCTAGCATTAAAGGGCACCAATCATAAGTAAAATAATTTACTAAGTAAATACACTACGCGAAAGTTTAAGAAATCGATTTTTAAAACAGTTAGAATTGTTTGTATAATGTAAATGATCAGCTCACTA
>CM044439.1:19494069-19512899 GCA_024363595.1 Xenopus borealis | reverse complement strand
TAAAAAAAAAAAAACATTGGTGGCAGGGGGCTATAGAGTATAAATATAATACATTGGTGGCCAGGAGATTCAAAAATTGGTGTTCAGTACAATTGAACTTGTGGCTTCAGGACCTCAACTTCACCTCCTTATGTGACTTGGGGTCTTTTCAACGCTTAGGGACTTTAGGTCTTTTCGCCACTTGAGGTCTTTTCGCTGCTTGGGGACTTGGGGTCTTTTTGCCGCTTGGGGACTTGGGGTCTTTTCGCCTCTTGGGGACTTCAGGTCTTTTCGACACTTTTGGGACTTCAGGTCTTTTCAGGGAAGAAGAGGCGGCACGGTCAAGGGGGGTCCTGGCTATTTAGAAAAGTGCAGCAAAGCTGGTCCCCCTTTTCAGGCCCTGGTGGAGGCCCTGTTCCTTAGTGTATAGTCATATCCCAATTAGGGTTAAATGCTGATATTATTTTAATTTAAACTTCTTTTGCTGGCAGCATTCATTAACCGGAATGTTTCTAGTAGAGTAATAAAGTCTTTCATCCAGACCTGTGTTTTCCTTCTAACTCCAGACCCGACAGAGAAAGGGCTAGCTCACAGGATAAACCATGTGCACAAGTGTATGTTTGCCCCACTTCTAGCTCCTCTCTTCAAGACAGGCATGGGCAACCTGTTATACTCCGGCTCTGCTGAGCAATGAATACTGTCTTATCCCCAACCCGCCGTCTACCATCAAACAGGAAGTTATGTTGCTGCAGACTGGAAGTGACTTCATCAAAAGTGGGCGTGGACAGAAAAAAGTTGTAAAATATAGACAACATAAGATAAGAGATTTAGATGAGACCTGTAACCCGCAGATCCGCACCTGAAAATCCTACGCTCGTTCTGCAGGATACCCGACCTGTTGCAGGACTCTACTCTAGTATTTTGGTCTGACAGCTCTGTAATCCAAGTGCAGATTGTGAACTGTTAAAATTTGCTACGAGCTGATACATTTCTCAGCAGCAGCTGTGGAATATTAGCAATTATTGTATCAATACTTACAGCTGCCTTTAATGAAACGCAGGGATTCTGCTCAGCAGGGACAAACATAAGAAATCCCGCTTGACGAAGCTTTTAATGCAAAACACCCGTCAGCGTTACTCTGCAATTACCTAATCAGTTTTTTTAAAAATGGGAATTAATTCTTTTAACATATTGCTATTCTATTGTGGTGGTGAAGTCTCAGCTTGCTGCTCGGTTCATTTTTCTTCTCCTTTTTCTCTCTGTTTATAATCTCATGAGGTCGTGGATTTGTGGTTTTGTTAGGTTAAAACAGTCTTCTACAGCTTAGGGCTTATTTTAACAATTGAGACCACAGTCATGGTTGCTCTGCCTTCTCCACCTTTGTGGTGTCCCAGGGATAGAAAATAATAAGCAGCTAGAATTGGGACAACTCCGCCTTCTAATTTTTTATTATCTCGTTAACTCTATGAATTCAAGCAGCTTTATTTAAGTTTTTATCTGAAATAATCATGGTCACTTTTTTATTTATTATGATCCTATAATCAACTCTAGAAGATACTTTATTAGTGTTTATTACTGTTTATTGGCACTGCACTTTCTATCATTTATCATTTCTATGAATTCATCACCTGGTCCTAATAATTGTTTAAAGTCTTCCTGTAAGGAGTAAACAAAATAACTTTTTATTAATTGGAATAACATTGTTATATATCAACTTAATGACGATAAAACCCCAGTGGGGGACCTTTTTAATTAGTTTTTATAATTGTGGGATAAATTGATAACATTTCCTAAATAAATTAGATGAATGGCTTTTTATCCAGTGCACTTTAATAGAATACATTTTCATTGAGTGATTGTTTAAATAGACTGACCACTATAGGTTGTTATATATATATAGATAGATAGAGATATAGATAGATAGATAGATAGAGATATATATAGATAGATAGATAGATAGAGATATATATAGATAGATAGATATATATAGATAGATATATAGATAGATAGATAGAGATAGAGATATATATATATATATAGATAGATAGAGATAGATATATAGATTCTACTTAATTTTTAATTTTTAAAATGTTGATTAAGGGTATTTGATTGTGACTGATTTATTTTTGTTTAAGGTGGGTACTTTTCTCTTTGAACTTTGCTAAACATAAGAAATGTATCAATTAAATGCATCAATTTAATTACAGAGTCAATGACCCCCCCCCCACCACCACAAACTGCTTTAAAAAGACATAAGAAGGTTTCTTCGATATTAGAAAAACGGTCATAAATACAAAATAGAAAGTAACTGAAAAAAGTGTTTATTTCTGGTGAACTGAAAACAACTGAAAACGAACAACTTCTTTAAATGAGCATGACAGAGACATGATCATGAACACGTTAAAAATGGCTTCCCACCTAGAAAAGACGTTAACTTTAGACTGATAACACCAGTCACTTGTTAGATGTTGAGCTGTGAGACTGGAACCTTTTGTGGTTAAGCTGCAACCTAAATTGAAAAGAAAGAGACAGCGAACCTGGAATCCTTTCCTACCGAAATGAAACCGGTTTCATGTAATATAGGCCAAAAAAACCAGGCCTTTTTAGTTCAGCAAAACATTTTTGACTTCCTTGTTTTGTGACAAAAAGTCACGCAATGTCCCTCCCCACCCCTAATTTGCTTATGCAAACTCGGATTCGGTTCTTCCGGGCAGAGGGGTTTGAGGGAATTCTGCTGAAAAAGGCCGAATCCCGAACCGAATCCTGGATTCGGTGCATCCGTACTTAGATATGGCCATTCTATAACATACTAAAAATTAACTTAAAGGTGAACTTCCCCTTTGCAACACTCTTGGACATTTGCACTGAAAGGGGAATACCTATGCTGGCATAGTTTTTATGAACTTATGGTATTTGCCTGTATACCATAGAGATATGTTCCTACTGAATTGAGCTTAGTACAGGGGAATAATTCAGCTGCCATAGTTTTATGGTATCTCTCTGTACAGACTATGAGCAAACTTAGGGGCTGTTCCTGCTTGAATGTGTTTAGTACAGGGGAATACCTATGCTGCCATATTTTTATGGTATCTCTCTGTACAGGTTTATAAACATGACTAACACATCCTTGAAACTGGAAACAAGGAGAGACACAGTAAGTAATCGTCTTATCCGCCAGTTAACACAAACCTTTGGTTCTAAGCAGGGATTATGTTACCTTTGTATTTCGAAAATGCCCATTGCCCAGTGAAACATATGCTTAGTAGGATATTTAGCTCAGGGATATTTACATGCCTGTACCTGTATTAATGTATATTTATATAAAGGATATTGTATGCGACATTTCAGCCTCTCCAGCTGCCATATGGTATATCCAATATAAGATCTACAATCCAGAATGCTTGGGACCTAAACTTTTCTAGATAAGGAATCCTTATTAACCATTTATATCTCACACACTGTAAGAAAAGTTAATACAACCTATATGTGAAAAAGAGCTGCGACAGCAGAGGTGCGTGATTAGAGCACGGACAGTTCCCCTTGATGAAATGAGCAAAGTCATTCCAGGTTATTTTTAATATGGAAACTACTCGTTTGCTGTGAGTGTGAATCCTAGATAAAAGTAAAGAGGATGGACGCTTCACATTCAGTGAAATGCACGAGTAATAAAGCCAGTATTAAAGAATATCTGTGTGATACATGGGATGCAGAGAGAGAGAGAGAGAGGCCAGAGGTCACACTCATTAAATGGGGGTCATTTATGAACACTGGGCAAATTTGCCATGGGCAGTAACCCATAGCAACCAATCAGATTGCTGCATTCATTGTTGTACTTGCAGCTGGCTTCAAAAAGCTAATCACTGATTGGTTGCTATAGGTAACTGCCCATGGGCAAATTTGCCCAGTGTTCATAAATGAGCCCCACTGTGTCTTGGGCTTCTGCTTTGAAAGCACTATAAATATGGGATCCATTGTCTGGAAACCTATTATACAGAAAGCTCCAAATTACAGAGACTGCCTCCTACGGACTCCGTTTTATCCAAATAATCCAACCTTTTGAAAATGATTTCCTTTTTTTCCTCTGTAATAATAAAACCGTACCTTGTACTTGAGCCCAAGAGCAAAAGCTGCCAATTGGGTTTATTTCAAATTACGGCAGAAAGATCAGTTATCCGGAAAATCCGAAGTCCCTAGTAATTTGGATAACAGGTCTAGATATTCTTACCAATAACGAGCAACATGTGCAATTTCATGTTACGTAAGTTCCACAAAGATGAAGCTTCCCCCCCCCCCCGATACTGTGCGGGTCACCTAGTATTAATAATTGGGTTCCCAGCAATATCCTGCACCCTAGCCTACAGAATGGGCTTGCATTATTGTGCAGTTTATAAAAGCCGACCTTTGTGTCTCTACATTGTCACGCCGAGCTATTGCCTATCGCTGTGCTAGTGTTTGTGCTGTAATGGAAAGAGTCAGAGTTCCATTTTCCTGTTACAAACGAGCGTTTCCCCTTGGGGTCAGAAACCACTTCCCCCAGCTCTCAGCGTAAGATAATGAACAGAAATACTTTCTGAGTATTCCCTTTATAAGTTTGTTTCTTGCTGCCTCTTTGTTTCACCTCTATATTTATTTTTGTGTGCACAGACTCGTTATCCCTTTGTTATTGTGGGTGTTTAGCAGGTAATTGTTACTGTGCAACAAGGATAGGCAATCTATTGGCGACAGCTTGTTTTATGCTTGACCAGGAATTTACCCTGGGCCCCCAGACTCTCAGGGGGTAAAATGTTTGTGTTGTATTATAATGATAATATATATACATGTTTTCTGTTTATTTTCATTTTCTAGATTTAACAGTTTAAAAGAAATAGTCAGTTTTATAATAATCAATGCATAGTTGCTAGGGTAATCTGAACCCTAGCAACTGGCCTGCTCCAGCCTGTATCCAGGTCATTGTGATCCGATTGTTTTGTCCTCAACACGATATCACCCACCTCAATGGGAAAGATACTGTTGTTTAGCGACTTTACCAAACAGTTTTGATGTAGTTTTAGTTAAAAATGGAGGCAGCGTCTATAGCAGTGATCCTTAAACTTGGCCCTCCAGCTGTTAAGGAACTACAAGTCCCACAATGCATTTGCCTGACTGTGGCTGTCAGACTCCTTCATTGCATTGTGGGACTTGTAGTTCCTTAACAGCTGGAGGGCCAAGTTTGAGGATCACTGGCCTATAGTGAGATGCCACTCTGTATAACACTCCTTTTTTGGTGATATTAGAGCTTTTTTTACTGCAAGAGGGAAGGATCTCCTTCCCACCAGCCACAAATTCATCCTCCGGATATCTAAAGTTGGTCAATAAAGGCAGCCGACTCTCAGACCAAGTTGGCAGCATATCTGCCAGTGTATGGGGCTCTTCAGGAGGTCCGCTCAGTTTATATCCATTGGAAAAATTAGTACACAAACACAGATAAATTGTGAAACCCATAAAATGTTTGCTTTAAATTTTGCACCGAACTAATAAAAGGTAATTGGCTATTGGTTGCCATGGGTTACAGGCAGGTCCGGACTGAGAATTAAAAAAGGCCCTGGCATTTCAGGTACACAGAGGCCCAATCAGCCCCCACCAGCCCACTAAATACTGACTTTCTATGGGACCTTACAGCAGCCCCTCTGGCATTTGCCAGAACCTACAGATTGCCAGTCCGTGCCTGGTTACAGGACCTGACCATACTTGTTCTTTCATGTGCATTCCCCACTTGTTATACATTCTTTTGTTATCCAAATAATAAGCTAATAATAACAGAAATGGTTATTAAAAGATATTTGTAATTAATACACGTAAGTCTATGTAATTGCTATTTAGGGCAGAGACACGTGAGAAGATTCAGGGAGATTTAGTCGCCCGACACTACTCGAGTGTCCAACTTTGGTGGGGGAAAATATTTTTGGCCAACAGGCGCCCTTTAAAGGGATACTGTCAATGTTAATGGTGGTACTCCAGCAGACTTCTGCACTGAAATCCAATTCTCAAAAGAGCAAATAGATTTTATATTCAATTTTGAACTATGACATGCCATATTGTCAGTTTCCCAGCTGCCCCCAGTCATGTGACTTGTGCCTGCACTTTAGGAGGGAACTAATTTCTGGCAGGCTGTTGTTTCTCCTACTTAATGTAACTGAATCAGTCTCAGTGAGAGACTAAAGGTGGCCATAGACACACAGATAATATCGTACGAAACAAATTTTCGTACGATATTCGGTGCGTGTATGGTGGGAAATGAGCCGACTGCTATAGTCAGAAGATTACGACATCGGTCGGCTGGTTGGAAAATTTTAATCGGATGCCTTTGAAGTCACCCTTAACATCTGCCATTGTTAGTGCTGAATCGTCAGATACAGGTAGAATTCTATTGTTTCTACCTGTATATCTGATGATTCAGCTCTATAATTGTTACGTCTATGGCCAGCTTAAGTTGGCCATACACGGGCAGATAAGGGGGCTTCTGGCCACGATATCGATCGGGAAGGTTTGATTTCCTCCCGACCGACCCGTCGGAGCCCATTGCCCTCATTATAATCCAAGCATTCACCATAGGGCCAAACATTCTGATTACCCCCTATATAGCCCTGCCATTAGTGGCATGTCGGCGATGAAGCCAAGAAGCTGTTATCTGGTTACGTTAACATTGTTCTTTTGTTAGGCTGCTGTGTGGTTGGGGTGGAAGGGAGTTCAACTTGCAGTAAAGAGTGATTGAAGTTTATCAAAGCACAAGTCACATGACAGGGGCAGCTGGGAAACTGACAATATGTCTAGGCCCATGTCGGATTTCAAAAATGAATATAAAAAAAATCTGTTTGCTCTTTTGAAAAATGGATTTCAGTTCAGAATAGTGCTGGAGGAGCACTTTTAACTGATGTTTCCACACGACAGTATCCCTTTAAGCTGCTATGCATAGAGTCCGATTATGCAGAGATACATTCTGTCTGTATTAAAAGAAAGGGCAATTAAACTCTGTTGCATTTAGGTTGAGCTGAGTCACTGTTATTGCTGTCTGCAGAGCATTACATGGCGATGGAAAGTTGCCGATCAGTAAATATTAGCTGTGAACATTTCTGTAAGTGGAAATTCCATCGTTGTGGTTAGAAAACCTGTCACTTTCATCAGCACAGCTGGGTTTCTGCAAAAGAATAAAATTCTAAATATGCTTTAATGTGCAGATAGATACGTGTGAGAGCTCGTGTGTCCCTTCACTCGCCCAAGGGCCCTTGACTCCTATCCCCTTCCCTGCCTGCACCCTCTCAAGAAGGTGGAGCTGCGCTACTATTTGTGGTCAGTTACTAAGGTGCAGATTTATTGAATAGAAAATTTGAATTCAAGATCAAAATTTTTGAGTTTTTTTAATGTTCAAAACTGGCGATTTTGACTGGGGAGTTCTATAAATCCGATTCGAGTTATTTATGAAAAAAAAATTGATTTTCAAGATTTAAGAACTTGAATGAGACTATTCACCACCTAAAACCTGCCGAATTGCTGTTTAAGTCAGTGGGAGGCATCCAGGGATCAATTTGGAGTTGTTTGCAGCCTTCCTGACATTCAAATGTTTAAAAACCCGAGTTTAAAAAAATAAATTTTTATAATTTCGATTGGTCAAATTTCCATTTCATGGGAGTTTTGAAAAATTCACTGTGATTCAAAATTTGACCCTTGAGAAATGTGCCACTAAGTGTCATTTACTCTAACTCGGGACAGTAGTGCAGGAACACGAAGGCGCCTGAAGGGTGCGCCGCACCCACCCACCACCTACTGCTTCCCAGCTTTGCACCCTGGAACAGGCAGTGAATGGGGTTAAATGCTCCTATTCTCCCTGATACATCTTGTTCCAGGAAGAGGCTGTAAGGCACGGTCGGCCTGTCAGGACTTGCACACACATTGCAATTAGCCGACTATGTCAAACAGGATGTCAACAAAGCAACGCTGCCCTTATCGATTGCCATTATTCACCTGAGAACAGTAAGAAAAGTCACCAAGGGAAACCCTCGCACATTCACAGATTAAGAGAAACCATTGCTAACTGCTCCCAGTGGAAAATTCAATAATGTTCTCCCCTTACTATTTAAAGGGAAGAGTAAACACAGGACTCTGACACCCAGGAGGGGTTCATCATGGTGCTAGTGAGCATGGGTGAAACCAGAGTACTCCTTAGTCATGGTACTATTATCCCACTGCTACTATAGACACCATCTCTCCCTACTATACCTGCTATCCCACAGTCACACTCCCTTCCCAGAGACTATTATCCACTGTTACTATAGGCACCATCTCTCCCTACTATACCTGCTATCCCACAGTCACACTCCCTTCCCAGAGACTATTATCCCACTGTTACTATAGACACCATCTCTCCCTACTATACCTGCTATCCCACAGTCACACTCCCTTCCCAGAGACTATTATCCCACTGTTACTATAGACACCATCTCTCCCTACTATACCTGCTATCCCACAGCTGCAGTCCCTTCCCAGAAGCTATTACCCTCTAAATAATAGGCACTGCTGGGTTACTATTATCTGTCCCGGCAGAAGAGGAAGGTGACTACATCTCCCCGAATCTGCCCGTGTGGCCCAACTCTTACAGATACTGCTGTTGTGCCTTTGTAATGAAGATATAAATATGTGGCATGTAGGGTTGCCACCTTTTCTTTAAAAAAATACAGGCCTTCCTATATATTTAACTTTTTGTCCTATTAATAACATTGGGATCAACCACCAAAAATACTGGCCAGGCCGGTAAAATACTGGCCAGGCCGGTAAAATACCGGCCAGGTGGCAACCCTAGTGGCATGTTGCTGACGGTTCCCACACTGTTCTTACTACAGGCCCAGGTTGATTAGTCCCACAATGGAGTGAGCTGTGGGTGAAACCCTCCGTGAATCAGCGCCTCGTAAACATCCAAAACACAGATCCTGACAGGGAAGGATTAATTGCTGTTGTTGGAAGTGTCAGACAGGTTTGCTCGCTAGGATCCTACGTGCAGCTTGTGAATTTTCCCCTGGGAGTCTGGCGCCAAACTTACAATGGAAACTACTAGGGAGGTGGCTGGAACTTTCTAGGGACATTACAGTCTGTGAAGAGCCCTGAAAAGGTTTATTTTCTAGGATCACAGAAAGACAGACACAATATGGATCTAGACTTGCTGAGCTTTACCATGTCTGTACATGCCAGTTAATAGCTTTACTTTGTTTGAACCATGCAAGATATGAACAGCTATAAATTGCTGTGTTAGGGGCTTTTGGGCATTGGATTGTCATCCGCACATGACTTTTTCGGACTGGACATTTAGGGCCCTCGTGAGCATGCACGAACACCAGCGGGTGGCTACCTAAAATTTTTGGGTGGCCCAGTCCGACCATGCCCTCGCCTTACACAGTAATTGGGGGAATGATATTATTGGGGAGCAATAGCGAAGGGCAGACGGGCATTAGGTCTGGGTCAGGTTTTTTCCCCAGTGTCCAGCTAGCCCAGTCTGATCCTGCTTGCTTTAGGGCTTGTACACAAGGCAATAAAATGTCACTCATCTGCTCTGTTTTGGGGAGTATTCCTGATTGCAGAGGAGAATGCCCATAATGTTGATAAAAATGATCCTGTATCTGCCCAGCACTAAATACAGCACAGACCAATTTTTGAAACATCAGCTGATTTGGATACTGTGCATTTTGGTCACCCACTTCTGGACGACTGGGTGTACCCAATAGAACCCTCATGGGCCAACCCTTTGACTAGTGGCCCTCCCAGATCAGCCTAGCATACTGTATATGACCTCTGAATTAATTTGTTTTATTATAATTCTTTTGAATTTAATAAAGACAATGTGGAATAATTAGCTGACCATCATATAATCTCCCATCTTCCACATATGAACAGTTTGTTTCATAACGTTAATATGTGTTTAAACAGTGTGTTAACTTTAATGAGTTAATGCCCCCCCCCCCGTAGATTTGCCAGGAGGGTGTTGGTTAAGAACTCAAATCTGAGTCCATGTCTCCCGCCGGGGAGAGGAAAAAAAAATACCATATTTGGTTAATAGGACTGACAATGCCACAAATAACCTTTTTATTGAATCTTTTTGTCATGACATTGAAATCATTACAAAAAAAAACCTACACGGTGTTCTGTGTTGCTTTGAAGCGGCAATAAAACAGTTCAGCCAAGCCTGGATGGATTGATTTTTATGACTATTTTCATCCTGGCTTCCTGTGGCTTTTTTTTTTTTCTAAATGTCTTTCAGCGATGCCCTAATTTGTCCGCTGCCATATTAAATCAATATTAAAAAGGCAACTGTTCCATTTAGAGGCCCCTGTCGACGCACACATCTCTCTGTATTACAGACAAAGCCTCCGTTTGTTTCTGATGGTCTTAGTCCTTTTTATGATCTGCAGGGAATGTTTTGTGCTTTCCTGCTAACGTAATACACTGATCGACCACCCACTGGTCATTAAACAGGAGTAGCCTGGAATGGCATGAGGAGTCCTCAGTTGAAGTAAGGCTCACAGGGCATCTCTAATCCCTCTGGTATAATTGACTTGTGAAAGCCAGAATCCCTTACCAGGGGCCAACTGGAGGGTTTCCTGGTATCCCACTCACAATTAGAATATTAAGAACCATGCTGAAGTTCCATGACCTCCGTATAAGCACACAGAAAAGAATGGGTGTTCAGGTTTTCCTATATAATTTACAGTAGGGGGTACATTATCCCTTATAATACACAAGTGAGTGATACTCAGAGTTCCCTGTATAACTCAGCCTGCAGCCTTGTGTCTTTATATGGTCACAGAACCCCTCAGTGACTTCTAATATCCTTATCATTTACAGTAGGGGGTACATTATCCCTTATAATACATGAGTGATACTCAGAGTTCCCTGTATAACTCAGCCTGCAGCCTTGTGCCTTTATATGGTCACAGAACCCATCAGTGACTTCTAATATCCTTATAATTTACAGTAGGGGGTACATTATCCCTTATAACACATGAGTGATACGCAGAGTTCCCTATATAACTCAGTATAACAAAGTCTTTGGGAAAGAGCCCTTTGAGGTGTTATGCTAATTAATCTCTGTTCTTAACTGAGATAAGCAGCAATACTAGGCAAATGTCTCTCTCCGTTCAAAAGTAAGAGTTTCACTAATATAAATACAATGTTTGCTTTTCTGGGAAAATGAAGTGTGAGCTGTTTGACAGAAATGAACAGTGTTCAAGTCAGACAGCAGCCGGCTTGGGAAGCATTTGTTTGCCACGTTTATTATGGCCAGGATTTGTGAATAGCTCAGATTACAGGTGTTTCATTTCCCTATTTCACTGTAAGGCTTTAAGGTTAGCGGATCATCAGTGAAAGGGTTGCAGGTTTAGTCAGCACTTCATTTGTATGTAGTTTTACTGCCTCCTTCTTGCTTTAATGTTTCTGTATTGCTAGTTTTCATCTTGCCCTATTGTGCCTTTACTCCCCTAGTCTTGACCCCTTTAATATCTTTGCTGCCGGTACCCTGGTCAGTTATACATTGCCCCTCTCAAGAAACTTTCACTAAAGGAGTTGTTCACCTTTGAGTTAACTTTTACTTTGAAGTAGAGAGTGATATTCTGAGACAATTTGCGTTTGGTTTATATTTTTTATTATTTGTGGTTTTTGAGTTATTTAGCTTTTTATTCAGCTGCTCTCCAGACTCCAGTTTCAGCAATCTGGTTGCTAGGGCCCAAATTACCCTAGCAAACCATGCTCTGATTTGACTAAGAGACTGGAATATGAATATGAATGGAATATGAATAGGAGATGGTCTGGCTAAAAAAAAGATGAGTAATAAAAAGTAGCAATAACAATACACTTGTAGCCTTACAGAGCATTTGTTTTTTAGATGGGGTCAGTGACCACCCATTTGAAAGCTGGAGTGAGTCAGAAGAAGAATTCAAATCATTCCAAAACTATAAAAAATATTATAATAATAATGAAAAGCAATTTTACTACATAGTAGTTGACTTAGAGTTGAGCCATCTTTTTATAAGTATGACAAACATTCCTCTGTTCTTATCGCCCCCCCAAGTAGTAAAATAAAAATGGTCTCCCTGTATCCATAGACACCCACCCCTTGAATTTATTGGTCTTCTTATTACCCATCCCCTTCTGTGGTGAAGCATCGGAATCCGGATTTATTTATCTGTAGAACATTTTAATTCTCCAGTATGTGAAGGAAAAATAATCTGTACACATTAATCAAATCATTTGCCAATTCTCAATATCAAGATTTTTTCCCCTATTTTTATTGTAATTTTTAATCTTGTTTAAGTTCACTGGAAATATTGATTTGCGACATTTCCCCTGAAACATTTGCACTTCCCTTTGTGTCTTGGCATTAACAGTTTCCATCTGTCACTCGCATGTAAACCAAAGCTTTTTCCTTAAATCTCTTCTCTGTTCGTGAAATGAAATCCTTTCTTTTCATCCACTTCTTTTTCCTTATTGCTTCAGTTAGGGTTGCCACCTTTTCTTGAAAAAAATACCGGCCTTCCTATATATTTATCTTTTTTTCCTATTAATAACATTGGGACCAACCATCAAAAATACTGGCCAGGCCAGTAAAATACGGGCCAGGTGGCAACCCTAACTTCAGTGTCACTTATTCTTCATTCAAACAGTTAAAGGGGTTGTTTACCTTTGAGTTAAATGTTAAAGGGATACTGTCATGGGAAAAAATGTTTTTTTCAAAATGCATCAGTTAATAGTGCTGCTCCAGCAGAATTCTGCACCGAAATCCATTTCTCAAAAGAGCAAACAGATTTTTTTATATTTCATTTTGAAATCTGACATGGGGCTAGACATATTGTCAATTTCCCAGTTGCCCCAAGTCATGGGATTTGTGCTCTGATAAACTTCAATCACTCTTTACTGCTGTACTGCAAGTTGGAGTGATATCACCCCTCCCTTTCCCCACCCAGCAGCCTAACAACAGAACAATGGGAAGGTAACCAGATAACAGCTCCCTAACACAAGATAACAGCTGCCTGGTAGATCTAAGAACAGCACTCAATAGTAAAAACCCATGTCCCACTGCTTTCCATTCAGTTAAAAATCTGTTTTCGGCTGTTTTTGTGACCACTTCATGGTTTAAATTTCGGCTGTTTTCGTGACTTCGGGTCTTTTTGCCACTTCAACTTTTCAGCATTTCCGGATTTAGGCTGTTCGGGACTTTGGAAGGGTGGAACGGCTTTGGCGCTGTCCAGGGGTGCCTGGCTCTTTCAAAAAGTGCAGCATTGCCGGGTACACTTGTACCCCCCTGATGGCAGCCCTGGGTACAGGGGGCCCAACAGGGGTCTGCTCCCTCAGTAGTATGAGTGAAGGGGAGATCATGGGTGACCTACAAGTATGTGCTGCAGGGGATAACGAGTAAACCCAAAATATGTGCAACAGGGAATAAATAGTGGGTCTCCTACAATTATGTGCAGAGGGGGCCTGGAAAAAAACCTTTGTGGGTAGAGGGAGAAATTAAGCCCATGTAGCAAACTTTTTATAATTGTTGCTACATTGGGGGTCTGATATAAACACTGGGCAAATTTGCACCTGGGCAGTTACCCATGGCAACCAATAAGATGTTTGCTTTCGTCGTTCTCCTTGCAGCTGGCTGAAAAATCTAATCACTGATCACTGCTTTCTCTGGGTTACTTCTCAGGTGCCCAGTGTTTATAATTGAGCCCCATTGTATCTCTCACTGTTTCTCTATAACTTTACGGATGCCTGCCTGGGACAGGGGGTGGCAATTACTACTTTCCATTTTGAGCCTCTCCGTTGAAAGATGCCCTAGGCAAACACTTCGACCATATACTCATGTGTTTTTCTACCCAAAGCAGCAAGACCTTTGCTTAGGAAAACAGACAGAACAGTGCAAATACATCTGCCCTGGAAACAAATGCTCTGTGTACACAACAACAGGTCTCAAGCCAAACATGCGTTGGAATAGTAAATGTCACTATTTTTAGCACTCGTGTAAAAGTGGTATTTTCCATCTATTCTCCTCTTTTTCTTATTATAAAGGGTGAACATAAAGGCCTTAACCTCAGGACATGCCTACCGCTTTCATTACATTTTTTAATTTTACTTGTACACACTGTATCAAGAACAGTGAAGCCAATAGCCTCAATTAGAGATGCACCGAATCCAGGATTTCCAGCAGGATTCAACCAAATCCTTGTGCCTGGTCGAACCGAATCCTAATTTGCATATGCAAATTATGGACGGGAAGGGAAATCGTGTAACAAGAAAGTAAAAATAGTCTTTTCAACTTTTTACCTTGCTGACACTAATTTGCATATGCAAATTAGGATTTGGTTCGGTATTTGGATGAATCTTTCATGAAGTATTCGGGGATTCGGCCGAATCCCAAATAGCGGATTCAGTGTATCCCTAGCCTTGATAGAATCTAGTTTAAAAAGAATTGGAATTAGGTTATTGGTGTTTTTCTTAGTTTTGTTCCCGAGTGCACAGGCAGCACAAAGTATCCATTCCTTTTATCAATCAACAGTGCTATAAAATCGACACATAACAGATTAATTGAATTTCTATTTTTATTAATATAGTTCTACTTATGGAAGCAGCACTGTACCGCAGTACAGGTATAAGGACCTATTACCCAGAATGCTCGGGACTAGAATATCATGTAAACATTAAATAATCCGAATAGGCTGGTTTTGCTTCCAATAAGTGTAATAATTATATCTTAGTTTGGATTAAGTACAAGCTACTGTTTTATTATTACAGGAAAACAGAAATCATTTTTAAAAATTTGGATTTCATTATAATGGAGCCTATGGGAGACAGCCGTTCTGAGCTTTCTGGATATCGGGTTTCCGGATAACGGATCCAGTACCTGTACCATAAATTAATAGAACAAACAGGTGACATTAAATACAAATATACAATAAATACAAATAAATAGAAAAGTTAAAATAATGGTTAGGAAAGTGTTAGGTGGTTAAAGGTTAAGTGTTAAAAGTGAAAAAGATGGAGGTCCCTGCCCCAGAGAGCTTACAATCTAAGTGCAATTAAGCCTATCATATCAATTCTGTATCATACACCAAATAAAGAAGAATCCCAGGCTTGTAACAGCCAAAGGAGGTTCAAAGAACTGTAGCCTTTGCAAATAGATTCCATTCCTGTGATGCTTGTATCCAATAGGCACATTTCCATAGGGACTTTGAGAACTGCTTCCAACAAAAAACGAAAGCGTAAAAGATGGGAATTATGGTGATGGCTGTAATCTGAAAATGCTCCATTTATTTTGCTCAAAGAAGGATGTCTGTGTTCAATACTTAGATTTTGTCTTTCAGAGCAAATCATGGCGGAAGATCAAAAACATGGTTCACTGGTCACCAATTGTCATGTCCTTCAAGAAGAAGTACCCATGGATACAGCTCGCAGGACATGCAGGTAAAGGGTCTTTCATGGGATGCACTATAGCTCCACTACTATATGCTTCTGTTAATCTCAATATATGGTAAATGGGGGTGTTCTCTTTAAAGGAGAACTAAAGCCTGACTAAAGGAATGTTGTACATGATGTTTTGTGCTTGTGTACCAGCCCAAGGCAACTACAGCCCTTTAGCAGTAAAGATCTGTGTCTCCCCAGTAGATGCCCCAGTAGCTCCCCATCTTCTTTTCTGCTGATTCACTGATTCACTGATTCACATGCTCTGTGCTGCTGTCACTTACTGAGCTTAGGGGCCCACTCACTATATACAGTACACATAGAATTGGGGATGCACCGAATCCAGTATTCGGTTCGGTATTCGGCCAGGATTTGGCCATTTTCAGCAGGTTTCAGATTCGGCCAAACAGAATCCAAAAAATCATGTGACTTTTCATCACAAAACAAGGAAGTAAAAAAAAATTTTTTGCCGCACACTTCACGCTTTTACCCCCTCCTCGCCAATTTTCATATGCAAATTAGGGTTCAGTATTCAGACGAATCTTTGACAATGGATTCGGGGGTTTGCCCAAATCCGAAATAGTGTATTCGGTGCATCACTACATAGAATAGAAATCTCACAACATAAGGCTGATTAGTTATTAATACACATAATTACTACATGGCAGCACAGAAACCAGTGCAATTAGCATCAGAATTTAATAATCAGCAAACCTGTAGCATCAGTTTATATTACAGACCAACCTTATTTTCTGCTGCTGGATAATTATTGACGACCCCTAAGCTTAGCTTCTCAACAGCTGCTCAGAGCCCACTGAGCATGTGAGTGTCACAGACACTTTCCAAGATGGTGACCCCCTGTGACAAGTTTAAAATCCTGGATCATTGCTGCTATTGACAAGCTGAAACTTTAGGCTGGTGCAATAAGTTCAGTAAATAAAATATGGTGTTTGTGGCCTTATTCATTTTTAGGGCTTAGTTCTCCTTTAACATCTAAAACCCGTTGTACTGAAAAAAGGTTCATGCCACCGGCATGGCATGAGTTATCTGTTCGTATGATGTAGAGAGTGATATTCTGAGACAATTTGCAATTGGTTTTCATTTTGTATTCGTTGCCGTTTTTTGAGTTATTTCGCTTTTTATTCAGGAGCTTTCCAGCTTGCAATTTCAGCAGTCTGGTTGCTAGGGTCCAAATTAACATAGTAACAATGCATTGATTAGAATTAGAGACTGGAATATGAAAAAGAGAGGCCTGGATAGAAAGATGAGTAGCAGCAACTTTAAATTGGTAGCATTTGTTTTTTAGATGGGGTCAGTGACCCCTATTTGAAAGCTGGAAAAAAGAAGAAGGTGGCAAATAATTTAAAAAACGATAAAAAAATAATTATGAAGACCAATTCTCTTTCTATTCATGGCTTTATTTAAAGACACTTTTTGCCTGTAGTCCTGTCTCTTTTCCTGCTTTCCAAACTGCCTGTCTGTATAGGCTGCCCGGTTAGCTATGTTTATTTACAATTTTATTCTCTCTTTTGCTCCTTAACTGTGACCTAAAGGAAACGTTGCTGTGTTCATATAGCAATAAATATCCATTGTATACTGGCAATGTGTGCCAAGCTTTGTTTGTAACAGAGTATTGGAATTTGATTGGCTCACAGGTAGTTTTAAGGCGGCAGCCAATGGGAAGATCCTTAAGAAACACTGTGACTGTGAGCAGCGTTGCCTCAGTCAGCTGATGGATGATGTTCTAAAGCCCTATGTTCCGGCCTATCACGGCGATGTGCTGAAAGATGGGGAGAGGTACAATCAAATGGATGATCTGCTCTCTGAATTCGACAGCCCTTGCGTTATGGATTGCAAGATGGGTGTCAGGTGAGTTATGATGTCATACTTCATAAGATAAACGTATAATATTATTTTTTCTGACAAGGAAATGCTGGATTACTTGAGGGAAGCATGTCCAGAGGGTAACTAAGGGCTGCTTAGTGAAGTTGACAGTGAATGATTCTCAGCAGTGCACCTACAGTTGTCACCTTACAGTAATATTGTAAGTGTAATGTGAAGTGTCAGCTGTCTTGGTCTAACTGCTTAGTACCTTCTTAAGCTCTCTATGCCTATTTAGCCTTCAGGCTGGTCCCCTTAGCTCATAACAAGGTTACACATATATAGAAACATTGGGGTAACAGTCACCCTGCTATAGTTCCAGGGGTACCCAGGGTACAAATAAGCACTCACCTCAAATCTATCCCCTAACTGGCCTTCAGACTGGGCCCCCTTAGCTCATAACAAGGTTACACATATATAGAAACATTGGGGTAACAGCCACCCTGCTAAAGTTCTAAAGGCAACTTACCACAAATCTCACAATTATTATCTCTCAGGCTTGGCCCCCCATAAAGTTAAACCCCTGCCATAAAGATATTTGTGCAGTAGATTGTCCCTAGAAATGGAGGATTTTGAGGCACTTAAGTTAAACGGATGTTGGGCAGCTGAAATACATTTTCTGACCCTGCATGAGAGACATCAAGCTGCCAGTGTGTAGACGTTAGAGATCCTTAGGCCCAGCAGCTGTTACTGATTATGAGTTGCCTCTTAGTGAGCCTGTCAGTGTACACTTCCTGTTTGCTCAAGGGAAACTCTTCCTTATTTAGACTATTTACGTAGCCCCCATTGTTGTGCTCTACAGTTCATCACTATACCATGTTTTTTCCCATTGTCAACAGCCTTTTAGATGCTACAGCCAAGGAAAATGTTATATCCATAATGGACCCACACCCTGTCCTTCCTTCAGTGCTGTTTATTGAACCATATACATAGCAAGTAATTACATGATCTGGCAACTGTCCCTAAAATAGTTTTCCCTGGAAATAACCCAGGATTTAAAACCTACATGGCATTGATAAATGGACCTTGTAGACTATTTCTAAGGTAGAATTTGCATTTAAAAATACCCATAGTTTAGCAGAGAGTGAAGGGCTGCAGAGAAATAGCAGTGGATGTTAGATCCTGAGTTCACTATGATAATATCCCTTTTACATTTCATGTCTCTCTACCCCACATCATTAAGCAGGAAGCACTGTAGATGCCATATTTACAGAATCCCACATATGTTCCCTGAGTTTATTTCCATGTCCTGAGAGCATGGTAATTAGATGCAAATAGCGCCAAATTGCTCCGTTTGTGTAGGATTTACATCATCAATGGAACACACACAGAGTGTCAAATCACATTAACCCTGTTCCTGCAGGACAGAGAGTGACTCCTTCAAAGTTCCTCTGAAATGCTCAAACATCAGAAAGGAGTTAAGAGCCTTTGGGAAAGGACTGTTGCTTTGGGATAGCAGGTATAGTAGGGAGAGATGGTCCCTATAGTAACAGTGGATAATAGTCTCT
>CM044439.1:19479939-19491218 GCA_024363595.1 Xenopus borealis | reverse complement strand
TAGCAGGTATAGTAGGGAGAGATGATGCCTATAGTAACAGTGGATAGTAGTCTCTGGGAATGGGCTGTGGAATAGCAGGTATAGAAGGGAAAGATGATAACCAAAAGCAGGTCTGCCTCTCGCTTCGTGCAGAGCTCTAGAACACACTGTGCGGGTGGGATGCGTGGGTTTGCATCTGATATGCATGTTTGCTGTGTAGGTTGATTGCAATCCAGAAGCAATGGAAAATCACTCAAACCTTCTCTCTTATCTTTGCATTGAGGACATTAGCTCTCTCTGTTTAGTGCATTAATGCAGACTCTGTAATCTCTGCTAAAGGGGGCAAACATTGTTGATGGAAACATATGACCTGTTTTATAAAGAACTCTTATATATTGACCAATGTTGTTGCACCTCACTGTGAAAACAGCCCTGCCTGTGCTCAGTAGTAGTAGTAGTAGTAGTAGTAGTAGTAGTGCATACACAGCACAGCTGCTGGTACACCGTAAGCACTAGGAATGTTAAGATACTAAGTTTAATCAACTAATGGGAAGGTTGAACGCTGACATCCCACTCCAGGGTTAATGGAGAAGGAAAGCTAACAAAGCAGTTTATTACCAATAGATTAGCCACAATAGTGCAAACCACTGTATTTATTCTACAGAATGCTTTACCATACCTTAGTAAACAGCTCTAGAAGATCTCTGTTTGTTAGGATAGTAGCTGCCATATTAGCTTAGTGTGACATCACTTCCTGCCTGAGTCTCTTCCTGCTCACTCATAGCTCATGGGGAGGAGGGAGGGGGGGAGAGAGGAGTAAATTGAGTATGCTCAAGCCCTAGCCCTGGAGGTTTATGCTGAAAACAGGAAGTCTGCGCTATGAAAGCGGAAGACGGAAGAGAAGTGATCTGTTGTGCTCACTGTTATAACCCCAGGCCGGTGCAGTTTTCTGCTGATAGGAGCACCAGCTCGGGGTTTCTGGTAAGTCAGTACAATCACTTGGTGGTGCCTAACATTTGGCACCCCCAAGTGCAGGATGACTTTCCTTCTCCTTTAAGGTGGGCATTTACCATGTGGAAAAGCAGATCTTTACCCTATTTGGCCACTGATACGCTGGACTAAATGTATGGTCCTAGGGTCAATGATCAGCTCATATTGGGAGACTCCTTGATTGTATCAATGCACCAATGTGGTTCTCCCCTACTGGATTTTTTCCCCTGCCTGATGGATATCTGTCCAATTTTCAGACTAATATCAGTCGGGGAAGACTATTAGGAAAGTCCCATACATGGGCCTAGGGGCAGCTTTTATCAGCCTGTGTATGACCTTTACAGCCCCATGGGCTAATCTTCATTTTGTAGGGTTACAAATGTTCTTTATGCTTTTTCCCTATCCCCAGGACTTATTTAGAGGAAGAGCTGATGAAAGCCAGGAAGAAGCCCAGCCTGAGGAAGGATATGTATCTGAAGATGATTGAGGTAGACCCGGAAGCCCCTACAGTGGAGGAGAACCAGCAACGTGCCGTCACCAAGCCCCGTTACATGACATGGAGAGAGACCATCAGTTCCACGTCTACTCTTGGCTTCCGTATCGAAGGCATCAAGGTGCAACTTTATTTTATTAAACAGCAGCCCGCAGAATTCTTCTTAGTGAGTCACATTAGGTTTGCAGGAGATACCGTCTGATATGTGTCCATTTTTAAAGGGGGAAGTGTTATTTTGCCCCTCTGATAAACAACGTTCCCTACTTTTATAGGGTTATTTATTAAAGTCTGAATGCCAAAAAAAATGCTATAAATTCTGAATTTCTAGTGGGGAAAAAAAAACTAGAATTTTTTAAAATTCATTATACCTGAGGTCAGAATCTGCCATTTCACACCTACCGAGGCTGTATATGTAAGCACAGCGCTACTCAACAAGTTGGCGCTATAGAAATACATGTTAATAATAAGACAAAAATCCATAAAAGCCCAAATTTTTGATGGAAAAGTCAGAAATAGTCGAATTTTCTGGCCATTTCCACTGCAGATCACAGAAACTTCCAAATAGGATAAGGACATCTCCCATTGACTTATGTACAACCTCAGAAGGTCTTAAGGTGGCCATACACGGACCGATAAAAGCTGGCGACAGCAGCTTATTGGCCCATGAATGGGGACCTCCGACGGACTTTACCGATCGAAAGTCAGCCAAATGTCGATCGGGACTAAAAATCCCATCGGATTGCAGCCGTCTCCTCTGTTGTGATCCGATCATTGGGCCCCAGGGCCCACGATCGGATCACCCCGATATCGCCCACCTTAAAGTGGGCATATCGGGAAGAGATCCGCTTGTTTGTCAACATCGCCAAACGAGCGGATCTCTCCGTGTATGGCCACCTTAAGATGCCGGATTTTCAGATTCTATCCTCTGGGGTATTTTGAATAATTCAAGTTTTTTTCCCACTAAAAATTTGGATTTTATAGCGTTTTTGGCATTTAGACTTTAATCCCCTAAGAGTTGGGAATGTTGTTTATCAAGCAATTCGGGGGAAAAACTCAGAAAAGATCCGGATTTTTTAGCTTGGTTTTTTTTTCGTTTGTCCCAGATCCGATAAAATTGTGCTTTTTTAAAAATAATTAACAAAGTACGCCTGTGGATTCTAGCTTGGTTGGACTTTTTTTTAATTAAAATTCTGATCTTGATCAATATGCCTCCCATGTCCACTGGATTCAGCTGGCTTACACTTAAAGGGCAAGGAAATGCAAAGAAATAAAATCCCATTTTTACTTTCTTTAATGAAAAAGAAATCTATCTCCAATATACTTTAATTAAAAAATGTCTACTGTTTTTATAAGAAACCTGAATGTATGCAGTGAAATTCTCCCTTCATTTAGTGCTGTGGATAGGAATTATCAGACGGTCCCTAACTTCTGGCAGGGAAACAATCATACTTATGAACAGCAGGGGGAGCCAATGCCTTACTTACCAGCCATGCAGAACTCAAGCAGCTTTGTTTTTTGATCATTTATGACAATCCCTAAGAAGCCCAGACCACACTGAGCATGTGTATGTAGTCTAGTCTTGCAAAGATGTATAACAAAGTTACAAGATGACAGCCCCCTGTGGCCAACTTTGAAAGCATAAATCATTTGTTTGATTAGGCTTGTGGTGCAGTAAGTTCATGTTTATGTTTAGTATACAAAATACACCATTTCTAGCCTTATTCTATTTTACACTTTACTTGCCCTTTAACTACCAGGTGCCTGTGAGGAAGGATACTCTATGTATAGAACAATTGCCTTATTATTGCTAACCAGCAGGATGTTCATGGATTTCCTAGTTTTCTTTTCTAATGTTAGATGCCTTGTAAATTAGATCAGACACAAGCAGTCACGCAGCAATGGAAATCTCCTGTGGGAGAAGGAAATGATGGTACATGAGTCTTCCACATACCACTACTTGCCTTTAATGACAATATCATTGTTCTTTACAGTACAGTAAGAGTCTATAGGATGCTGTGTGCACAAACCACTTTTTAAAGGAACAGTTACACCAAAAATGAAAGTGTTTTAAAGTAATTAAAATATAATTTACTGTTGTGCTGCACTGGTACAACTGGTGCGTTTGCTTCAGTAACACTGCTATAGTTTATATAAACAAGCTGCTCAGTAGCTGTGGTGGGAACCATTTAAAGCACAGGATACGTCGCAGATACAGGATGCTCATTGTATTTTAATACAGAACTCATCTGTTATCTGCCTTTGCCCTTTATCCTTTTTTAGCTTTAAAGGGATACCGTCATGGGAAAAACACATCAGTTATTTTCAAAATGCATCAGTTAATAGTGCTGCTCCAGAAGAATTCTGCACTGAAATCCAATTCTCAAAAGAGAAAACAGATTTTTTTTTTTTATATTTAGTTTTGAAATCTGACATGGGGCTAGACATTTTGTCAATTTGTCAGCTGCCCCTGGTCATGTGACTGGTGCCAGCACTTTAGGAGGGAACTGCTTTCTGGCAGGCTGTTGTTTTTCCTTCTCAATTTAACTGAATGGAACGCAGTGGGACATGGGTTTTTACTATTGAGTGCTGTTCTTAGATTTACCAGGTTACCTGTTATCTGGTTAAGGAGCTGTTATCTGGTTACCTTCCCATTGGTCTGTTGTTGGATGGGGTGATATCACTCCAACTTGCAGTACAGCAGTAAAGAGTGACTGAAGTTTATCAGAGCACAAAAATGACAGTATCCCTTTAACGTTTTCCTAGTTAGTTGCCCTGCAGCAGTATCGTCATGACTAATACTGTCCATATGTGAAATGTACATGCTACATAAACACTAACTAGCACATGCTGCAGACTGCACTGGTTTCTAAGCACCCATGCAAAATACAGTAAACAATACACATCTTTTTAGAGTTAAAAAAGTAACCCAAACAGCATGTGTGATTCTGTATTGGACTTTGTTTCCAGTTTCAAGAGCTGCTGTAGCATCCAGGGATTTGTAGTTCTGCTACCGCTCTAGTGCTGAAGGCTGGCTTTACTTGTGCAGCATTATAGGCAGCTGTCAGAGGAACCGGACACATTGGTTTCACAAGTAGGGTGATGCTCGATTGCCTGAACAGGAAGCGTATTACACCACAAACCTACGCTGACCTTTACAATATGATGCCCTGATATTAAAGGCACTCACAGCCTGGGGCAGGTTTAGGACTAGGGGGGGGGGGCTGCCAGCTGCAGAGGGGCCCCTTGGGGAAAAAATAAATAAAAAAATAAACAAAACATGCAAAGGACATATAATATTGTGTAATAATTTTAGATATTCTCAGTACATACATCAGCAGTGGGTGTGTAACAGTGGCGTAACTATAAGTCACAGAACCCCCCCCCCCCCAAAAAAAAAAATCTTTGGAAGAGTCAGTATGCATAGCAAACCCATCCCTCCCACCTCCACCACTGCCATCTGTTTATGTCTATGCCCACTCATGCCGAGTTAAAGTGGGATCAGCTAGGGAGGGGGCTTTCTTAAGTGTAGAGGAAGAGGCCCCCTTGGTGTGGTCCCCACCGTCACTCAGCCCCCCCTGCAACTGTGGGGTCTCCTTTATAGTGACACCAATGATGAGCACCCTGCAGTCCTCCAGCTGCTGATAAACTGCAACCAGGATCCTTTTGATCAGTATCCGGTATGGGACCTGTTATCCAGAATGCTCTGGGACCTGGGGGTTTCCAGATAACAGATCTTCCTGTAATTTGTATTTTCATACCTTATGTCTGTTAAAATCATTTACACGTTAAATAAACCCAATAGGCTGGTTTTGCCTCCAATAAGGATTACTTATATCTTTAGTTGGGATCAAGTACAAGCTACTGTTTTATTATTACAGAGACAAAGGAAATCATTCTTTAAAAATTTGAATTATTTGGATAAAATTGAGTTTATGGGAGAAGGTCTTTACGTAATTCTGAGCTTTCTGGATAATGGATCCCATGCCTGTATTTCTTCCTGTATATGCCCATTATACATGGATGAAAATGTTATTCTGTAAGTGTTAAAAATAATCCTGTATCCATACATGTATTGGATCTATTATCCAGAATGCTTGGGGACCTGGGGTTTTCTGGATAACGGATCTTTCTGTAATTTGGATCTTCATACCTTAAGACTACTAGAAAATCCTGTAAATATTAAATAAACGCAATAGGCTAGCTTTGCTTCCACTAAGGATTAATTATATCTCAATTGGGATCAAGTACAAGCTACTGTTTTATTATTACAGAGAAAAAGGAACATTATTTAAAAATCTGGATGAATTTTATTTGGATAAAATTCAGTCAATGGGAGACGCCTTTACGTAATTCGATCCCTCGTCTGTATTTCTTCATGTATATGCCTGTTATACATGGATGAAAATGTTCTGTAATTGTTAAATATTAGTCTGTATCTAAATATGGGACCTGTTCTCCGGGGTTGATTTTCTGGATAAGGGATCTTTCGTAATTTTCATCTCCATACCTTAAGTCTACTTAAAACTCATTTAAATATTAATTAAACCTAATAGGATTGTTTAGCTTGCAGTAAGGATATATCTTAGTTGGGATCAAGTACAAGCTACTGAATAATAACAGCAAAAATTGAATTAAAGAGAAAAAAGAATTTTTTTTTAAAAAAATGTTAATTATTTGATTAAAATGGAGTCTATTGGAGATGGCCTTTCTGTAATTCATAGCTTTCTGGATAACGGGTTTCCAGATAATGGATCCTATACCTGTACACTGAACGTTACAACTTAATCCCAAGGTTATTGTAATAGCTCTTCTAGCATAGGAATGATGCCTATCATTTGAATATCAAATGTAGAATAGCACAGTTGTGATTTTATTTGACCCCCCCATTTCCTGTTTTTCCTTTGCAGAATGAAGATGGAACAGTGAACAGAGACTTTAAAAAGACCAAAACGCGAGAGCAAGTGATGGAGGCATTCCGGGGTTTTACTAAAGGAAACCAAAAGATTTTGGTAAGTGCTGGCATCACACTATGTGGATACATGAGTATAAAGTACTAGGGATGCCCCCAATCTCAGATTCGGCCTTTTTCAAAAGGATTCGGACTCAGCTGGCAGAACTGAATCCTAATCCTCGCTCCTGGCCAAACCGAATCCTACTTTGCATATGCAAATTAGGTCGGGAAGGGAAATCGCGTAACTTTTTGTCACAAAACAGGGTAAAAAATGTTTTTCCACATTTTCCTTTCCTGTCCCTAATTTGCATATGCATATTAGAATTCGGTTTGGTATTTGGCAGAATCTTTCTTGAAGGATTCTGAAATTCGGCCGAACCTCAAATAGTGAATTTGATGCATCCCTATAAAGTACCATATATTTATGACCATGGTATTACTGGGCGAGTTTCCTGCAGCGTTTAAAGAGCTTGCTCAGTGTCCACCCCCAGTGGGGAGAGTTGTACCAGCCTGGAGGGTAAGGTGGGTCTGGCTGATTAACTACTTGATTAGCTGAGCACCCCTGCATTCTGAGAGCTCCCGACTTCGGAACGGAGGGCGGGAGCACAGGGGGAGGCACCTTCTGTCCATTACCTTATTGGTCAAAAAAAGTAAGTCCCAGTTGAGCTGCTCAGGAATTGGATAGCTGCTCATCCAATCACCATGCAGCTTTACCAGGACTTAAATGTTTCTTTCTAAATGCATCAGTTAATATGATGCTTCAGCCGAATTCTACATTGAAATCCATTTCTAAAAAGAGCAAACAGATTTCTGTGCCAGATCATTTTGAAATCTGACATGGGGCTAGACATATTGGCACACCTGTGGGTGGGGCTTGCATTAGGTGCAGCCCAGGGGGCCCAAGAGATGTTGTCATATGGCCCTGTGATTTCTGATGGCGGCCTTGACCCCCAGTTTGTTATGGTCCCTCCCAAACTAGTGAGTGTCATCCTTTCAATTGTGAGCACTCTTAGTCAGCTCCACTAGGGAACATATCCACGCTGTCACACTTTGCCCTGCCCACTTCTGTGCTGCAAGTGTGTAGGGCTAGAATCTCACATCTGGGGGATAATTTTATTACAGTCCGAATTCCAAAAACTCTAAAAATTCTAGCTTTTTTTTTTTTTAACTATAAAATCCAAAATCTCAATTTTCTATTTACCCTGGGGATGCAAAATGTCTGATTCCGAAAATCCGGCTTCTCAGACCTGCCGAGGTTGCATATCAGTCAATGGTAGAAGTCCCAAAGATATCCTGATCTGTGCTGGGTTTCATGCAAACATTTTCAGGTGTCCAGGCAAAAATCCTTTTCTTACAGAAAATCTGAAAAATGTATACGATTCAAATTTTTGTACGATTTTCATTATTTTTCAAGTTTTTCCCCCGCACTGGAATTTTTTCAGGAACACGTATTGTTAAATAGGGGGAAATAACCCGCGTGGATTTGGTTGGAGGATATTTCAGAAAATAATGAGATACATTCGGATTTTGATAAATAACCCCCCAGGTGTGTGTCATTTTACTATCCCAAGCCTCACAGCAAGAGGTATTTTATGTTTCCTCCTCCAACACATGCCCTCCCACACTCATTTATATACTTCAACTTACATATGAGGCTAATATAGTTACAGTAGTTACAGTAGGACTTTTAACAACAATTACATTTATGCAACGAAAATTGGTAATGAATGCATATTGAATGTATTCATTACATCTGGGCCACGACCAGTCCTGAATTGGGCCGCGAGTCTAGCGACAAATTAACGAAGCACACCAAATTGGATGCCAGTGCACCAGAATTGGACATCGGAGCACCAGAATTGGATGGCAAATGCCATCCCCCCACCCCCCCTTGCAAAAAAATTTGGAGCTACACCAGTCCCCGGCCAAAAAAGTTTGTGGGCCCCTGCATTAAATGTATCCAGAGCTGCTTTAGAAGGTGAAAAATTGGCGGGATCATTTGGCAGGATCACTCGAGCTGACACTTTACTTATTCATCCCAGTGTCTGGGTATTTGTACAAATTCCCCCTCCTGATTGGTGGGGTCTGTCCCGTGGGTCTGTTCTCAGGCAGGCAATACAGTGTATGGCAGATGGGCTGCATGCTAGTGGATTACTTTTATAGTTCTACCTAGAGAATCAAAACACCAGTGTGTGTGTGTGTGTATATATATATATATATATATATATATATTTGTGTGTGACACAGAACTGTATATGTTTCTTTTCAGAAGTTGTACCTAGAGCGCCTGGAGGACATGAGTGCCATGCTGGAGAAGTCTCCTTTCTTTGAGACCCACGAGGTAAGAAGTGATAAACTGTATTATTTAACATAAGATCCTGTTACTGTTAAAATCCCACATCTTTTAAGAACACTGGGCTCAGAGACCCATGTATCAGACTATACCCTGATGTCTCATTGTACTGTGCTTAGTACAGGAGAATATCCGCACTAGCATAATGTTATGGTATATTTACATAAATATATATTCAAGTTTGGTAAGATTCTTTAATATACCACTTCATTTGATCTAAACTGTCTGTCGCTCAAGATAGTTTATTCCTTTAACTTACATGGTCTAGGATCCCCATTTACTTTGGACATTTGTGCCCACAAGGTCTAATGTATAGAAATGATGGAACTTTTACTTCCCCTTTAAATGTTGCTGGCTTCACATATTTGATATGTGCATGAGTGTGGCCTGGGGCTCAGGAATCATTGCTATAAGGGGGATTTAATTTAGTCTGCGCCATGAAACTGTGGCTACACTACGTCCTACTCTGCTTGCCCTTATCCTGGGGGGGGGGGGCTGGATCTTTGCCAGTGATGTGACTACTGAGGAATGCAGTGAGCTCACTGTCTTAATATGCAGTAAAGAAGCTCAAACAGGATGCCCTGCAGCTCCACAATCCTGCCTTTCTGCTCACAGAAAAATCCAGCCTCTATTTATAGGTTCAACATTATTTACTTTATAAAGAGTAATGGCCTTTGCACTTGCACACGTGGGAATCTGCCCCCAACTTCCTCATGGACACTCGCCCCCCGTACATGGGTTATATAATGAGGTCAGCACTATCTACGCCAATACCATAGCTCGGATTAATAATAGATCCCATTAGTTCATAACTCATTTATACAGCTGGGAGGCCGGACATTTGAGATCAGCTTTTTGCAACAGCCACAACCCACAGTGCAAAAAAGTGTAAATGTTTGCCCTCCAACATCTGCAGCTTTTTAAAATAGTGACAAAATCAATGTTTCCCAGTCTGGGCCTTCCTCAGCTTGGTACTCAGGGCCCAGTTCTGTTAGCTCCTGCTAAAGGCACAGGATTACAAGCTGAGTTATACAGGGAACTCTGAGTATCACTCATGTATTATAAGGGATAATATACCCCCTACTGTAAATGATAAGGATATTAGAAGTCACTGAGGGGTGTGACCATATAAAGGCACAAGTCTGCAGGCTGAGTTATACAGGGAATTCTGAGTATCATTCATGTATTATGAGGGATAATGTACCCCCTACTGTAAATGATAAGGATATTAGAAGTCACTGAGGGGTTGTTCTGTGACCATATAAAGGCACAAGGCTACAGGCTGAGTTATACAGGGAATTCTGAGTATCACTCATGTATTATAAGGGATAATGTACCCCCTACTGTAAATTATAAGGATATTAGAAGTCACTGAGGGGTTCTGTGACCATATAAAGGCACAAGGCTGCAGGCTGAGTTATACAGGGAACTCTGAGTATCACTCATGTATTATAAGGGATAATGTACCCCCTACTGTAAATGATAAGGCTATTAGTAGTCACTAGGGTTGCCGCACGGCCGGTATTTTACCCCAGCCCGGTGGCAACCCCCTTTTGCTCCACTGTCAACCCCTTTTGTTCCCACTCCACCACTGGCCGGTTCTAGGTGGCAACCCTAGTAGTCACTGTGGGGAAATGTCACCACATAAATTATCTATAAGGTGTGACTCTGAGAAAGCAGCTGATAGGACAGAGCAGTAATGACTGTCTTTGTTTTGCAGGTGATCGGAAGCTCCTTGCTGTTTATTCATGATAAGAAGGAGAACGCCAAAGTGTGGATGATTGACTTTGGTAAAACTACTCCACTGCCAGAGGGGGAAGTCCTAACCCATCGGAACTCCTGGGTGGAAGGGAACCGAGAGGACGGTTACCTGGGGGGTCTGGATAATTTGATAGACATCCTAACGGAGATGGTGAGAGATGGAGAGAAAGAAGAAGACAAAGAATCACATTAAAGGCTCCACCCCCGGGAATGACACTCTAGGAAAGCACTACAACTCCCTTTCTGGACCATACCTATTTATCCCCTTATAGAGGGACTGGATGTACCACTCCAGCAGTTGCAGGGGAGGCCAGAAAACAGACTAAGCTATTTTACACATTTTATGTGCTTTTAGATTTTGTACATAGTTTCTTACCAGAACAAAAAAAGGACTATGCTTATTTTTAATATATATCTATATATTCTGGTGTTTCTTATTAGAGAGGTTGGAAGTTTATAACCAGCTGATCTTTTTATCCCAATGGACCTATTTCGTTTATACATTCATAATTTTAATTAGATTTTATTTCTTGGGATTGATAAGACATTACAGGGACCAGATCTGAATGAAGTGGGGTACAAGCCTCTGTCCCAGGTGCTTTAAATAGTGGGGCCCTGTATTAGAGTATTTTATAGAAAGAAGAGTGTAGGAAGAATCATGGTCACATCATTTACTCAATGTATAATAGTTCCTGGGAAGGGAGTGTGACTGTGGGATAGCAGGTATTGTAGGGAGAGATGGTGTCTATAGT
>CM044439.1:19462081-19477765 GCA_024363595.1 Xenopus borealis | reverse complement strand
GTTGGCATTAAGAAATACCCATGGCTTTTGTTGTTTCACTAAATAAAAATATGAAACCAGTTTCACTTTAGAACTTCCTGTATGTTCAGTAAAAATAGCTCAACTTTAAAGTTAGTGCCTTATAATATCAAAAATGCAGGGAAAACATGGATTTATTAGACAAATAGGCAAAATGACATTTCAACACAGGTCCTAATGATAGTGCTCATTTAGTAATTGTGTTTGTAAGTATATATTGCCCCTTTAACAGGAGTCCTTAGTAGCTAAAAGGGACAATTTCAGGCAATGTCTGCCATCTAGAGGCCATGTCATCCAATCACAGGGCTTACCCTGATCAATTTAGTTTTTTTTCCCAACATTTAATTGGAGCAGCCAGTAGGAACTGTGGGGCTGGGTTCAGGGTCGGACTTAGGGTTACCACCTGGCCGGTATTTTAGTGGCCTGGCCAGTAAAAATAATGGTTGATCCCAATGTTATTAATAGGGAAAAAAACAAATATAAAGGAAGGTCGGTATTTTTTTCCAGAAAAGGTGGAAACCTTTGTCGGACTGGGGGGCCCACAGGGGCTGCTGCCTCTGCATCTTTTTGCTGCGACAGGAGCTGGAGAGGGTGGTCGGTGCCAGAAAAGGCAGGTAGCGGGTCTGGGCTAGGGTTGCCACCTCACCCCTTTAAAACTGAACACATATGGAATCCACAGCCTGCATGGCCAACTAGCAATTAATTTAGATGCATGCTGCAAACTGAACTGATTTATGTGCATCCATACAGCGTGCATCTTAATGAATTGCTGATTAGCCATGCAGGCTGGGCATTCCATATGTGTTCTGTTTTAAAAGGGTCAGGTGGCAACCATAGTTTGGGCTGGTGAGGCCCTATGTGTTTTTTTCCGGTGTCCCCCTAGCCCAGTCTGACCCTGGCTGAGTCCATTGGGAGTGTGTGTGCTGGGGGAGGATTAGGGGATTGTCCAGCAGTGACCCTTCATTCTCTTAGGTACAACTGATAGTCCAGCTTGAAGTTCATATCAACCTTGTGACGAACTTAGAGGACCCTGACCAAAAATTGGACCTCCAGGGGGGTCCAACAACCACTGTCTTAGACAGAACCGGATTTATATAGCGGGCACCCCTACGCCCACTGCCATTCATTGCTCCCATACTCTGCCCTCTATTCGCAAATTTTCATCATCAGGACCGGATCAATGGGGATTGGGGCATGGGAAATTTAAAAAACTATCCTATCTCCTGTGTATCCCCAGTGTTTCTGAACCAATGTGGGTGTGGCTGGGCAGCATGCCGCCCCCTAAAATCCTGTCACCCGAGGCCCGGGCCTAGGTGGCCTTTCCACAAATCCGGGCCTGGTCTTAGAGGAAAATATAACTGAAGTAACTGAAGTATACAATCAGGGATTACTTTGCCTTTAGGACAGGGCATAAAGGACTCCTCCGATGCTCACGCTTAACAGCATTTTGTCTCATGTATGTTACAGTCGTGGTTTGATTTCAACTTGGGTTGGTCTGGGGTGGGCATTGAAATAAATGTAACTCCAGGGTTAAGATCATAGTAAAATGCCAGGCTTTTATAGTACCAAGTGCTGTGTCCAGAGTGGGAATCAAAATAGGTCCAAACATCCCCCAATAGCCCAATAAACACTGAGTGTCTATATCATCACATCTCAAGGGAAGGTCTTAGAAATCCATCTTTGTTTCAGGCTAAACCCTAATATGGCAAAGGAGTCTTTAAGGGTTATTTACCTTTAAGTTAACTTTAAGTATGGCATAGCGCAGTGATCTCCAACCAGTAGCTCCCAAGTAACATGTTACTCACCAACCCCTTGGATGTTTATCATAACTAAAATCATTTACTAAGTAAATACACAATGTGAAAGTTCAAGAAATCTGATTTTTAAAACAGTTAGAATTGTTTGTATAATGTAAATGATCAGCTCACTATACCTTCTGCAAAATCTCCCCTATCTCCACTGCAGTTCTAGCTGAGGCAGCCATCTTGGATTTCACTGACTCCTCCTACCTATATCTTCACAGCCAACTGTAGCTCTGAAATCTCGCACATGCTCAGTTGAAATTTATTGCTTGCCTAATAAACCTTCTAAGCTATTTTGAAATCTGCCAAACTTCTGTGTTAGTGCTGCCACCTTGTGGAAGTTGCTGTGTGCCCTTCATTTGCATAATGACATCACCAGCAGGGGATAAGATAGGGAAATCTCCTGATACTTCTAGAGTTAACTAAAGCTAGGCATTCTGGGTAGAATACTCAGGGCAGTGCTACAATCTGAGCATGCTCGTGAACTCATTTGCATGTTGTAGTCACAGTATGGGCTCCCTCAGTGAGAGAACCCATTTGACAAACTATGAGATTTTTTTTTTAAAAACTGCTGTTTTCTTTCCAAAAAAATGTATATGTAATTTGATTAAATATGTTTAGGTTTTACTGGGCAGGTTGTTAATATGTGTTTCATTTTGGCTGTGATTGGTGTCCTTTAAGTTAGAAACTTTGTATCTTTTTCTGGCTGTTCAGTGCAGGAAATCAAAGAGAAAGTTGGGACATTTCAGTAAAAAACCTGGGACTGTGGTCTGAGCTGTCCCCGTCCCGTGAAAAACAGTTGGGAGGTATGTGATAGGAGATTTCCCAAAGTAGGGGCTTTAGCATCCAAAAAATCAGTGTCATTGATAGTGAAGGCTATATTTAGGATAATCAAGAAAATCATTGGGAGGGGAATGTGGAACCTTTCAAATTATCAGCAACCACACCAAATAACCTGATCTCAAGAGGGGGGTTGCCCCATCAACCCATTTACAGGTTGGCCTAGGACACAGTGAAAGGAACACCCATCACTTTCCCTCACCTTTGGAGACACAAACCCCAAAACCCAACATAGTTAATGTTGTTAGTCCAATTATTCTAAACAAATCCCCCCCAAGAGCTGGAAAAAAAAACTGACAGAAATAATGCTGTAGAAGAATCTAAATGAACCATAAATATCACTGGAAAAATCAGTTAGATACTCTTTATGTTGCTTTTAGTATTTAAAAGTGTGGTTCGCCCTTAGGTTATAGAATGGCTCATTATAAGCAACTTTTCAATTGGTCTTAGTTCTTTTTACAATTGTTTACCTTCTTCTTCTGACTCTTTCCACTTTCAATTGGGGGTCACCGACAGCAAGGGTTTCTTCCCACTCTGCTTAGTCTTGGAAACCAAAGGAGCGATCTTCTCTGGCTGCATTCTACTTTACTGCCACCAGATGGCACTGTATGTTTTTGTATCAGATACAAATACTACAGGAATGTGCAATTATCATGATTGGCAGTGACAATTATAACAGAAACTGTTTTTATATGAGATGATTATGAGGATAAATAAAATTAACAGAGCAAGTGGATTGTGTCATTTTGGTCTTAAATCCAATGAATGATCCCTATGGTGTACTATTGGCTTTACTTCTCCTTTAATGCCAGTGTTTGTTCTTAAGAAGAGACAAAAGCCAGTGATTCCTTAAATGTAAATGCCATACTGAGGGGTTCATGTATTATATGGGATAATGTACCCCCTTCTGTAAATGATAAGGATAGCTGAGGGGTTGTTCTGTGACCATATAAAGGCACAAGGCTGCAGGCTGAGTTATACAGGGAACTCTGAGTATCACTCATGTATTATAAGGGATAATGTACCCCCTACTGTAAATGATAAGGATATTAGAAGTCACTGAGGGGTTCTGTGACCATATAAAGGCACAAGGCTGCAGGCTGAGTTATACAGGGAACTCTTAGTATCACTCATGTATTATAAGGGATAATGTACCCCCTACTGTAAATGATAAGGAGATTTGAAGTCACTGAGGTATTCTGTGACCATATAAAGGCACAAGGCTGCAGGCTGAGTTATACAGGAAACTCTGAGTATCACTCATGTATTATAAGGCATAATGTACCCCCTACTGTAAATGATAAGGATATTAGAAGTTGCTGAGGGGTTCTGTGACCAGACAAATATTTTCCTATTCTCAGTGAGGAAGAAGAGGAACCTGAGCAACTGAATGAAACATAAACATTTTGTTACTGCCTCTTAGGGTTTGGATATGACAGATGGCATCCCAGGCACCTCTCTGGCTCAGTGATCTTTTGCCATTCTGTCACTTTCTGTGCCCAGCAGTGAGAAATGTCTATAGAGAGCAGTTAGATCATTGTGTCGGCCAGGGAAGCATGAATCACTAAATGTGACTTCAGCAACATGTGAGGGACCCACTTTCCTTATTGCAAAATCCCACTGGAAGATTGAGATTGAGAGAGACACACGGGGCTGGGTGCCCATGGGGTTAGTGGATTCATTTCTTACCAAAACTATACGAGTAATGGCTCACATTAATTCTGTCAGTGCTCAAACTTATGCTGAACTTTTCCCAGAGTTAATTCTGTAAGAATCTAATACTGCAATACATAATATTATATAGCCTCCTGTCACACTGGGGCCCCTGAAGAACTTCCTTCTGTGCCCCCCAGATATCACCCCTGAGTGGCTGGGCAGAATAAAGAGTGAGGTGGCCCAGCAGTGGGTGGGCAGGTAGATCTCTGCAGTCCGTGTGGGGAAGCGTTGGCATCATGGAGACAATCTCCTTCTCTCTGCAAATAATCAATGGCACCAATTCAAGTGGCCACTTCCCTGCGCATTTATTAAGACTGGAACCGGCAGTTCTGCCAACAAAATCAGTTTACTAATTAGCTCCCCAATTATACAGGGAAACACATGTATTGTATCAATATGGATAAACAGCTGGCACTGGGCATGGAGCCCCCAAACACAAGAACCATTCATTGACTTGTGATAGAAGTGACCACTGGGGGGGATGTGATTGTAAGCTCTGCTGGGGCAGGAACTAATAACAATGTTGGACTGGTCCAGCAGGAAACTAGGGAAAAACCCAGTGGGCCCTGCTGGTCCAATCCCGGTTCTTGTACTCAAACTAGGGTTGCCATCTGGCCGTATTCAACCTGCCTGGCCAGTAAAAATGATGGTTGTTCCCAATGTTATTAATAGGGAAAGAAGATATAGCAAGGCCAGTATTTTTTCCCAGAAAAGATGGCAACCCTAACATCTGACCTCCCTCCCTGGCACCTGGTGTGTCTGAAATAAAAAGACGATAGGAGCCGGGGGAGGGTTGCAGCTTGGAAAGGGGGACCTGATCTAATGGGTGTAACTGCATGGGTGAAGGCTGGGCGAAAGGTGCCAGGGAGATGTGAGTTATTTCTGGCTCCCACCAGGGGGCCCCTTGTGGTCACAGGGTCAGCTAATAAGTAATTATGCCCCTGCTTGTGTATATATATATATATATATATTGAAATAACGACTGCGAATATCACAATAACATTTTATTAAATACAAACAAGGAGGGCGGAGCCTCCAAACATGAACGCTCTCCGTTAAAAAACATTAGAAAACACAGGAAAAAAATCCCCCTCATGCTTTGTATCATTGGTTACAAGAATAACATTATTTACAGTGTAATGTACATCGGCAGCCCCCGTGAAATGTACAAAACCCCATTAAACCGAGTGCTGCCCCCCCATTAAAGTACCAGTGTTGAGAATATGGTTCTGGGTTTCTCTTTGACCCTGAGGGACCATTCATATTTTTTAAACATATCCACTGAATTGACAGCCTTACTGTATTTACAGTATGCGTACAAGTGGGCGGGAACCAGGGATGCCGTTAGAAACCATGGTGGCCAATCCTCACCTGTTTTGTAGTAAGCACTACCCCTTTCATGGCATTCTTAGTCATTGGGACTGGTCCCCTGAAAGGCACCCACTCATATGGGAGCTGCCATATTGATCTTTAAGGGATTCCCCGTAGACATGAATAAAACATCACCATCAACCAACTGGGTCATGATATTTCGTTACAAAGTGCCTTCATGTCTATGGAATTTGCCTCAGCTAAGGCAACACTATGGCAGCTCCTGTTCCAGAAGACTGGACGCTGCCATATTGCTACTTGGCTGATGCGTTCACCCTTCACTTCAAAGAAAATTACTGGTCACAAACAGCTTGTAAGGCTCTGTGTGTGTGTGTGGTCCCACTAATACTATATTTAGATACATTGTATCCAGAGGAGGAGTCTTTATAAGCAACGGCTTCCTACTTAGCAGTGGAATTAAAGGAGAAGGAAAGCCAAATCCAGTGTAGTGTGGGCAATATTGCTTTCTTTTCTTTTGGGTTCTTCTTTGAATATATATATATATATATATATATATGTTGGCCCAGGGTAATTTCAGAGTGTTGCACAGTCTTTCTCAACTCACAGGGAGATTATGTTTTTAAAGGTCATGCATAGGCAAAAAAATATGAAAAAGATACCTATCTCCAATATACTTTAATTTAAAAAATGTCTACTGTTTTTATAAGACATCCAATATACTGCAGCACACTGTAGATTGAATGATGTATCAAAGTGAATTTATTAGCTCAATATATGTGGGCACAATAATCAATAGATGTATGTAGTGAAATGCTCCCTTCATTTACTGGTCCCTAACTGCTCTGCAGGGAAACAATCATACATATGAACAGCAGGGGGAGCCCCCGCCTTACTTCCCAGCCATGCAGAACTCAAGCAGTTTTGTTTGTTTCCCTGTAGAGCAGTAGGCGACCGTGTAGAGTTTTGTACTGGATTTCATTTTTGCCTTTACATCCCCTTTACTGTTTCCAACTCCAGCTGCAGGGACAAAGATCATGGAGCCAGATTTAAACAGATAAACTGGGATTCTATTTGGAGGATTATTTTGCTGCAGCCACTGGTTCTGCAGAGTTGGAGAGAGTTTGTATCAAACAATACAAAAACTATAAAACCCACATTAGATTACATGACAACACAGGACCCAGTGCAGTCTGTATATTCTGATTATTAATCAGTCTTGCTGTATCGGCTTCTGGCAGTTATTATTTGACTTGTGCTGTTTTGATCATTTATGACGCTCGCTAAACAGCCCAGATCACACTGAGCATGTGCACAGTCTTGGTCTTGCAAAGATGTCTAACAAAGTTACAAGATGACAGCCCCCTGTGGCCAACTTTGAAAGCATAAATCATTTGTTTGATTAGGCTTGTGGTGCAGTAAGTTCATGTTTATTTTTAGTATACAAAATACAGCATTTCTAGCCTTGTTCTATTGTAGACTTTACTTCCCCCTTAACATTATCTTACCCTTTGCATTAAATAAATGCACCAAATAATCTAGATTCCCAGCAGTCACTAAGGCAGAAGGGGCAATGGCAGTGACATTTGCAGCTGGACGGACATGTCCGTTTGTCAGGCAATGAGGCTGCTGCTAGATCGTCTCTATGGAGCATCTCAGAGACAGGTTGCCTGGACAGCTATCCCGGGTGCTGTTGTGAGATCTGACTCATGAGCCAATTTTAGCTCCATGTGACATTAAGCCAACACAGAAAAAGCCCTTTGCTGCAGTCAGAGTTCGTGGGAAACGTTTGTTATGAAGCGGCTGAGTCTTTCTGGCAGCATTCAACAAATTCCTTAGATTTGACCGATCGTTGCTATTTAAAGGGGCAGCTTTGTATTGAATACCTATTATTTTCACATTTGCCTCCCTTTGGTTCAACATGACCTTTGGGGAGGGCTCTACCAACAAGTCGAATGGGGTCCAACAAAAAAAAAATGGCTCCTATATTACACTGACCCATTATGCAGAAACCCTTCCCACTCCCTGAAAGCCCCCTTGTTTACATTCCCTGCTTTCACCTCCTTTGGGACCCCCTCTCCCACGGGGCAATCAGAGCATCACCCCCTATACCCTCCCAATGGTGGCCCTAAATAGGGCTCAAAAAAACTTCAGAACTGAAGATCACAGAATAAAAATGATAGACAATTAAAAAAATCCCACAATGAAAGACTTCAAATTCCCTTAAAATATTATTTTATGTATCACATGTAATTACTGACTGCAGGTAATTAAACTGGTTACTTGAAAAAGCAGACGGAGCTGTCACCCCCACTGATATAATAGGGCTGAGCAGTGGGTGTGGCTTTGATGGAACTAGGCGTGGTCAGGGTATAACTGGGTGTGGCTAGGCATAATGGTACAAGTCTGGGATGTTCCAAATGTGGCTGCTGAGTAAGAGCTACCATACTGTATACTCTAAGTGAATTACCCCTTATATTACTTTATATATCCCAATGAAACTGCTCCTCCTAGTGGCTGAATAACACATGGATAGATAGGATATGGTTCTTTCCAAGTTCACGGTCAGTACAATCCCTTTTTAATCGTCTACGAATAAGTACAATATTAAAGTGTTTTTCTACATACACATGGCCTAAGATACTTGTCTTTCTGCTCTACAACAAAGATACCAAATAATACATCTGCTTTAAGCTATATATATGAGTCAGAGTGGAGTATCCGCCATACTGTCCGTCCAACAAGTAAGAAAACACAATTAGTACATGAATATACTGGTGACAGGGGTTTGTTTGCCCTTTGTAGCTCCTGTAAATAAGGAAAGTGCAATAAAAAGAAAGGAGTGTGAATGATAGGATCCTTCTCTCATTCCCGCAGAGAGTTGTTTCGTTGGGCTGGAAGCCATATTCTTGTGAGTGGAAGCCATTTTTCTACCACTGGCCACTGACGTTTGATACAGAACTTGGATACTGATAATAGTCTGGTTTAGTACCAATGGAAGCAGAACAACAGTGCCAGTTAGGCTGGATACTAGTGAAACCCGGATACTGGTATTAGAATCCCTAATCCCTAAAATTCCAATTTTGATCCCAGATTTGGTGTTTCATGGGGTGATCAGAATATATGTAAATCTTCCACTATCGAAACAAATGTGGTCCAGTTCCTCATGGTTCAGTGCCGAGCTCCAAAGGGGAAGATTCACTGTATAAATACTGAGTAGAGATGCCGGGGAGAGGAGGGACCTGATCAATTTACAGCTGCTGAGGAATCCCTTGGTCTTTGTACCCTGCACCAACATAAAAACTAGTGTTACACAGGGTGAGGCAAAGTCACATCTATCTAGCATCTATTTACCTATCTATGTATCATCTGTTTATCTATCAATCTATCTATATCTATCATCTATCTATCTATCTGTCTATCTATCTACCAATCTATATGTCTTATTTCTATTGATCTAGCTATCTATAATCTCTCTATCATATACCGTATCTGTCTATCTATCTATCAATCTATTTGTCTTATATCTATGAATTAGGGATGCACTGAATCCACTATTTGGGATTCGGCCGAATCCCTGAATCCTTTGTGAAAGATTTGTCTAAATACTGAACAGAATGTGAATCCTAGAGTAGAAAAAGAATGTTTTACTTCCTTGTTATGAGAAAAAAAGGCACATATGCAAATTAGGATTTGGATTTGGCTCGGCCACACACAAGGATTTGGCAGATTACAATCCTGCTAAAAAATGCCAAATCCCAAACCGAATCCAGGATTCAGTGCACCCCTACTATCAATCAATCAATCAATCAATCAATTAATTAATCTATCTATCTATATTCTCTCTATCTTTCTATATCTGTCTATCTATCTATATTCTCTCTATCTATCTATCTATATTCTCTCTATCTTTCTATATCTGTCTATCATCTACCAAACTATTTGTCTTAAATCTATCAATCTATCATCGCTCTATCATTTATCTTTATATTATCTATCTATAATCTCTTTATCACCTATCTTTCAATCTACCAATCTATTTGTCTTATATCTATCATCTATCGATCTATCTATCTATATATCTATCTATTTATTATCTATCTATCATACATCTGTCTATCAACTATCTATCGATCTATGTGTCATATCAATCTATTTATCTATCTATTATCCATCTATCATATATGTCTATCTATCTGTCATCTATCTACCATACATCTGTCCATGTGTTTTATATCTATCACTCTATCTATCATCTCACTATCATATATCTATCTATCTATCTATCTATCTATCTATCTATCTATCTATGTATCTATCGATCTATAATCTATCATATATCTATCTATCGATCTTTGATATCTTATTATTAGGGATGCACCGAATCCACTATTTTGGATTCAGCGAAACCCCTGAATCCTTCCCAAAAGATTCGGCCAAATACCGAACCGAACCCTAATTTGCATATGCAAATTAGAGGTGGGAAGGGGAAAACATTTTATACTTCTTCCTTGTTTTGTGCCAAAAAGTCATGTGATTTCCCTCCCTGGCCTGAATTTGCATATGCAAATTAGGATTCGGTTCGGCCCAAATCCGAATACTGCTGAAAGAGGCCGAATCCTGGCCGAATCCTGAATTCGGTGCATCCCTACTAATTATAATCACATATGGTGACCCTGTGACAAGCTCTCTAGCAGAGAGGCCCGAGATGCCCCTTAGTTGGCCAATGTGACAATGGCTTGATTATAACAGGAACCACTTACCTTGTGAGACTTTGCAGAAAGATAAGGAAAAATGGAAGAAAAAATAAGAATGTGTTACTTGTCTCATTGTAACATGTTTATAGCTTACAAGCAGCTCAATAGCAGCAGCAAACAGAGAAACGGGCATATTAGTGAAACTGCAGGATATTGCTCAGAAGTACATGCATATTCCATATAACACATGACAGAGCTGCTAAGAAAGAGACCTCGTTTTTATTTCCATGACAACTTTGCAGGATAAGAGAGAATGAAATCAGATTGGAATATTTGATCAGTTGATGCAATCAAGTGAGATGCTTACACATACGTTGCAACTGGCTAGGCTTATATGATGTTAATGTTGGTGCCTAAAGTTAATGCACTTACTGTCCAACCCGATGACCAACCCTAGCAATTGATGTAAGAGTAGAAGCAGATTTGGGGAGATTAGCTGCCTGGCAACAAATCCCCTCCTCCTTGGGGCGACAATCTCCCCTAACTACTTTCCCGCCGGCAAGAATGTAACTCGCGGGCACTCGGAAGTCGCCAGAAGTTTCCTCACAAGGAAGGGAGAAATATTGAAAAAGGCAAGCGAAGGTGTGGCAACAATTTGCTCATCAGGTTGTATTACACATATGCCCTCCCCAGCATTCTCCCTGTACCCCTGTGTGCCACACTCCCTGGCACTACACCCAGAACTGGCGCCAACTCAGATCACCAGGACTGGGGTTCATGAAAGCAAATCTGTATTTTGGTTCCGTTGTTGAAAGTCTCTTTGCCGTTTTATTATTTTCCGAGATGAAGGGACTTTACCCGACAAAGAGAAAATTACCGTCCCCCTCCCCAGTGCCTCTCACATGCTAATTAACAGATGTGTTCCATGGATCTGCTATAAAAAGAACTAATTGTATTCTCCAGTAATGAAACGGGACCAGCTTCCTTCCCTGATAGAACGCACAGGCACAGCCCAGCCCGGCATAATTGCAGCTGACCCACGAAGGGTTAAAGGAAGAGCAGGCACAGTAATCAGACACAGGAGACTCATTAAATGGAGAAAATCAGTATTTTTAAGGCAGGAAGAGAAGGATCTCACTGGGGATAGATATGTAGGTTGCTCAGGGCTGGGAGTCTGGACTTGCTGCCTCCTTATGTGACTTCAGGGTAACAAGAAAGCTGTCAGGCTGCGGGGAAAGAACCGAGGAGAAGGGCACAGAGATCATATTGTTACAGGCAAACAAGAATTTAAATAGATCCGGGCTCCCAAGAGCAATAAAAAACTTTCTATTCATGTGTGCATCTAAGGGGCAGATTTACTAAATTCACATGAATAATTAGAAGTTCGATCAAATTTTTATTAGATTTGAATTCGAATCTTCGAATATGCAAATTAGGCAAATACGACTAATAAAAGAATAACATTTTATTAGAATATTTGATGGTCGAATAACTTCCCGTTTAAATTTTTATTCGACCACCTAATTCGCCAGAACCAAGCTACAGAATTGGGAATCATTAGTTTTGATTGAATAAAAAAAAATTCGATCGATTGATTAGAACAATCTAATTTTTTTTTATTCAATCGTTTGATCAATCGAATTGCGGTAAAATCCTTTTACTTCCCTTTTATTCATATGGTTGAATTTCAATTTTTTTAAATTCAAAATTCGACCAATGATAAATCTGCCCCTAAGTATCAATGAATATATGTATCAATATATATAAATATATAACACATCTATTCGTGTATCTAATCACTCTATTTGCATTCATGTAACCTTACCTACTATAACTAAACACCAATTACTGTACTTAAAGGGCAAGGAAAGGCAAAGAAATAAAATCCCATTTTTTCTTTCTTTAATGAAAAAGAAATCTATCTCCAATATACTTTAATTAAAAAATGTCTACCGTTTTTCTAAGAAACCTGACCTGTATGTAGTGAAATTCTCCCTTCATTTAGTACTGTGGATAGGAATTTTTCAGACGTGTGGATAGGAATTGTCAGACGGTCCCTAACTTCTGGCAGGGAAACAATCATACTTATGAACAGCAGGGGGAGCCCTGCCTTACTTACCAGCCATGCAGAACTTCAGCAGCTTTGTTTTTTGATCATTTATGACGATCCCTGACCCAGACCTCACTGAGCATGTGTATGTAGTCTAGTCTTGCAAAGATGTATAACAAAGTTACAAGATGACAGCCCCCTGTGGCCAACTTTGAAAGTATAAATCATTTGTTTGATTAGGCTTGTGGTACAGTAAGTTCATGTTTATGTTTAGTATACAAAATACAGCTTTTCTAGCCTTATTCTAATTTACACTTTCCTTGTCCTTTCAGGTGACATGTGGGGGGATACTTACTTGCTCTCCTGGATATACCTATAAGATCAAATGGGGGCTAACAATGATGTAAAGACTTTCTCATCCTGGTCTATGACTAACTGGCTCATACAACACTGGTTTCATATATGTAACCTTACTTTGAACTAATACTGGACCGTCAAGCTTGCAAAAAGCTTTAAAGTGTTCCCCTTGTTCATAACACTTGATATCTTAGAGATAAGTGGCCAATCCAAGACAAGATCTTGTCCTTTCTGCTTATAGCCCAGAGGGAACAGAAAGGGGCAGACTCACGAGCTCACCCTCATCGTCCTTTTGTCCCACAGGGTGTGAATCTTGCTGGAATTCGTCAGCAGTCAGATACTGCCAGGGCTGCTCTTTTCTTTATTAAGATAATTTTCCTGAGAAACACATATTAAAGTGCAATATCAGCTTGTAGAGTCCTGTGAGACAACGGGAGGAATCTCAGTAGGAAAGGGGGGCTGTGATACAAATCCAGTATTACGTGACAATAGAAAGGCAACTTTTAGTATATTCTGTTGGGGTAGAGTGTGATGAGGTTGGAGGACAACAATAATGAAACTGCCTTGTGCTTCAGCTAATGTTATCACATTCACAAGCTGTAAATAACTTATGGCAAAGTGACACTGATCCAGTCCAATCTGTTCAATTCTAAGAAAAACCTTCACTTACTTGCAAGGATGACCATGTCCATTCCCCAGAATATACTCATGATCCACCCCACCATTACTATCGCCGTGAGGATTTGGATAAGAGCAGCGGCGATATTCAGCCAGAAGACGCAACACATGTGTCTGTCTGGTAGGTCTGTCCTGGCTCCACACAGTACAGTGAAAGCTGAAACGAACGTTCCTAAAAAGAAGAAGAAAGGAAAGATATCAAATGAGAAATTTTACGTGCAATCTGCCAGGGCCTCTTCCAACCACCAGTAGTAAAGTAAAGATCACGTTAGTTTGTTCCAGTCCCCAAATTGCTGCAAATATTTCCATATTCAGTATAACTGCTATGTTTGCCCCTCAAATAGCAATACATTAGATCAGTGATCCCCAACCAGTAGCTCATGAGCAACATGTTGCTCTCCAACCCCTTGGATGTTGCTCTCAGTGGCCTCAAAGCAGGAGCTTATTTTTCAATTCTGGGCTTGGAGGCATGATTTGGTTGTATGAAAACCAGTTGTACTGCCAAACAGAGCCCCATAGAGGTTATCAAATGACCAATCACAACACTTATTTGGCACCCAGAGATCATTTTTCATGTTAGTGTTGCTCTCCAACTCCTTTTAATTCTAAATGTTGCTCACGGGTTCAAAAGGTTGGGGATCCCTACATTAGAGGAAGTGCTTCTCATTTGGTCCCACAGCCCTACAAGCAGACCAAACGCATGTGTTGAAATGGGATATCATTGAACAATTTAGTCAAACATACTGGTGCCTCACTGGCCAACACAGCTTCAGGCCTGATCAAATACATGTTCCAGAGAGGAGAGGCAGTCAACCTTTCATTTACCTCAGACATTTGAAAATCAGAAAGAGGGACAAAAAGTTCTGCCTACACACGTTGAAATGTTTGACCACACCCATTTTGTGGCCACACCACCTAAATACCATGCCCATTTTACAAAATTTTTAACACATTTCTGGGGCTTTTGGGTCATATGTTATTACTGTTTTGCCAATGAAGGTGAATTACCCTTTAAGATTAAAGTCTCCCAAGAGACCTGCTTATCCTAAATTATTACAAATGTATCTAGCTTGTCTTAAATAGTTACAATTGTATCTCTACTTATATTAAATTGTCACAAATGTATCTAAGCTCCGGTGCCGAGTATTCTGGGGTTTTTTTCCCCCCAAAAAGCCTCTTATTTAATTATGTTTCAACTATCTTTTTCTGAGTGCATTAGATCAAAGAGAGATATTTCAGTAACAAACTAGAACTGCAGGCTGAGCTGTGAAAAATGTGCCAGAAAAATTGAACATTTGGGAGGTATGCTTTCAGATGATAGGTAGACCTTATATACTTGGACTGGGCTGGTGGGACACAGGGCAAAAGCCCGGTGGGCCCCACCAACCTAGACCTGCTCCCCACGGCTGGAAGAGTTACTTCATTCCTGGCCTCCCCCTGCGGCAGATGAAATAACGTGCAGCACGCACAAGAACGAATGCATTTGCTCCTGGGCTGGGGGGCACATGGGGTTATATCCTCATATATTGCAACAGGGGGTACTTTATTTATTATAATACACCATACCTCCCAACTGTCCTGTTTTGAGCGGACAGTCCCATGTTTGTACTGTAAAGTCCCGAGTTCTCTGCACTGAACTGGAAAGTCCAAATGTCACTGCACTGAACAGCCAAAAATTATACTTAATTAACTCTTGGCAGAGAGCTCAGAATAGATACTTAAGATACATTTGTAACAGTTTTAGATAAGATAAGAAGTTAGACTCACAGCTTAAAGGGCAATTCATCTTCATTAGTAAAACTGTAATAAAACATAAAGCCTACAGAAATGTATTCAAACTTTCATAACCTGGTAAATTTTGTAAAATTTGCATGGTAATTAGGAGTGTTGCTGCAAAAGGGGCATGATCAAACATTTTCGACACACTTGTACAACTCTTTCCATTTCCAAACATTAGGGTATGATACACAAGTTTCATGTGTCATGTGACAGAAACAACATCACTAAGCTCCATTTATAAGGATATAATTTACAGGGGATTCATGGCTCTTGTGTATTATATATATATATATATTTTGACGCAGCAAGTCCAAATTTGACGCTGGTGCGTCTGAATTGGATTACCCCCTACTGAAATTTATAAAGATATCAGAAGTCGCCTGCGGCCATGCTTTTATATGGTCACATAACTCCTTGG
>CM044439.1:19407495-19437648 GCA_024363595.1 Xenopus borealis | reverse complement strand
AGAGAGAGAGAGAGAGAGAGAGAGAGATAGATAGAATATATATATATATATATATATATATATATAACCAATCTGTAGTGGTCAAATGTAGTATATAACCTTCCGAAAGGACCAGCACTCCAGAAATTTTTCAATTAAAGTAATTTTATTCAAAACATCACTTCCGTGTCCAACGTTTCGGCTGAAAATTTTCTGGAGTTCTGGTCCATTTGGAAGGCTATATATAGATATACATAGATATAGATATATAGATAGATGATATATATATATGTGTGTGTGTGTAAAATCTGTATTGCCTGTACACTGAACCCCCAAATCACTCCCCAGCCAACTCTCCATAAGAACAAAACACTTCTGCCTGTGCTTTAACTCCTACCTTGCCAAGGAGACAGTCCTCTGGTGCCCCCTTTTGGTATATAAGAGAAAAGCCTTTTAAATAGTTTTGGTACAAGGGGAACGTAATGAATCGCTGTTCGGCTGTAACAATAACAGCAACAAAGAAGCAAAGGATGAAACTGTTGTTTGCTTGCATTAAAGAGACAGCGGGGATAATCCTAAAAGGCTAAACCTTCCCTGTTGGATTTGTCACGCAGACTGGTCCAATGCTACATGTATTAATAAAGCACCAACATATTCCGCAGCGCTGTACCTAAGAGTCCCACTATAACTGACTTACAGGCAAAACACTAGCACCAACATATTCCGCAGCGCTGTACCTAAGGGTCCCACTATAACTGACTTACAGGCAAAACACTAGCACCAACATATTCCGCAGGGCTGTACATAAGGGTCCCACTATAACTGACTTACAGGCAAAACACTAGCACCAACATATTCCGCAGGGCTTTACTTAAGGGTCCCACTATAACTGACTTACAGGCAAAACACTAGCAACATATTCCGCAGGGCTGTACCTAAGGGTCTCACTGACTGGCTTACATGTAGATTAGTGAGAACTCTGCCAGCGAGAGCTTACAATCATTAACCTGTTGAGTGCCAGAATAGAACAGGGCACATGGCATCAATAAACCATTAATAAAGACAAACAATGATTCACTATAAGGCAGTAGTGCCCCCCCTCCCAGATGATACTCCCAATGTGAAGATGTTGCCATCAGGGAAAGTTTAAATCTCCATCCCTTATGTCTTTGACATTGTCCTGTCCCAGGTTCCCAGGTGGGGGCAAACCCTTTCAAATAGATATTCCTCGGGGGAAGGTACAGAACAGGCGAGGAGCCACTTACCCAGCCCTGGCACAAAGGTGTTGAGGAAGAGGCAGATGACAGCCACAGGGAATGGCATGTAAGGGATGGCAGCTCTCAGGGGTCCCTTCTTCTCTCTGACCTGAACCACCACTCCACTGGCAGACGTGCCCCTGTCTATCATGTCCCCTTCTTTGATATCCATTCTAGTGGTGCCCCCTGGGTGCCCTGAGCAGAGAGCAGCGGATTAGGATGTGCTGGAACTTGGTGCAGGTTTGTGTGGGGTCAGACTGAGCGAGAGAGAGAAAGAAAGAAGGCAATTCCTCTCCTCCTCCTCCTACTACTCCTCCTCCCCTGTCTCCCACTGTGTGTGTGTCACTGTGTGTGTGTCACTGTGTGTGTGTCACTGTGTGTGTGTCACTGTGCGTGTGTATCTTACACTGAGTGTGTGTATATCACTGTGTGTCTCTAACACTAAGTTTGTGTCTCATATATATATATATATATATTTATATACATCTTTATATTAAATAATACACTAAATAATAAAATGACACACCTCTTTGTAAAACTGAATATTCCCCAAAGCCGGTGATTATGCCCCTGCTACACAATGAATAATGTCAATTGAGTGCGAATCACTTGGTGCAAATCAATTGCGGCTATTGCGCTAGTTTACTACGGGTGGCAGACTCATTAAGCGTTTTTACTCTGCCCGTAAAGCAATGGAGCACATAGGGTGTGAGTACTGTTTGGATCTTCATACCTTAAGTCTACTTTAAAATCATATAAACATTAAATAAACCCAATAGGCTGGTTTTGCTTCCAATAAGGATTAATTATATCTTAGTTGGGACCAAGTACAAGCTACTGTTTTATTATTACAGTGAAAAAGGAAATTATTTTAAATCTGTAATTCAGAGCTTTCTGTATAAGAAGTTTACAGATAACGGATCTCATATCTGTATATGTAGATGTCTTTGTGTGTGCCTGTGACTCTCTATATCTGTCTTTATTCATGGTTTTCGTCAAGTATGTCAGTTTCACCCTATGTGTGATGGTGTCTCTTGGGCAATCTGCGTATTCTTGTCTCTCTGTCTGCCCGGCTGTCAAACTATATGTACACCTGTCTCTCACTCTGTGTGTGTGCCTGTCTCTCATGCTGTGTATCTCTCTCACTGTATCAAAGCCTCCCTCTGTGGTTACTTGTCTCTCTCATGTTTTATGCTGTCACTCTCATATACTGTATGTATAGTCTCTCTACATGCACTCTCTGGGCTGTCTTCCCCTGAATGGGAGAATCAACCCACTCACCTGTTAGTATTAGCAATGATAATAGGGAATATATACCCTGCATGTGGCTTCCAGGAATTACCTTATGATTAGTACAATAACACATTCTCTATGTGCATCTGATTTCAAGTGCCATGTGTAGTTTTAACTCCCTGAAAGCCAGTAGTACACTGAAAGGGATGTGATGCCATGAAATATAGAATGTGCTAAACTCACTCTCGCTCTTTCCATTTGTATATTTATAAGAGATACCACAGTCCAGGACTTCAAAGAAAGAGGCCATTGGTTTATTGTGTAGTTCAACTTTTTCATCTGGACAACACAATAACCCACTTTCTGTGTCTTTGAAGTCCTGTGACTTTATAACTATCACCCAGGCAGCTGCTTACTGAGTGTGAGTGCTCCATTTCATATATATATGTATATATATATATATATATATATATATATATAGGGTTAGGGCCAGTCCTATACTCAACTTTTATCTGATTCATTAAGAATTCTATTACTTCATTATACATTTTACAAAGGGACTAAGTTTTACCTGCAACTTACTTGCTGCTTTCAAATTAAAACTCCCAAACCTGGTTGCCCTTTTATTAGACAACAGTGGGATCACCTGACTATAGTTGAAAGTGCTGGGAGCTACAACAAGGAGCTGATCACTGCTCCTATATAAAGTATAACAAAAAAGGGAAAGTTGTGCTCACCACTAATTTAAAACCATTAGGCGGGGGTGCAATGAGGTTGTGACTACAAAATACATATAGACAAATACAAGAGGTCCTCTGCACTCAACCCATTATCAATATATTAAGGACATTGAGACATTTTGTGCATACAGCTACTAAAAAATGCCTTACCCTTTAAACAACAGGGATTGTTTGACCATATATTGCAATATATTTAAGCTGGCCAACTACGTCAGTCATCCCATATCTGGCCAGTCCTACGCTCAAATTACATCTGATTCATTAAGAATTAAATTGCATTATTATAAATTTTACAAAGGGTTTAAATTTAAATATAAATATATATCATGGAGAAAAGAAGGCACTCCCAGGTCTTACCAGTAAAAGAAAAGTGGGCACTACTATGGGCACAAAAGAAACTAACGTTTTTGCTAGGTCACCAGCCTTTTTCAAGTATATATATATATTTTCATCGGCATTCACCAATTTCAGTTTCAATCTGCAAGGGACCATCATTAGGATATATATATATACACATAGAGCACGATCAGACAGTTCTTTAAAGGAGTATTGTTCACACATTCAGCAAATAGGTAGAAAACAAAATAAAACAAAACCCTTGCCCTACTTGGGCTCTAATTATACACAGGATATTTCCCATCTCTACTACTGTTACCCTTCAGGGATTCATATATATATATATATATATATATATATATATAAATGCAGCGTTTCATTTGCCCCTTGAGGAAACTTCAGACTGCTTTGAAAAAACAAAGCACTGAATATGTGAAAGCATTGGGAGGAGATTAGTAACCCCAGAAGAGATTTCTCGAAAGGTGAATAATCTCCTCATGTGCCATCAAGGTTGGACTGGGGTTCCGGGGGCCCATTGGGGCTGACTTCAAGGGCCCTGTTGAGAACAGGATCCCTTTTTGAAAACCAGAACTCCTAGTACCTGCTGAATACCATCAATTCCTAGATCTTTGTTTACCTTCATATGATCTAGTCTTTGAGCTTCCTAGTGTAACTAACCCTAAGACATTGTCACTGTTGAATTGGAAGCCTTAAACTGGTTCCTCTCCGTATAATCAGAAGAAATGAAGCAGTTTGAAATTCCAGCCTTTTCCCTGTCGCCATCACCCAATTTATCTGACATCAGTTGATCAGTTCTACTTCATTTTGAAATTTGAATAATTCTGAATTCTTAGCATCGCCCTTTTTCAACCATTGAGTTGGCCTGATTGCTTTTATGTGTCCTCAGTTGGCCTCCTTGTACTTAATAAAGGGAACAGATGAATATATAATTTTAGAAATGTCAATGATACCTTTTATGTTAAACCACAGAGATTTAGATTTGCATTTGCCTTCCATTTTAAGTGCACGAGGAATATACACTTTGGCCAGGCTCCAGCCGTAACCCTTATTAGAACTAAAGATACTTCCCTATAAATAAAATGCTGGCGAGAGCACAATCTGTGATGTTATGAGCATAGGGAAGGAGTTCTGGGGACTATTGAATCATCGATTGCATTAGGAACCACAGATACAAGGGTGGGTAGTGCATGTAAAAAAACAAGACAAGACGCTGAAAGACACTAATGTTTGCTACTATCAGTAGGACAGCTGTGTGTGGTGCACTGTGTAGCACTACTTCCAAATTTGCCCAACCCTGTGTAACACTGTTTTAACACTTTTCTGGATCAGATAAGAATACATATGTTAGCATAGATTTATGATCTCTCTCCACAGGCTACAAGCAGATGTCAGAAGTCTCTGCTGTATTATGCTTAGTACTTGATAATACCAATGCTAGCACATATACAAGGTCTCTCTGTACAGGCTATGAGCTAATCTAGGGGGCTGTTCCTGCTGAATTGTGCTTAGTACAGGGGAATACCTATGCTGCCATAGTTTTATGGTATCTCTCTGTACAGACTATGAGTAAACTTAAGGTGCTGTTCCTGCTGAATTGAGCTTAGTACAGGGATACACCTGAAGCTTTGTAGTTTTATGGTATCTCTCTCTGCAAAGAATACATTTTTCCAGGATTTGCCCCGCCCTTGAAGGCAGAAAAATGATGTGAGAGATCCATCTCCTGTTTAGATGTTAATACAGGGATTAAGTCCTTTGGCAGATAATCGATATGTAGAGACTTTATATCATCTAAAATGCATTACATTTAGGGGGATAGCTGGGACTTGCTCTGTTTTCAATGCATTGCTGCAAGTGTGAGCTCACTGTTATACAAAGGTTAATATGAAGTTAATATGAATATTGACATGCATGCACCCTATGGGGACTAACATGTAGGTATGGAGTCTATACGAGATGGGAAATTATTACTGCATAACGGATTTATGCATAACAGATGCCATACCTGTATAACTATTGTATTTATTTGAACAGAAACACCCCTCCACACATAGATCTTTCTATAGACACAGTCAGTTATGCCAGTCACTGCAAGAACTCGGAGAATAATATCCTGGAATGTCTGGGGCCCATTCACTTGCAATGCACTGACACTGTTGTTAGCAGTAAAAGCACCCACAGCCTGTCACCATTCATCACCTGTCTGAAGAGCCTCGGTCAACAATAACAGATGCTATTTTTTTTAATATTATTATGCATATTTATGACTTTAGATATAGGTGCAGCTATTACAGCTGGTGGGGGTTAGATCCTGGTATATCACAGGTAGGAAAGTCAATGGTCAGACTCTATTTCTTATAGGCTATAATAAATAATGTTTATTATTTATAGCTGTTTTTGTAGCTATTTTCAAGCTATTCCCTTATACTATGGAAAAAAATATGGCAGTGCCTACCTATATGTATAAACACAAATATACAGAGAAGGAATGTTCTGGGCATACAATAAGCTATTCCTTCATCTTCTATTTTGCCTGACCCCCCCATTAATATCATATTGTCCCTTTAATATGAATGAGGTGCAGTGTTCCAAGGGCAAATGTTTGTCTGTACGCAGGCTCCTCTATTAAAGGCAGTTTATTGGGTGAATCTGTGTAAATAATGTAAGACACATGCAGGAGAGTGCAATCCCTTTCATGGCTTAATGTACATATTGTATTTCAGTGGTTAACAACAACGGTACTATAGGAAGCTGCTCAGTCAGTTTAGATAGTCAGATTGTAATATTGCATCCCATACACCAGCCTCCTCCCGAGGGAAAGAACATTTAGACAGTCATCTGTCTGACCTCCCAAAGTACTCAGTAGGGAATTCACTCAATATTCCTGACTATTAGATCCACAAATTAGCACAGAGCTAAAAACCATCAGTCTCTTTTGGGCAATTACCAGTTAATTGAGCTTCCTGACTAAGTTAGGCAAATGCATGATAGGAAGGACCTGAGGGTACTGATAGTAGATAATAAATTTAGCTGTAGCAATAATGCGATTCAACAGCTTCAAGGGCAAACAAGGTTTTGAACTTCCCCATTACAAAGCACTGGTAAGGCCGATATAGAATATGTTGTGCAGTTTTGGGTTCTAGTTCTAGTATTAATTAAATACAGAAAGGCAGTCAGAGTATGACACACACAGGGAGCATAGGTCAGGCAGAATATGGCATATACAATATGGTAGACAGAGCATGGCACACACAGGCAGCATAGGGCAGGCAGAGTATGGTACAGACAAGGAGAATAGGGCAGGCAGAGTATGGCACATATAGGGAGCAAAGGGCAGGCAGAGTATGGCACATACAGGGAGCAAATGGCAGGCAGAGTATGGCACACACAGGCAGCATTGGGCAGGCATAGTATGGCACACATAGGGAGCATAGGGCAGGCAGAGTATGGCACACACAGGGAGCATAGGGCAGGCAGAGTATGATTCATGAGTATCATCCACTCTAGCCATAATCCTAGCCCTAACCGTTAAGGTTTTTAGGCTTAGGGTTACAGCTAGTGTTAGGAGGAGTGATGTGAATACATAGGGGAAGGATGATCACAGATGTAGGTTGGAATGCAGAGACCTGTGATGCAGAATACAGGGAAGGAGCAGAAAGGATGACAATCTGTGATAGAGGCTCATGTAAAACCTTTGGTATAATGGAGTGACCTACTGAATCACACATGCAGGATAAAGTAATATCTGTAGAACGTCCTAAAATAAACTCCATACATACAGGCTTATTGGCACTGGCAAGGTCATTTGTTCAGCTAAAAGCAAGTTACAGTGAGTCAGAGCCGACTCATGCCACCTGCCTGGCTCTGGAACTCTCAGGTGCCTCCAGGCATTTATACAGTTCTCTGCCTCTGCAAAATACAGACTTACTTAGAATGACATTTCATTGGGCAATAAATAGTGTTTGGGTGCAGAACCCCTTCAATATGAAATTTGTCCTAGCCCAAAAAAATCAGTGCTCATATCCCTTCTATAAACAGCAGCACATCACATACCTAGTCTGACATTATTGCCATGATATAATGGAGAAATCAGTGGCTAACACTTTTATACTGAATATACTGAACATAACACTTTAATATTCACTTTAATTTGTGATCTATAAAAGCGTTCCGTCCCTAAAGAGTACTACTGAATTCTGCTTAGTGAAGGTCTCTGAGCGATTATATACATATAAATATACATGAATAAATTCATTATTTGCCAGCGATTGTGTGCAGTAACTAAACGTGATACAGTCTGCAGAGTAGAGGACTGTGCATGTATAATAGCAGTGATGGTACGACCTGTTAGCCAGAATGCACGGAACCTGGGGTTTTCCGGATATTGGATCTTTCTGTAATTCGATCTTTCTGTAATTTGGATCTTCATACCTTAAGGGCAGGGGCACATGAAGCTACTTGGGGAGATTAGTCGCCTTTTCTTTTGGCGACTAATCTCTCTGAACTGCCTCCCCGCCTGGAATGCCTCACAAGGAAATTCCCGGCGGCTTCGGGAAGCCAAAGCATTCTGAGAGCCATTCCACCTGCGTTTTACACTCTAGCTGGCGGGGAGGCAGTTCAGGGAGATTAGTCGCTCTAAGAAGAAGCGATTTGTCGCTGGGCTCCTAATCTTCCCAAGCAGCTTTGGGTGCCCCTGCCCTTAGTCTACTAGAAATGAATTTAAACATGAAATAAACCCAATAGGCTGGTTTTGCTTCCAATAAGGATTAATTATATTTTAGTTGGGATTAAGTATAATATAGAAACAAAGTTTAGCCCCTGAATGCAGCCACTGGGGTCCTGTAATATACTTGCGTGACTGATCAGGTGTTAATTATTAAGCTATTGGGGTTTATGCTGTTAAAGTAACTCCTCACTTACTGCGCCCATTGATTCATTAGTGGTTGGTTGTCTTTGGCCACACACAAACTGGCATCTGTAAACTGGCATCTGTAGCGACTTGGCTATTCAGAGGCAGATATCGGCGTCTAAGTCATGTAGTCTTGACCAATTGTATAAGCCCAAAATATATTGGCTCTTATGTGACATGCTGAGTGATCTCCATGTTATTATCTGACAGTGTGGGTGATAATAAGTCAGATAATCTGATGTTGGGTAACAGCAAAGTGATGATTCTGTTCTGCTCTGACAAATGGAATGAAAAAGCTGTGTCTGTTATGAGGGAGCCTGGCACTTGTACGATGGCATAGTGTGGCAGAAGGAAAATATGCCCGGCTGCTTGACAGGAAATCTAAAATTAGCGCATCTGAGGATCTGATCCAAGATCCCGAAGTTCTGGAAGACATTGAATAAAGACGTCACTCTCAAGATTGGCTCAGTGCATCCATGCATTTACTCTTCCTTCCAAATAACCAGTCTGGAATGAAGAATCTAACTAACAGAAGGGTGGTGTTTATTCAAAGAGTACTAAATGGATAATCTTTAAAGGAGCAAGGAATCAGAGCAGGCAGTAACCCTTCCAGCCGCTTTCCTCTTGTCTCTATCCTTATATATTAGGTACCTATCTAGTGCTACCAATCCCCATATCTTTAGGGGAAATGAGAGAAGATCAGGCAGTATAGGTCCCCATAGACACAAAGATCTTTCTCTGCCGAATGACCAATCTTAGGGAAGTCCGACCAATCTGTCAAATTATCGTGCGGTTAGTGGGATTCGAGCAATCGTACATCTTATTTTTCTTCCGACATCAGTCTGAGGATTGATCGGCCAGGTTAGAAACTCTTTATCAGTCCCCATGCAATCTACCTATGTTTGCAGGGCCAAGCAGGCTGCAATCCTTCAGTTTTGCTGGCAATATCGCCTGAAATAGTCTTTTTAGTTGATGGACACATCGGACATTGGACCTTTAAAAAATCTTTACGTCTATGGCCAGCTTAACCCTTCCAACACTTTTTCCTCATGCCTATGTCTCTATATATTAGACACCTAATGCTACCAATCCCTAAATCATTAGGGGAAATGAGAGCAGATCAGGCAGTAACCCTTCCAACACTTTCCTCTTGTCTCTGTCTCTATATATGTCACCTATGGGCAGATTAAGGGTCGAAGTGAATATTCAATGCAAAAAATTCGATATTCGAAGTAAATTTTTGAAAACTTCAACAATCGAATAGGCTACTTTGACCATTCAATTTGAATGGTCGAATAGTAAAATCCTTCGACTTCGAAATTCAAAGTACCGTCTCTTTAAAAATTCTTCTATTTTTTTACTTCGCCAAATAAAAGCTGCCGAATTGTTAAGTAAGCCTACGGGGTCCCTCTAGACCATTTTTCTAAGTTTTATTTTATCGATGAACAATCGTTTCATCGTATGCTAAAATCTTTTGAATCGAAAGATTTGAAAGATTTTATCGTTCGATTGAACTATTGTTCTTCGATCGAACGAATGCCAAATTCGGTGAAAAGTCCTTCAATTTTGATATTCGAAGTTGAAGGATTTTAATTTGATGGTCCAATTTCAAAGTATTTTCTACTTAGAAATTCAACCCTTGATAAGTCTGCCCCTTAGTGCTACCAATCACAGGCAGTAACCCTTCCAACATTTTCCTCTTGTCTCTATATATATTAGGTACCTATCTACTGCTACCAATCCCTATTTCTGTGGGGGAAAGAGCATGCAGCAAATGTCCACCTGTGACAAGCCTACAGCTATATTTGGTTACATAAATCACATTTGGGGATCCCTGGTGTCTATGATATGTATGGATGTGAGGGTCACCATCCTGCAGATGCCAGCTCCATAAAAACCACCTGCTTTGCCAGAACCAGACTCATATTAAGAGAGGATATCATATTTCTGACCTTCATGATCCGATTTCCTCCTGTCTTGCATCTGGAGCTCTAGAGAAATCCAAAATAGTGACACAGTTATCAGTATAGCCAGTCACACTGTACAAGGTGAGCCTAATATTAGCAGGGTGTTAGCATGTTATCAGAGCATGAAGTACTGGGGGGATATTGTCCAACATTCCTTATTATACCATTGCCTTTATTATACATAATAACATGTTTTAATATACAAGTGAAGACCTGCCAAGGTCACACAGGGACTTAAAGCAACGATTTGAAGCTCTATTTTTAAAATTTAACCAAGTTTCGAATTAGAAAGTTATTTGCAGATTCCTAGCTCCAGGGGTAATAAGGTGCTTAAGCAGCAATTCATAGGCAATTCCATACCTACATAACAATAATATATTATAAATCTAAACCCTAAAATAAATTGATATAAACCCTTTTGCAATTTAAATTCATTTTCTATTTTTATTGGTTTCTGCTTTTTTTTTTAGACTGCTAATTCCAGGATTTTGGTTCATCTGAGAGGCTGCAACCCTAGAGCTAAGTGAATACAAGAAGTCCATATGCAGAGCAGTGAGGTTCTGAGCCGAAAGCCTGGTAATAGCAGTTTAAAACTGCTAATATCTCAGAAACCACAAAAAAAAACAGAAAATGCAATGGCAAATGTCCTGGAGTAATAGCATAACTTCTTATCCAACTGAACGAGCGATATGGCACCTAACAGAAGATTAGAGGTAAGACCTTCAACCCTTCTTCCAAATCAGTGTGAGGGGCATTGAGAAGATTAGAACAACCTACTCTTATGGTGACCTAGACCTAGGTGATGTAGCATCTGCACCTTCATTATAATACTGTCTTGGGTCTGACCCTGCTCATTAGTCGTTATTCTCTTCCTGAAGCCCGATGAATGCAATTCATAAAGAAGTGCAGAAGATCAAAATGCGTCATTTATTCCATTACCAATATATAGATTTTGCAATTACCCTCAATTGTTATAAGAAATAGAAATTTTATGTGCCATAATATAATAAACAAGATACTGTATTTTCTGTCTTGCAGGGTCATTTAATTTAAGTACCATATAGAATATCCATCCAATTCCTAATCTGGGCTCTTATTGTCTCCCATCGATTCTATGCTGTAAGGCTCACATGCAACACCAACCTAACTGTTAAATAGCTAGACTATCTGAAATTGAAAATTTCCTTACAGACCTTACAGACTAGATAAGGTGTTTGATGAGAGTATCTTGAGATCTACTGATCACCAGCTAACGGTCTACTTGTAGATACCCATCTACCGTTTGGGAACCCCTGCTTTAACTTATTCAGTGAGGGATATGGGACCCAACAGGAGATTAGACGTAAGACCATTACCCCTTCATCCAACTCAGTAAAGTGCAGTACATGGCACCCAACAGAAGATTAGAAGTAGGACCATCATCCCTTGATCCAACTATGTGAGGATTATGGGACCCAACAGAAAATAAGGAAAAGGTCAATAACCACTTTATCTAACCTACTGAGGGATATGGGACCCAATAGGTGATAAGAGGTAAACAATCACCTCTTTATCCAACTTAAAGAGGAACACAGGACACAACAGAGATATGACCATTACTCCTTCATTTAACATTGAGGGACATGAGAACCAAAAGGAAATTGGAGTAATAACATCACCTTCTAATCCAACTGAATGAGCGATATGGCACCTAACAGAAGATTAGAGGTAAGACCTTCAACCCTTCTTCCAAATCAGTGTGAGGGGCATGGTACCGAAGAGAGGATTATAACATCCTACTCTTATGGTGACCTAGACCTAGGTGACGTAGCATCTGCACCCTCATTATAATACTGTCTTCATTATCCTCTTCCTAAAGCCTGATAAATGCAATTCATAAAGAAGTGCAGAAGATCACAACGCGTCATTTAGTCAATGCAATATATAAACCAACAGATTTTGCAATTACCCTCAATTGTTAGAAGAAATAGCAATCTTCTGTCTCACAGGGTCATTTAGTTTAAGTTCCATATAGAATATACACCCAATACCTAATCTGGGCTCTTACTGTTTCCCATTGATTCTATGCTGTAAGGCTCACATGCAACACCAACCTGGCTATTAAATAGATAGAATATCTGAAATTGAAAATTGCTGTAAAATACCTTACAGACTAGAGTAAAAAACAGTGAGGGTCCAGATAAAATATTAAACTGGTAGCTAGGGTTCTACTGCTTATCAAGCAGTGCTTTCAACTACATCATGGAAGATGAATAAAAAAATTATAAGAATTACAAGTATATGATCCGTTATCTGGAAACTCCCAACGTCAAACTGAACAAATTTATCCATATTTAGTCTAGAAAATGTTGGATCGAAAAAGCGTTGCTTTTCGAATCATACAACTGACGGTTCAAAAACTTAACTTTACTGAATTATTGCCTCAAAAACTGCTATTTTGCGTTATGGGGCAAAACCCCAGAACTGGATTTTCCAGCAGTGATCACAATGTCAAGAAACAACTTCAGGGACATCTGCCAATGATTTCTACATGACCTTGACAGGTTTGAGATGTATTATTTTGGGATTTTTAGCAGCATTGAGATTTAATAAATGTCTTTTTCCCCCACTAAAAGTTGAGTTTTCCCCTTTAAAAACTCGAACAGAAAAATTTGAAAGTTTAATAAATGGGCCCCTAAAGGTATGGAGATACAAATTATGGAAAGACCCCTTATTCTGTGTAACAGGTCGCATACTTGTCATTTTTGCGTGACCTTTTTCTGGTGCCAAAAGACTAGTATTGAGTAGGTAGAAGGAAGTTTGGCCTGGCCAAAATCCAATAGAGTGATATCTGATAGGTTAATCCATCTCCACCAATCACAGTTGTCAAGAACATTAAAATACAGCAATGAACTGTATTCCAGTGCACCCCAGAACTAAGCGACGAGAATAACCCTAAACCCGGAAGAGTAGATTCTACAGTACTGACACTCTGCACCAATGCCGGAACTAGGGGTAGGCAGAGTAGGCACATGCCTATGCTGTAAAGCTGTGAGAGTGCCAGGCAAGTACCTTCTCTGCCTCCTACACCTAGTCCGGTCCCCTCTCTACTCTCTGCCAGACTGTGTCCCCATTCAGCACTGCGAATGGCCAGGTTGCCTAGGGTGCCTGGACAGCCTGGCTCGGCTCTGCACCTTGTACCAATCTTTACTATCTGAATTAAGCTAAGAGCTAATGTCCAGCTTTAGTGAGCTTGCAAAAAGTAGTCTAACTTTAGCTAAAAATGTCAGACAGTTACTAAATAATTTTTACCAGGCTGGCATCAAACATATCCAGAAATTGAAGTGGAGCGATGTGAATCAGACTTTCAAACTAGTGTTGCAGAGGATTGAGTGGCACAGAGAAATGTAGCAGAGGAGGACAATAAACACCCAAGAACTTTCTGCGACAAAATAGTGATCACTGGTCTCTGTTTGCATTCAGACTGGTAAATGCATAGCAGGAGAATGAATACCTATAAATACATTAAGGGATCTATACATGAATGATTTCCATGGCATATAGATCTGACTCTCTGTGATGGAATGGGGAAAATTCAAGTCATCTATTTCTGGATAAGTTCACTGTCAAAAATGTGATTATAACTTTAGAAAGTCAGATTTAATGGCTGAAATGAGAGAAATGTCATCAATGAACCTTGGATAGTGAAAAGGAACAGAGATTACATTATACACAACCACAACCACAACACAACATCACTGAGTATGAAATGACAATCTTGGTTTTGCATTAGTTTTATAAATATATATACACATAGTGTTTACACAAAATATATTGGTAATGTATGTTTATTGGAAAAGCAATAGTCCAGGAAGCTTACATTTAAAGTCACACCCAAAGGCAATATTAAATACCCATAACTATATATATATATATATATATATATATATATATATATATATATATATATATGTGTTGGAATTTGATGCAGTTGGTCAGTTTGAATAAATTGAATATATTCATACAATCCTTGTTATGTTTATAGGGGAGGGCATTTTTTTAGTATTATAATGCATAAAAATTCTACATGCTTAATATATTTATAATGGGTTGAGTGCAGAGGATTTCTTGTATTTGTCTGCACATCAGTATGTATTTTGATGTCTATAAGTGGGCACCTTTATATGTCCTGTTACAACTTGGGTGCAGCAGAGTAACCCACAGTAAAGTACTGGGGTTTAAAGCTGAAATGAATTGGAATAAAACTGAGATTTTCCATTAAAAAAAAAATTAAGTATTTAAACAGAATTTCATTAAGAAAACAGTAGGGTTTATTACCCATGATAGTGATTAACTGACGTCAGTTTAGGTTTGTGCAATATACTGCGTTTGATGCTGATATAGAACAGTAAAGGTTTGGGGACTGCATTCAACTGTAGAACAAGTGTCTAAGGGCCACAAAGTAGGACTAGGAGGGCCAAATGCAGCACTAGTTTAACATGCTTGAGTTACATGAAAACCTAAGAAAGGTCCAATTTTCCATCTCTATAATGAAGTGCAAATAATGTCTGGTACTCGTCCTCTCTCTCTCTCTCTATCTCTGTCTCTAACATTCAATTTTGGAAATTGACCAGGAGCGTCAGAGTTTTTCAAAACACACTTGAAAGAAGAAATAACAGCCCAGTGAATGGACAGTGTGCTGGAATTCCCTTTTATGGAGTTAGTAAAGGCAAAAAATGTGTCCCAGATGTAATAGAGTAGCAAGTTAGATGCCAGCCATAAACATAAAAGGAAAATATACCATATTTAGTAATGGTCATCCATGTTAGTGAGTTACCTATAGCTTATTGTGCTCACATTCCATCTCTTTCTTCAGTTATTTGCATTTATTAATGTTTTGAAGCATTTAAAAACATGTGCTGGACTGTAAACTCAATGGGGCTCATTTATAAACTCTGGGCATTTTTACATTTGGGCAGTAACCCATTGAAACCAATCCATTCTTAGCTTTTTTCAGCCAGCTGTGGGTTAAACACTTAAAGAAATTATCTGATTGGTTGCCATGGGTTACTGCCCTCGGGTACATTTGCCCAGTATTTATAAATGACCCCAATGTCCCTTTGGACTGCGGTCCAACATAGCAACATCTTGGAGCTAACAGTTCACCCCCTTTTGTTGCCAAACCAAGACACATTGACCTTTGATCAAGTCCTGAACATTGATAGAGAAGCATCATCTGGTGGAATGGAAGGACAATCTGGCATTGTTGGGGTCAGTGGTCAAAGAACACCAGGCTAGATGACTATGAAGATTCTCATTCACCCAGGTCATGGTGTATTTAACACAAGTAACTCAAAACAACTGAGCAAGTCCAGTTGTTTTTAGTTACTTGTGTTAGAAACACCAGGCTAAAATATTCCAGGCTAGACATCAACTCACTCTAGCTAAGGTCCAACAGTGAACCAATTCTTTTACTGCTGGAAAAAACCACATCTTTTTGTCTGAGTTGCTCTAATCTCAGTGAAGGGCATAAAGGGCTAGTGGAAATATTTTCTGGCCCTTGGATACAGATCTGACTTATAAGTGATAATCCAGAGCCAATGCTTCAAGCAAATGTATTGTCAACCAAACATGGCTTGTAAAATTGAGGAATCTTTATCAGAATGCCTCCAGGTTGGAGATGATACAGACACCTTGCTCAAAACCACTGTTACTGGAATTTAAAAACTATTGCACTCTGTACTACAAATCTTAGATCTATCTGGTGTTGTGGATGGATTGAATGCATCTCTGAGATCCAAAGTCACCATCACTTCCCTTTTGACTGAAGAGGGAGATTGCCAATGTCAGATTCTCTATCTTGAAAATATATGAAAATCGGACAGGACTAAAAATCATTGATGCGGTCCCGCAATCCGACCACCTCTTGCCGATCGTTGGGCCCTAGGGACCACAATCGGATCAGCACGATATCACCCACCTCAAGGTGGGCATATCGAAGAGAGATCCACTCATTAGGCGACATCGTCAAACGAGCGGATCTGTCCGTGTATGACCACCTTTAGCCTTGGTTCTGGATTTAGGGTGTCGAACATGACAGGCAGCCTATGGGAGACTCTGTCTGGCAGTACACCTGCTTTTTATGCAACAAACACTTGCCTCCAAGCCAGGAATTGAAAATACGCACCTGGTTTGAGGCCACTGGGAGAAACATCCAAGGGGTTGGTAAGGAACATGTTGCTCCAGAGCCGCTGGTTGGGGATCACTGCTCTATATAATCCAACAAACTGTTGAAGGAATCAGAAGGACAAACAGTGCCTGCCTTTGAACGAGCACCTTGTTTCTTGTCTACCATTTAAGCACAAATCCCTGTACATCAGTTACAACAAAACAATGTTCCTTCCAGGCTTTCTGTCAATCAATAACAGTATGAGCAGATGTACTCTAGAGTTATGTTTTCCTTTCGCAGGAGAAGGGCTAACGTAATGTTATAATAAATCCCACTTAGACACTTTTTTGTGGGCAATGTCAGGACTCGAATGGAATAATATTGTTCCTTTTACAGTAACTATGAATGAATTATTGTCCCCCTAGCAACAAAGAGACTGTCTGCCCATGAAAGGCTGGTTGCTAGGGGAAGCCTTTAAACTGGCATTAGTTAAAAGATTACTATAGTTATTTGAACTCCTTCGCTACTGGAGCTCTTTATAGCTTAAAGGAATCATGGAGTGAGGGGGGGGGCTCAATCAGCGCTGCGCTGCTGTAGGAATTGTAGAAGGACGAACAAAGGGATAATGAAAATATGGCTTTTTAAAGGAATACAGATCAAGTGGTAATTCAGTTAATCTCGGATGAAAACGTTTTAACAGAAACAGAAAATTCAGCCCGATGGAGTAACAGATGGAGGATTTTATATTTCACGCATTTCCGTTGGCAAAAGTAAATGAGTTGGAGACATGTAACAGCATTTAACTTGCTTCGGATTATTTACTCTGTCATTTCTGTGTGCAGTCAACATCATCATCATCGTCTAGAAACCCATAGCAACCAATTTTTTGTTTTTATTTATTTAGTGTTCTGTAGTAGACCAGAAAATGCTTGATGTTGTCTGGTTGCCATGGGTTGCTGGCCTGGGACAATTCACTTCATAATCAAACTGAATAATAGTCTAAGGGACCTATTTATAAAGCCTTTTCTGGTCGAGTTTTTTTTAGGATAGGTTGGCCAAACTCTGTTTTTAGTGTCAAAAGTTTGGTTTAGTCATATGAACATCTTCATCTTTTATTGACTACTAGTAGGTTTGGAGGTATGAACATCCTATTGTCCATGTTGACTGTAGACACAACTGTTTCCTGCAGATAGTTGGCAGTTAGTACCAGGGCCTGAACTAGGGGTAGGCAGAAGAGGCACCTCCCTAGGGTGCCCCCAAAGGGGGGCATTGTACAGGTACCTGTCTTCTGCCTACGCCATGTTCGCTGCTCTCCCCCTCAGGCATTCTCTCCCCTTGCCCCCCCGGTAGCGCCTCTCTTCCCTTTCCTCCGTCACTCACTCACCCTCCCCTCTGGTGATCCAGGAACATGCGTGCACAATGTGCACAGCGCACAGGGGGTCGGGGGGAGCATGGAGGCGGGCCGGGTCACTTAGGGTTCCGGGTCCGCTTGACCCGACACTTGGTTAGTACTAAAAGTTGACAATTGATACTTTTATTTTTACATTCATCTGTTAAATTCCCAAAGTCACAGGTAACTCAGCTCCCTCAAAGCTGCTACAAAGTGTTCTGTGGATTCGCCATTACGTTGTACACGTTGGTGGAATTTATATCTTTCAGCAACCACATTTACTCCTGGCATGAAAAAGATTTTTATAGCAGTAAGATAAGTTTCATAAGTCTTATCAGGTGATAGTAATATATAGAATATATGCTGTCCCTCTGCCCCCCAGGCAGTGAATAAGTAAAGCATGCTTTCTAGCAGCAGAAATCTACCCTTGGGCAGCAGCAATAATGTAATTTTCAAAAAAATTTTAATCAAACAGGCCTTGCACAACAACAGGAACTTCTTACTTTCACTTTTAAGCTGTACAGAAAGTCCTGTGCATGCCAACAGTACAAGTCCTGTGCACAGTGACACTCCCTGGGGAGGGAGGAGGTTCTACACAGGGGGGGCGGGTTTTTACAGATACAGGTTGAATTCTCTTTTAAGCCAAGAACGGATGAGTTAATTGCCTACACTTGGTAATTGGTGGGTAGGGCTACACGTGTGTGGTGCAATAAAAATGTTCATTGCACAATTGGCTGTTCACACTTGAAAAAGGGCCCGTGTGCCTGAAACATGTGAGGAAGCACAATAAAAGCTTAATTGCAGTTATCCTACCGTTGTGAGTACTTCCCATACCTTTATGACTTTGATACGTTAGTTTAGTGCTAATAAAAATTCTGATGTTCCGATTGGCTACAGGTCTCAAGATGAATGGAGTACAGGTTTCTAGCTATGGTAATGGCATGGTACCCAGGCCACTGTGGGAGTAATCATTTATATTTATAAGTCCTCACAATACTGTATAAGGTTCTCCACTAAATCTGCTCTCAGAGTTCAGCGCTCAGGTTACATGGCTTGATTTCTAAATACCCCAGGTGTAATATTTGATATTTCTAAATAAATAAGGAGCCTATCCCCTTGGAATGAGTTTCTGGATAAAAGATTATTTAAATGCATTACACTGACTGGAAATCGAATTTGTTTTGTGTGGTTAATCCTGCACCAAGGGGCTCATTGCCCTCACCTTCCCCTTTGTGACAGGTACCAGCTTATGAATTGTGTTTCTTATAGCTTTCCACTACCTAGCAATGTGCATATTGGGGATTCTGTGGCTTATTATGGGAAGCTTTGTTAGATGTATCCCAGTGAAATTGTAACCTAGAGATGAATTCCCATTAAATGAAATGAATAAGTAGTGGAGGTTATGGATAGAGTTTGCATGCTACAGGATGGGACAGAAAGGAATTACAGAATATAAGGGTTGAGGGGATATTTATAAATGTTATGTATTCTTATTTACAGCAAAATTTGCAAAATGCCAAGTACCTGTATAAAGATTGTAACCCTCTGTAAATCAGACACAGAGTTAATAGCAATTGATGTAGGCTTTCCTTAGGCTCTCAACGTGTATTTCTGTTCAGGCCAGGGTCGGACTGGGGGACCCGGGCCCACTAGGGTTGCCACCCAGCCGGTATGTTACCGGCCTAGCCTGTAAAATAACTGCAAGGGCCTGGGCTGGTATTACAAATTTACCGGCAATATAGTTGCCGGTAATTTGTAATACCCTTAAGAAAAGCCCTTGGCCCTTCTCTTCCAGCATATCTTTATGCCAATGCTGCTGTGGCCCCACCCCCTTTAGCGTCACTGCTCTACCCCTTTTGTGATGCATTTCCCCCATCACTAGCTGGTAATTTTATTTTATTTTTTAAAAGGTGGTAACACTAGGCCCCACCGGTACTGCTGTCCAGGGCCCCCCTCCCTGGCCGTCAAGGCCCCCCTCGCTCTGCCTCACTTCCCTTGAAGTTTGAGGTTAGGGTTGTTTCTCTGGAGAAAAGGCACTTGCTAGGGGACATGATTACTCTTTACAAGTAAATTTAAGGAAAGATTTAAACCTGGGGACATGCACTTTCATTTGAAGCAGTGTAGGTGGTTCTTCATGGTGAGGGCAGGGATGTTTGGGAATGTCCAACTGGGCGATGTTGTGATGGCTGATTCTATTAATGCCTTAAAGAGTGGTTTGGAGAATTTCTTGAACAAGCATAATATTCCATGATATTGGGACCTTTACATCTACAGTTAGTATGGGTATTGGTAGATATAGTTTATAAATGTGAGGTCTGTATAGGTATATATTTACTGTATATGTATATATATATATATATATGCTCACTGGGGATCATTGGGGTGGGGGTTGTTTGTCTTTTTTCAACCCAAATCAACTATGAAACTATATGGCCATTGATGAAGAGATATTGGCCAACCCATGTATGACCACCAGGGGCATAACTAAATTTTACTGGGCCCCACAGCAAATTAATTTTAGAGCCCCCAAAATATACAGAGGTTGTCCTGTTTTACGCCTATCAGAAGATGTCCCTGGACCACAGCAAGTGTATATAAGCTCCTTAACGCTACTTCAATTGAGCTTATAAACATATGCTAGTGGTCCACTGGAGATCAAATTTGTAAAGAATAGTTTTTTGTTTTATTTGAGATGCATAATACTACATGTTTCAGACCACAAAGGTCCTTCCTCCGGTGCAACTTGTGTTTTTGATGTGGTACGAAACTTGTCCTGTTTTACCAATATATGTTGAAATGAATAATTAATCAGGGACTTATGAGACCACCTATACTTTCTGGGCACCCCTGCAGCTGCAAAATCTGCTTGCTCTGTAGTTACAACCCTGATGACCACACTAAGGGTAAACATGGATCAGCAGGGATATAACTTGATACCTGTATGCCTCCCAAGAACGCCAACCTACAGAGTATCAGGTACAAATATTCACATCCAATGCCAATGGCATCTTCAAGCCTTGAAGCAATGACTGTATTGAACATAAGGGAAAGGATCTGGAGCTGCGTGAATGTCTAATTAGTGAAATCCCTTATGCACATAGATGCATACTATCTAATAATATTATCTATAATCTACTATTTATTCATGCTTATCAGTCAACCTTCATGCCTGTAAAAACCATGTCAAATGAATCCAAGGAGAGTGCACTCAACTCCAAATCAGCAGAGACAATAGTGGCTCCAGGGTCACTGAGTCCCTAGCTTCTGCAAAAGCGTTCTCTATAACAGAATGGCTTTTTGGGTTTTGGCAACAAATCATTAAATGGATACAAAACAAAATGAAACAGACAAATTGGACACATCATGAATCTCCTTCCACTGTGGTACCGCATTCTCTTCTTTTGTTTTATTTTGCAATTAACCACTGGCCACACCTAATACAATACCCACATGCCAATAAAGGTTTTTAGTTTCAGTATGTTAAAAACAATCTTGTCCCAAAATTTGTTGACTCTCTGGCTTTGTCTTGGCCAAAGCAAAACAAAATTCTCCCCACATAAATAATTGGTCCCATACAGATGAATTACTGAATATGGCCTCTCTGGGCATCAGGGCAACTGGTTGTGGCTAAAGTAAGTGAGGGGGTGTTGCTTAAATTGTTCTTTACTTTTTTATTTACAGTGTTCCTGGCACAGAGACATCACCAGTGGCAGGCATGCTAAATGTAAATGGGCAGGAATGATCTCAACTAGGGATAGACCGAATCCAGGATTCGGTTCGGGATTCGGCCAGGATTCGGCCTTTATCAGCAGGATTCAGATTCGGCCGAATCCTTCTGCCTGGCCGAACCGAATCCGAATCCTAATTTGCATATGCAAATTAGGGCCAGGGAGCTAAATCACGTGACTTTTTGGCACAAAACAAGGAAGTAAAAAATGTTTTCCCCTTCCCACCCATAATTTGCATATGCAAATTAGGGTTCGGTATTCGGCCAAATCTTTCGGGAAGGATTCGGGGGTTCGGCCGAATCCAAAATAGTGGATTCGGTGTATCCCTAGTCTCAACACACAATATGGACAATACTGGTGTCTACAGTGGAGTCTCATTTGATTGCATACATTTATAAAGATTTAAATCTACTAAGCTTGTGTGCAGTTACCCATAGCTACTATTTACATTGTGCTTTTATTTGGCACCTATGTGAGTAAATGAACCCCATGGCTGTGATCCCTGTGATTTGCAAAGGGAATAACCATGGCATGAAGCCCCTGCATTGCCCACAGTTTAGGCAGAGTGGTATTATTACTCTCTTCTCGTTCGGTTTAAAAACTCACTACACATTATAATTTAACTGTATAAAAACTTTCAAGAGGCAGCTCTGTATGTGTGAATCTCAGGGTTGCTCCGTCAATGAGGCGTCACTCCACTAGGTACCAGAGGCAGAAAAAATGCTGCTCCTAGTAGATTAAGAGCCAAATTTCCTATTTTCAAACCAGAAATTCGGCTGTTCTAGTGCAGAGTGCAATTATGTGCTGTCGTCCTGGTCCTCTATGGCGCCGTCGTGGACCCCCCTTCTGGCGCAAAAAGGTGGGAGGGGGGGCAGCAACGGCAATGGCATGCCTCAGGTGGCAGAGGAGCCAGGATTGCCCCTGGTGAGTCTGCATGTTCTCTGCTTATGTGAGTTTGTGTTCTCTGTATATGTGAGGCTCTTTGGGGGAATGAAGCCCATCTAGGGCAGAAATGGTGTTAGGCGAGGCCACCCTTCCCTCTCAGGTACAGCCGGAGTAATTTAGCCTCCTCCACCCCTTCCCAGCTAGCCCCCAGGTAAGAACAATGGAAGGGGGCTGGCAACAGTGGGGGGAAAGAGGGGCGGCCTGGGGGTGGAGGCAGGGGGAGGCGTGTTAGCCAGGAAAGATTTTTTAAGGAGATACCTTTGTGTAGGAGCTCAGACTTATTCCATTAAGGATGCACCGAATCCAGGATTCGGTTCGGGATTGGACCAGGATTCAGTCTTTTTCAGCAGGATTCAGATTCGGCCGAATCCTTCTTTCTAATTTGCATTTGCAAATTAGGGTCTCGAAGGGAAATCGTATGACTTTTTGTCACAAAATAAGGAAGTAAATTTTTTCCCCTTCAGTAGTTTGGTTCAGTATTCGGACAAATCGGATTCGGTTCAGTATTCGGACAAGGCTGTATTTGTGAGGTGTGTGCATGTGCGTGCATGAGACAGCTGTGTCTATTTGCTTCTATGTTTGCGTGTGTCTGTATGTGTGAGGCAAGTCTGTATAGGTCTGTGCGTGAGGCAGCTGTGAGTCTGTGTGTAGGTCTGTATGAGGCAAGTCTGTATATGTGTGTGTGTGTATGCAGGGTCAGACTGGTAGGCCTCCTCTTCTGCATGTCTCTGTGCATGTGCACCGCACAGCTTCATTTATACATACGCACAGCATCATGTACGTGTGGCTTCATTTGCGTGCATGTGACAAGCGGCATAGCAGTAGTGGGCCCACAGTCCAACCCTGCCTGTATGTAAAGCAGCTGTGTCTATGTAAGTTTGCGTGTGAGTCTGTAGGAATGAGGCAAGTCCGTGTGTGAGTGAGGCAAGTTTGTATAGGTGAGTGTGTGCTCTCTGTATGTCTGAGTCAGAGCTGTACTGCAGCCATGTTGTAGAAAAGAAAGATGTTGCAACAAGAGCTTTGCCGGAGGTCACACATTGAAATTCACACAATATCAAGTCAATGTGCACATTAATTAATTTGCACAATGAAGAAGGCGTTGCTGGAAAATGCTTTTAGTCTTTTCTGGCCTTAATCTGCTGCTAATGATAATAATTATGGGAGATCAGCCATTTCCAGTGAGAGATTCGTTTCATCAGCCTTTTCTCTCTCACACACACACTTTATACTAATAGGAGGGCGGCTGTCTTCATGATTTCTTATTTTCTTTGTCTTTTTGCCTCCCGGGGGGAAGGGAGTCAGAGATTCAACCAAATATCCACAGTATTGGTACTTATGTCAGTGATTATGTCCAACTGCAGCCCCCAACAGCTTTTCAACATCAGTCAACTTTTCAGCATCAGTCCGGGGGGACAGAGGTAGGTTAAAAGGTAAACAGGAGAATCAGCAAGGTTCTTGAAAGGGTGAGCAGAAAAGGCCTTTCAGTGAACTGGGAATGGGTACAAGTATGGCTTGCTTTGGGTGCCAGTAGCTATAGGTCCATCTCTGAGTGGAAGAACAACCCTTTAGGATGATTGCTCAATGCCTATCCAAAGAGTTACCTTAAAGGAGAACTAAACCCTAAAAATGAATATGGTTAAAAATGTCATATTTAATAAACTGAGCTTATTGCGCCAGCCTAAAGTTTCAGCTTGTCAATAGCAGCAACGATCCAGGACATCAAACTTGTCACAGGGGGTCACCATCTTGGAAAGTGTCTGTGACACTCACATGCTCAGTGGGCTCTGAGCAGCTGTTGAGAAGCTAAGCTTAGGGGTCAAGCTTAGGGGTCAAGCTTAGGGGTCGTCACTAATTAACCAGCAGCAGAAAATGTAGCTGATGCTACAGGTTTTCTGATTATTAAATTCTGATGCTAATTGCATTGGTTTCTGTGCTGCCATGTAGTAATTATCTGTATTAATGACTAATCAGCCTTATATTGTGACTATATTTCTATGACACTATCAGGTGTACTGTATATTGCGAGTGGGTCCCTAAGCTCAGTAAGTGACAGCAGCACAGAGCATGTGAATCAGTGAATCAGCAGAAAAGAAGATGGGGAGCTACTGGGGCATCTACTGGGGAGACACAGATCTTTACTGCTAAAGGGCTCTGGTTGCCTTGGGCTGGTACACAAGCACAAAACATCATATACAACATTTCTACCTACTTCTTTAGTTAAGCTTTAGTTCCCCTTTAAAACTATCCCCCTGTATTAAGCTTGTACAAAGAGATATCATATAACTATGGCAGCATAAATATATCCCATAACTAAGTGCCAATAACAGCCCCCTAAGTTTACCTAAGAGTTACTTAAAAATGATGCCAGCCTAGGCCATTGCTATATAAATAAAGGCTATACATAGTAATAACTCCCCTGTACTAAGCACAGTTGAGAAGAAAACTTACAATATATTGCAATGTACTGGGTATAGGAAAATAATGCTGGGTATAAGGAAATAATGCTGCCATTCCCAATGCCTGGGTGAGGATAGTGTTAATGAATGAAAGAATAATGTCACAGTTGCAGCCTGGTCTTTCTCCTCTTGCAATGGGATTAAAGGTAATCAATATCTGCCAGAAGTACATAACAAGTATCAGCTAATAATGCTATAAAAGCCATCACAGTGTTCCTTAATGCTCCCTGCCTGACCACTCGCTAACAAACAGTCCCTTTTCTGGGACAGATCTGAAGTTACCATGACATGATACATCAAATTAAAGAACCCTGTTAGAGCTTTATCCCATTTACAGAATGACTGGGTACCAGCTGTATCCATTGTACCTAGGGATGCACCGAATCCACTATTTTGCATTCAGCCAAACCCCTGAATCCTTGGCAAAAGATTTGGGTGAATAGTGAACCGAATGCTAATTTGCAAATGCAAAATTAGTAATTTTTTTACTTCCGTGTTTTGTTTCTAAAAAGCACTCGACTTCCCTTCACATCCCTAATTTGCATATGCAGATTAGGATACCGTTTGACTGGGCAGGATTCGGCTGAAAACGGCCAAATCCTGCTGAAAAAGGCCGAATCCTGGTTGAATCCCGAACCCAATCCTGGATTCGGTGCATCCTTACTTGTACCTGTGATGCATTGAATCCAACAAGAAGGTGGATTTGCTCACATGATCACACACTTCCAATTTTATTTATTTAGCTCAAAGATCTGCATGGCATAATTGAGGGTTCTGGGAGTTGTAGGTTAAAAACAATAGGGCCATTCTTGTTCTACACTTTGCCCTCAGCAGCCGTCAGGGACATCGGACTGGTCCACTGATGTTACGGCCTCAGGGGCCCCCACACTTGCTGGACCCCCACCCTAGGCCACAAAGACTGGGGGCCACCAGGTTTTTTTCCTCATGTTCCACTAGCCCAGTCTGACCCTAATCAATGAGGTCTGTTATTTGCAGAGCCCAGGACAGTGGCCATTATTTGCTATTTCAATGCGTGGATATGATGAAAAGCCAATGCTGCCTCTATTAACTAAGAGGCTGTGAAGTGAGAGATATATAAATATGTATACATTTCTCTTTGCCAAAGACCAGCAAAGTCTCTTAGCAACAACTGGGCAAATTCCTAAGAATACTGAAAAATGCAGTCGAATCCTCATTATCTGCCAAAAAAATGAGGGTCTGGTTACTTTTTATAGCTGAAGTGGCTGTTTATTTATTCCAGTAGCACTACCAAACACATTAAGCCCCCTGCAAGGTTGTGATATATGTCTGAAAGGGCAAGCAGTTGAGAATTCAAGATTTCAGCTAACTATTATGATGTATTTAGGGAGATAACATGCAGTCTCCATGAATATTTATTGAAACACCCACAGCCTGTTTACACAACACGGACAGGTTCTTCCGCAAAAAATAAAATAATAAAACTGTATCCTACATGACAAGATAATTGAACAATTATCTAATTAACAATTAATTAATAATTGAATAATTGATATACTGAACAGATAGTTCAGATACTCAAGCTTTGCCGCCACGTGACTTTGAGGGTTTTGATTTGGTTCAGCTGAATGCTTAGGATTTTTACACATTTTGCAGAATTCAGCCACAGAATCTTGTGCATTACTAAATTAAAATGTTTTCTGTGCATGTTATTACAATTGAAAGCAGCGTGTGTCAGTCTGTTTATATTTAATTCTCTGCATTGGTGCCTTGACGTCCCTCTGCTTTCCAGAGAACTACAGAAAAGAGCGGTACTTCAAGTCCCACAATCCATCACTTCACAATGGAAGAAAGTTAGACTAAGGCGAGGTGGGGAACTGGTCCCAGCGAGCACAGAATGGTTTCCTTTCAATCTGTGGAATCTCATATGTCTGTGTTAAATACATTAATACTATTGCTAGGATTTTCAGATATTGTTTATGAACCTTTTTACATAAGCCCAACTGAATGAACTCAGTCGGGCTTACGTATCTCATCACTTCTGAATGTAAAAAGAAGTTGAATATATTTTCCCTTTAAAGGTTTGTTCACCTTTTAATTAAGTGTTACTATGATGTAGACTGATATTCTGACACAATTTGCAATTGGTTTTCATTTTTTATTATTTGTGGGTTTTTTTCTTTACTTATTTATCAGCCCTCCGGTTTGCCATTTCTGCAAATTGGTTGCTAGGGTTCCAATAATCCTAGCAACCATACACCGCTTTGAATAAGAGACTGGAAAATGAATAGGAGAGGGGCTGAATAGAAAGACAAGTAATAAAAAGTAGCAATAACAATAAAGGTGTAGCCACATACATGGGCCGATAAAAGCTGCTGACAGACTGAGTTGGCAGCTCATTGGCCTTTTTGTGGGGCCCTCCGAAGGGGTTCCCCGATCGATATCTGGTCTAGAATCAGCCAGATGTCAATCAGGCACGGGTAAAAATCCCATTGAACCTCAGATTGCATCCTTTCCTGTGATCCGGACGCATGTTATGATCTGATCGTTGGGCTCTAGGGCCCACAGTATCAGCCCGATATTGCCCACCACAAGGTGGGCATATCAGGGAGCGATCCACTTGTTTGGCGAAAAGTGGATCTCTTTGTCTTTGGCCAACTTAACAGAGCATTTATTTTTTAGAGGTCAGTGACCCCCCATTTGATAGCTGGAAAGAGTCAGGAGAAGACGGCAAATAATTAAAAAAATACAAAGACCAGTTGAAAAGCTGCTCAGCATTGGTCTTTCTATAACCTAGTAAAAGTTAATGTAAAGGCAATCCACCTCTTTAAGGGCCCATATGATCTAGAGCATCGCTGACTCAACAGATTGGGCCACCTGTCTGAGCATTTCCACTTCTTTATCTTTTTCTCGGGCAGAGACTGCTTCTCTTGGGAACACTGAAAATGAGATGGAAATGGAATCTTTAATCGTTAATAATTCAGAACACAAGTCTCTGATCATGATTAAAGAGATGTTTGCTGATAATCTATCAAATATATATGTAAATGCTTAGTTTCCCTTTGAATTTGTAGATGAGGATGTGATGCTGATCAGATCATTAAGAGGGAATGTTCCTGGTTACATACAGAGAGACTTCAGCTGACCCCATGGCAAAAGGGAGATAATGATCCACTTGGGGGCATTTCCATATTCCCATCTCTACACATGGAGTGAAAGGGAGCAAGCAGAGGGTACAGGTAACCCTTTCAGTACACAAGGCTGCTGTGGATCTAATTAATGTTCCTTCAGAGGTGTTGGGAGCGCTGAACCAAAGGATACATGACAGCTCCTGGAGAGATCAATAAAAGACAGACTGTGTTAGGCCCTAATACCAGTAATTGCAACAGGGCCCAGACCTCCATGCAGCAGCAGCAAAGCCTCCCTGTGGGACATTTTCTGATATTTCATATATACCACATCACCCTGCTCTCTATTTCCCATAGTCTAGAGAACAAGGTCCAAGCTAACACAGCTTCCTTGTTTTTATATTTCATGAAGATTTTGGTTCATGAAGGTTTGCTTTATGGCAGGGTTCCTGTTGCTCATCTACTTGGTATAATACACAGTGCAAAGTAAAAAACAATGGGTGCAATCCGTCATGTGTTTTTGTACTTTGTACTCTGCCCTGCAGGTTTACATACCCTGGCAGAATTTGTGATTTTTCAGAGAATATGAATGATAACACAAAAACTTTTCTTTCACTCATGGTTAGTGGTTGGCTGAAGCCATTTATTGTGAAACAACTGTGTTTACTCTTTTTAAATTGTTTGACAATAAATGGCTTCAGACAACCACTAACCATGAGTGAAAGAAAAGTTTTTGTGTTATCATTCATATTCTCTGAAAAATGGTTAAGAAATCATAAATTCTGCCAGGGTGTGTAAACTTATGAGCAAACCTGTATCCCACCGCCCATCCAGTGGATGTAGGCTGCAAAGGGATCCTTTGCTCCTACCAGCGCTATTCTCTTCCAATTCAGCACTATTATTAACATGTATTTCTATAGCGCCAACTTGTTGCGTAGCGCTAGGCAGGTTTTATGCCAGTCTCTTATTCAAATCAATACATGGTTGCTAGGGCAATATGGACCCTAGCAACCATATACAGTCAGTATTAATCTCACATGACATTTAGACTGATTGGTTACCCTTCTTTGATAGAATCAGTTTCATATACTGCTGTCTGGAGAGGCCATTGACTGTTTTCGCTATAGCAACATAAGAGAAAAGGAGGCTCAGCAATTTGTTTGGTGTTTATAACCTTCTGTTGTACTGCACTGCGGAATAGGTTGGTCCTATGTTAATTTCTAATAATATGAGTTGCGGTCATTATTGTAAATAACACAAATATATAACCATTCCAGAACATATTCTGCCACTTTCTCTGTGAGTGCTCTTCAGCATTGCAATGGCGACGCTCCGGTGATAGAATCTACTTTAAGTGCTGCTTTATGTCTTTCAACTTCACAAGTTACATAAATTATCACCTCCAGGGACAGGTACTAAAAGCTTCCCTTTTGCAGGAGGAAAAATGGAAACAGTCAAAAGACATCTCTGAGCCTGAAATATTGTTCTCCGCTGAAATGTTTCTCCGGAACAATCGCCGGCTTCTTGCTGGGGTAATGAGCATCATTTAATGCCTGGATGTCATCTAGACTTGCAAGCTTCCACTTCCAGAGCTACGTGCCATTAAAAGTTCTCCTGGAGAGAACAAAACAATTTATGTTTCACGGGTTCTAAAATCAGAGAAATCAATCCATGCTTTTAGATTGCCCGATAAACAGCATTGGCTTTGAGATGGTGAGTGGACAGGTCATAGAATTCTGGGCTTCAACATTTATGGGGGCCTTAATATATTTGTAGCGCCTTGTTGTACTGCCCAGTCTTTATTTTTTCAGAAGATAGAGATCAGTAAATGTATTCAAAATTTGTATTTATTATAAGGGATAATGTACCCCCTATGTAAATGATATTAATAATAAAGGAAGGGTTATGTGACCATATAAAGGCACAAGGCTGCAGGCTGAG
>CM044439.1:19370355-19398210 GCA_024363595.1 Xenopus borealis | reverse complement strand
CCACTAAATACTGACTTTCTATGGGACCTTATAGCAGCCCATCTGGCATTTGCCCTACCCTAACCCACAGATTGCCAGTCCGGGCCTGTTCCGAACCCTAAGTTTAGCTTCTCACAAAAAGCCCAGATCACAATGAGAATGTGCAGTGCCTCTGACACACATAAAGAGACCTAAGAAGAGCCAAGAAGACATCCGAAGACAGCTGGCTTATGCCAAGTGCAAGAGAATGTAGCTGTGGCCAGATATTTGCTGTGTCTCCCTCTAGCTCAAAACATGGTTACAAACATATGCAACATTGGCAAATCAGCCATTTAGTCATAGTAGATATGTGTTCATCCATATCTCACCAATCTTACTGACCTTCAAGATAAGCTTCCAAGAGTATCTAAAATAACAAATAACTATACTCACAACCCCAGCCAATGCTTTGGGCTAGTAAAACCATGCAATGGCCCTAATTTAACAACATTTGATTTGATGAGTAATGTCTTGGGGCTGTTAGGATGATGCTTCAAAATGAGTCATAGTGTATTACATCGACCTCACATGACCCCATTCCAGATAGGAGTGATTATTATAATTTCATCATGTTCATAAAAGGGCCGTTATGCCCTTAAATCTCTCTACACAATTGTGCTTGGTACAGGGGAATACCATATGTCAGCAGAAAGTCTGCTCAGTGAGTCAAGAGTCGAGTCAAGAGTGAGATTATTGTCATTTCATCCATATATGTTTGTACAGTACAGAAACAAAACAACGTTCCTCTGGGACCATGGTGCTACACACAACATAGAAGTACCGGACAACAAACAAAAAGTGCAAAAATGTGCAACTACTGCAAGACAGGACAGTGCCCTGGGTAGGGTTGACACCTTTTCCAGAAAAAAATACCGTCCTTCCTATATATTTATCTTTTTTCCCTATTAATAACATTGGGAACAGCCATCATTTTTACCGGCCAGGCCAGTAAATTACCGGCCAAGTGGCAACCCAAGCCATGGGAGACCTTGCAGATGTATCTTCCCTGGGGGAGGGTGGGTCTTGTTTCCATATGTAAAACTAGGGATGCACTGAATCCAGGATTCAGTTCGGGATTCGGCCTTTTTCAGCAGGATTCGGATTTGGCCGAATCCTTCTGCCTGGCCGAACCGAATCCTAATTTGCATATGCAAATCCAGGGAGGGAAATCACTTGACTTTTTGGCACAAAACAAGAAAGTAAAAAACGCTTTCCCTTCAGACCAATAATTTGCATATGCAAATTAGGGTTCGGATTCGGTTCAGTATTCGGCCGAATCTTTCAGGAAGGATTCAGGGGGTTCGGCCAAATCCAAAATAGTGGATTTGGTGCATCCCTATGTAAAACAGCCCTATAACAGTAATGATCTTCATTCTTCAGAGAACCAGTGAGAAGCTGTGTTATGGTCTATCTCTCTGTACAATCTAAACGTAATGGGCGGTTCCTGCTGAAATGTTCTTCGCAATGTACCAACTTTTCATGGTGTTTTTCTGTATAAGCTATGAAGATCTTAGAATATTATCCCTACTATGGAGATTTCTCTCTCAATAACAATTAGTATGCAGCCCAATTACGTCTAAATTGAAGGGGTGTTTGTGTTTCCTTCTTAATCTATCTGTTGCCTTTTTCTAATATTGATTCTTCTATTGATTACGCTGAGACACATAATCTTTCATTACTCCTTTATGTGTTCATGATTTTCATTATTCTAGCCCCCATGATTGTAATGGGCACTCAGCACCTCCATTATGAGGAGTCACGTCTTCTCTGGCCCCACTCATGCATTGTTAAAAGGATACTGTTGTGGAGTTTAGTTACGGCTGAAAAGAAGGTGTAGTATTGCGTAGTGTGTTTATTCGATTTTATATTTAACATTCATTTAATAGTAAACACTTTTCAATGTCCAGATGGGTCTCCTTATTCCATAGGCTCCTCAGCTTAATTTTTGATCCTGAAACTCTGGGGAAAAATGCTGCGTTGTATTGTAGATGAAGCTGCACTTTGCTCAGTGCACTTATGGACAGACGTGCCCTAGATATCGGTCAGTTGACCCCCATGACCACTGTGTGACAATGGACGGTCATGCTTGAGAAGAAGGGGCAAGGGGTCATGAAGGCAAATCTTTCTAAAAGCCATTAAAACTGAGATCTTTCCCCTATGAATTCAAATTGGCTCCATTCATCTTCCGAAAAGTCTTAAATAATGAATTTTCAAGTGTCTAAAGATTTGCTAAGAAATAAAGTGATGAATAGTGATCTCGGAGAGACTATGAAAGTCTAGCAGCCATCACTTTAATTGGTGTAAGTTCTTTGCTGCTCTTTCACACCCTTGTCATGAAGGCTTTCTTTTTTTATTTGAATGATCAATCTCTGAGACTTCAAAGATCTGCCACTGGGTGGAACACGCTGGATGGATGAACCTAATTTCAAATCAAGGGGCTTTTATATATTTTGTTGCTAATGGAGATGTCATTTGGCTGCATGGGAATTGAGAGCATTCTAATGCTCCTATAGATACAGACTACAGTTCTAATGTTCTAATGTTCTAATTCTGATCCTCTAACTCTCTGGCTACAGGTTGCATCTTTCCTTATAAATATTTCAATGCTTTAACTCAATCATAAAGGAAATGTATTAAACAGCCCTATAACAGTTATGATCTTCAGAGACCCAGATCTTCCCTGTTAAAGGTCTGACAGAACTCCAAAACATAAAGTGTTGAGTTTTACAGGCCCAGATTTGTGAGAAGGACACAAAGGCCCAGGCCTAGGGCAGCAGAATTTTAGGGGGTGACACAGGGTTGGACTGGGGCCCTGAAGAAGCAACTCTGGTGGCCCCTGAGCGCCCAAGTCTGATCCTGTGGTAGCATGTCACTAGGGTTGCCACCTTTTCTAGAAAAAAATACCGGCCTTCCTATATATTTAAGTTTTTTCCCTATTAATAACATTGGGCTCAACCATCAAAAATACCGGCCAGGCCGGTAAAATACTGGCCAGTTGGCAACCCTACATGTCACCCAGCCACATCTGAATGGGTTCTGAGCACTAAGACATGTTGGAGATTCGCTAGCTTCTCCTGCATGACAATTCCAGGACATGATGATATAGGACTCACATATACGTGTCCCTGTGGGCACACAGGAAGGGGAAGGGGGGGGGAGACGAGCCTAGGTGTGCCTAAATCTGGGTATGGCTATTTAGGTATCCTTTAACATTATAATCTGTTAGAATACAGGTTCATTCTAGCCATGTCTATTGCAAAGCTTTAACTATGTAGAGAAGAAGTAAATTGAGTATAGTAGGTTCTCAGATACAAGTTAATGTGTGCCAAATCCAATGAAAATTGAACAGTGTATCTAATAAATGCAAGCTGTTTTGGTTACACTGATTGTGTTTAATTGAACAGTAATTGGTCTGCAATCAGTGCAGATGACTATTCTAGAAGCATCCTTTACTTTCCACATGATCTGATAACCTCACTTTACTGCCATAATTACATGGTACTTTTGACATTTTGTAGCCTTGCTATGCTCCTGTTGTACTATTAGTATTGTCATTTAACAGCTAACTTTGACTAATAGGGACTAAAATCTTCATGTTTCTGCTGGGCAGTGCTCTCAGTAGAAGTGGAAGCAGGAGTGGAATGATGAAAGGCAAACATATATTTGGGGATAACAATGGCATACTATTAATCAGACTGAATCAACCTAAAAGTACCTCTGTGTTTTCTTAATGAAGCATAGTCACCCATCAGAAAATGGAATCAGAAATCAATATGCCTTCTAGAGAGTCACAGGGTCTCCTTCCTCTATATTTAGGCCCCTGCCCATTAGGCTACGGCCACACGGGGGCCAAAATCAGCTAGCCGAAATCCACTGACTGAGTTTAGCCGTACCATGGGGAGTAGCCTGCTCTCATTTCCGCATTGAATCGGCTGATTTCAAACAGACTTTTGCAGATTTTGGCTCGAAATGCAAAGACTTGCGGGTCTTCGACAAAACTCACGAGTCTGTTTGCCAAGCCAAGCCAAAAAGAGAGGAGGCTATTGCCCATGGTAGGACTGAAATACGCCAGCGGATTTGTTCAACTAATTTCAGTCCCTGTGTGGCCCTAGCCTAACTGTCTTTACATTAGACTGTCCAACTCTCTGTCTAACAGATATTCTTCTATTGCAGGTTGGTCTTATGTAGAAAATGGAAACCGCAAACCACAGAATGAAATGAGCACGAGGGAAATCTTTATGGTGAGCTGTAATAATTGTATGAATAACAGATTTCATGTTATTACATTACAAAAAAATATGAGTGAAGTCAACTGTAGTTTAGTTGTGATCGGTATCTTTCTATTATTGATAGAAATAGAATTTAACATGGAACTGTTATATGGAAATAAGTGAGTCTCTTTATCTCTGTTTAGAATATGAGCTCTCCAGTAGGCATATTCAGTATTCTGTTAGATCTATACTATGTTTACTGGTATTTAATGGAAAAGTCAGAAAAGCTTGACCACCCCCTGCTAGAATTGGCACCCAAAGCAAAGAGGAACAAAGACCAGTTAAAGGTCAGAAATATGGCAATGAGAAGAAACAAGTGAATAGAAAAGTTAGTTTAATGAAAAGGTACAAGTCTAAACGTTTTCATCTCCCAAGAGAAAACACGTTTGTGTTGTTAATCAAGACCAAGCATCAAGAAAAAAACCAATGATAAAGTCTAGTTTAGAGGCTCCAGTTCCTGCTGTTGCTTAGGCCGAACGATCATGGCGCCCGGTCGCGTGGTCCCAGAATGCGCAGGTGCAAGAGCGTCAGAGCACCGGGGAGCATCCCCAGGGCTCCCCACAGAGCGACTGAGCAGCATGCCGGCCCAAATATTTGCCACCCTAGGCCAGGGCCTGGCTGTTCCCAGTAACGGGCAAGCCACTCCCCCAGCAATGACACCAAAGAGAGACATTAAGGGGAATAAAAAGAATCACCTATATGTTAAATTTCGAAAATATCTCAGCATCTGCTGCCCCAGATTCTAACTTATAACAAGGAGAGCAAAAGGAATGTCAAATGACTGCTATTGGATATCTGCCTTTAACCTTTCAATAAAATATTTAGAGTAAACCTTCAGTCTCTATCCTTTTGTAATAATTTTTCTTAAGCTATGGGCAACACTTGGGGTTGGGGTACACAGCCAGTGTGTTGGTTCATTTTGGCGAGAAGTCATGACTGTTTAACACAGGGGTGTCCAACCTTTTGGCTTCCCTGGGCCACATTGGACAAAGAAAAATTGTCTGGAGCCAGACATGAAATGGACCTCTGTATGGTACCCATCAATACTTGCAGATTTGTAGCAAGGCCACAAATGCCCAGGTGTAGGGTGGTACAGTTCCAGGGGTGGCATGCGGACTGTGTGTGGGATACAAGCAGGGGGAAGAGTGTGCAAAGTGCAAATACTATTGGGGAAAGCAGGTTGTGTTGAAAGGAGGAGCAGCAGGCAGAGATTCATGGGGATGTTGGTGAGGGTGCGATCATGGGAGTGGCGGGTGCGATGGCGGTGCGAGCAGAGGTAGGCAGAGGTGGGATGCTAGTGGTGAGGGGCCTAGAGGCGCGGACATTTTGGAATCCGGCCCAGAATACTTGTACCGGAGCACAGAAACTAGCAACTCATGGGGGACCCTAAATTATAGCGGGTTCTGTTTGATACACAATTTCAATATCTGGAATCTCATATTACAAGACTTGGAGGGCCCTTGTGTAGTCCTATTCTCTGTATTTAATTGTCTATGTCTATGTAGACATGACACAAACATACCCTGTGTAGTGATAAGCAAATTTGTTTGGTCAGTCATGGAGACACAATGGAGAAATTCTGCATTTCGCCATAAGAAAAGACCCTCGTTGACTTTAATGCATTTGGACAAAAAAAATTGCCATATAAATGCATTTATTTTAATGCATTTGGAGCGAGAAATTTGTCTTGAGTAAAAACTTTTTTAATGCCCATTGACTTCAATGTGTTTCGTGAATTTTTCACAGGTTCAAAATGTTTTCACATTTTTGCTGAATTTTTGGCGAAGCGAAACGGGACAGATACAATTTCTAAGAAAGTAAATAACTAGAATTGAATGAGCTATTTCTCTCTGCAAAAAAAATACTTTTTAATAGTGCACAAAATCTAAGAAAGTAAATAACTAGGATTGAAGTGTGGGATTCCAGGGGTATCTAATAAAGCAAACAAGCATTCTCCCCAGATATACTCCAGACTAAGCCCGGGTGGTTTTGGAGCCTCTGGGGGACTAGCAACTAATTCTGGGAGCCTCTACTCTATGGTACTAAGAGCTGGACATGCCCTTTGATTTCTTTTTAAGGTAAAACATTATGGGGGAAATTCACTAAGTGGCGAAAATCTGCTAGCGTTGCCTTTGCTTTCCTATTGCCCTAAACATGTGCCCCCTGTATAGTTGAGTTGCCATATGTTAGGAAATGTGGGGGGAAGGAGGGTAACCCCCCAAAATAATTTTGCTATGTTTCAGACTATCAACCTAGAAAGGTAAAAGACGCCAGTGGTTTTTTTGGAACTAAGAAAAAATTTCCATTTTGTTTTATTTTCAAACTCCTATCTATTGTATTGAACTTCGCCAGGTTTGACCTGGCGAAGTAACGTCTAGCATAAGTGGTAACGTTCAGTAAAATGGTCATCTTAGTGAATTTGCGTAATTACGATCATTCGTCAGTGCGCAACTTTGCCTGGCGTAAGGGTGCGACTTTGCGCTAGTCTATCTACTTCACTAGCGAAAATTCGCCAGAGTCGGCGTTAGTTTGTTAATTTACAAATTGACGTCACGCTGGCGAATTAGCGATGCTTCACGCTTTAGTGAATTTCCCCCTATATCTTTAAACAACCACACAATTAATTTTGTTTTTAATGCTGTCATTGTGTAAGCCTTATACATATTAATTGCAGGTTCAATGCAGGAATACTGTAGATGAATGTCTGTTACAATAGTTGCAAATTCAGGAAATGTTGAAGTGAGAATTAATTTCCATGCTCTCCACCTCTTTCTGAGTGAGCCCTGGGTATTAATCCCTATCTTTCTCTCATCACAAAGATCCTAATAGGAAATGTTGGTGCCACAAAGGAACAGTTACAAGCTATGTTCTCTCTCCATAGGGTAATATGTCAGAATAATGGAAGCTGAATGGAACCATCTCTGGAAATAGCTTTATTTGTGTGCTCAAAGCTGGTCTGCTGAGACCTCTGCTAGCAATAGAACCTCCTCTAAAGAAACATCTATTAAACCTTTCTTTATTCACTATGTCTTTATAGAAAATATTAGGTTTCCCTGGTTTTATTTAATAGTCTTTGCTTGAATTCCATTTTTCTCTTAACAAATGCAGGTGTATTGAAATGTTCATAGATAATAACTGTACATAAACAATTTGAATCCTATGAACCTTTCAGTTGCCAGCTTAGTTTTTTTTTTTATTAATACTTTTTTTATTATAATATACAGATATTAGAAGTTATTGAGGGGTTCTGTGACAATATAAAGGCACAAGGTTGCAGGCTGAGTTATCACTCATGTATTATAAGGGATAAGGTACCCCCTACTGTAAATGATAAGGATATTAGAAGTCACTGAGGGGTTTTTGACCATATAAAGGCACAAGGCTGCAGGCTGAGTTATACTGGGAACTCTGAGTATCACTCATGTATTATAAGGGATAAAGGACCCTCTACTGTAAATTATAAGGATATTAGAAGTCACTGAGGGGTTGTTCTGTGACCATATAAAGGCACAAGGCTGCAGGCTGAGTTATACTGGGAACTCTGAGTATCACTCATGTATTATAAGGGATAATGTACCCCCTACTGTAAATGATAAGGATATTAGAAGTCACTGAGGGGTTCCGTGACCATATAAAGGCACAAGCAGTGTCGGACTGGGCCAGCCAGATACTGGGAAAAAACCCAGGGGCCCCCAGCTCTTGTGGACAGCAGCCCCAGTGGACACCCCAGTCCGACCCTGGGAAAAGGCTGCAGGCCTAGTCAGGGGACTCTAAGGGGCAGATTTACTAAACTCGTGTGAAGGATTCGAAATTCGATCGAATTGAAAATTTTCAATTTCTCGAATTTTCGAATATGCAAAATAGATCACTTTGACCTTCAAATTTGCAAAATTCAATCGAAACGATTGAATAAAAAAACTATTCGATCATTCAACCATTCGATGGTTGAAGTACTTCCCCTTTAAATTTTTATTCGATGTGCCAATTCGCCAGATTAAACCTACCGAATTGTAATAGAAGCCTATGGGAAGCCCCCATTTTTTAAGTTTCATGTTCGAACAGAAATCCTACGATCGAACAAAATTTTACGATTTTTTTGTAAAATCGTTTGATCATACGCTGAAAACCTTAAAAAAATGTTTACGATATTGTCGGATTTTCGATCGTTTTTTATTCGAGGGTCGAATTCGAGAGCTAAAACCCCTCAACCATTCGACTTTTGATAAATCTGCCCCTAAGTGTGACTATTAATAAATGATAATGTTCCCCCTACTATAAATTATAAGGAGTTGGATTTCTGTGACCATATAAAGGCATTCTTACATATTTTGCACTGGAAAGAAGCATAGGACTAGGGTAATTGTGCACAGAAGATTTCTTTTGCTTTTGTGAATATTCACCCACGCTCCGCCTACACATAGCACCCAAACCACGGTGAGCATAAAATAGCTGCACAGGACCATTCTCTCATAGTGTCTGTGCAGTTGCTCCCAGATTGATATAATAGTATTTATAGAAGCTAATTATTCATCTTTATGTTGTACTTATAAAATATCATTAATTATGCTTACTCCTGTGAAACTGTTTCATTTTTTTCAGTACTGGAACAGCTGGAAACATAAGGAACAAGCAGGCTTCAATATTTATCTTAAAGGAGAAATATAGTAAATGGGGCAAGAAGAAATTTAAGCATAGTACATAGCCAGTTGTTACTCCATGCTACAAAAAAAGAATGTATCACCCCAAATTTTGGAACTTTAGTGCCCCTGAGTGCTCTTGCATTTGTGTCCGTTGTCTACATAAATGACCCCCGATATACAAAAGATGTAACCCCATGTTTGGTTTCTATAAAAATGAAAATATACACTGCAATCTCAAATCCCATAGTGAGCTGCAACAGGAGACGTTTCAGGACTTCAGAGCAAAGGAAATATCCCATGGATATCTACTTTTCACTTGCTGGTGAAATAAGAAAACAATGAAATAAATATGAATATGTATAACTATTCAACACTTCACTTTCACTCCAGTGAGGCCACACAAAAGCCAGTAGAGGACATCATCGCATTGTCTTTAAAGACTCCAAGAAACATTCCTACAGGCTACAGGTACCCTCAACTGGATCCAAACTTTAGCTTAGGTCCCTGTCCTGAGCAAATGGGATTCCTGAACTATAGTCCAGAGTATTACTACACTATTGGTCCCAGCCTTCCTCTTAACTTCACTGGGGAAGAAAACTCCCATAACGTCAGGTGCCATCTAGCCTACGCACTCCACCAATCTACTCAACGCTCTGCCCTGATAAGAGGTAGTTGAGCCAAAGAAATGTGTAAAACCAGTATTTCTTATAATGGCAACCAAACATGCCAGGGTCTTTGAAAAGCCTTGGGGGGCAGCTGAGCAAGAGGACAATAGAGCTGCAAATTATGATTTCCAAAGGCATATCTTAGGAAACTTTAGTAGTAGATTTGACAACATTTACTGGTGTCCTTTCAAATTGAGGATAAAGAACCATGAGCCAGAAGCTTTGAAATACATTCAGGGAGTTGCGTCCTTAAGTGGCAGGCTTAACTTGAGGGTATGGGCAAAAATTGAGATTTCTTCTCATTTTCATATTTTGAACCTTGCTTCTCAGTTGTAAATAAGTCATACTATGCTTTTTTTGAGCATGAATGTCAAGGTGACTATAATGCATTAGATGCCTAACTGCAATGGAACATGTTCCTCTTTCAAACTATTGATGTTTCATTATTCAAAATGGTAGATTTATGGGCATTTGATCAAAATAAATGTCATGGAATATTTCTTGTTTTGGGGTATTTAGTAATTGCCACTTGAATTATCTGGAGCATGAGTAAATGGAGTTTTAGAAAGATTTAGGTTCAAACTAAACTAATAGGCTCATTGGTATGAATGGATCTCAGTGCATTTGAGCTTTTTGAACACCGGTGAGAAGAAGAATAGTAGTTAATATCTAAAATTCTCTCTGTGGAAAATGTAGGTTTTTAGTTGAGATTGAACAAAATGTTTTTCTTGTTGACCTTGGATATATCGGCCTCTTAGAGCAGTAGAATGTAAGCTAGGGGCTCCTGTATATATCATGGTGGCATCAAGAGCCCACAATGGTGCAAGGGAATTCTCCTTTCGTGACAATAAAAAAAAACTCAAAGGCTATTTTTTATATAACATAGTAGATCTGTAAAGTGCTGTTATGTTTGCGCTGTAGAGTATGCAACCTTTTATTTTTAATATTATTGCTTCAGAACATTTGCTGTTTTTTAAATTTTATTCTGTATTTATAACAGAGCCCTTGGGATAATGTTCCCATGCCATTCCTGATCTTCTGTAGATATATTTCAGATCTATATCCTGATGAAATGCAAAGTAGTCCTGTGTCAGGAGAGCTCAACGAGGCATACAGCCGGGTAGCTAGGCTGATGGTAATGGGGAAAGGCAACATGGCAAGGGATCTTGCTTTAGTTCTTCTAAAGAACTAGGGGAAAGCAGAGTAGGCAAGGGTGCAAAGCTGGTGGGGCTCCAGGCACGTACCATCTCAGCCTCCTACCCCTAGTCCAGTCCCCTCTCTCCTCACTCTCATTCCCGAGTGTGTGCATGCGTCTACCCACTCCTATTCAGTGCTATGACTGGTCCCCAGAAAGGTTAATGGAGCCAAGGGCTGGGTCTGTTTAGAGTTGGGAAGGGAAGCAGTTTCCCTTTCCTTGTGGCCAAAGGTATCAGGTGCCCTAGTCTTTAAAAATGGAAGTCACTAAGGGGCAAATTCACTAAAGCGAGAAGCGTCTAGCACTAATTCGCCAGCGTGACGTCATTTCGCAACTTCTCAAATTCACTAACACGGACTCTGGAGAATTTTCACTAGCGAAGTAGATAGACTTACGCAACTTTGCACCCTTACGCCAGGCGAAGTTGCGCACTGACAAAGGATCGTAAATTCGCAAATTCACTAAGATGAACATTTTCCTGAACGTTAGCACTTACGTTAGACGTTACTTCGCCTGGTCAGACCAGGCGAAGTTCAATACAATAGATAGGAGCTTGAAAAAAAAAATGTAAACATTTTTCTAAGTCCCAAAAAAATGCTGGTGTGTTTTAGCATTGGAGGGTGATAGTCTGAAAAAGATCAAAATTTTTGGGGGGGTTACCCTCCTTCCCCCCTACATTTCCTAACATATGGCAACACAACTATACAGGGGGCACATGAAGGGCAACAGGACAACTTTATTTTATTTATTAAAGGTTTCCTGGGCTTGTGTAGTGTAATGTAGTGGCTTTAACATATACTTCTATTATAAGTTAAAGTTCCTACCGTATGCAAATTAGGCTTCGCTAGCGTAACACTCTGCCTAGCGAAGTAACACTAGTGGAACTACGCTACCGTGCGCCGACCTGAGCCTAAATTTGTACTTTAGTAAATTTGCGTACCGCTGGCGAAAATTCACCTGGCGAAGTGCGGCGAACGCTAGCGAAGCTAACTCTAGCGACTTTTCGGATCTTAGTGAATTTGCCCCTAAGTGTTCTGTCTCTTTGGACCCCACTTGTTGAAGAGACAGAGGAAGAGGCCTCCGGAGGAGACAAAACTAAGAAGAAAGAGCTGTAACAGCTCACTGTAGGGTTAAGGTGTATAATCAGGGTAATTAGCAGAGCAGAGTCTCCAAGGTGAGCAAAAAGGGTTAGTACTGCGGGTGCCACCCTCCAGCATAGGGACTCAAGTGGCCAGGTTCATAAATATAGAGATTCCTGGAGGAGCATCTTAATCTAAGAAGGAACTATACATCAGAGTGAGACGATTCAGATATACAGGCACAGAGCTGTCACATTTAGACTTCTGATGACAGGTCGGAGTAGGAGTAAATCTCTTGTACTGAATGTCAAACACTTTCATTAACACGTTCGTTCCCTATTTTTATTCATGTGCCACATTCTGACAGTCTGCGGCTGCTGTGTTTATCCGTCAAGTGTGTACAGTGATATATAAATAATGATATGTTTATGACAAACACTGCTGGGCGAGTCTTATTTCCTATTCATTCTTCCCTGTTATAAACAGATTACGGGTCGTTAGTGATGTCAGCAGGAGCGACGACAAGAAATACTTTCCATTTATCAACTTCCCTATGTTAGTAAGAGGCCTATTTATGAAGCTGTTTAAAAACAATGCAAAATAAATGGATTATTTATACTCTGAAATCAACCATTGGAAAGAACTAGTTGTGGTATTGGTAGGGGATCTGTTATCCAGAATAATGGGGACCTGTATTTTTCAGGATATGGAGTTCTTATATTTTATGCACCCCTGCTGAAGATATAAAGATCCGTCAATCTGGGAATAACCAATCTCATAAAACCATTAAAGGTAAAATGTGTAACCAGTCTCCAACCACCAAGCATACACCATCCAATTACCCATATTGCACCCTGCAATTTCACATTCCCTGAGTTCTTCAGCCAGGAACCATGGAGGGACCCCCTAGTGCGTTTGTACTGCTGGTAGTTCCATTACTGTCCACTAAAAAGTCCCTCTTTACAAAAAAAGGAACTTCCTCAGAGGCCAATGTTTGGAGGGCACACCCCTACACAATTCCTCTTTAATCTGTTGAAAAGCTGCTGGGTCCTGAAGTCACTACACTGAGCCTTCCACCAAATTGCTAAATTGTTTCCCATTAACTGCCATGTTGAGACATTGGCAGTAGTTCTTGTGTTGCTGAGAGTCAAAGAAGTATAATAATATCAGCGCGCAATGGTCACACAAGGGTAAATGTCCAACAGAGACAAGGGTATAATACCATTAGGCAGTTAGTTTTGGTGGGATGCCTTGAACACAAAGCAATAGTTGTTACTGTACCACATAGTGTAGTTAGTGTATTCTCTCTTGTTCTTTTCTCTATAATGTGTCCTTACCCCTTCCTTTCAGCATTTCCCTACTTGCTCCTGCTCCAACCCTTTCCAACCTATTGTCTCCTCTTCTCATTATTTCACCCTTCATATCCATTTTTCCCCACCACCCACTCCTGTAAAATCCTCTCCAGTGTGAAGGCTTCTTTTGTGCTGTGTATTAAGCCACCCGTTTGCACCCTCTTTTGTACAGTGTTCATAGATTTAAGAGTCGATATCTCAAACTGCAAACACAAACAGAAGAATTAAAATCATGGAGATATGCGCCCACTTCTCTGGATATATAATTATCTGCTGAAGGAAGAATTTGGTGGTGGCAATTAAGTGGAACATTTGCAAGCACAGTCAGTGTATAGTATAACCTACCAGGCTTGGCTTATAATAAAAGACCCACGGGCAAGTTATACTGAGTAAGAGTTTTTAGATATTCCCATTATATATACTGTACAGCAAACATCCAACCTGTGGTCTTTTTAGTGCTATGAATCTGCAAAGTCATGCATCCCATTAGGTTGAATGCTCTCAGGAGATTCAAGGACAGACATCGGTTAGACAGAACTGATTTATGTATGTTGTAGTCTCAGCTCTATTAGTTGGGGACCCCTCCATTTTTCTTGAAGAACTGGAAAATTGACTGTAAAGGCCATTTACACCTACATACATGGCTTAGGTGCAACTGCAATGTCCTTTTTATGATCTTAAAGGGCACCAATCACAGCCAAAATCAAACACATATTAACAACCTGACCAATACAACCTAAACATGTTTAAACAAACTACATATACCTGTTTGTGGGAAAAAAAACAGCAGTTTTTAAAAAAAACCATACTTTGTCAAATGAGTTAGCTCACTGAGGGAGTCCATACTGTGACTACATAGTGGAGGGCCTATAATGGAAGCTAGTGTTGAACACTCCCTGTGTTGGACAAGACCATGTCCAAATTAATTGTGGTAGCACACCAAAAAAAAAATGGTTGGTGCTCACTGCAGGGATATCATTCACATGTGAAAAAAGTTGTCATATTAAGACATACCCTTAAAGCCATTTGCCTCCTCTTCCCCTGTGGATAACACAGCACCCCCAGCACATGATTAAACACCTTAACAATAACTTATTTTCAAATGCTAACAAACCCCCAGAACAACTACACACACAGGCAGAGTATGTCACACACAGACAGAGCAGGGCACCCACAGACAGAGTATGACACTCACAGGTAGTGTATGTCACACACAGGTAGTGTATGTCACACACAGGTAGTGTATGTCAGACACAGGCAGAGTATGTCACACACAGGCAGAGTATGGCGCTCACAGGCAGGGTATGGGACACACAGGCAGAGTATGGCACACATAGGCAGAGTATGGCAAACACAGGCAGAATATGTCACACACAGGCAGAGCATGGCACACACAGGGAGCATAGGGAAGTCAGAATAGAACAGGACACAGGGAAACCTATCAGGACCACTCTAAGAGACGGTGCTCGTGCCCCATTAGCATTATGTATAAAGTGTGAACAGTTGAACAATATGGGCAGTTTCAGTCTGGGTCTCAGGTGTGAACACTACAGGGCTTTATGGGTGTGAACAATAGAGGTGTTACAAGTGTGAACAATACAGGGGATTAGTCTGAATTTGAGGTTTAAACAATGCAGGGGCCAGTTAATCCCTGTAGTGATACCATTTAAATTTTACACATGGTAAGCAAACACAGCATGTAGGGGCCACAGAAGGGGAGGCCGCAGGTTGCCACTTGAATAGCCCTGCTATAGAAGAAACAGCTCCTTTGGCTGCTGGGGGAGCCCAGTAGGGGCACTGATTCATAAGCGGTTACAATATTTGGTTGTGAAAATTATATCATCAACAACGTTTAGAGGAGCAATAAGATGATTTCTGTGGGGCCCAAAAACGTCTAGCTATGCCGCTGTGAGTTGTGTTGAAAGTTTATGCTTTTAAGGCCAAACTTTATAGAATAAAATTGATAAGCAACTTTGTTCCTGGAAACACCTTTGAGATGTGAGTGAGAGCAGAATGGGAAGTTAATGGGAAGTGGCAGGCTCGTGGGATGCATGCTGCGCATATAACAAAGCATTAGACATAGAGTAAGGATGCACAATATATCTATTCTTTTGTCACCGCAAGTCTGACTCGTGTGTGTATTCCTTATGACTGGTTGCTTGGAACATTCCACCCTCACCTATTACCAGAAGTGTCTTGGGTCACCATCCCCTGCCTCCCTGACTGTGATTAAATTACAGGTCATTAAAAAGGAACTGTCATTAATTAAACTACATGTATTTCTTCATATAGACTTTTGAACATGGTATCCCTGAAATGTGCACTTTTCTCTTTCATGCAGCCAGTGGTAACGTTATTCATCTTTCTTCCTCCATATATACTGAAAGGACAAAATATTTTAGACAACAATTGACTTCTGTGAACAGAATACAGAAGATTTCCTGAGATCACAAAATATGGCTAGTGGCTGAGATTCTAGCTGTATAACAGAGCATTCTGTCCCAGTGGCTGCACAGATTCTATTTGATCCCCATTGTAAGCAGCAGTCCTGTCCTGCTTTATGGCAGCTGAGATTCTAGCTATCTGTATAACAGAGCATTCTGTCCCAGTGGCTGCACAGATTCTATTTGATCCCCATTGTAAGCAGCAGCCCTGTCCTGCTTTATGGCAGCTGAGATTCTAGCTATCTGTAGAACAGAGCATTCTGTCCCAGTGGCTGCACAGATTCTATCTGATCCCCATTGGAAGCAGCAGTCCTGCCCTGCTTCATGGCTGAGATTCTAGCTATCTGTACAACAGAGCTGTGGTGTTTATACAAATGGCCTGAAGGTGGCACTGTGCTTACACAGGACTTGCTGTACAGCTTGAAAGTGAAAGTAAGACTTACTGCTGTTATGTAATGGCTGCATGAACCTGCTAATAAAGCATTGTTATATCATCCTCGGCTACCAAACACAAGAAGAGCATTCTGTCCCAGTGGCACTAGATATTTATAAGATACCATGCAGACATTTCTGATGTTGTTTGGAGATGATGAGTCTCGGCTGGATAGAAATGTATAACAGAGAGAGTAGTGGAGAATACTGCTGGGTGCCTGTGACCTTTTCCTGCATTCAAAATTTATGTCTCTAAAGATATAACAATCTACCTCTCACAGATCTCCCCTCTGTTGCTATTAAATACCAGTGAGACCCCAGTGAAGCCCAGACAAATATTGCAGATTAATTATAAAAAAAAGTCCCTATTCACAGCAAGAGAGCACAATGCACTTGACTGATACTCAAAATTCTATTTCTATTTCCCTTCTCTAAGGTATACAATGGGAGAGTATAGAGGGGAAGGGTTTGCAATTCAGTCAAATAAAAGCATCAACTTGTGAAAATAGAGGGTCCATTCTGGCATCCAGTGACCATTTATGGTCAAACATATTACTTCTATAGTTTTCAACAAAATATTTCCCATATACCTTTATTTTGCAATTGTTTACTCGGGGCTAGCAAGAGGGGGAGCAGATAGCTTGTGGGTAATAATGAGAATCTGCATTTAACATTTGCAAACAAAACATCCTGTGAAATGCTTTATGTTTAGCAAAGAACCAATCAGAATGCAGGGATACATCATATCAATGTAACATGTTACAAGACCCCTATCAGAAGTGCAAGAGCATTAAGGGGCACACTAGCATTTACATCTCTCCCACTGAATGCAGAGTTGCTACACACAGGCAGTGCTGTATTCACAGGTGTAGCCCCAGTTATCTGTGCACCTACTGCTAGTCAACTAGTTGCAAAGGCAGAGTGCTCTTTGTGTTTTTGCACTTTGCACCCTGTCTTCCACATTGTAAATTACCCCTATTGCCCATGCTATTTATTGTTATGTGAATTGAAGGAACAATCCGATCCCTTTTGTTAGCTGACTAAAGAAAGCATAATGTATTAAAGGGGTGGTTTACTTTTAATATGTTATGAATAGTGATGGGCTAATTTATTCGCCTGTGGTGAATTCCTGTGATTCGCCACAGGCAAATAAATTCACGAAACGCTGACGTCTGTTTTTTCAATGCCGGAAATGGAAGGCAGCGCCCAAAAACAGACGCCAGCATCCAAAACGAGACGCGTCTGCGTTTCGTAAATTTTTCGTCATTTCACGAATTTTTACGAAAAATTTGCTGAAGCGAAACGCTGCTGATTCGCCCATCACTAGTTATGAATGGCTGAATTTAAGCAGCTTCTTAATTGGTCTTCAATTTTTCTTTTTTTATATTTTTTAAATATTTGCCTTCTTCCGATTTCTTCCACCCCCAACTGGGGGTCACGGACCCCATGTAAAAAAATAAATGTTCTGTCAGTCTACAAATTTATTGTTACTGCTGCTTTTGATTGACATATTGTCAGTTTCCCAGCTATTAACTGATGTGTTTTAAAAAAAACATGTTTTCCCATGACAGTATCCCTTTAATGGCGTACAACCCCTTTAACCAGTGGTTTGGGAGGTGGATGGGCAAAAAGGTTAAAATGGACTCTGGAGATCCTAATATGAATGTTTGGTAGTTACGGTTGCCCCCGGGTGGGTATTTTACCGCTCTGGCCTGTAAAAATGATGGTTGATCCCATTGTTATTAATAGGGAAAAAATATGACTATGAATATGTAGGAAGGCTGGTATTTTTTTCCAGAAATGGTGGCAACCCTATTGGTGATGCCATTTTTTTTTTAATTGGTGGAAGGGGCCTATAGAGTATTAAAAAAAAACATTGGTGGCCAGGGAATTAAAAAAAATCCACATTGGTGTTAGTAGAATTGAACTCGTGGCTTCGGAACTTCCATTATAGCTTCTTTCGTGACTTTGTTTCTTTTCACCGCTTCAGGACTTCAGTGTTGGCTCCTCCGTGACTTTGTGTCTTTCCGCCACTTCTGGACTTCGCATTTGTTCGGCACTTCCGCATTCAGCTGCTCGGGACATCTGAAGGAGCCGCATGGCTTCAGCGCTCGAAAGGGGGGGTACTGCTCTTCGAAAATTGCAGCACTACCGGGCCCCCCTTCAGTTCTGGGCCCGAGACACTTGTCCCTCCTGTCCCCCCTGATGGCAGCCCTGTGTGGTGCAGAATAAGGCATGAATGGGGCCAGTCAGAGACAGCTTTGGGAATGTGCTGGCAGCTATAAAAAAACCTATAGTGTGGTCTCCTACAGCACTTTTAATGTATAAATAAAAGATTTAGGGAAGCCCTGACCTAAATCCAAATAGTATACTCAGTCAGAAGCCAGAATATTCCATTTTATGGGGTCAAAGTCTTTGGCAGTTCCAAGGACACAGTTATAGCACTTCTGAGTCATTCCTGTTGTGCCTCCTCCTGCTCCGACTGTAAGAATATTTAATAGACATTTTTTTTTTTTTTTTCAACCAGTTAATTGAAAGTCTAATGAGTTGCGTGACATTGTTATCTGTCTGATTGGTTAAAGCACTTTTATTTTCATTTTACCTCTGAATGTAACAATATTACAGAACTGGAGTCTGGCTCAGGGAGACCTGGATTTTATGTCCGCTGGCAGCTCCTTGGGTGAGTTATTCTATGTGTAGAGAATTAGTGCAAAACCCTTGCACGTATCCCTGTAAGGCAGCGGTTCTCAACCTGGGGGTCGCGACCCTTTCACAGGGGTAACTTAAGGGGTTCCAGGAGCAGGTTCATCTCTCTCCCCACTAGACCTAGGCCAAGGTTGTAGCTCTCCGGGTGTTGGTGCTGGGAGTTGTAGTTCAGTAACCTGTGTATGGAAGTCGGTTGCACTACAACTTTCTATATCCCCTTAGTAGGGACTGCCATAGAGCTCTCCCTGCCCATTTAAAGCGGGCAGTCACATTTGTAAAATTAACATGGTAATTGGGGGTGTGGCCAAAATATTTTGCTGCACTATGCACAGAAAACAAAACTTTATGCAGACACCCTGACTCCTATACTTTCCTAATAATCCACTCTGGGCTGGCAACGAAAATATTTTAATATTTTATGGTTGGGGGTCACCACAACATGAGGAACTGTATTAAAGGGTCGCAGCTAGGGTTGCCACCTGGCCGGTATTTTACCGGCCTGGCCGGTATTTTTGATGGTTGATCCCAATGTTATTAATAGGAAAAAAAAGCTAAATATATAGGAAGGCCGGTATTTTTTTGAAGAAAAGGTGGCAACCCTAGTCGCAGCATTAGGAAGGTTGAGAACCACTGCGTGTAAGGGCTCAGGCATAGAGCCTGTGTCTGTGTGCGGTAAGCTGTTACCTAGCAACCAGCTCAATGAGCTCAATGCAGCAGGAAGTGACACAGCAGCTAGTGAGTGGCTGGCAGGAAGCGGAAGCCACATATACTAGCAAAAGAGAAAAGCCTGGCAGAGAGAACCACATGGTGGACCAAGGAAGAGAACAGAGAGCTGAGAGGCTTCACCAAAAACATTCATTTGGATCAGGCTGGCACAGGGAATCCAGATATTGGGCCAAGAAAGAGAGAGTGTGAAAGGCATCCAGAGTGGAGGAACAAACAGAAGGAGATTCCTATCTGAGCATCCAAAAGGGCTGGTAGTTGCACTGTATGCGTGATTGTACTGGACTTGCCTGAAGAGACACTGTAAAGCATCCAAAGTATTTTGGAGTGAGTATTGAGTATTTAAACTGACAGTGCATTAAAGGAACGCTTGGAGATTTCTACAGATTTGTATTACTTGGATTGTGAGGTGCCCCACAGACAAAGGGGTGTCGAAGTGTTACATATGTAAAAATAACAATCAAAGAAAAAGAATAAACAGGGTTGAACTGGACTGGTGGGACACCTGGAGAGAACCCAGTGGGCCCTGGCTCTCAGCCCCCCCTCCAAGTACCCAGGCCCAGGCGCCTACCCAGAGGGGGAAAGGAGGGAAAAGGTAGGCAACACGGGACAAACAGATGCTGAAGGTGGGAGGAGGACCCTGGAAGTTGCAAGTAGGGCCCTTGAAGTCAAAGCCACAGTGGGCCAATGATGCCCCAGCAGGAATTTAACTACAAGGAAGCAAACCCTGTAGCTGCAGGGAGCGGGGCGGAAGTATATAGGCCCTATTATTTAATTATATATTGGTAAAAAAGGATATCCTCTGGATATTTTAGGGGCCCTAAAATATATTTGCCGTGGGGCCCTATATATATATATATATATATATATATATATATATATATATATATATACATATACAGTTCAAGCTGTGGTGCACTCCAATCCTGCAGAGTTTAACTGCCTGGGTGCTGTCATAGATCATGTAAATATTCATATTCCAAGGAATGACGCACTCCAGGACTTCATAGTGAGATGAAAAAGTGAAGTTTATTTGTCAACGTTTCAGTCCAGTCTTAACCTTTCTCAAGAAATGAGCGAAGTAGAGTGTGATCCGAAGTCCTGCGGGTGGAATGCGAAAGTGCCGAATGTTTGTGAAGTCCTGAAGAGGCGGAAAGACCCGAAGTCCCGAAAGGAGCTGACACTGAAGCACTGAAGCGGCGAAAATATCCAAAGCTATAATTGAAGTCCTGAAGCCATGAAGTCCTGAAGCGTTGAAAATACCCGAAGTCCCGAAAGGAGCTGACACTGAAGCACTGAAGCAGCGAAAATATCCGAAGTTATAATTGAAGTCCTGAAGCCATGAGTTCAATTCTACTGACACCAATGTGGGTTTTTTTTTTTTTAAATCCCCTGGCCACCAATTTTTTATTTTAATACTCTATAGGCCCCTGCACCAATTTTTTTTTAAATATTTTATGGGGCCCCAATTTTTTTTTGAACTTGTCGGGGGGCCTGACCACCAATTTTTAAAAAAAAAATATTTTATGGGGCCCCAATTTTTTTTAAATTGTCAGGGGGCCTGACCACCAATTTTTTCAAAAAAAATTATTTATGGGGCCCCGATTTTTTTTTAACTTGTCGGGGGGCCTGACCACCAATTTTTTCAAAAATATATTTTATGGGGCCCCAATTTTTTTTAACTTGTCGGGGGGCCCTGACCACCAGTTTTTTAAAAAACCTTCTATGGGGGGCCCTGGCACCAATGTTTTTTTTTTTTTAAATTTTTGGGACCCCAATTTTTTTTAACTTGTATGAGGGGCCCTGGCACCAATGCTTTTTTATGGGGGGGGGCCTGGCACCAATTTTTTTTTTAACTTATAAGGGAGCCTTGGGGGGTTTATGTTTTTAGCGCTGATGTCTGTGTGGTCTTTTAACTTTGATGTGGAGTGGGCGGGGCTTGGGTGCTAGGGTGGGCGGGGGCCCCAGAAATTTAGTTGTGCGGGGCCCTGTGATTTCTAATGGTGGCCCTGCACCCCTTAACCTGTATGTCATTCAGATGAATAAATTAGTGAACATCGAAATGAAGCCTTAAATTGCACTTCCACATATTCTTCAAGCTACATGCCAGCTTTAATTGGAATACAGGTATGAGACCTATTATCCAGAATGCTCGGGACCTGAGGCTTTCCGGATAACGGGTCTTTCTGTAATTTGGATCTTCCCACCTTAAGACTACTAGAAAATCATTTAAACATTAAACAAACCCAAAAGGCTCGTTTTGCTTCCAATCAGGGATAATTCTATTTGAGTTTGGATCAAGGACAAGCTACTGTTTTATTATTACAGTGAAAAAGAAAATAATTTTTAAAATTTGGATTATCTGATTGTAATGGAGTCTATGGGAGACAGCCTTTCTGTAATTCGGGACTTTCTGGATAATGGGTCTCTGGATAACGGATCCCATACCTGTAATACCTTGTTATGCTGTAAATAAACTCCTGCCATTCTTGTAAAATGGAACCTCTCTCAGCCAATCAAATCAGGCATGGATTAGTTGTTTAACAACAGAGCTACACGTTCTTCACATTGATCTTTTTATGTCCCTGGTGGATATTTATGTTTCCCTGGAGCCTGAGCAATTCAGCCAATATGCTTGTCATTATCATCAAATCAAGCATAATGGGCCTCAACAAAAGTAGAGTAGTCAGAGGTCTGATTTCTAACAAGGAACAAGACGCTGGCATGAAACGTTGTGCGTTTTCCCCTTAAGTTTTGCAATGTTAATGCTGCTCTGAAATGGGTTCTTTATACAGTAGTGCAAATCAATGGAGATACTGTGTATTATCAGCTGGTGTCATGTTAATAGGACCTTTTATGATGCACAAAAGTCACTTTTTGATGTCTAGGAGAAGCATCTGTACTTCCCCTCAAGATGGTGGTCCCCCCCGTCCCCCCGGTGTCTGAACTAGTGGCAGGGGCACTCAGCCTAAAAGCAGAGGTTAATGCCTTCTTGCTCTAATTCACACCTAATATAGCAATTAGGGTGTATTTTGGAGTGTAAACATAGTTAGTGTTCAAAAGAAATTAACTATGGTTGACTCAAACATGAATTTGAGAAAACCATACCTTTAAGGGTACCTTTAAGGGTTAACATTTAGGGCTGGGACAGACAGGGAGATTCGGGGAGATTCTGTCGCAGGCGACAATCTCCCCGAACTGCCTTCTCCCTGTCCGCCACTTGTTTAAATGAAAATGTGCCAGTGCTGATACGTACGCGGCGCAGCGATTTCCGGAATCACCCAAAGTTACTTCGTGAGGAAACTTCGGGCGATTCCGGAAATCGCAGCGCCGCGTGTGCACAGCGCTGGCGCTTTTTCATTTAAACAAGCGGCGGACAGGGAGAAGGAAGTTCGGGGAGATTGTCACCTGCTATTAAACGCCAGGCGACAGAATCTCGCCGAATCTCCCTGTCTGTCCCAGCCCTAAAAATGAAAAAACGCCAGCGCTAATCCACACGCAGCGCAGCGATTTCCGGAATTGTCCGAAGTTACTTCATGAGGAAAGTGTAGATTAGCGCTGGCGTTTTTAATTTTAACAGGCGGTAGACAGGGAGAAGGCAGTTCGGGGAGATTGTCGCCTGCGATTAATCGCCAGCCAACAGAATCTCCCCCAATCTCCGTCTGTCCCAGCCCTTAGGGTAACGCCTATGGTTAAAAGGGGTTTCACCTTCAAGTTAACCTTTTAGTATGTTACAGAGTGACCAATGATAAACTTTTAATTGGTCTTCATTATTTCTTTTTTATAGTTTAATATAGTTTTTTAATTATTTGACTTCTTCTGACTCTTTCCAGCCTTCAAATGGGGGTCACTGACCTACAAAACAAATGCTCTGTAAGGCTACACATTTATTGTTATTGCTAATTTTTATTACTCATCTTTCTCATCAGTAACGGAACTAGGTGGGGGCAGACCCTGGTGCGGGCCATGCAGCTGGGCCCGCACCCACCCCCCTCTGTGATTAATTTATTTGCGACTGCAGCCGGAATCAGTTGTGCTCGATCTGCCAGAGGGCCCTGCGGAGATGCGGGCTTTGGCCCAATTGCAACCCCTGATCCTCCGGTAGTTACACCACTGTTTCTAATAAGGCCTCTCCTACTCATATTCAGTCTCTTATTCAAATCAATGCATCGTTGCTAGGGTAATTTAGACCCTAGCAACCAGATTGCTGACATTTCAAACTGGAGAGCTGCTGGGCTCCTCGTGACAGCGCTGAAGCCATTGCTTCCTCTTCTGAAGTCCTCCTGAACCGATGAATTTAGGAATAGCCGAAGTCTTGAAGACCTGAATTTGAAGTCTTGAAGCCATGAAAGCAGCCAACGTTAAAGTCTTGATGCCGCAAAAATACCCAAAGTTACGAAAGGAGCCGAAGTTGAAGCCCCGAAGCTGCGAAAAGACGAGAAGTTTCGAAAGGAGCTGAACTGAAAGACTTGAAGCTGCGACAGGAGCCATAGTTGAAGTTCTGAAGCCACGAGTTCAGTTCTACTGAACAACATTGTGTGTTTTTTTTATTTTATTAAAACTCTTGCCACCAATGTATTTAATACTCTATAGGCCCCTGCCACCAATGTTTTTTTTTTAAATATTCTCATTGTTTCTTTTTAACCTCTATGAGGGGGGGGGCCTGGTGCCAGTGTTTTTTTTTTTTAATTTATAGGGTGGCCCTGGTCACCAATTATTTTTTTTTAATTTGTAGGGGGGCCCAGACCAGCAATTTTTTAAAAAAACTTTTAAAGGTTACCTATTGCAAAAAAAAGTTACCCCCAACCAAAGGTGCGGGCTGATAGAACTCGTATTCCAGTTAACAGTACTTTTTTAAAAAAAAGCCCCCTGCTGGCGCTACCAAACTTGCACCAGGAGGGAGCTCCTGGTGCGAGCCACCATGATCGTGGATGCGCATTATGCGTGCACAATTCAGGGCCGCTTTTCTTAATGCGCATGCGTTTTCACTGTCATGGCGGCTCGCACTGGGAGCAAGTTTGCTAGCGCCTGCGGGGGGCATTTTTTTAAAAAAAGTACTGTTATCCCCAACTGGAATGCGGGCTTTATCAGCCTGCACCTATGGTTGGGAATAACATTTTTTTGCAGTAGGTGTACAGTTTTCTTTAACTTATAGGGTAGAGTCCTGCAGCGGGTCGGTTACCCGCGGGTTACCCGCAAAATCCCGCGGTACTCTGCGGGTTGCTCGTAGAATTTCTGGGTGTGGGTATAGAAGCGGGCCGGTGGTCCTGCAGGTTGGCGGGTTGAGGGTCGGGTCGCTATAGGGATTTTTACTCCTTTTTCTGAGCATTTCCACTACTGATGATGTCACATCCGGTTTACAATGACAGCACTTCCTGTTTTACTCCTTTTTTTCCTGATCCTGGCTACTTCCGATGATGTCACTTCCTGTTTATGATGACAGCACTTCCTGATTCTTGATGGTCAGCGGGTCGCAGGTCCAGGTTGCGGATCATGGGTTGCGCGTACGGTTCGGGTCGCGGTTCCAAGCGGGTAAAAATGCGGGTCTCGGGTTGTGGGTACGGGTCGGGTTCGGGTCCCAAAAAATGGACCCGCGCAGGACTCTATTATAGGGGGCCCTGACCATCAATGGCTTTTTATAACTTGTGTGTGGTGAGGTTTTACCGTTTTTAGTGCTAATGTCTGGTGTGGGATCTGGGTGGGGGCTGGGGTGGGCGTGCAGGCGGGACACAGGGGGCCCTGTCATTTCTAATGGCGACCCTGAGGGCAAGGGTCTCTACATGTCATTACTGAGCCAAAAAGCCCTGTGCCAGGCATGGTCAGGTTTTGTTATTTTGGCAGTAACCAGTTGGCCTTGGGCATCGTCATGCATATTTAGTATGATTAATATATCTTACTGTGACTTTTCCCCAGCACCTCTCTGGGCTTTACATGGAATTATATATATTTTCCCTGACACTGTATTGATGCTTTATGAATCATTTGATTAATCTTTATTTCATATGCTGGCCTGGAGCGCTGCGCTTTAAGATATTTACAGCCCTGACATCAAGATAACTTAATTCATTACTTCCCCACGTCTCTTTATATATATATATAGATATATATAATTCCCTTCCCCTGAGCAAAGCCGCTCTTTGTGGCAATAAAATGCCCCCTGCTCTGTGTGAGCCCTGCATGGCACAAGCCTTTTTAGGCAGCCTGGGCACATTGTCATTACATTCTTATATAGGGAATTTATGATGGAATGTCATTAGGAAAGTTTCAGTAATATCTTTCTAACGGCCTTATTCTGCTCAGTTCAATAAACTCTAATAGCTATTGTCATCTCATCGCGGGGATGTGCCGGCTGCAATACCGGCTAAGGCAAGTTTAATTATGGAAAATTAATGTGCAGAGATAAGTTATGCAAGGGGCTGTAATTATGGGAAGAGATAAATGGGGGGAGCTGGGGGCCCTCAGGCATCTCTGCTTATAATAACGCGCTGATACAACGATAAAGATCTTTGAAAAATTATGAACAAATTTTTGACAGGGACCTACTTTAAAAAAAAAAAAAAAACCTCTGTCTCGCCCTCTAGTCCCACTAGTAGCATGCATACGGCAGTGCCAGTAACCTTTTGCCTTGATAAATGAAATATAACACATAAATATAACTCCTGCAGTGAAGAGTGATCCGGACTCTGTTGGATGCCATACAAATCTACTGACCCATAGGAGCTCTGGGGAAAACTGACCTTTGGGGCTTCCACAGTTATTGTTATTGCACAATAAAATCCCAGTGGAGTCAGAACCTGGAGAATCTCAGGCTGCAGAGCCAATCCTGGTAAATTCTATCCTAAATATTGGTTTCAGATGTTGCTCTATGACCTGCTGGTAACTAGATTTGTTCTAACTAGGGCATTAGCACCAGCTTTTAAACTCAAGTACATGTTCCACATGGGGAATTATATAGTGATTAGTGAAATTACTGGCGTAGGAGCTGGATTGCACAAGTTCAAGCATCAATATTGGATCACCAGTTACTTGATCGTGCAATGTAAGTCTACATTTCTTTCTCTAGAACAAAGAGACTACAGAATTTGTGGCACATTACCCAGGCTGTATAAAGAATTATGTAGGCACAGCATGTAGAAATGTAAAGTATGTACAATATGTATTTATATACTGTGTCGAGGTGCAGTATATGTGTAGGTGCAGTCAGGGGGGCACAGGGGTTACTGTTGTACCTGCTGTGCTTCACTTTCGGCTGTACTGGGCCCCCTTGGCAGTGCCAAAGCCATGCCGCTTCACCTCTTCTGAAGTCCCGAACATCTGAAGTAGGGATGCACCAGGATTCGGTTCGGCGACGAGATTTTAAAAGTCACTCAAAAGTCACTCAAAACGAATAAGCGCACGCGACTTTACGTGTAGCGGGTGTGCACCGCTATCAAGCTATTCGGGGAGATTCGTCACGGCGATTAGTCGCCAGGCGACAGATCTCCCCGAAATCTCCACGTGTGGCCTTACCCTTAAGTAGCTCTGGGAGGGGGGGTCGGCAACCCCCCCAACTGTTCTAAACTGATACATTTAATGGATACATTTCTTATCTTTGTCCCTGCTGAGCAGAATCTCTGGGTTTCATCACAGGCAGCTGTTAGAATTGATACAATAGTTGCTAATACTCCAGAGATGTTGCTGTGAAATGGATCAATTAAATGTTGCAAAATTGTAACAGTTTAGAGTCTGCACATGAGCTGTCAGACTCAAACACAACTTTAAACTTAGATTTTGGAAAAACAGTAAAAGATAAATAATGGAAAGTCATTGTAAAAAAAAGTCTTTATTTATGGAGAACAATCTGAAACCCACGAACAGAAAAAAGTGTTTGGAAGGTGAACAACCCCTTTAAGCTTTTGAGAAAGTGGCCGGAGCATAACGGTTCTTTATACTCATTACGATCTCTTGTACTGATTTTTAAATGGACTAAATAAATATTGGATTTTATATATTATACTCTACGTGGTGCTCCATGCTTTACAGATGAACTTTGATTGGTGCTATCCGGAGCAGTTTTCCATGTGCAGCACACTGAGTTTTCCTACCGGAGTGCTCCCTAGAAACTACTTTGCCGTGCTCAATAAAGTACTCAGAGAAATGATGGGGTGGGTAAATGTCCCGTGTGAATTCCACATGTGCAGCAATGCAGGAAAGTTAATTCAGTTACCATGTAGTACATCCAGCCACAGGAGATAATTTTGCTCGCCCTCCAGAAACTGTTTTAGCCAATGATTAAAGGAAAAGTAAATGTTTTTCTTTCTGTAAATTTGCTCTAAACAGCCCCCAGATTA